>JANFCV010000097.1:0-1200000 GCA_024500475.1 Phthorimaea operculella
AAGCGTATTTAGGGTTCAGTCGTAAAATTGTATGCAGGACAACGTAAAATTCTTTCTAATTCTGATATAGGCAGAGCTAGAACCGCCTTCTTCCTTCTAAACAGACAATGTTGATTTAAAGCGACGGACGCGATAAAAGCTAAGTTCTAAGTAGCAGGTTCCCTGGGCTAGTAGGAACCGGCCCTGGCTGAGCGGTCGCTCAAAAACTCCTCGACGAACGCGATGTGTGCGTTGATGAGCAAGGTACTCTCAGAATCGAACTGATCGGAATCCGTACTGGGCAAGATTAGGTCAAGCTCAGGCTGAGCAACAGTTTGGTCTTTAGAACGTTCATATGCTGCGCGCATGAGACTTAGGTCTGTAGGTACATTGGCAAATCGAGTGTATAACTGCACGTGAGCTTGACTGTACGAGCTGATCGGAATGGCTCCAAATCAGGTAAGGTATAGGTACGCGAACATACCGTACGAACGATATGTATCATGTACGTCGGAAAATTTCGAAGTGATAAGCGAGGGGAATCACATTTGTGTAACTTTTCTCATACGAAGTATTTAATTAGAAATTACTCACCGGGGTTGAGGCCTTTTACTCACATAATCCTGAGTGGCGGCGGCGGCGCGGCAGCCGGGGCCGCACCGCCAGCCAGCACAAAACGGACATGACCGGTCACATGGACCGACCATAAAATGTTCCGCGTGTTAAGGACACGCGAGGAACTATCACTTCACGTATTTTCTTTACTTTCTAACTTTTTTTAAAGCGAGAAACTAATATTAGGCAGAACAACTTTCAAAATCTCGAAAAAATTCGACGGAACTCCGTCGAGACGTCCTAACGGTAGAAAAAGTAACGACGCTATGAAGGCAATATGGCGGCGACCCCGCCGCCACTCTCCTGTGACAGATGGTTTCCGGTAGAGGGCGCTATTGGACCAGCTAGCTACCGGAAATGGAGCTAAAATGGCAGGAAATCTAAGGAAATTCAAAGATAAGTAATGATGCACTCTCTAAATAGATACGGTGCATCTATATCACTGCCTATAATATCATATTTTAAGTTTGTAATTTAATAAAAGTTGTTTTAAGGCCAAAATATATGCCGTAAATAATTTAGTGTGGGTATTTTGTGTAAGTATCTTTTTGTTAAGGGTTATTTTCATCAGGCTGTCAGTTTCTAAACCATTTACACTTGAACAGTTAATATTTGTTTTGTAAATATCATAAAAACTACTTAAAAGTAATAATTTGAAATTGTCTTCATGTAGGCATGAATTTCAAAATATATGAAATACTTAATCATAGCAATTTTTGAAGAATTAACAAAATAATTCTGTAAAAAGACAATAATTGTTTTTTCTCTTATTACCACTACAAACTGTTGTTCAATTCATTCAACTGTGAATAATTCCTGTAAAATCAATACCTAAGATGGAAAATTGGTCTTAAAAATACTTAAAATCAACTAGCTGATCTGAAAAGCAAGGCTCTAACTTTTATGATTAAATATCAATATCTCTTTCAACCCTGCCCTGACGTCATAAATTTAATTAGGTATTGCTCTCGTTTATAATTTGAAAGACACATGAATCCAGATTTACTGTTCAATTGCGAGAAATTTTGAGTTTTATCGTCTCATATAAAATGTTAATTTCACATACTGTGAGATCGTTTCATTTGCATTACTTTATTAAACACTCCGGGTTAAATTAAGCAGATATTATTTTGCCGCCGAAAAACGGCTGTCCTCAACAGAAAACCGCTGGAAATCCACCCTTGTGTTTAATTACAGCCGCATATAAACAAAATGCCTCATTGTTTTCAGGTTTGGAGGAAAATCGTGCTGGCGGCAGAAATCGTCGTCGTACAGACCTCGGGGCTTCAGTTGTTCCGCGGACGCCGTGCGGCGCGGACCAGTCTGTACGCGCTCGTTCGAACCGACCAGAATAACACCGCGGCGCGAGTGTAATTCGAAATACAAATTTGAATTCTGTGTTCAGTTTTTTCTTCCTGATTCTTTGTGGACAGTGCTTGGATTTTTCTCTGACTGCGACCAAAAAGGTTCGTTACTTATATATTTTTTTATAATTTTCTTATACCTTTACATAAACGAGTGGTTTACCAGTTGTTATAGTTTATGTTATGATGTACGATTGTTAGATAACAATGACTATACTTTCCAAGTAAAAGTCGAAGAAACTTGTTAAACCAATTACAATAAACCTTTGTGATTTTTCAATAAATGCGTCGTGTTACGCTTTCTGACCCCTTTATTATTTCAAAGAGGCATTGTCTTATGTCGATCGTAAAATCATTTGTTTGACAGACTGAAGTGTTTATAAGGATTTTAATAATATATGTACTAGGTATGCATGTATTATCACAAATGTCACCTGCTTAAAATTATTTTTATTCTTTTTTAAATTAAATATCAAATATTGCCAAATTATTAACATGAATAACTTTAATGCGTTTATTGATAAATATGCCTTACCTACTTTATTGAAATAAAACCTGATAAAACAAAAAAAAAGGAAAATAAGCAGCAAGAAATTAAACTATTTATTAATTAAATAAAATTATTAATTTGTACAAAATAAAATTATTTATTAATCTATTTCAGTCAGTATAAAAAGTCAGACATGGTTATTATTTTATGGCTGCAAAAGCAAACAATTCTACTTCTAAGTAGTTTTCATCTCAAAGGCAAAGGGATTCAACTTTAAACAGCCAAGTACATTGTTATTCCATGAATACTAAGAATTTTCCTGTAGCGCATTTTTTTTCTGACGGAACGTGCAACAGTTGACTGCATTTTTTTTTCACTTCCCGCTGTTAATCAAATAAGTACTTGGCTGGTTACGTAGTTTTGCAACGAGGAAATTGCATAGTTTTTCTTTAAATTCTTGGGCTTTTCTTGCTTTTGTACGTTTTACGAGTTACGTCATACCCACGGAGTGTTAGCCACGACTTTTGTTTGTTTTTTATTTAAGCGCTAGAGTTTTAGGAAGTGATTATGACTGACAAATGAATGCTAAAGTTTTTCTAATGTAAATTGAGATTCATTATAAACACTTTTAAACAAAAGAGCGAAAAAAAATGCTGAAAACATTTCAAGGGGGTAAACTAGCATTTGAAACTGAACGTCGTAAAGAAAATATTTGACCTACCATACAAAATGTATAGCCAAATAAGCTATGACTCCGACACGATTTGTACGGAAAGTGAAGAGATTTTTATCAAATGGCGATCTAAGTTCATTTATGAAATTTGTCATAATTTTTTGACACCTGTTTAGATTCGTGCTTTTATTGCAAGGTTTTTTTCTTAGCAATCTGAAACTCTCTTCCTTCACCTCTCAAAATAAGGACGGAAAAGTTTCTGCCCTGAATTATTTATTTAGGACGGAATATGTAACAATTTGAGGCTTAAGGGCTTGATATTTTTGGCAAATTTGTTTAAAAATTGTAAGCGAGTAAGTAAAGTGACTCCTGACCCGACTCGTCATTTTTTTATTCTCAATACTAGCGACTTATTAGCGGCTTCACCCGCTGCAACTCATTTTCCCGGAATTTTGCCGGTAATCATTCTATCTGTTACAAACGCGTCAAAATTCGTTGCGTAGTTCAGAAGGAGTTAGCGAATTCCACAACATACATACGAAGAGACAGAGAAACGCATAAAGCGATTTCATTTTACACTATATTGTATTGATATAGGTAATTCAAGGTTTTATGAAAAAGAAACTAGTCAGGACAAAGAGTTTTAAAAATATTCCGCTGTGGCAAATCTGACCTCTCGTTTCGGAAGTAATCTAGATTGTAACGAAACGCGACCGACTCAGATTTTGATACTTTTCTCTACGGAAAATTGGGACTCGTTTTTCATGTATGACGAACTGAGCCTAGGTAGGGTAAACTCAAGCATTTTTGCAAAATTGAAAAATCCACGGCCCACCGGGTTTTGTTTAGTCTCGTGATTTCCCATAGGGCATCTCTGAATTCACTACAAATTGTGCAAGTTTACAGAAATACCTACCTACCTTTATATTTTTCAGAAGTGTTTTGGTTACCTCGCTTTTCTTGGATTTCAACGTTTGTTCCTTGCATTTTGCCGACATGGGCGTAAAAACAAGACTGCTTTCATCATCTGCTTTCCCTCATGCCAAATCAGTTGGAGTCAGAGCTACATGTTTTATTTGAGTATAAAATCATGTATCAAAAGAATTTGGCATTTTTTTGTGACCGGCCGCCTGCCTGACGTCCAACCCTCTTTGGGAATGCTATTGTAGATGGTAGTTTAGCCTTTTGCGAAAAACCCTGAGTCGACTAGGGGCAGTACTCTTAGCTGCTACCTGACGGAAGATACAGACAGACAGACAGATTTGCCAAGTCCGAAAGGTTTATATTTGACTACTAAGCCCTAACCTTAGTCTATTATGAAATAGTTGACAAGGCAATAGAAGTCCTTTGTTTATAATCAAAAACGAGTTTATAAACTGACGAACAGTTTTTCCTTGTTTATTTAATATTAGTAACTGCATAATGAATGGACTATTGTTTTGGCGATAGGTCCATTCTAATCGGTGACACAAAAGTGGCTGTAATTCAACCTCTGACATAGGTAGGTACACATTACATCAGCCTATAACAGTCCACTGCTGGACGTAGCACAAGCAGATGTATTAAAACACAAAAACCCGACTGCGGTAATTTTGAAGTTGTATTTTGCGATTAAAATCCGCCATGTTAAATTTATGAATTTTTAATATAGCCAGTGTCATTCGCGTTGCTGAGACGAAGGTAACGACACCTCATATGTCAAAATCCAACTATCCATTTGGGCTGTAGCCCGGGAAAAAGAATTTTCATGTCCACATACTTAAATACATACATACATACTCTCGAAAAACATATCCGTCCTTCTGAGGAGTCAGGTAAATAGAGAGTTTACAGAAGGTTCACTTGACCTTATTAAGGATTATCACGATCGTCACTTGTTACATAGCCAGGGTTGCTACTGTCAAAAATTTCAAAGTAGGTATAAGAATATCAAAACAGCAAAATCTTATAAAGAACAACATATGATTCTGTGCTAATTTTAAATCCAAGAATTATGACGTTCGCGTCAAAGATGACAGATGTAACAGTTTACTGCCATTGCTGGTTAACTTGATTTTATTGTATAGACTCCCATAAAATAAGAATGAATTTGATGATATTTTAAACGATGTCGTTTTAGATATTGAATAAAATTTTTGGTTATGTAAGGATTTCAAGAAAAAAGATTGTTCAATAATCAATTCAATTCAATTGAGACTAATCTAAAGAAATAAACTTCAACTGAACTTCAAAAACAATCAAAAGAAATAATTTCAACTCTATATTCCAAATGAATCTTTTCTTCATTGCATCTGGGAATAATAGGATAATAATTTTAAAATGGAATAGAATATTTTATGCAAACTCCAAACCACGGACTCAAAATTTATTCTAGTGACAATAAGCACGAAAGTTTTATTCATAAAACTCCAACTTTATTTCATTTTGCAACTGACGGTACCCTAAAAATAGCTCTTAGAAAATTCCCATTTAACAAATACTTACTTATTATTTTTGTAAGTTTTGTAATACGACCTTCACAAAGTGCATCACAAAAACTAGTATCTGAGTTTTAAAAGCGATTATGATTGGTAAACGCCTGCTAAAGTTTTAGATACATAATATATCATGCCTATATCCCTTGCGGGGTAGGCAGAGCGTAAATGGCTGCAAGAAACGACCATTTTCACCACGTCTGACAAAAAATTGGAGAATCATTCGTTAGACTGTATATCACCATAGAGACATGTAAGCCTCTCACCTAAAATTGCAATACAGAACAACCCTCGAACTCTTAGTTGCTTTTTACGACACCCACGGGGTAGATGCTATTTTAAACCGGCACCACACAGCCATCCTTGTCTACAGTAAACATCTTTAACGTATAAGTAAGCTATAAGTATTTCAAGAATGCGAACTAGCCCTTGAAACTGGCCATCTTATTTTTCATAGGTACCTACAGCTTATACTAAACTCTTAGAAAATCCCCATTTAGCAAAAAATGTCTTATTTTCTTCGAGTTTTGCAAAACGACCTTTTGAACCAGTGCATCACAAAAACTAGTCCTCATGTTTTTGTTGGTAGTACGCAAATACCTAGGTAATTAATAAGTTTGACATAATATTTGCAGCTTGACGTTTCGTACTTACATTCATCAAATTTATTGTAGGTATTATTCTATTGAAATAGAAAAATTAAATATTTTTAAAGTTTGCATTTGTGGATTTATTTCTTTAGCCGTAAGAGAACTACATTAACCCCTAAATAATATAAACATGCATTGTACCTACTGTTAAATTGACATGCCCAAAAATAAGTAACGTTGATAAACCTCATAATAAACTAGTTAACCCACTGAAATAACCACCGAAAAGTACAGAATAGAATAAGTTACGCAATTTGAAAAGTACTTAATAACAGCAAGTGATAAAATTTATGATAAAACAACAACAAAATAAATGTCGGAGTACAGTTGCATCTCATCGTCAACTTTGATAAGAAAACGATAAATAAATACGTTATTAAAGAACATATCAGAATCACATCAAGTCACATTTAAATATAAGAGATCAATGTATTCTGGTTTTCCATACAATTGTTAAGAATAACCAGTATTGGAAGAATTCTTAAATGGGTAGGTAGGTTAGTGATAGTACCTACGTACGTAGGTATGAGATTACGTTAACGAGACAACAGTTCATTCAAATGATTATTCAAATGATTATGTTGTGTTTCCAAACTATTGAATATGATGGATGACATTAAAAAATAGGATGACTTCATGACAGGTATCAATTTAGTCAATTCTTACATTTTCTGCGACTACCTATACTTTCCTATAGGATGAGAATTCTGACCCCAAGGTTTAGGACCTGTTTTTCTAAATATTAGGTATTACAAACGTCTGTGTCAATGTTAATATTACTTACAATAGGATACTTACAAAAAAATAATGGATACTGACTGAGAGTGGAAATCCTTGTTTCTTTTTAGTAGATTTCTGCCATGCATTCTTTTGTGTAAATAAAATAATGAACATGACCTTTGTCTCTAGACAACATATTGCAATAAAAAGAAGTCCAAAAACTAAAACCCGACTACTGAGAGATCGCGCTCTAAAAAGAAATAAACAAGATTTTTTAAATATTAACTACACACAATTTAATGCCTCTATCGTCTACAAAAGTGATACAAAGTAACACCTATAATAATAATTTTTTGTGGAAATTTAATATAAATTCATATTGGTTTTGAGGTGATAGCTGTGGTCGTGTGCCACTTTGCCTATATTTTTTTATTACGTAAGAAGTACTGGAATACGTGGCACACGACCACAGCTATCACCTCAAAACCAATATGAATTTATATTAAATTTCCACAAAAAATTATTATTATAGGTGTTACTTTGTCACTTTATGGACGATAGAGGATTAAATTGTGTGTAGTTAATATTTAAAAAATCTTATTTATCTTTAGAACTCGTAGGTTTTAGTTTTGACTTCTTTATTTTAAATATTTTGGAGTTAAGCATATTAAATAAGTTCCAAACATGCGTGTAATAACAAAGAATACTCAATATAGCTACTCTCGTAATACTAGATGTGGAAAGTGTACATACTCCAAAACGTAAATGATAGCTGTTTCGCTATAGAAAAATACAAGCTGACTTAAAAGAATGAGAAGGCATGAGTATTAGATGAGACATTTAGTGTTAAAACGAAAAAGTTCTGATGATGATCCTCGTCTTTTTTTAAATCATCCTAAAAAGATTTTTGCTTGTCACAAATCTCCAAAACCCCGAATTTCAAATACTTCTAGTGTTAAAAAATTGCTAAATTTTTTATACCTCATAGAGGTAGGAGAGAGACAGAAGAAAAGCCTGCAAAATTAAGCAAGTGTACCTTGGCCAATAACGCAAAACCATCCTAAAACCGCCTGAAGTGAAACTATTGTCGAGAAGACCAATAGCTGCATTCATCGCCCTATAGCCTTTCTTTTCCCATTTGGTGGCAAACTCAAGTGCGAAAGGGAGCGCCATACGGCTGTAAATGCAGCGATCCCCCGAGGACATGGTTGGTGCCAGGTTTACTTATAATAAGGGGATGTTAACGTTTTACTTTTCTGTGAGCAAGCCCCCTCAACCCCCCAAGTCGATGGTTGGTGCGAGTTTCGCTTCTAAAGTAGATGTCCACGTTTCTTTTTTCTGTGAGGGGGGCAAGCCCCCCTCAACCCCCCGAGTCGTTGGTTGGTGCAAGTTTCACTTCTAAAGTAGATGATTACGATTCTTTTTTCTGTGAGGGGGGCAAGCCCCCCTCAACCCCCCACGTCGATGGTTGGTGCGAGTTTCGCTTCTAAAGTAGATGTCCACGTTTCTTTTTTCTGTGAGGGGGGCAAGCCCCCCCCCCGAGTCGATGGTTGGTGCGAGTTTCACTTCTAAAGTAAATGTCCACGTTTCTTTTTTCTGTGAGGGGGGCAAGCCCCCCTTAACCCCCCGAGTCGATGGTTGGTGCGAGTTTCATTTCTTAAGTAGATGATTACGATTCTTTTTTCTGTGAGGGGGGCAAGCCCCTCTCATCCCCCCACGTCGATGGTTGGTGCGAGTTTCATTTCTTAAGTAGATGATTACGATTCTTTTTTCTGTGAGGGGGGCAAGCCCCTCTCATCCTCCCACGTCGATGGTTGGTGCGAGTTTTGCTTCTAAAGTAGATGATTACGATTCTTTTTTCTGTGAGGGGGGCAAGCCCCCTCAACTTCCCGAGTCGATGGTTGGTAAGAGTTTCACTTCTAAAGTAGATGTCCACGTTTCTATTTTCTGTGAGGGGGGCAAGCCCCCCTCAACCCCCTGAGTCGATGGTTGGTGCGAGTTTCACTTCTAAAGTAGATGTCCACGTTCCTTTTTTCTGTGAGGGGGGCAAGCCCCCCTCAACCCCCCGAGTCGATGGTTGGTGCGAGTTTCACTTCTAAAGTAGATGTCCACGTTTCTTTTTTCTGTGAGGGGGGCAAGCCCCCCTCAACCCCCCGACTCGATGGTTAGTGCGAGTTTCACTTCTAAAGTAGATGCCTACATTTCTTAGATGTCACGTAAGTATAAGTTTCTTTTTGCGTGTTTGGATCGCACTGGGTGATTATGAATCTTCCCATTCGCAACTTCGTATCAGGTAGTAACTGAGTAGCAACAGTTAGTACTATAGTAGATACATAAAAGATCTTTTACATTAACATGTTCGTTGCGTATACGTACCTACTAAGCACCTTGTTTGCGGGTTTGCTATAGTAGATATTTTATGTATCTTGTGCTTACATGTCAAATAAATTTTATCATCAACAATATGACAAGTCGGAGTCAAATGAGCTCGAATATAAAATCTTTGCCAAAAGTGTTAGTGCGACACCTTATCTTTATTCCGACTTCATTATCTAAGAAAATCTACGTTTTCGAGATAAAATATATATATTTCTGGATTGTGCTAATTCAGCCCTTTCGTTTGATACCCAACTCGATACCAGTACAAGAAAATAAATATTTTCTTCGTTACTTCACTCTGTACAGAGGGCGCCATATTAAATTTATTTTGACATTATATAGCCTATAACCACCAGACTGTTCAGACGCTTCTATTGATACCTCATTTGTCGAATTTGGATAAGTAGTTTGGGAGTTATGAGGGAACAGACGAAATTTATGCCACATACATACATACATACATACAAACATACATACATACATACAGGTCAAAATCATAACCCTCCTTTTTGCTTTGCTGTAGTCGGGTAAAAAAGTGTGTTCTTCCGAAATATTACTGAAAGGTCACGCCTCGTATTAGTAGTATTTCAAGTGTAGGTAATAAGATTTTTAAATAGTGTATTCCACATAGCTTCAGACTCTTTGCATGGCAGTCTTGGCAGTGTTGCGTCTATCTATTTTGTGGAGAGTACTCTAGGCAAAAAAATTCGTAACGTTAGTTTTTGCGTCGTTTGTTTGATTTTCTACCTTATTTTGATACGAATACGGTTTATGTCAAACGGTCTTACAAACGCATTAATAGACGCAGCGTTGTGCGATGCCGTTTGACATAAACCGTATTCGTATGAAGGTAGTGGAAAATCGAATGAATGGCGCACAACCTGTTTTGCGTGTATTTCTTGCCTTACCGGAAATCAGCTGGTTCATCGGGTCGTTGGACGACTTGGTGTCCCACTCGAAGAAGAAGTAGAAGCTGTTTCATTTTGTTAGACTACAATCCTAAAATGAGTGTGAATCTGAGATGCCGCAATAGATGCCCGCTTGCCACACGGTATGCAACTAGTATAACTACAGAAGAAGTGTGTCGTTTGACAAACTAACTTTAAAAATGTATTGTACGTATTCTACCATTCTAAATATCGGACCAATTCGATTGGATCTACAACTAAGTAAATACTGCATACAACCAAAAAAAGTATTATTATCACCCTAACTATGGTCACCGGAACTTCGATAGCAGATTTTAAGATTATAATTAAGAGATAAGTATGACAAAATTTGCGGAAAATCTTTGACATATTCAAATCCAAAGTCATACATAAATACAAAAAATATGAAGTCCATTGGCTTAGATAGTTCTGCACTGACAATCTAATTCCGCACACAATTTTACTAATAGACACTTATAACAGTTGATAATTAAAATTTTCAACTAAAAATCTCTCAGACAATTTTGAAATCCCCGATGAGGATCGAACCTACGACCTCGACCAGCTCTACATTACACACGACAATGAACTGAGCATAAAATGATTTCTACTAATGATTCAAGGTGACGACAATGACACTGACATTTCGCAGCATTGACTGTTTTCAATGATGGGAAAAATCATTATTACAGTTTTCTTCGTACGATTTACACATTGTATTCTATTTTCTGCCTATCCAGAGTAAAGCCTATGATTTTCTTTGATTGATGATTTTAGTTCCGGCATCTTGAAGGTTTTTGCTGTATGACTGTCGTCTTAAAAGTGTGGTACTTAAAAGGAAGCTGTATAGGGTGCAATTTTATTAGTGGCGGATCCATTAAGGGCGTGTTCTGCCCATGAAACTGAACAACTTTCCCCCAGGAACATAGGTCGAAATAAGAAAAAATCTTTTGGTCTTCCCATAAGTGTGTTGGCCGGCCGGGTCAATTTGTATGGGAGGGCCAATTTTTTTTTCATATTTCGACCTATGTTCCTTGGAGAAAGTTGTTCTGTTTCATTGACAGATCACACCCTTAACGGATCCGCCACTAATAAAATTACACCCTATATATAGGTATAGAGTGCGCCTAAAAAGTTAGAACGATTGACATGAAATGAAATGAAATGAAATGAAATGAAATGAAATATAATTTATTTGCAGGCAAACATGGTAATAAGTTCTTATAATTATAATACATCCGCATGTTGCGCCAAGCATTGGCATGCAAATTATGTAGCAAGTAGATGAGAATTACCTAAATTAAAATTTTAATTACAAACAAATATGTCAAAAGAAAAATAATAAAAATAAAACTATGTCACGTAAAATAAAAATAAAAATACATTGCATTAATAAAGAGTCGTCATGAAGTTACATATTAATAAATTAATTCTAAAATTTTGTGGTCAAAAAATCATTAATATCATTAAAACATTTGTCAACAAGCATATTATATAACCATCTTTTAAACTGCGTCAGGGGTAATTGTTTTTTGGCATCTGGTAAAATGTTGTATATTTTGACAGACATGTTAAAGCTATTAATAGCAAACTTCTTTGTGCGGTGGGCCTGTCTAGCCAGGCGATTGGGGTATCTAGTAGAAAATGTAAAACTCCTGTGTTCAAACATATACATGTGTTTCCTGACCAACATGCACACCTCAAATATGTAGAGCGAAGGCAACGTTAGAAGTTTTAATGATTTAAAGAGAGGCACGCAACTCTCGCGCGGCCCCACTCCACAAATTGCTCTCACACATTTCTTTTGTATTACAAATACATCTTTCGCGGTTACTGAGTTCCCCCACATAACTAGTCCATACCGTAGAGCCGAACATACATAACCATTGTATGCCAACAAAGCAGTTTTTCGGTCACAAATAGTTCTGATCCTGTATAGAGCGTAAACAAACCTATTAATTTTATGACATACAGATTCAACATGTTCTTTCCATGATAAGTTTGTATCCAGCATGATACCAAGGAACTTTGTGGTGACCGACTCCGTTATTGGCACACCATTATGTGCTACTGTAAGGTCTTGGCGTTTTCCGTTTTGGTTAAAAAATTGGACAAATGTAGTTTTAGGCAGATTTACGTGTAGATTATTAACTTTTAGCCATTCAATTACTTTAATAATGGTTGTGTTTATTTCCAATTCATAGTCCACATTAGGTTTTTTGTTAACAATTATAGCTAAATCATCGGCAAAAAGAGTACATGCATATTCTGTGATTGCAGGAAGGTCGTTTATGTACAGAATAAACAGTAAAGGTCCCAAAATACTTCCCTGCGGCACACCCATTTTTATTTGTTTTGAGCTTGATTTATAACTAACATACTCCAACGCATCATTCAGGTGACTAATTTCTACACACTGAGTTCTGTCGCGCAAGTAGATAGATAGATTAACACTTTATTGCTTACATACAATTCAAAACAACAATACAGAAAACTTAGAGCTAGAAGTAAGCAAAGGCGGCCTTATCGCTTGCAGCGATCTCTTCCAGACAACCTTTACTTTAAAAGAGATAGATAAAAAAGTTTTGCAAGTAGTTGCAGAAGCAATCAAAATTAACAAAAAACAATAAATTTAACAATTAAACCTAAGAAAAACTAACATAGAAAAAAAATAAAATAATAATAAATATATCTCTAATATAATAAAGATAAATACTATATAAAAATATATAAATACAATAAATATATATAATAATATATATAATAATATATATTATAAATATAATAATAAGTAGGATAACTTAAGAACCAACTGATTTAAGTAGTAAATAATTGTGCAATCTAGATTTAAAAATAGTGAAAGATTTAGCGTGACGGATCTCATACGGCAACTCATTCCACAGATGAGAAGCCCTTGTCACGAACGATTCTCTGGAGTACCCAGACTGAGAGAGAGCTCGTGGGACGCGGAGCAAATTATCACTCTTGGAGCGAACGTTTCGGCCATGGTCATCACCCAGATAATGAAAGCAGTCCTTCAGATAGGGAGGGGAACGAGGATCGTATAGGACCTTGTGCAGTAGAAGAAGGATATGCTCATTCCGGCGCAACCTGATAGGGAGCCACTTTAATCGGTTCCTGTACTCTGACACATGATCAAACTTGCGCAGTCCGTAAATGAATCTTATGCAGATGTTCTGTAACCTTTGTAACTTATCAAGGAGATCCTCATTGAGGTCAAGATAGCAGACATCTGCATAGTCTAGAATAGGAACAAGGAGGGATTGCGCAAGTTCGATCTTGGTCTTTATAGGGAGCAGGTTCTTCCATCTTTTAAGTGAACCCAAAGATGCAAAAATCTTACGGCTTACTTGTGATACCTGGTGAGACCAAGATAAGGTCGTGTCGAAAAATACACCCAAGTTTTTAACAACTTTGCTGAAAGGCAAAGCGACACCATTGAAAGTTAAGGGAGGGGCATTTCCATAGTCCACTCGATGTACTTGTTTCGAACCACCAATAACAATGACCTGCGACTTGTTTGGATTGACTGCAAGGCCATGCGTTAGACTCCACTGGAGGACAGTCGCAAGATCATTGTTGAGAACAGCAATGGCTGAGTCAAAATCGGCAGGAGGCGCCTGGGTGTAAATTTGCAGGTCATCTGCATATAGATGAAAAGAACAGGAGAGAAGTGGTGTAAGGAAGTTAATAAAAATAGAGAGGAGGGAGAAAGTACTCCGCCCTGGGGCACACCCGCAGTTATATTAGTGAGATCAGAAATTTTACTGTCGACACGAATACATTGCTGCCGTCCAATCAGATAACCGCTAAACCAATTAACAACCCCATCCGAGATATGCAGCGAGCGTAACATTGCTAGGAGTATGTCAAAATCGACCGTATTAAAAGCATTGCTGAAATCAAGTAAGGCTAAAACCGTTAGTTGTTGATTTGACATACCCAGCCGCACATCATCAGATACCTTGGTTAAAGCAGTTACTGTTCCGTGCCCAGGGCGGAAACCGGATTGGAAGGGACTGAGTAGATTTTAGAATTAATAAAGTGACTAAGCTGAAAGTTAACAAGGCGCTCAAGAACTTTTGAGAGGAAGGGTAAGATGGAAATAGGACGGTAATGTGACATGCTAGTAGGATTGCCGACCTTGGGAACAGGAATAACCGCTGCTTGACGCCAACAGTTAGGAAAGTGCCAGTGCTAAGCGAAATTGAAAATATGAGAAAGAATAGGTAGTATAACACTGAGACTGAGCAAGACCATTCTTCGACTAATGCCGTCCAGGCCTTCAGCGTTAGATTTAATGGCTGAGATATTTTTTTCAATTTCACGCTCAGTTACAGGTCTAAATGAAAAAGGAGAGTAAGAAGGACGTGAAAGAGAAGAAATAGAGTTTATTGAGGCCTGCTTAGTGGATGAAGGTATTGGACAACATGAGGTGAAGTGAAGATTTAGGTGTTAAGGTCAAAACTTGGAGAAAAGAACTATTGATTTTACCTATTCCCAATGAATTGAGAAAGGTCCATACCTTCGCAGGATCCCCGTTTTCAACGGAAGCGTGAATGTGTTTCGCTGGGCGTCCCTGCATAGCCGACTACAACGATTACGTAGTACCTTGTAGCGCTCATGATTTGCCTCAGTAGGGTCATTGCGAAATTTTACCTTTGCAGCATTCCTCCTAGCCATTGCACTTTTTATATCGTCGGTGAGCCATGGTGCAGGCAAGTGTTTTAGTTTGACAGGTCTAAGAGGAGCATGGACATCAAACACCTGAATAAGGAGGGAGTTAAAAATTTCAAGCTTGTTATCAATGCTATTCGCTTGGAAAACAGAGTCCCAATCAATACCGTTAAGATCAGTCATGAACTTAGTGGCATCAATCGAGGCAAAGCTCCGTTGCATCACGACACGAGGTTTAGGTTTAGGACAGCGGATTTTATGAAAGGAAGACAAGATCATGGTATGAGAAGGCTTCAGCGTTAAATTGGCCATGAGCTTACATGATCAGTCGACGATACAATGATAAGATCTAGCAGAGAGGGTACACAGTGCGGGAAGTGATGAGTGGAATTAAGAGGCAGGATATTAAGGTTAGCGGAGTCTACAATGGAACGCAGCTTAGTAGAACGACTAAGATATTGAACGTCATTATTAATGAGGCAGGTGTTGAAGTCGCCCATTATAATGGTATGATCGACAGTAGGGACAAATTCTTCCAAGAGCGCATTAAACTTGGCAAAATAATCGATATTAAGGTTGGGGTTATAAAATAGACCAAGAAGCAATTTTGAATGCCCGAAAATAACTTCAATGAAGATATGTTCCGGCATAGTAGACTTTTCTGTTCAGAAGACTTAGAATAATCAGTAGTAGATTTGTCCAAGATATTAAAGGAGATGACTTCTGAGGTAAATGGCAACACCACCACCACCCTTGCCAGATCTATCATTGCGGATTAAGTGAAAACCAGGAAGGGAGTAAGAAATTGAAGGTAGACAGGGCTTAAGAAAGGATTCAGATACCAGGATGGCATGGATATTAGGATTGTTGGAAAAGGTGGACAAAAGATCAGGATAGTGTGCCGGGATGCTTTGTGCATTTATATGCACAGCATTGAAATTTTTTGGAAATGCTGCAAAAGCTGATTCCAGCGAGGTGTCGAGGCTCTGAGAAACACTATGGAAGCTGTCCTCCGAAGACTGTGAAACAGATGTAAAAGACAAGAAGTTCGTATCGTCACTGCTAAAGCTATCATCACAATTATCAGTTGTTTGCATAGATATATAATAAAATATAGTAGTATAGTATAGAAATAAGTAGTCCTTTATTAAATCATTTGCTACGCCTCTGATCCCATAAAAGTCCAATTTGGATAATAGTATTCTATGAGATACGAAGTCAAAGGCTTTGGTCATATCGAAAAAGACCGCTGTAACAGGTACCTTTCCGTCCATGAATGATGATATCATTTTTATGAGTGAAAAACAAGCCAGAGATGTAGACTTTCCTTTTTGAAACCCGTACTGTTCTGCTCTTATAATATTGTACTTCGAGATAAACGAAATCAACCTCGCATGGATAACCCTCTCCCATATCTTAGACAAAACTGGAATCAATGTGATGGGTCTGTAATTACACGGATCGTGGGGTTCACCTTTTTTAAAGAGTGGCTTTACTACGGAGTGTTTGAATGTGCGCGGAAATATGCCATGTTCCAGCGATAAATTAATCAAATGAGAGAGAATGGGAGCAATTTCTTTAGAACAGGATTTCAAAATTTTTGTATTTATATCGTCATAACCGGTTGAATTAGAATTATTTAATGATACTATAATTTTATTTATTTCCACTTCGGTCGTGGGTAAGAAGAAAATACTTGAATCATTCCTTTTTAATAGTTTATAATTATATTGTGCAGACACTTGATCAGTGTTGGTCAGATTTGTGAAATGATTGTTGAACTCACTTGCAATCTGAACCGGATTTTCAATCTTTTTACTATCAATATTTAAATAATCTACGCTTGCTTTGGTAAAAGGTTTATCTTTAATATTTATTACATTCCAGGTAGCCAAGCATTTATTTTTAGCAGATTTTATATATTTTGTGTTATTATGTCTCTGTGCCATAGAAATGCATCTCTTCAATAGCTTGTTGTATTTCCGGTAATGCATTTTTAGAGTAGGAGTTTTTCTTTTGTAGTATGACAAGCGTAGTTTCCTTTTAGTCACACAAGACAACCTAAGTCCTCGAGTAAGCCATTTCAGTTTATTATGTGTGCTTTTATATTTTACTTTATATTTAGGGAAGCACAGGTTATATAGAAGTTGAAGCTCATTATGAAATTCTGTAAAAATTTGTTGAAAATCTGTATCCGTGTTAATTATATTATGCCACGGGTAATTTTTTACAAAATATTTAAGTTTTTCTACGTTTTCAGCGTTAAAATCTCTTTTTATAACAAACCAGTTATTTATAAGCGGATTTTTCTTGCCTACGGGTACACTTAGCAACTGAGCATTATTATGGTCAGACAATCCCAGCGGAATATTTTTACCTATAGCACCTTCGATGTTGCTAGCGAAATGATCCAAACAGGCCTTCAATCGTGTGACAGTGTGAATGTGTAAATTTAAGTTGTAGCTTGTAAGTAGTTCTTTTAATTTTTGCGCTATCTTAACCAAATTATGTTTGTTACCAACTGTATCGATATTCCAATCTCCAGTTAGAATTATCTTCTTACTATGCTTCCTTTTTAATTTATCTAATAGGATGTCTAATTTGTTGAAAAATATCTCTACGTCAGATTCAGGAGTTCTGTAAATACACACGAGTATTAATTTGTGGTCAGTAACCTCAACTCCACAACATTCGATAGTCTTTTCAGAGGCTAGTTCCGTGCATATTGGCAAGTTTTTTACCGCTACAGATTCATTAAGCATGATACATATCCCACCGCGCTTTTTAGTAAGTCTACAAAAGGATGAACCCATTTTAAACCCGTTCAATTGAACGTTGCTTTCATGACCGCGTTGAATGAAAGTTTCTGTAAGACATAATAGGTCAACATGATTTTCAGTCTTTGATATTTCATATAAAGCAATTTCTAGCTGGTCTTTTTTGCTAAGCAGACCATCCATGTTCTGATGCATTATTGTTAAATGATTTTCTATAAAAAAGCGTTCGTGTTTTGTTCCCCGGGCGTACTTGGTTCATGAAATGAGGCAGCGAGAGGCAGACTGGAATCTATATGTGTATCATTGGATAAACCTTTGTTCTTAGATTTTACTATATTTATGGGAAAAATATCTTGTCGATGGGGTGTGTTTTGATTGTGACCAATGTGATATATTACTCTATTTATAGAGAAGCAAAGATTAGCAACAAAAAATAAGACAGTAGTAAGAACACAACCTTTCTGGCTATCAGTAGCAAAACACCAGTGACAACACTATTGAACCTCTATAATTTGTCACACTTAGATTTATTGACGTAGGTATCTATGAAACAACTGCTTAATATGTTTGACAGTACTGCGTGGGGTGATACATGCACTTTATAGCTTGCTTATATACAGGGTGTAAGGGACAGCTCTCTGAATACTGAACTACTGCACCCTGCATTCAGACCATGAAACTGAACAGCTTCCCATAGAAATAAATTTCAGGAAACGTAAAAAAAAATTGACTTCCCATAGTAAATGCAATTAGTTGATCGCGATTTTGTATGGGAAGTAGAAAAAAATTTTTCGTTTCCTGAAATTTATTTTTATGGTAAGTTGTTCAATTTCATGGTCTGAATGCACCCTATCAATATTCGGAGACCTGTCCCTTACACCCCGTATACTATGCATTAAAGTTAGATACTATATATACTAACTACATCTATGGTTATAAATTTAACTGAGCACTTCTCGTATGCTCAAGAAATAACATCTATTCTGCCTCTGCAGAAATAATAACGTGAGAACAATAACGTCCCTGACGAACACATCTGACAAGATGCAGTTTCAGTCCGGCGGATTTGGTACGGTGATTTTGAGGAACAAATCATTAGATGTAATAAATCGTAATAGCTGCAACAATCTCTCTCTCTTCGTGTGGGACACCAAGTAGTTCAATGATCCGATGAACCCAGGTGTCAGAGTTTTTCTACCGCCTACTGCAAGTGATGATGATGATGATGATGATGACGATGATGTCCTAATCAGACTGGGAACAATTTCACAAAATGATAAATATCAACTTTGTGAGTGACCCCACCGGGAGTTGAAGCCGGAACTTTGAAGGCAGTCATATTAACCACTACGCCACAGCGGCTGTTGGCAGCAACAATCATCTAGATATATTCTGTGACCAATGATGATGATCCCTCCCGACAATTAGAGAATTGGTTCACAGGAATTACCCCTCCAACGGCAATTCCTGTGAGATCTCGCACTGAGCTGTTAAAGAATGTCTGAAATATTGGTTTTGAGAGTGTATACAATAAAAGTATTTCATGTGATTGATTTTTTTATTTGATAGTGATTAATCAAGAAAATGCTGCGCCGAGCCGATCCCAAGTAATTGGGATATGGATTAATCAAAAAAGTTTTACATATTTCGTAATATACGTTGTTTTACTGCTTGAAGTATTTTTGATCATCTATGTTCTATTTCGTTCACTTTATGCGATCGAACCAAATCACCTCGTCTGCAAACCCCTTAAGAATATCTCGCAGATGCAACAGAGTGCATATCTCATTAACCCAAATGGGGGCTCTTTGTGCGCCTCCGTCTCCATATTTATTATTATACCTACCAGTTATGTGCTCGGCAAGTTATACTATGACCTAGATGTAGTTAGTCTTTCAGAACAAGTTGTTGACAATGCTATTTGTCGGTGATTGTTGGCTCAAGACAGCTGGCTGGTTCATAGAAAAACTAATACCTTTAATAGACCACCGAAAATCAAAGCTAGAACGTTGCTTCTTCGTAACTTTTCAGGAATTGACGTGGATAAACTACGTGAAGATGCAGGCAAAATAGATTGGTCTCAAGTGGAACGGCTCCAGTCTGTAGAATAACAAGTAGCGTTCCTAAATTCCAACCTCACTGACTTGTATAATATCCATGCCCCTGTTCGTCCAGTGCGCGTTAAACACTTCCCGGCTCCTTGGTTGAACGACGAGATGCGCAACTACATGCTTAAAAAAACTCGTGCTAAGACCAAGTACAAGCTAGACTCATCCGAGAAAAACCGGGAAAAATTTCGTCAAATAAGGAATCGCTGCAATACAAAGATTCGTGATATACAGCGCCGCCATATTCACTTATCCGTTGAGAATGGAGACCCAGCCAAAGTTTGGCCTTTCTTAAATAAATTGGGAGTTGGCAAGTCAAGATCTCACCAACCTGCAAATAATATTGATTTAAATTCTTTAAATAATAATTTTTCTACTTCTTCCAATATTGATAGTCATATTAAACTTTCTACTTTAAATCATCTCTCTTCACTGCCAGCTCCTACCTTTCCAGCTTTTGTTTTTCATGCGGTCACTGCTGGTGATGTTATAAAGAATGTAAACGCCGTCTCTTCGAATGCTGTTGGGACTGACTGTGTAAGTCGTGCTATGATTATTCCTCTCCTTGATATCCTTTCCCCAGTCATCGCCACCATCCTTAATAACTCCTTATCCTCTGGTGTATTTCCGACCGCATGGAAAGAAGCACAAATTACTCCTCTTCCTAAAAAGGCAAAGCCTGCTTCTCCTTCTGACTACCGTCCTATCTCTATTCTACCTTTCCTGTCCAAAGTCCTCGAAAGGTTAGTTCACCAACAACTCACATCTTTCCTTACCACGAACAACCTTTTGAACTCCTTTCAGTCCGGTTTCCGCCCTGGTCATAGCACGACTACTGCTTTAGTTAACATCACTGATGACATACGACTTGGGATGGAGAACCAGAAGTTGACAGTGCTTACTCTGCTCGATTTCAGTAACGCCTTTAATACGGTAGACTTCGACATTCTGTTATCTCATTTTGCATTCTTATAACGTTTCTTCAGCGGTGACAGCCTGGTTCCGTCCGTAGTTACCTTTTCGGGCGTCGGCAGCGCATCCGCATTGAAGATACCTTCTCTGCGTGGTGTGACACAACTGCCGGCGTACCACAGGGTGGTGTCCTGTCTCCTCTTCTGTTTTCGATTTTCATTAATTCTATTACTCTTCCACTTACATCTTCTTACCATTTATACGCAGACGATCTCCAAATTTATACGCAAGCACCACTCTCTGGCCTCCCAGGCGCAATTGCGGCAACAAACAGAGATCTTGACAACATTGCTGACTGGAGTCGTTCTTATGGCTTGATGGTAAATCCAGCAAAAACCCAGACAATCATCATTGGCAGCTCTTGGAACATTTCTCGTGTTGACCATAACTCGCTCCCCCCGATTGTTTTCGACGGTATCATAATACCCTTCAGCCGTAAAGTTAAGAACCTTGGGGTTATCTTTGATGATTGTTTATCATGGAAGGAACATGTCTCTGAAGTAAGTCGTAAGGTGTTTGGCGCGTACAATTCGCTGAAGCGTCTTAAGAACTTGCTGCCTACTAAAACTAAAATCTCTTTGGCACACACGCTTCTATTGCCGATTCTGGATTATGCGGACATGTGTTATCCAGACCTAACAGTTGAGCTGGTAAACAAACTGGAGCGTCTGCAAAATCTTTGCATTAGGTTTATTTTTGGCTTGCGGAAGTTTGACCATGTTTCTGCCTATAGGTCCCCCAGCTTAAGTGGTTGCCCATTTCCCTAAGGAGGGACTGCCATATTCTCTCCCTTCTTTATTCTATTCTTTTCCTTCCTCATACTCCTCCTTACCTCAAAGAGCGCTTTATCTTCCACTCCTCGACGTTGGCTCGCTATCTACGTGCCAGCGATTCTCTTAAGCTCAACCTTCCTTCCCACAGGACCGACTTTTATGCGAAGTCTTTCACAGTGCGAGCTGTCAAGCTGTGGAATTCTTTGCCGGAAGAGATTCAACGGTCACCGTCACTCGCATCTTTTAAGGAGAGAATTAAAAAACACTTTCTTACCTCTCCTAATCTTAAGTAAGCTGATTTGAATATCTGGTTGGTAACTTGTTATATATCTGTGTTCTTCTGATTGTTTTTCTTTTGTTCCTATTGATATCCTTATTCCATATACCTTTATGTATTAGTTTATCTTATAATTATATATTAGTTTATTTTATCTTATATAATGTATGTATTTGTATGTAAAGTAGTTTATTAGTATATGTAGATGTATGTACCTATGCACTATCCCGCTTCATCGTACACATTCTTTCCATCACCCAAAGGTTGCCTGGTAGAAATTGCTACTCTAGCAATAAGGCCGCCTATATTGTACTGATTTTTTTCTTGTATATACTGTATGTTTTTCCACTCCTCGACGTTGTCTTTTTTTTCGGCGGGTAGGCATAAAAACGTCAAGTTGACTTTTTGTTAGCTCTGATTTATTAAAATTAAATTAATGTCTAATAATTAATTATCTACAAATATTATTTGATATTATGATACAGTAGGGTTCAAATACCTGCCATAGCCGTTATCTCCATAATCTACTGCATATCCAACAAGATAACTACAGAATCATCACGACACAGCACTTTTGACACATCATCAACACTCAAAATGGACCAACTTAAGGTATCTTTAGAGACTCTTGCTGCACAAGTACACAGTCGGATGACAGCATTTGAGGAGCAGCTCAAGAAGGAACCTGCGGGTAAGGCTGACACCACCAAATCCCTCTCAGCAGACTTCTTGGCATTTCGGACATTTGTTGTTGCCTCTTTCGGAGCACTTCAGATGCAGATTGAGATGCTATCTGCTGATCTCGATGGGATGGAGATGAGGAGCAGAAGGAAAATGCTGCTGCTGCATGGGGTTCAGGAGAGTGACAATGAAGATACTGTTGCAGCTGTCATCTCCTTAGCACACAAACACCTCTCGCTCCCTGAACTACACCCAAAGGATATTCGTCGTGCTCACCGGATGGGTCGCTTGTCTACTGCATCAAACAAGCCCAGGCCAATGCTGGTTAAGTTTGTGGACACCAAAACACGTGATAGCGCGTGGATGAGTAAAGTCGGTTTAAAGGGCACTGGCATCACACTCCGAATTTTTGACACCACGGAGACACAAACTCTTCAAGGCGGCCCGCCTGAGGCTTGGCGTTACTAAGTGCTGGACTCGTGAAGGGCGCATATTTTTCCTTGCGTCGGACGGTAAACGTCATACTATCTCGTCTCTGGCTGATTTGGAGAAGTTTGCCGGGGAGTCCACCGGCCCTCAACCCCAGCCCAGTGGAAAGCAGCCTAATGACGATGCAAGTGATGCCGCAAAGCGAACAAGAAAGGGTGCAGCTGGAAAGAAGACAAATTCATAATGAGAAATCTATTAAAATTGTGTTAATATCTATTTGAATCTTGTTTGTTCAATTTAACTAACCTTGTGGCATGTGCTCCATAACGTAGGTATAGCTGCAAGTCTATTAGATTTTCAAACTCGATCGACTGCAATTCGAGTACCAGCACATGAGACAAATTTTCAAAATTGATTTCTATTTTACCTTGTTTTTATGCACATTAATTTTAGGTTACGTTTTGTTCGACATCGGACAGATAGCACAAGTGTCAAAGTGCGTTTTTTTTTCACATAGTCTGTGCGAGTGTTGCTAAAAATAAAAAGCACTGTTCAAAAGCATATCGCTATCTGTCTCGCTCTGTTTTATTGTTCTTGTCCACAAAATGTGTTTCTTTTTCACGTTCCATTACAGGGAAGTTTTGTGTTTTCTGTTTATCAGTTTAATCTGTTTTACATTATATCTATGCTATTATGCTGTTTTATAATTTTGTGTTCGTGGTAAAAAAATTATATCACATTTCATTATAAATAAGTTTTACTCTATTAGAGATCCAGGCTGCTGGCAGGTAGTGAAAAAAATTAACTTTAGTTTAGGTATATCATAATTCTATACATTATTTAATTATATAAAATTATTTTATTTATATATTATGGACATTTCATTATGTAACGTTAATGTTTCTAATAATTCCGATATTTTTAAATCCTGTTCATCCGACTCGGATGACAGCTTTCATAGTCTTCCTCTTCCGCTTGGCGATTCTTTGGATGCAGCTTTTTCAAACGTGAGAAAGAATTTTAACATTATACACATCAATGCGCAAAGTATCCCGGCTCATTATATGCACATGCTTCAGTCTTTTGACAACAAGAGCATTCATGCCATCTTGGTGTCTGAGACGTGGCTAAACCCTTCGCTTCTTTCTACTTCTTTTTCTATCCCAGGCTTTACACTTGTGCGCAACGACCGCTGCAGTGCCACGCATGGTGGCGGGGTTGCCATCTACATCCGCTCACATATTGCTTTTTCAGTGGTTCACCAGTCTGCCCAACCACCGCCTGTGGGTACAGCTGAGCAACTTTTCCTCGAAATCTCCCTTTGCCATACTAAAGTTCTTCTTGGCATTTTTTACAGCAATTCCTCCAATAACGATTACTTTGAATCGTTTGAGCAACTGCTTGAAGACCTTTCTCCTTTATATAGCCACACAATAATTCTAGGTGACTTTAATACTTGTCTTCTTAAGAACGACCATCGAGCTAAGAAGCTTCGCTCTATTGTTCATTCTTGTAACATGCACATTGCCCCACTAACTTCTACTCATCATTTCCCAAATACTGTTCCTTCTCTTCTTGACCTTATAATGGTGTCCTCCAGTGATCATATAGCTAAGCATGGTCAGCTTTCTGCAGATGAGTTTTCTTATCACGACTTGTTGTATTTATCGTACCGCATCCGCCCACCGAAGTTAAAAGGTAGAACGCTTCTTCTGCGAAATATCTCTGGGATGGACGTCGAGAAACTTCGCGAAGATGCATTGAAAATTGATTGGGAGGCAATAGACAAGCTTGATTCTGTTGATGACCAAGTTGCACTTCTCAACTCTAACCTCAATATTCTGTACGATACCCATGCTCCATTGCGTCCTGTCCGCGTAAAGCACCTTCCTGCTCCATGGCTGAATGACGAGATTCGTAGTTTTATGTCAAAGAAGACTCGCGCTAAAACCAGATATAAATTGGATTCATCTGACACTAACCGGGACAAATATCATAAAGTTCGTAACCGCTGCAATACGAAGATCAGAGATCTACAGCGACAGCACATTCACAAATCAGTCGAAAATGGAGACCCAACCAAGGTCTGGCGTTTTCTAAATAGACTTGGAGTTGGTAAATCTCGTAATCTCTCTTCTGTAAACAATATTGATTTAAACTCTTTAAATACACACTTTTCGTCTTCTGCTGCTATTGATAGCGCAATTAAATGTAGTACAATAAATCATCTTTCATCATTACCTACTCCAAATTTTCCATCTTTCGCTTTTCAACCAATCACTGCTTGTGGTGTTATGAAGGGCGTCCATGCCATTTCCTCAAACGCTACTGGATCTGATAGTATCAGTCGTGCTATGATTGTTCCCCCTTGATATCCTTTCCCAGTCATTGCCAATATCCTTAATAAATCCATTTCCTCGGGTGTGTTTCCAACCGCATGGAAGGAAGCACAAATAGTACCATTGCCTAAAAAACCTAATCCAGCAACTCCCTCCGACTACAGACCCATTTCCATTCTTCCCTTCCTTTCCAAGGTTCTTGAAAGGTTAGTTCATCAGCAGCTCACATCTTTCTTATCCTCAAACAACCTTTTGAACCCCTTTCAGTCCGGTTTCCGCCCCGGTCATAGCACGGCTACTGCATTGGTAAATATTTCTGACGACATCCGTTTTGGCATGGAGAATCAGAAGCTGACTGTTTTAACGCTACTGGACTTCAGTAACGCCTTCAATACCGTCGACTTTGACATCCTTCTATCAATCTTACGCTCTCTTAACATATCTCCAACAGTGATTGAGTGGTTTCGTAGCTACCTGTATGGGCGCCGGCAGCGCATACGCATTGAAGATGCCTTTTCTGCGTGGTGTGATACATCTGCAGGCGTACCTCAGGGTGGAGTTCTTTCGCCTCTTCTTCTTTCTATTTTCATAAATTCAATAACTCTTCCTCTTACATCTTCTTTTCACCTATACGCGGACGATCTGCAAATATACACTCAGGCTCCTTTTTCAGACCTTTCAAATGCGATTGAGCGGACTAATGAAGATCTCAAGAGCATAGCAAAATGGAGTCTCTCTTTCGGCCTTATGATCAATCCGTCAAAAACACAAACCATCATAATTGGTAGTTCTTGGTACACGTCAAGAATTGATTACAATTCCTTACCGCCGATACTGTTCGATGGTGTCGCGATACCCTTCAGTGACAGGGTTAAGAATCTTGGCGTAATCTTTGACACCAGTTTTTCTTGGAAACATCATATATCGGAAGTTAGCAGGAGGGTGTTTGCCGCGTATGGATCGCTGAAACGTCTCAAAAATTTACTACCAACTAAGACCAAGATATCATTAGCACACTCCCTTCTTTTGCCGATCCTAGATTATGCAGACGTTTGCTACCCTGACGTATCTGTCGATTTCCTAAATAAGCTTGAACGTCTGCAGAATCTATGCATCAGGTTTATCTTTGGCCTGCGGAAATATGACCATGTCTCTAGCTATCGCTCCCAACTTCAATGGCTAACAATTCCTCGTCGGCGGGATTGTCACATTCTTTCTCTTTTATACTCTATCCTTTCCAATCCTCACGCTCCTTTTTATTTAAAAGACCGATTTATCTTCCACTCTTCCACTCTAGCCCGTAATCTTCGTGCAAGTAGTAGCCTCCTCCTTAACATACCTCCCCATAAAACTGACTTTTATGGTAAGTCGTTTACAGTACGTGCCATAAAACTATGGAATTCCTTGCCAGAGGCCATCAGGCGGGCACCATCCTTAGATGTGTTTAAGCGGGAGATTAAGAAACATTTTCTCTCAAAAAGCTGAATTTCTCCTATTAGTTCATAGTAAATATGTATTAGTTTATTATATTTTATATATATTAGTATATGTTATATATGTATTATGTAATTTGTATTTTATGTAAGTATATTTAATGTAAAATATGTTTTGTGCACTATCCCGCTTTCTATCTTTTTTTTTTTTTTTTTTTTATCTATGATGGGCTTACTCTTGACCTCAATCTTACCCTAGAGCAGAGATGGGATCTACGGTGGAGCGAGCTTGCCCAGAAGATGCCTATTCACTCTAGACTTAAAGAGATTCAGGTTATATGCACTCGGAAATACAGACGCAGGCAGGGAATTCCATTCTTTAGCAGTGCGCATAATGAAAGATGATTTGAAGCGCTTAGTGCGTAATGTGGGTATATCAACTAAGAACGGATGGTAGCCGGCCGTGCGTCTGGATGTCCGATGGAAGAAAGGAGACGGTGGTATGAGCTCATGCAGCTCACGCGCACACTCTCCGAAGTACAATCTGTAGAAGACCGATAGGCAAGCAACCTTGCGGCGGTGAGCCAGGCTGTGAAGCTTGGTCGCCACCAGTTTTTTATCACCTATTAATCTCTTGGCTCTGCGTTCCACCGAATCCAGTGCAGCAAGTTGGTATTTAGCCGAGCCATCCCAAAGGTGACAGCAGTACTCCATGCAAGATCGGACTTGAGCTTTATAAAGAGTTAGAAGCTGTTCAGGCGTGAAGTACCGCTTGACTTTATTCAGGACGCCCAACTTTCTAGCTGCAATTTGAGCCTTGGACTCGATGGTGGTGCCGAAGTTGAGGTCAGAGGAAAGCTCCATGCCAAGGAGTTGAAGAGTGTTGGTCACTGGAACAGATGTACCCCGAAAAGTAGGAGAAAAGGTCCATCTTCGCATAATCCTACCCAAAGGTTGCCTGGAAGAAATTGCTACTGTAGCAATAAGGCCGCCTGTGTTGTACTTTGTCTTTTCATTTTTGTTACATTGTATTTTATTTTGTTTCTTGTACAATAAAGCATATTTGTATTGTATTGTATTGTATGTTATATCGTTTTTGTGTTTTGTGCAAATAAAGCATTTTGTATTGTATTGTATTGTATTGTAATAGCCACAACAGTCCACTGCTGGACATGGGCCTCCCTCAATTGGAGGGTTTCAGCACAAATTAGATTTGCGCGGGGGTGGCAAGGTGTATTATTCCCAGGGAACGCTATACCAGTTATGCTAGCATATGATCCGCGATATAACTAGATTTTCTCTACACCCTTATGTCAAAAATCTTCACTTGTTTCGATAATTCCATTCGATTTGACACGGAAGGCTTCCCGGGCGCGAATAAGTCTCTAGCTACAGTGCATATGCTAGCCCGGCAGGGAATAAGTATTCGACTAAGTCGAAAACTCACGCAACGTCCGTTTTTACGTCATTCATTCGAATCTCCACCCTAGCTTCCTACGAATGTCAAAAGGCATCGCACAACGCTGCGTCGGCGGATGCGTCTTTCAAACCGTTTGTCTTAAACCGTAGTCGTATGAAAATATGATTTAAAATTGAACAAACAATGCACAAACGGACGTAACCGTGTGTTTCTCTATGTAAACACTGTTTATTTTTTTGTTATTTCACCTGTGATCGGTATAGTGGGAGTTTTTCAAATTACCTAATGTGCAGATTTATCCCGCGAAGATTGCGCACTGATAAATAAAATAACCCATCATTTTTCACGGCTACATAATAATTTTTTGAACCTCGACCATATTTATACCGAAAATAATGAACCGTATAATATTATAGGTTTAGAATATCAACAACAATAATAGTGCAGTGTAATGGCTTATCATTATCATTTAACCACCGGATACGATTATTATAATACTTACACATAATATATAATGCTTAAATAATAATGGTACATTCAGTTACAACCTTGACCAAAGAGTTCACGGTCCAAATCATCGAATGTGGCAGAAACATCACGAAATTATAGCAAAAAATATCTATTCTTTAAGCGGTGACCTAGGTCAAACAATGCTTAATGATATAGCCTAGACCTAGGTCATGTTAGGCTTTTATTTGCAAAATTTTAGATTAAAAAATAAACGTGCGAAAAAGCTTTGATGTCATTATTCAAAGTAGCCAAAATTCGTAGATAGGATGTTTCGAAGATAAGTTGACATTTTCTTTGATCAAAGTTTGCAAATAGAGACTGTTTTTCATTGATTGCATCAAGTTTGACAATTATGTAAGGGTACAACTTTATTTATAAAAACACAACATAAACAAATGGCCAAACAGCAATTAAGTAGGTAGATAGGTATGTCATTTTTTAAAATTTTGTGCATTTATTTTAGGCGCGTGCGTTTTTTGAATTTAATTTTGTGTGAGATATAGTATCTTTTTTGAAGATCATTGATATCATAATTAAAATAAACATACAAAATATAGTAACTGAACTTTAAGGTTACGCAAAGTTTCATGTTCTGCTCTAATAATGAAGACTATTACTTCAGTCGGATTAAACCTATAGGATTAACAATGAAGTATCATTGGTATTACGCGTACCGTCTAAATACCTTTAATATTAGGACCCAGCCGTTAAACCGGCCAATAAGTCTATTAATACGGCGATATCTAACTACCCTTAAAATCCTTTGAAAGGAATGTAGTACCGTGAAACTAGCGCCAAATCATTAAAAAAAATGCTTTTTATGTAAGTGAACAATACAGCAGGGTTTTCTACCTACCCGGGTCCGGGTATACCTGGGCATTTCAGACTTTTGGTACCCGGGTACAAACGACGTGCGTAACCGGGTATTTGAGAAAGAGATAGATAGACTGATGCAGTACTTACAAACAAAAAGTAAAAAGGTTATAGGAGTTAGTCATATTATATGGAGAAATATTCGGTGAGTAGGTATTTTTGTAGATTTGTAAGGAATTTCCTCGAAACTCCTCTTTAATTTCAAGATTTCTTTCACTTTTAAAAGTTATGTTACTTATCCGGGAATTTACTAGGGTAGATACTTTTTACTACGGAGAAACTACTTTTTCTCGTGAAGTGGCGCTAGTTCCACGGTAGGTACAGCTCGCCTTAAAATCCTGTAAGGGTCTATAAAGCTCCTATAAGTGGCATAAGCTTTGAGTGGCAGCCCTAACAAGCTATCTGTAATCCTAATTATTTCTGGGGCAATCAGTGTAATTCCTCTGTATTTGTGCCTATTATTATGGGTAAATAGTTATATGGGTTGTTTGTTTTGCTTTGGTAAATGTTAGGTTATGACATTCTACAGTTTACCTACTTAGATGAAGTAAATATCCTATAACCTGATTCATAGAAGAAAGGGACCTGAAATGGAAACATTATTGTTTCCGTCTTTTTAGGGTTTCGTACCTCAAAAGGTAAAAATCGGATCCCTTATAGGATCACTTTGTTGTCCGTCTGTCCGTCTGTCAAGACCCTTTATCTCAGGAACGCGTAAAGATATCGAGTTGAAATTAAAACCGTATACTCAAGTCTATGAACGCTAGTAGTTGTGAAAAAATCATGCACTTAACTTCAAGTTACAAAAAGATGTAGCCATTTATGCAGTAAAAACGCGTGTTTTTTACCCTCTCAAGGGAATTCAGAGGGTAGGTACTTCCCGTAGAACAATGAAATTTGGCAAGTAGGTTTGTTTTGAAGTACGAATTAAGGAAAAATTAAAAAAAATATCACAAATTTATGGTTTTTATGGGGGCCTAAAAAACAAAATTTAAGAAATTTGGCTAGTTGTCCAAGTGGAGTATCATATGAAAAATAGGTTCACCAACCAGAATAACCTACAAATCTTAGTACGGAACCCTCGGTAAATAATTACAGGAATAGTCAGTGTTTTTGGCAACCCTAGCACACTAAACGCTTTTTTATTTCCCTGCCATTTTACGTAGGTGACGATGATGCAGCATGCTTGTCTAGATAATTGCCTATTCACTCCATGAAATTGTCCAGGCTATAGCTTTCCGGGAACAGATTGAAAGCCATTTTTATACACTCGCAATATTATGTTATTCTTATAAATAGTGCATAGTGCATGTGTTAGCGCCTATCGGAACTTGAACCTGGGACTGTGGGGTACACCATGTTACTGCTTTGTGAACTAAGCTACTAGCGCGACATCTTCGCTCTGTGAAACTAACAAAAATAGATCGGTTGTATGGTTCCTTGTCAACCCTAGTCAAACCAAACAGCCTTACCAAATTCAGAAGCCAATCACGACAATGTACCAAGGAGGTATTCAACCAGTATTTGCGCTGGTCGGTTAATATTTTCCTATGTTCTGCAGCTTACACAATTAAGAGATTAAATAAAATAAAAACATTATATAGGTATAGACCGGTAATACACCTTGTCAACCCTAGTCAAATCTAATAGCTTTACCAAATTCAGAAGCCAATCACGACAATGTACCGAGGAGGTATTCAACCAGTATTTGCGCTGGTCGGTTAATATTTGCCAATGTTCTGCTATGAGACTATGAAGGAGGTCGATATCTGTATAACTTCTGCGGTCGCTCTGATTGACTTTCTTGTTCATTTGTACAGTTTTCTATTGATCGGGCTTTTGGGAATTATTTGTCAAAAGATAATGAGTAATTCAGAAGACTGTGTATCACCATAGTAACAGGTTGACAGCCTGACGTCTAATTGCAATAAACATCCACAGGTTACACACGGAACTGATATGTGGTGATGCTATGCTAAGCCGGCACCATACGGCAACAGATTTAAAAGAATAGATAGAGTAATTCAAAAGAAAGGTTTTAATATCTTCTATATAGAGCGATCTGGGCGTATTTCGATTTTTGCAACTTTTCAGGAGAGCAAAAATAAAGTTTTAATTCAGTGTTATTAAAAAAATATAAAGATTTTAAGGAAAAACGCTAGGTCGAAATATTGCTTATATATCTGGTAATACATTAATGGACGTATTATTGAAGCTGCTGCAATGTGTGTCAGTCAAATATAGTGTTTTTTAAAAAAGGTCAGCTTTTACGCCTTTATGGCTTAGAAATTCTTGGCCAATAATGACGTAAGACAGAGTTACGCCGTTGTGGCTATGGCAATTTCGATATTGTTAAGGCGTAACACATATTTACGCCCATACGGTATCGGATTTTTGGAGCTTTAAAGGCGTATTTATTTGATACGCCTGTATAGCTCAAAAATGCAGTGTCAAAATTACGGTTTTGACCTTGGACGTATGTATGAGTTCCGCCTTTTAGCTTCTAAAATTGAGGGCGTATTTAATACGTAAGCCTTTGTGTCATAAAACTAAATGGCTAAACGTATATATTTTTTTTAGTTACGCCGTTACGTCTCAGTTCAGCTGAAGTAAAAGTATCGAATATTGCTACTTTCTTGTCGGTAATATCAGTGAATTATATTTATTCATGGAATACACAAAATTAAACGTAAAAGGACATAATCAATTGGCCATACTAAGAGAAAAATTAATTGAAATGTAAAAAAAAAACTATTTAGGGCATATGATGACATACGCCCAGATCGCTCTATATGGAAGATATGCATAATTTAATGTTAAGAATATGTCTTATTTCCACAGGAAAATGTTTGGCAGCTAGTGCAACTGCGATTTCGTGTAGCTCAACGAAGGTGGAGACATTCTCAATTTTTTTCGACTTGAGCTACTTGAAATTGAATAATAAGTTAATAAGTGAGAATATAAAAGAGGTCGATATCGAACTTCCGCGGTCGCTTTGATTGACTTTCTTGTTCATTTGTACTTATTTCTATTGATAGGACTACTGGGAATAATTTTGTTTCTAAGAATACCATTTTCAACGCCCTTGAGCCTTGTAAAGACTTTAGAAACTTTCTAAAGGAACTTAATTGTAATAAAATTCAGTGATTGATAAATTTATGAACTCAAGTGACCTCAACAAACATTTATCTATAGGTAAGTGAATACATTTTTCTCTGTTTGTCTGTCATAGCACATTTCTTAACAACGCTACTGATACTGATGCGTTTTTTTTTTTCAAAATGTAGAGTGATTCAAGAGGAAGTATTTATTATGAATAGTTCATGTCAACCGCTGGGCGGCTACTATACTCCCTTTAGTGTAGGAAACGCTTTCGTCTATAGCTTTGTATAGGAAAATTATTTGTGATCAAATTCAGTGATTGATCTATCATCATCAATATAATAACACTAAAATTAAGTTTTTCTGTTTGTCTGTCATGGACATCGCCAACTCCTAAACCACTATATATTTTTATATATATTTTTGGACCAAGCTTTTTAATATTTTTACGCCATCCTTTTTGACCCTTAAGTTATGGCACGCATTTAAATTAACACCATGTATACAACGTGTTACAAAACAACAAATAAATCCGAAAGGGTATTGAAAGGTCCATTGCAAAGAGTCAATTAACAAAAAATAAGAGCCGTAGTATCGTTTTTGAAAATTAAGAAAAAATATTATTTTTATCGAATTACACTTATTTTTTAATCGTGGCATCGCAGCACTATTTTTGACAGCTCAAAGTTCAAATGAAGTTACCGACGCGGCGCAGCGCAGTTCGGTCTACATTGCTGGCTATTACATGAACGTCATCAATACAAGAAACTAAGTCAACCAGCAATGTATGCCGATGCGGACTTTGTTCGCCAGGTAGTGTATCACCTGACCTAGACTAGTGATGTGATTATTTCATCGACTGATAATAATGAAAAATATTCTTTTTTTTGGTCAGTTATGTAACAGGTTGTATAAAGAAAGTCGATATTGAACTTCCGCGGTCGCTTTGATTGACTTTCTTGTTCATTTGTACAGTTTTCTATTGAATATGACTGTTGGGAATTATTTTGTTTCCGACTCAGAGAATACCATTTTCACCACCCTCAAGACTTGAAACGACTTTAATAAATAGGTAGAGAACTTTCTTTTAATTACAGCAATAGATGAACTGATAAATAAACAGATTCTATATTTAACTTTTAACACGACTAACCTTGTTATTTAAAGTTGAGGCTTATAGAGTCTCGACGTTTCGATGCAATACGATCATCATCATCGGGAGTCCGACAGGTCGCTTGCGAACGCTACCAACGCCCGTCGGGAACTCATTCGGACTCCCGATGATGATGCTCGTATTGCATCGAAACGTCGAGACTCTATAAGCCTCGACTTTAAATAACAAGGTTAGTCGTGTTAAAAGTTAAATATGAGTTATCCTTGTTCGTTTAATAATTTAAAAACAGATACCAGCTCTAGGTTTTTTTTGTTGAAATCCTAAGTTTATTATTATTATCAATACATAGTATGCCGAGTGCCAATTCTGCCACCCCTATTCTACGCAGGGTGTTTCGTAACAGGGGACGTAGAGTTTTTGACCTTGACTATAATATCTGCCGACCATGGTCAACCGTATGGTGGCGGTAATACCATACGAATTTCCACCTTTATGCCATAAATAAATACGAGGACGCTTGGTTTTTGTCAAACGTTTTGACAGACGCATTCGTCAATGCACCAATGGGCATGCGTCGTCGTGTTTCTATGAGATTAACGTCAAAATTCGCATTTTCCTAACGCTCATCATCAAAATGTTTTTGTCTTTGGCTACACGAAATAGAATATAAGTGAGAATATAAAGGAGGACGATAATGAACTTCCGCGGTCGCTTTGATTGACTTTCTTGTTCATTTGTACTTACTTATATTGATAGGACTATTGGGAATCATTTGATACTTATTGCGGTTTTCTCTCGAGGTAGAATATACGAAATAGAGTAGGTACTAGCAACGATTTTGTAACGTCAAAAACTGGAATTTCAGGCACATAATACAGAAGGTTCACTCGACCCTATTCAGGATTTTTGCGACAGTCATTTGTTACATAGCCAGGGTTGCTACTAACAACAATCTCAAAGTATAAGAATATCAAAACAGTAAAATCTGATACAAAAACGTCATATGATGAGCCAATTTTAATTTCTAGGATTAAAATTGGCTCAGAATCATATAACGTTCTTGTATAACATTTTGCTGTTTGATATTCTTATACTTTGAGATTGTTGACAGTAGCTACAATAGCTACGTAGGTAGGTAACAAATGACAATAGCGAAAACGTAAATAGACTCGAGTAAACCTTTTGAGGTATTGGTCACAATTTGTCATGTCCAAATTTTGTTTGCGGTACACTTAGTTGCCTAAGTGACTTTGACCATTCCTCAAGCATACCTACCCAAAGGATACCACACCGCAACACGTTTACGAAACGGTATTACGCGACCAAACAAGGTGCTTCTGCGCAACATGTAATTGTTGTAACCTTGGGTGCTACGCTTTGCGGCCGGGTAATGGCGGTAATGAGTGTTGCGACATTCGGTAACAAGGAGGTTTTCTAATAGAGAAATTAGAAAAATAAGGTTCTCCCAGGCTTACTATATCTACGTAGACACCAATGTTGACACTATAAAAACATCGAAATAGGAAAGAATTAATGAATTCAGTCTTTCAGTTTTGTAACAAGAAAAAATACTCAGAAATCGAAAATGTAACACTTGGGGATTCGAAGGATCGAATAGATAGGTCGAAATTTTGATCAATGTGTGGGGTGCATTGGATTAAATTAAGAAGCTCTAGGTTATGTGTATTTTGAAAAAAATCGCTGATAGGTATTTTGAATTTGAACATGACATACTATCTATACCTATCATTGTGTATTTTAAAACACTATTAATGAAGTCCTAAGTTTTTGCAAAAAATTACCTATAAACGCAAACAAACAATAAAAACAATTAATGTAATAGGAGGACCACCACAAAATACACGGATACGTATATGATAATCTTTCGACTCAGTTTGATTTTTAGACAAGTCTACAGACTACCTAACCTTGTGATTAGATTTTGTGAGTAATTTCGTAAACAGAAGCCATAGAATAGAAAAGAACATAATGAGATAAAGTAGCATTAGCAAATTTAAGCACATAATAAGTTAATCCCTTGAATGGGTACCTCAAGGTGCGACTATACAAGGCACATATATTAAATACTAGTGACCGATAGCGAAAACTTAGAACCGCCTAGTGACAAAGAACAACTTTCCCCAAGGAACATAGGTCGAATTACGACAAAATTTTTTGGACCTCTCATACAAACTTGCCGATCTGCTGATTTCAGTTACTATGAGAAGACCAAAATTTTTTTCGTATTTCGACCTATGTTCTTTGGGGAAAGTTGTTCTTTGTCACTTCACTAGCCGGTTCTGAGTTTTCGCTATCAGTCACTAGTAAAATTTCACCCTATACCTATTTACATCATCATCAACTGCAACAAAAGCCCACTGCTTGACATGGGCCTCCCCCTATTTGAGGGTGCTTGCCATATAATTCATGTAGAACGCTCTTTCTATGGATTCATCCCTTAGTAGTCTTTTAAAAAACCTATACCTAGGCAGAAATGTTTCACGTCTAATCAGACAAGAGCAGTCTACTGCTGGACGTAGGCCTATAAGAACTCAAAAGGACTAGAATAGAAAAACCGTAATGAAACACGAAAAAATGTAGGTATTTTAATGCTAAAACGAATCAGATGGATCACGAGACTGAAAAAACTGTTCCAACTTGGCGCATAGGATTGCCTGGTTGTCCTGTGTTTTGATTTTACCGCTATGTGTTATAGATTTGGAGGAATTAATTGTATACTTACTCTTTGCCTGGGTGATTTGTTTTAGGTGGCCTAATGACGGCGGGGTAAAGATAGAGGAGATAAGGCATCTCCTCTCTCATTAAAGTAAAGCCCAGAAAAGTCAAAGATGGCGTACAGAAACTGCTTCAGAGGTAACAATCTAGCAGCTAGATGTTAGCTTCTGACAACTCAATGCCTTGATTGAGAAACTCCCCTGAAACACAAATTATTGAGACATCACACGGGGCGCCTATTACTAGCTCACTTAGTTCTAGCGATGCTTTTGACGCTTACTGACTTTAACTGGAACTAACTGAAATCTCAGAGGAACTCAAGGTAACTAGAAGATTGTTGCCACGAGCGCTTATTAATTGAATTGAAATTGCCTTAGAATCATATGACTTTCTTGTATCAGACGTCGCTGCTGTTTCGATATTCTTATACCTACTTTGAGATTTTTGACAGTAGCAACCCTGACTATCTAACAAGCGAGAATATTGAAAATCTTAAATAGAGTCGAATGAACATTCTGGTGCTAAAGCCAAACCCAGCAAAGTCAAAGATGGCGCACAGAAACTGCTTCAGAGGTAACAATCTAGCAGCTAGATGTTAGCTTCTGACAAGTCAATGCCTTGATTGAGAAACTCCCCTGAAACCGGTTAATAGTTGGACAATTTGTGGCTCAGTGAGACCGACAAACTCTGCCTCAGTCTTAGAGCGAGGATAGGTTTCAGAGTGAAGTCTAAAAAGGACCTGACCGAAGCTAAATCTTGACAACCTGTTTCAGTTATGTTGCGTACTAAAACACAGCAACGCTGAGCCACCGCGCACCGTCCTAATTTGTGGCTGAACAACCAAACCCATTATAATAACTGAGGTTTGTCATAGAAGTTTGACATATGACTCCATGTTTTGGCTACAAATTGAAACTCAACTGGTTAGTTCAGTCGCTAAGTTTTCGATTGTTTTAGATGTGTGAACAACACACGGCAAATCTTTGATATCATTATCACCAATTACACATTAACATTTCGTTTCAAGCCGCATCAAAACTAACAGAGACGACTTTTTGGCTTCCCATTGGTAAGTAGGTCCCTCCGAACAATTTGTTTTCTCTGCGGTGGTACTAAACAACTCTGTTGGTGGAACTTGGGTGTAGTTACGACCAGCGTTGAGACAATGACACCTCGAGGCGTAGTTTGATGGGGAACTGAACAACTTCTTGAAATGAGAAGTTTATTTGTATGATTCGGCTATGTGTGCTAATTCTACCCGTAGTAATTTACATTATCGTATCGTAAAAAGCGACTTAGGAATAATCATTCATCCAGGGAATGGGCAGCAGCGTTCCCTGTAAATGTAACATCTCGGACTGCGCTCGCTAATGCGGCTGCCATGCCAAGCGAGGTGATGGCACAAATTAGGGAAACTGCGCGCGGAGCGCCTTTACAGATGGCTCACTCAGTACTAGCGAAGATTTTGACGCTTACGGGCTTTTACTGGAAATAACTGGAATCTCCGGGGAAGTCAAAGTAGCAAAGAAGACGGTTCCCACGAACGTCATATTGCTTGGATTAAAATTGGCTCAGAATCATATGACTAAAGATAAGCTTTAGAGATTAATCTCACTAAAAGTTCAAAATATATTTTCCGATTGCAAATAAGTAATCTTTATATTTCATCTTAATATTGTTGTTACCTGACTACCTAGGGTTATGTTTTTCGAGAGTAGGTACATATGAAGTCAAGGAATTCGTTTTAACGGGCTATAGCCCAAACGGGTGGACGGATCTTGACATGTGAGGTGCCGTTAGATTTTTCTCAGCAGCGCGAGTGACACTGGCTAGAATATTAAAATCCATACATTTAAGATGGCGGATTTTAATCGCAAAAAACAACTTTGAAATTCCCGCAGTCGCGATTTTGTTTTTTAAAACATCAGCATGTGTAAATAATATTTTAGCACCGTTACACCACACAACATCCTCCCGATAAATTCACTTACCGAAAACCAATCAGGGTTTAATTCCAATAGTGTCCAGTCGGCAAATTAACAATCGCTATACAGGCCGGTTCCCATCTTGAAACAATACCAACTTTAAATTGGCTTCGGTATTACCACAGACCTAAAATCTATTAGAGACCCTGTTATTAAAAAAGATAAACGCACGTTTTGACGGCGCGTAGGTAGCTACGAAAACGCTACAACAAGATCCTTGCTCGCTTGCGCAATTTAGAACGATTAGATAAGATCTTAGATAGGACATACCTTTTTTGATTTAGCATTCGTTGTAATTTATCTTCTTACTATTCAAAGTTTCGCGGATCCCTACATACCTAGTTAAAGTTGAAAGTGGTCTATGAAATATGAAAAACTCTATAAGGCAAGCACTATCTATATCTATACACATAACGTATGTGCGTTATTTTTGCGCAGCGCTATCCGTTGCGCTAAACAAATTCAATTTTCTACTTTATTTTCAGACAAATAGGTACTGTTTATATCAAACCGTTGGATAGACACATCCGATAGCGCAAAAATACCGCGTGTATTTCTCGCGATACCTGCGAATTAAACAAATAGGTATGTACCTTATAGGAAAAGAGCAATAGCTTCAAAATAAGTTGATGTAATATTCAAAGAATCGAATATTCATTGAAAACCTCACCTCATTGATGGGTAAACTCCCATTTAAGAAATTGTGCAGGTGTTTTTGTATTTTTATCTTCAGAATGCATAGTCCATCCCTGGTTTTCTTATCAGTGGCCACACCGAGTCGAAATTACAACCGAGTTCTGTACACTTGTAACTTGAAGCTGTTTCCGGAAGTGGGTGCGGGAAGTACCTACCTGAGATTTGGTGCTGATTCCATTATTAATATTGCAGAGGAGATGGGGTGCTAGAATATTTAATATCTAGTAAGTAGAATGATCTAATTTTGATGGATGATTAAGCAAACCGTTTAAAATGAGCAGGATTTTGTAGGCAAGACTTGGCGTATTTTGAACATCGTATCCTTTTAAGCGCTGTACACACATAACATCCGTTGCGCGTTGCGTTTAAAAAATACGATTTTCCGCATTATTTTCATACATGCCTATACAGTTTATGTGATACGGTTTGACAGATGCAAAAGCAAAAATACCGCACAACGCTGCATTGACGTAAGCATTTGTCAAACAATTTGACACAAACCATACTGTATGAGAATATGGTCGAAATTGGTATTGTACCCGTATGCGCAAAAATAACGTGGGACATTATATGTGTATCTTAAGAAGCGCCCTCAATAAATCCTTTTTGTATATATTTTGTTCCTACACTCTAAAATAGATTTAAAAATCCGATGGTCAAGAACTCTATCTATATAAGGAATAATTTTCACTACACTAATTGGTTGGCCAATGTTCCGAATCATTCAACATAGGTAGGTATACTGCTGACGAAAGTGAGTACGTATGACGGATGTTACCACAGAGTTAATAAGTAAGAAGTGTGGCTTGTTGCAGTTTTAAGAGAAACATAATTATAAATTTAGCGTTTAATTTATTACTTTCCATCAATTTTATTATTCCCCCAATCTGATATTGCTTACAGCAAAAAATAATGTTAACATTAACATCTATTTTTGTTGCGAGTAAACCAATTTGGAAATTGACGCCAAAACTCATTTGCTTAAGGGGCTTAAGCAGAAGGCCCCTTGTGACAGGGGGCCCTTGTAACAGGGGGCCCTTAGAGGGGGGATTGGAATCTGAAAAGGAAGACTCGTATTTTCGCGGTGACTCCTGAAAATTGATGTTAATGTTTTGAGGGCGCGTGATGGATAGTCGCGTTTACTTCGAGAGGATAGGAATAGGTGTTTTCGTCTTGCCATGATAATATTTTTGTAGGTATCTCGACATTAATCAGATGATATTTGTCATGATATCTTTTTCATTTTGTTACAGTAAACATGACCTATGAAAACGTGGAGAGATTTATTTTCATACAAAATATACTTTTTTTATTCGTACTTACAAGAGATGACTTTACCGTTCGTACTTCGAATCACAAAAATGTTAAGATGCATTTAAGAATATTCTGTGAGTTATCTTTTATATTGGTTTTTAAACTATTTAGTAAAGTCAATCCTTTATAAAAGAAAGTTGAATGAAAGTTTAACAAATAAAATTGCTACGTAGTGCTACGATCGCTACGCCGTAGTAGTTTATTAATTACATTTTAAGGGTGTTTCACGGATATTTTGTCAAATATATATAAAGTTGCCTTCCATTTTACTTTAATACTAGCAAAGTATTTTACATCATTATATATTGTAAGACCAATACATCTCCCCCGCGCGCCGTTACCCTAATTTGTGCATCTACCATAGATATTTTAACCCATATAAACCGTGGGAACAAGGCATCGTATGGGGCTCTAGCTGTGGTTATAAATCAAGCCTTAACACTCACATAACTCTTAAAGCAGGCTAAGGAGGAACAAGCCCATATTTCTTATCACCCGACTTTAAAAACAGAAGAGGTTCTCACTAGAATCTTTGTTATTTCTCTGAGACGCTTATATCAATATTCAGGGTGTTAATTTAAATGCGTGCCACAGCTTCAGGGTAGGTTAAGTGTCGATTAAGGATGGCGTAAAAAATATTTTTTTAAAAGCCAGTCCAAAATATATATTTTTTTGGATTAAGTCAAAATTTATTACTTTGAAAAATCAATTTTGACACTGTTGTTGTTTAGAGAGTGCCTATACAAGTACTTCCGTCTAAAAAACTTTGAGTTTGAACGAATTTCGGCTGGAATATAGGCATTTGAATCAAATGTCAGCCAAGTAATAAAAATAAAAAATTGTGACTGGGATTTTTTTCAATACCTATATTTTACGGCATACTTTATCGATACTAAACCTGCCCTGAAGCTATGGCATGGCACGCATTTAAATTAACACCCTGTAGAACTTTTTTTTTGGGAGCAGTTTGTACTCTCCAAGATGGTCTGGATTTGATAATGGAATCCTGGAGAAATCAAGAGAAGTGTTTACATTATTTGCCGTCTGGTGCCGGCTTAGAATAGCATCACCCCATATTTTTTCCCGTGGTTGTCGTAAAAAGCGAGTGAGGGAATCGAGAGTTGATGTGTATTACTTTTTTAGGCGAAAGGCTGACAACCTGTCACTATGGTGATACACAGTCTTCTGAATGACTCTCAAACTTTTGTCAGTCGTGGTGTAAATAGTCGTTTATGCAGCCGTTTACGCTCTGCCTACCCCGCAAGGTATGTATGCTTACATTACACTTGTTGATGTTGGTCCCAATGGGTTTTAACTTTTAGTACTAACTCTTACAAAGAAAGTTTATTTGAAAAGTCTATTAAAACTGAACATTTTTAAAGGCGGCTTAAAAAGTTTCAAGAAAGTACGTTCTAAGACCAAAGTGATTAAAAGGCTTCTAAATATTAGGCTGGGATTAACTGACAGTTATTTTTTACACGTTCTTCTTTTATTTGCTTCTTCTTCTTAGAGTGGGACACCGCGTCGTCCAACGACCCGGTGTGATGCTCCTAATTAGGTACTATTTTTGATGTTTCATCTGATTGTGCAGAAATTATTTGATATACTGAAATTTTGATTTGATGCCGCTCCCGTATCGGCTTATACAGCCATACAGCCATGAAAAATCTTGCCACAGACACTGAATAAATCGTCTGTCACAGACGTATGAGGCCAATGATGGTATACTGAAATAGGTAATCCAAAAATAGGTAATATACCCATATATGTCGAATGAGGCTATTTTCGCAGATGAGACGTGCAACATCTGTCAGACAAGTGATTGTCAGCCGTTATAGATGCGACGCGCGTTTTACGAGAATAGACGGCGTCTCATTACATTACATTTTACATAGAAACATTTTTAAGCGTCGTGATGTCGTCTGTCACGTCTCCTTCTCATGACTGACGTCTCGCCTATACATAGGGAGACTACTGAACAACTTTCCCCATGGAACATGGAAACGGTAAAACCAGAATAATTCCCTAAAAGATTTAATAGAATTTGGTGCAAATCTCCCTGTCGTCTCCACGTGTGCAAATGTGTCAGGGCTCGAGCCCGGACTCGAGCCCCGGACTTGAGCCACCGCAATAAATCAAGCTAAAGACTCGAAAGGACACAAATCCTCTCGACGACAAATTAAAATGAATACGGTTTTTTTTCTCAAGAGGTTGGTTTGTGGTGCAAGGAGGATGCTGAGAGCGATTTTGTATTAAGTATGAGGAATCGCACACAATACTGCATTCAAAAATCTGAATATACCCTGTATTGCAAGGACAGAACAAACCGATTTAACCTGGTATTATTTTTGGAAACTCGCATTTTTTCCGCAGACAGTAGGAATAGAATTAAGCAAAATTTTAAATTCTACCTGCAATAAAAAGAAAATTACACTTAACTTGGACAGAACACTTTCCAAGTTAGGTGTAATTTTCTTGGCTCACTTGCTAGTGAAAAAAATTAAATATCAATATGCACTTGATTCTCTTGCGAAGACTGCACAGAAAAAAATCCAATTTTATTGCAATACAATTATAGATAATACAAATTACGCTGGCTGACTGAGTTAGGCGGGGAATACACTGTCATGGACACATTTGTACAGTACGGCTGTCAAGCAAGAGTCGCAATATTGTGGAGTGCTTGAGAGACCTAAATATTTTCCATACCTATTCCATACAGTATTCCTTGTAGAGTTGTTCATTCCATACGGATTCTTCTTATTTTCGATGGAAAAAGTTAAATTTTCTGCGCCTGGAATTCAGCCATCCGGACAGTATTATGCAGTGGTTTTCATAAGGTCAACCATAAAGAGGGGCATTACACCAAAATGTCGCTTACGTTACGCCCGATTTCTAGTATTTCCGAATAAGATACAAAGATTTTTTGATTGCAGAATTGATATACACTTAAAAGCTTTAGGTTTTACACATCCAGTGGCTTTGTATCATAAGCATAAATAGGTGCTACCATAGCGTCACGTAGGCGGTTGAAAAACTCTGACACCAGGGTTCATCGGGTCGTTGAACGACTCGGTGTCCCACACGAAAAGAAGAAGAAGCGTCACGTAAGCGACAAAAAGTTGACCTTTTCGTGGAATGCCCCTGGATTGGTTCAGGCCTTATCATAGTTTTAGCATGTATTTTTACAGTTTGCTATTGGCTGATATTCTATCACTTGTACCACGCTTAGTGGAATTACTAGTGCCCCGTACGACGTCTCTTAACAATGCTACCTACTCGAATGAAAAATGGTCACGAGAAGAAAATTGTTTTGTACAAATTCATTGCCGTGATCGTTGTTTGTGCAGAAAACCAGATAAATTCTGTAAGTAAGCTGAATTAAAATAAGATAAGATCTTTTATTAGAGGGAATCGAAATTCGTATACATAGTATGAAAATTATCCCTTATTTTATTCATACGAGTATACCTCTATTATGCACGAAGCGATTGAAATCTGTCCTTCTTCATGTAGGACACCGAATTGTCTTGTCACTAATTTAAAATAATAGGTAGGTACGTACGTGGACATTTTTAGATGTTTCTTACTATTAAGTGTGTCTATACACGCTATCCTAAATTTTACAATAGTGCTTAAGAGCTAATCAATGTCAACGTATTTCCGATTAAGCATGCCTGAATTGTACTGATTTTATACAAACCGGACATACCCAATACAATAAGTTAATATTGGTGGCAAAGACATCGGCAATCACATTTCATATTGGCTCTTACCATCCATTGCGAAACAGATTCGAAAATGGCGTTGTGTCAGTCAGTGTCATACGGATACGTAGCTTAGCACGCTCAAAGTCAAATAGATTCATGAAATAGGGAATGAGGAATGATGTGTATGAGAGAGAAAAGCAACGAAACGAAATACTATCAGAAGATACTATCTCTTTTTTCTCTCACACACAAATTAGGAAAACGGCGTGCGGGGCGCCTTTACAGACGGCTTACTCAGTACTAGCGTCGGTTTTGACGCTTACTGGCATTAACTGGAAATAACTAGTATCTCACGGGCAGTCAAAGTAACTAAGAAGTTGGTTGCCATGAACGTCATATTTCTAGGATTAAAATTGGCTCACAATCATAATATGACGTTCTTTTATCAGATTTTGGTGTTTTAATATTCTTCTATTTTGAGATTTTTAGGGTTTCGTAGTCTACTAGAAACCCTTATAGTTTCGTCATGTCTGTCTGTCTGTCTGTCTGTCTGTCTGTCTGTCTGTCTGTCTGTCTGTCTGTCTGTCTGTCTGTCTGTCTGTCTGTCTGTATGCCGCGCCCTCATATCTTCGTCAGTTTTAGAGCTATCGACATGAAATTTGGTGAGAAGATAGATCGTGTTGACCCAAATATAGAAATGTTAAGAAAAAAATATTTTAAATATTTTTTGGACCCCCTCCCATACAAGTGAAAGGGGGGCAAAAATTTTTTTTTTCTTCTGTAATATTGAGTAGGGTATCGTTGAATAGGTCTTTTAAAACTAAGGTGAGGTTTCTTTGAAACAAAGTCACTAAAATGTTTCTGTCACGAGATATTTGCTTTTAAAAAGGGCGTTTTTGACCCATAATTTGTTCCAGCTGTAACTTCTAAAGTATAAACGCTAAAAATTTGAAATAAATATGGAATATAGCTTACAATCTGAAGTTACAATAAAAACTATAACGGATATTGTACCCTTAAAGGTTTCAGAAAAAATTTAGTTTTTCTATTTGCGGTTGGTCATCATACTGATGCTAACAAACCAGCAACAAAATTAAGTTTGTAATGCTGAAAAACCTGATATTTAAACGTTGACTACGAAACCCTATTTGCGGGCGTGTCTGACACGCTCTTGGCCGGTTTTTTTTTAACAGTAGTAGCTACCCTGGCTATGTAACAATTGACAGTCCCGAAAATCCTAGATAGGGTCGAGTGAACCTCTTTTCTATACTCTCTATTATGTGCTAATACACTCAACGAATTGTTGAATACACTTTTGTCTTTCGAGAATAGAATCAGGATCAATCCGTTGCGAAACAGATTCGAAAATGGCGTCGAGACAGTCAGTGTCATACGGGTTCGGGCTTAAATTCGTACGCTCATGGCACGCTCAAAGTCAAATAGATCCATGATCTTCTATGAAATAGGGAATGAGAGAGAAAAGCAATAAAACTAAAGACTATCAGGTAGACTACCACTTTTATTCTCTCTGTCTTATGCCTACTGTTGTCAATGGAGAATGGGTTCAGTTCAGTATCAATCCGTTGCGAAACAGATTCGAAAATGGCGTCATGTCAGTCAGTGTCATACGGGTTCGGGCTTAACTTCGCACGCTCTTGGTACGCTCAAAGTCAAATAGAATCATGATCTTCTATGAAATAGGGAATAACAGGTTAGAGGCTCTCTTTTCTATTACTTACACACACTTTTGTAGGAAGATTCAGGATCAATCAAGAGTATGCTATTTATGAAATAAAGAATAATAGAGTAGAGAGTCTCTCTTTTCTATATCTAACTTTTTTTCTCCAACACGCTTTTGTATTTGAGTAATAATATTAAATGGCCAAATACCGTAGTATCTAGTAGTTTTATTATATTGGGTCCTACCTTGCTCTTATCATCCGAAAATAGATTCAGGTATCAATTCGTTACGAAACAGATTCGAGAATGGAATGTCATTGTCATACGGATACGTAGTTTAGTACGCTTTTGGCATGTTCAAAGTAAAATAGACTTTACAGTCTTTCATATGCTCCACTGATAAGAGCCAAGCTCTTAAATACTACAGAAGATCTTCCACAAAATAGCCAGCGTTTAATTTAAAAATTTCACTTTTGTATTGCAGTGATGATCGGACTGTGATCATAGTTCTGGTTCTTCCATTTCAAGAAGCCTTGTATATCACTTTTTACAGGCTTAGGTTTTATACAATGTTGTTAGGTTGAAGATACAAAATACAACGATTATTCCACGCGTAGATCTACAGAAAATTTGAAGGCATCGGTACTCTAGGGTAAAGTACGGATAGATGCGCACCTTTTGGAAAATGCTCTATAACTCAATAATTAAGAACTTATTTACAAAATTATCTTTACAGATTAAAGGATTGATCTTTAATCTTTCATTAAAGCCCTAATTCATGAATTTAATTTTTATTGTTTTGTTGTAAATCCAGTTTTATTTGACCTCTTGAAAAAGGGATAGTCGCGCACCCGCACGGATAGTTGCGCAGCACTAAAAAATCATGGGGGGATACTTGCGCTTTGAAGATTACCTAGGTGACTTACTATGAAATTTGTACTTTATTTAAATCAAACCAATTTGAAATTAATTTGGTTAAATACTTATTTTGAAAATCGAATAGGCCTCCGAACCTTAATATTATTACTATTTCTAAAGTTATTGAGTGCTAAGTCGTTATTTCAGTAAAAAAATTGTATTAAAGCGTAGGTAGCATAAAAATTTATGTTGAACAACGTCCATATCTAGACTGTAATTTAGAAGCATTTTATCCATCTGCAACATACTAAAATAAACAAAATTATCAATCTGCGCAACTATCCCCAAAGCGCAACTATCCGTCCAAAAAACCTGCGCAAATATCCTTTTTGGTACGGATAGTTGCGCATTTAATTAAAAAAATAATGATTTGATATTTAGGAATAATTAATAAATGGGCACATACTTTATAAAGTAGTGCATACGAGGAAATAAAAATGTGAGCGATTCTACAATCTTGAGAAAAGATACCCGAAAAACAAAATGTGCTAGAATAATTTCGACGCCCGGTTTGACCACGCTACCGAAGATTTTTGCTTAAACTGGCGTAAATTGTGCAATTACTCCAATAATTAACGTGGTACTTGGGCTTTCAGGAGGAAGACTACTATGTTTTAATAGGCAATAGTGCTGAAATTCACTAGAACATAGTGTTTTCGAAACCTGCGCAACTATCCCAACGGCGCATCTATCCGTACTTTACCCTATATTTAGTATTCAAAGTTTTGTTAGATAAGTTAAAGTGACTCGTAGTGCACATAAGCTTACGCTTCTATACTAGATTTAAAAGAACATCGTCCTAAAAACAGGATAATCTGACACGTAGGTACGAGGGAATCTGAACATTTCGGACCCCCAAGGCAAAAAAACTAAAAATAAATTATGTAACGGGCGGAGACTTTTTAAAACTGGGCTGTAATTTTCTAAATCCGGTGCCCAGTTCCGGCATCAAATTAAGCACTGCCCCAGTTTAGTTAAGCTAGAATTCGTCGGAAGCTTTTTGGCTAAAAAGACTCGGATTCCATTAGGAAATGAGTTCCCGCGAAGTGGGGACCGCAAACTGTAAGGACCGTTTTCAGGTCCTATAGTAGGACTGTAGTACCTACTACTACATATATAGACGTACTACTACATATATGTGTGTTATCTTTGCGCAAGGCTTTCGCATGCGTTAGGAAATGCGATTTTCAACCATATTTACAAACAAATATGGTTTATGTCAACGGTTTAACAGACGCATCCGACGACGCAGCGATATGCGATGCGCTGCGAAAGCGGAAGCTTTTATCAAACCGTTTTACATAATCCGTGTCTTTATTTGTCCTAACACATGCGTAACGCAGCTCAAAAATAGCGCAGCAACGGACGTTACGAGTATTTTTCGCCTAAGTAGTACTTAGGCGAAAAATACTACATATAGTTGTATCTACGATTGTAGCCAGTAGTGGTGCACGATCGCAATTAAATCAGCCTACCCATTCAAGGAATCATCTTATACTGGTTTTCCTTAGCATTTGTATGCAAGACCAAATTAAGTTGGTCACTTTAATGGGTAAGTTGATGTACTGGCAATGTACTTAAATTCTGCCAAACATGGAAAGTTCAATTTACAATCACAAGGGCATTGGTGCATACAAAAACATTTTAAGCTGCTTAGCGTCGAAACACATCTGTATTTTCTCATTGGGATTTATTATGAAAACAGACAGCCGATGTGGCGCAGTGGTAGAGCGACTGCCTGCAACGCAGTCGGTTCCGGGTTCGATTTCCGGTATCCGGTTTCCTTCACAAAGTTGATATTTATTACTGTCAATTTGTTCCTAGTCTGGTTAGGACATTGCAGGCTGCAGCACCGGATTGTCTGAAAGCAAGATGGTTCCGTGCTTCAGGGGGCAGTTTAAGCTCGGTCCTAGTTGTTGTTTATGTTTCCCAATCACGTCAGAGGTCTGCTACTTGTAACAGGCCGTTGAAAAACTCGGGTCGTCGGACGTCTCAGTGTCCCACTCTTTTTGTCTATTTTATATCTATAGTCCAAAGTTCTGTTTTGCAAAATTCATGAGGTAGGTAAAAAGTTTTGAGCAAAATAGAGTAGTGTATATTCAGTCCTAAATCTAAGCATAGGTACAATTTATTGTAAGTAAAAGTTTCAGAGTTAATTACAATAGTAGGTATTGGAATATATAAAAATAACCACGCCTATCAGACGTCTGTCTATGAGTCTAGTGCACTTCCTGTGATAAGGCTATCGTAATAGGATGGAATTCTCATTGATATCAAGTTAAGCTTGAACAAGTCATAAGTAAATATGAAACTAAGGTTGCAGGGGAATTCAAGCCTGTGGAATTACTAAAAGCATAGAGACCAACATGATGAAAATAACAAAATGAATCAAAAAATATTCTCAATTATCAGGTCCGAAAAGGTCTACTACCTATTTGTTTTTACGTAGCCCCATTTTACTTTCTCATTGAAATATGAATTGAAATCGATTGAGTTTGAACCCTAAAAAATCTCGGAAGCGTCTCATAAATGAGGACCAACTTATAATCAGCTACGTAAAACCATTATTTATTTCTGTCACTGAATAAAATATTGACTAAGGAACCCTAAAAATCTCGGAGGCCGTTATCTCCTCCAGCAGGTCTGCAGAGGCTCGGGTATGCATTATAATGATGGATGGCTCCCTGACTGACACCTGATTTTATGCTGGATCAGCTCTTGATGGCTTATGGGCAGGCTTTCTTGCGTCAATAAAGTGGTATTATATTGGTCCAAACTCAGCTGACCTTACCTACCTATCATTTTTTTACATAAATTCGTATCATGCTGAATTGACCTTATGTGTCAAAGATGAACTATTATTACAATTATACTTACATTTTATTCATTAATTGATTATTTTCAAAACTTGTTAAAACGAAAAATATTTTTGTCGGGCAATTTGCGAAGATATTTGACACAAGTTTAAAAAAACTACAACTGAACCATGCAGGTTTGTTGCAATATTATTAGATACCAAGGATATGTGCGATATGAGTAAATGTTACAGATTGTACCTCTATAAATGACCATAATAATAATTGTATTTTTTCAGTATTAATCATTGCAAAATATCAATCGAGAAGTGAAAAATAGGTTAGTTATTTAATTCTAGATCTCGGTTCCCTCGAAATACAATACACAATCAGTGAAGACAACTGGACTTAAAAACGTAGACAAGTCTTTCCAGATTATAAAAAAGTACGTAGGTATAATGATAAAAATAATAATAAATAATAATAATAATTATACCTACGTACTTTTTTATAATCTGGAAAGACTTGTCTACGTTTTTAAGTCCAGTTGTCTTCACTGATTGTGTATTGTATTTCGAGGGAACCGAGATCAAGAATTAAATAACTAACCTATTTTTCACTTCTCGATTGATATTTTGCAATGATTAATACTGAAAAAATACAATTATTATTATAGTCATTTATAGAGGTACAATCTGTAACATTTACTCATATCGCACATATCCTTGGTATCTAATAATATTGCAACAAACCTGCATGGTTCAGTTGTAGTTTTTTTAAACTTGTGTCAAATATCTTCGCAAATTGCCCGACAAAAATATTTTTCGTTTGTCGACTCCGTCAATTTTGATATTTTGATAACCAAGCAAGCATTAGATACCACAAAAAAGATAGTCTTGGACAAAACGCGCGTTGAACGCGTGTTTAGTGTTGTTTTGTTTATTTAGAGTTTTTTTTTTAACACGCGCTGATCTTGAGTTGTGGTAAGGCCACAGGAATTCAACTTTATCATTAGGTACCCTAATTCTAAGCAGGACGAAGATTAATATCTCTCAGGTACAATATTTTATAGGAGGAAATTCTTTAGGAACAACATTGTGAAATTGGTTTAGTTTGACAGGAATAATTTATCACAGAACTTCGTTGATTTAGACTAGATAATATAAGGAGAGCGAGGTATACCTTTACCTAGTCACCTTCTTGGTATTTTGGGAAAATTTATACTGTTATTTTAGTTTATTTAAGATACAGCTAGGCGAATACTGATAGGGTGCATTTAAACCATGAAACTGAAAAACAGGAAGCAACGAAATGTAATTTGTTCATGGTAATGTACACTGGGCTGTTAACTAATCTTTTGATATATTTTCTTAGGCCTTAGTTTGATAAAACAAGAGACAAAAATCTATGGAAAGTTTTGTCTCCTGTTATTTTTATTAGAAGTTTCAGTTTCATGGTCTGTATACAGGCTGTGCCTTTCACCCTGTATAATACAATTAAGCTTTTGAAACTTTAAAGCCGTTTCATAAAGAATTGTACAATATAAATGTATTTGAACTTGTAATAAGAACAAAGTTAAATTATTGCATAGGTTTCAATAAGAAATCTGAATACCTAATTGAATTTCTGAAAGAGAAATAACTTTTTTGAATATTTTACAAAAAGATTCTTTCTTGTGAATAAATTTAGTAAAATGTCTGGTACAATTTCATTTGGATTTTGCATTTTATTGACTGAAACTGAATTGCTTATAAATAATCATACATTTTGGCACAGAAAGGTCTCTTGCTGTTTTGTAATCTACAAAAAAAATAGCTTTCAAATTATACCTATACCTAACCAAATGTTTTAACATAATTTCAGATTGGCAAGTGTGTGAAAAACTTACTTATGACTTTTAATTTGTTTCATAGGTACAAACACCACCATTACCACACACGTTTATATTTGAATTTGGTAAGCTCTATATGTAATAATAAGTAAGTAAGTATGTATATAAATTGATTACTAAAATATTATCATCTGTAATGTACTAAAGATGTGCTTGGAGAAATGGAGAATTTGAAATTGTATAGCGGATCAATCTGCTCTCTCTCTTTTCGTGTGGGACACCGAGTCGTTCAACGACCCGATGAACCCTGGTGTCAGAGTTTTTCAACCGCCTACTGCAAGCAGCAGGCACGCTACAATCGTGGTCGAAAAAAATATTGTTTTGATTTGGTAATGTTAAAAATACTAGATGTAAAAAGTAAGCTGCATATATTTTATGGGGTGAACCAGCCCATGAAACTGAACAACTTTCCCTAAGGTGCATAGGTCGAAATACGAAAAAGAATGTGGACCTCCCATACTAAATCCCCAATCAGCTGATTGATTTTCTATGAGAAGCCTAATTTTTTTTTCATTTCGACCTATGTTCACCCCTTAAAATATTTGCATTTGATTTTTTTACACCTTATACAGGGTGGACCATAGAGTGACGTCAATAAAATGAAATTGGATTCCTCATATCTTGGGGTATTCGAAAATACCCCATGTATGTTACGCGTTTTTTTTGTTTCTGAGTTATTCAACTTTTAAAGTTGTATGGGAAAAACTCGAATGGCAGACTGTTTTTCTTTTTTCAGTGGCAATGGCAGACTGTTTTTCTTTTTTTTTGTTTAGTATAAATTATAAAGATTGTGCTATGATATCACCCGCGCAAAACGCCTTTATACGGAAGTAAAAACAGGAAAGGAAAAAAATTCAATTTTTTTATTTTCCCATACAACTTTAAAAATTGAATAACTCGGAAACTAAAAATATTCGCGGAACATACATGGGGTATTTTCGAATACCCCAAGATGTGAGGAATCTAATTTCTTTTTATTAACGTCACTCTATGGTCCACCCTGTATAACGTTCCGACTCTCGGTTCCGACTCCACAAGCTTTGCTTTATTTGAGACTGTATAACATCCACGAATACTTATCTGTCTATTTTTATTTAATCTGTGAAGCCCATGACAGATTCATAGACAAATCACGTACTATAAAGTAGGTCGTACGCGTGAGTGCCCGAGCGAATGTTAATACAACTGATATTAAGTGGAGATTGTAGAATAAGCATTATTGTTTGCATCTTATGCTGTGAATTTTGAAGTTTATATCCATATACATCACGTTAAATATTACTTGCAGAAAAGGTAGAGTGTAAATGTCTGTACATTTACGAAATGTCAGTCCATTGTATGTAACCCATTCAGCATTTTCCAGCTTCAGAAAAAATATAAGGTAAAATAAAAGAACCTAGGACATTTTCCGTAATTTCCTATTATCAAAAAGAAGTATATAAGTGTTTTGACGAAAAGCGCTATTACAGATTAGTTGGTAGAGGTAGCAGACAAGACAACACTATGGTTTAAAATTACTTTTATTAAACTACCCATTCAAAGGATCAAAATAAACTGGTTGGCGATACAGTAACTAACAACGACCAAAATAGGTTGATCCCATAACTCTAAGTGCTTCTGATTTACATCAATTCCCATCACATTACACCAAAACCCCCATAGACAAGGGCTGTCAACGTCTCTCTCGCATTCAGCCGAAACCAAAACACACGCAACATCGGTGGCACCCACACTTGAAGTTAGTTGCTGCGCATTTTTAGCGCATGCATCTGTCCATCTGTCAGACCCAGTGGTAGCGGTTCTAAGAATACTGCCTGCCACCCCTAGTTCACTGAGGGTTTTTCGTAAAAGGCGACGTAGAGTTTTTTGACCTCCGCTGAATATCTGCCGCCTATATTCCACCGAATGGTGGTTGGTGGTGATACCACCGACAAAAGAGGTCATAAAACTTATCCAAATCGGTTTGCTAGATGATTTTGTATTCTAGAACAATACATTTTATGCCAACCACAACTGATTTGGGATAAGGGCAAGAAGACAATAATGCGTCTGTCATGTGCATGTAAATTTTAAATTCCCCATTAAAACATTATTTATTTCTTTATATCTAACTACTAAAAACCGACGTTGACGCAGGAGCAACGAAAAACTTGCGCTAGCATCTGTTTCTGTTACACTATTATGGTATACCTATCTCTTTGGCACAAACGGACGTCAGGTGAGAGATCCACCAAAAACAAAACACAGGCAAATACAGGAGCCCATTCTCCTTCCCCTCGCCTCTGATGGGGATTACATGTCACCGCTCCCTTGGATCCCACATGAGGGTACTTTTACATTGTTTGGACAGAATACTTTCTAATTTCGTTGGTTCTATTAGGAATCAGACCCTTTTCCAAAGTCAGTTAAAAATGGTCTTATTTACAAAAGGTTTCTTTCACCTAAAATTTTGGTCTAAGCCACGACACGACTTTTTTCATTCCGATTAAGATAAGATAAAGTAAATTTACTTTTTCTTGTATTGTATATTATAATATACAAAATTTTGCTTAAAGTTCATACATTTAATGATGACAGAATTATAGAGCCATTTCAACTCTCCTGTCTCTAATTCAAATACTAAAGTTTGCAGAACTTTGCGTAGATTTTACTCTCGCAAAACCGAAAACAAATCTTAGAAATTTTGTGATTCAAGCAAATACACCTAAAGGTGCCTTTTGGGAACAGCAAAAGGTCAATATTTTGATTTATATTGGAATCGAAGTGACTTTGGTGTACCTCAGGGCTCTTTATTAAGTCTGTCGTTATTTTTGACTTATATTAATGAAGAGCTTCTAGCCATTTAATTTCTATTGTTTTATTAAGTTGATTTATTAGAGTCAAACCAATAATTTGAAAGTGGATGAGTATTTATTGTTCTCGTTTTTAAAACATAAACAGTATCATAGCTTTAGGTAGAACTTTACATAAGTTACTGTTATTTTTAGTAGATCATTATTGCATTCATGGGACAAAAATACGTCTCGTATCTATTTTATTGTTATGTATGTAGTGTGTGGTCAAAAAAAGTGCTAAGGGATAATTTCATCCCGTATACGGGCATCAGCGTTCCATGAGAATGTAACACCTTGCAATCCGCCTGCCTAGCTTGGAGGCCTATGTCCAGTAGTAGGTTGACTGTTGTGGCTTTTATCATCATAGGCAATCGAATGGGCTGACAGAACGCCAATAATTGGAAATAAAATGCAAATTGGATCCCCAGTCGAGCGAGTCATATTAGTTCTGCTAACACGGAGAACTAACGAGTCCGCGATTGGATATTCGTATGGGACACCGTGTATAGTTATTTTATTTTTTCACAACTCGCTCCAGTCTATGGCAGTCCACAGCTGGACGTAGGTCACCCGAAGGGTGTGCTCATAATCTTCCATAATTCCCAGAGTGTCTAATTTCTGAAAGTTCAAATTCCCCGTTGAATTAAGTAAACTTTTCATCATTGAACATAATATTTCGTTTAGCCCCACGCTGGGCGCCAAAATTATTAAACACTTTTCCTATTGGCTTTGAGTCTTACAGTCCGTATCGCAGAGTATTCGCTAGAAATTTTTATTGTGGAAACGCAGAAAATTTTAACTAAACTTTGCGCGTAAGTATATGTGTCGATCAAAGTCCTAGTATTTTGTGTAGCCCCATACTGGGCGCCAAAATTACGAAACACTTTTCCTATCGGCTTTGTGCCTCACAGTCCAAACAACAGTATTCACTAGAAACCTTTATTGCGGAATCAAAGCATCTGTTTGTCAATACATAGTTCCTTTGTCCGAGGTTTAAAATGAAACTCGGCTTTGCTTGTAGCTTAAATCTCGAAAAATAGCCTACGGAACGTTGCCACCGCAATTTCCGTGCGGTTTCGAAAAGAAAACACGTTTTCAGCAATATGCAATCCAGAAGTTCGGATATCAATTACGCAGATTTGCGCATTTTTGCGGCACTACGCTGGCAAAATGCATTATGAAAATGTTAAACTCGACAACGATTCACTTTCGCGTCGACGAAATTGAAGTTAGAGTTCAACAAAAGATTTTATATTAACACTTTCCGTTAATTTGCAAAATAAATTACTCGATCAAAAAGTTACACTATCTTTGAGTACAATAGGCTACTGAATACCCTGCAAAAATGCTTAATTCCTACGGGAAATTGAATAGCAGAACGTGAAACCGCTAGCTGGTCACAACTTATCATAAATTCATGAGCCAATATTTGTCCCTGGTGATGAATATGCTTTGGACCAATATGACCTGGCATAGAGCTGAAATAAGCTTAGTTAATTAACTTGTCTGAAATCAACAGCCACAAATTCGTAGATGGAAATAGGCTTTCCCCGGGGGCTATTTACCTATATCACTATAGGTAAAGGTTGCCTGGAAGAGATCGCTGCAAGCGATAAGGCTGTTTTTGCTTACTGCTAGCTCTCAGTTTTCTGTATTGTTGCGTCGTTTGTTCGATTTTCCACCTTATTTTTATACGAATACGGTTTATGTCAAACGATTTGACAGACAACGCAGCGTTGTGCGATGCCCTTTGACACAAACCGTATTCATATGCAGGTAGGGTGGAGAATCGAATGAACGACGCACAAAACGACGTTGCGTGTGTTCGTCGCCCTAATGTTTTGTGGTGTATGTAAGCAATAAGTTGTTATGTATGATATTATCTATTTATCTATACTCGGCTAGAAGAATCACGACACTTCTGCAAGGTTATGCGTTCGCAAGGAATACTGCGTGCCTAACTTACTCTGGATACCATAGTCACCATCGTGGATACCAGCGGGTAGAAATGGGATGACGCTCGTTGTACTACTCCGTTGCAATATTCTATGCTACACTTTATTGGTCAAGTAGGCAGTGCGTTGGAGACAACATCTGTAAACTTCTGTACTCCGAAGGGAATGTTTAGCCGTCATTCTCAGCTCCTCACTGTGACTGATTTCTTAAATAGCAAGCGCACAATAGATGGTCATCAAGGTATTCCCTACACATCTAAACAATTTAATATGTCATTAATGTCATTATGTTCCAAGTAAATCATATTAATGACCTACGTCAAGGATTATGATACCACTAGATGGAGTTAGTAATACGTCACTCCCGTGACAGGTATTAGGCAGACATGTCGCTTCCATTTAATTAATTCCCCCAGATACATGTAAATAGGGTCTAAGGTCGTGTAAATGTTTAATGTGTAACGTGGTATTAGTGGCTATTGACAGTGGCGGCAGAATCCGCGGCGGTCTATTCATATTTATTATCAGCACATCAAATTTTGTGATTCTTGCTCACGACAAATAACCTCGTACCTAATATATTGCATTTCATAGCTGCTGCTTATTTCCTTTATTTTATTTTTACTTGAGTAGAAAATATAGGGGTGATTGTATTCTAAGTCGGCAACAACACAGAAATAATATGAAAATCAAATTAACTAAACTCAAAGAGGCCTCACAAAATATATTCAGCTGCATTTAGGTATATAAAGTATTTTTTATCAAATACCGCTGTCCTTAAAATATATCCCACAATTAAATACTTTCAACGATAAACTAACCGTCTTTGTATGAGCATGTCAATTTTATTTATGCCGTTGATGGTGGTCGCGGTTTATACGCACGCCTCTCCAAAGGAAGCTTCTATGTAAATATGCTCCAAATCGGTGTAGACAAGATATATCTAAGTTCCTACTAATATAGGACAGGCAAGGACAAGGGTCCCTGTTTTGGGCCCACTAAAAGGGTTTTATAGTCTGTATAGAGTACTGTAGGCAGATCTTAGGCGTTTTACACACATAACGACCGTTATTACTGCGCGGCGTTTTCCATTGTGTTTCAAAAAATTCAAATTTCCACCTTATTTTCTTATTTTCGTACAAAATACGGTTTATGTGAAACGGTTTGACAGACGCATCCGTTAGCGCAAATATATCGCACAACGCTGCGTTGACGGAAGCGTTTGTCAATTTATAGTATGGTCTTTCGAATAGGCCATATTTGACAGCTGTCAAACCTATACTAGGAAACAAAGAAAAATAGACCTTATGGCAAAGCATTAACATGATTTTTACAGTTATCGAATATAGCCTATTCGAATGACGATACTATAATTTGACATAAACCATATTAGTATGAGAATAAGGTCGAAATTTGTGTTCTCCCAACGCATGCGTTACGTAGCGCAAAAATAAAGTCAAAACGGTCGTTATGTGCGTAATGCGCCTATAGTCCTGTAGGCAGATCTTAGGTAATGGGCGGCCATGTCTCGCTGATTTATGCTTTGTACCATTCCATCGTGTTCATTTGGTAACCAATCTGTTAGGCTAAGTTTGGTTGTTTTGTATTGCGGTAAAACTTGGGATCGGTCTTGGGTTCAATTCTGAGGAAAGTGAGGTCATACAAAAAAGAGGGATGATCCAAAAGTTATCGTCGAAACAGCTGTTACGACAGCGATACGGTACCAAGGTGAAGTATCGCTATTGGTCGAGCAATAAATTTAATTAGTTAAATAGGTAATTCTATTCTATCCTATTCAATATTGAAAATAAGGATAAGGTCTAGTCTTTCTCTACGATGATGTGTCGAACTTTGTAAGATAATAAATAATTTTCAACCGACAGAATTAAAGGAGTAGATTTTAAATTTTTTGCAAACTTTTAACATCACAAAAAGCCAACGCATTTCCTTAAATTCAACATCTTTCTATGCAAGCTAAACCTACAACATACGGACTTTTGCCACTAGACCACAGAGGTTGTAGTTGTGAACTATAGCTACTTGTAGTTGTGTTGTGTTCGTTGACGACATGGCCCGTGTAGTAATATCAGCCTGTCGGTCAGAACCGGATCTACCCCAAGGCATGCGAGGCACGTGCCTAGGGGCCCTTCATTGACAGGGGCCTACAGCTACAGGCAAAAAAAAACATGGATCAAAAATGTTTAAATTATTCGTTTATTTCAACGCAGCATTACCCAGATTTGAAGCGGAATCAGACGTACGCGTACTGGGCTGTTTGGGTACTTCTCCATTCTTAGGTATATTAGAAATTTTACGTAGGTATTGGGGTAGAAGGGAAAAAAATTACAACACATGATTTGGTCAGTCAGAGTGGAAAAGGGGGCCCGAAAATTGCATTGCTTACAGGTCCACGACAGGGTTAATCCGGCTCTGCTGTGTCGGTGATATTGCCGGCCTAATGTTCGAGACATCTGTCTCCTATGTACGCCGCCAAATATAAGGGCTGTTGAGGTAAAATTCTGACTTACCTTTTCAAGGGTTTATTTAATACTTTTCCGCCACGTGGCTGTTTTTCGGTTTGCGGTAATTGTAGCCTTTGTGTTATTCCAGGGCCCCGATATTTGTTATTGTAATGTCAGCCACATTTAACTGTCATTCTATTGCCCAGTTGCCATAGCTACGCCATAGCTGGACAACGTTTGGGAATAGGTAAAACCATCAAGACCAAACATGTATAGAATTTCATATGCTTATTATTGTCCAATACAATATTTCTTACAACACAACGCACTGTTTTCAAAATATAATAAAACTAAGGAGGAAAGTAACGAGGATTTTTTCCGTGGTAAAAAGTAGCCTATGTTACTCAAGGATGTTGTAGCTTTCTAATAGTAAAAGAATTTTGGATATCGGTCCAGTAGTTTCGGTGTTAATCGATTTAATAAAAATAAAAAAACATCAAATTTTTCCGATGTAGATTGGGAACTTTAGCGGTTCATTGCTTCTAAACGCAACTACTCTCAGCAGCTGTCAGCTGTCATGCAATGATCAAAAGCAGTCCTTATTCAACACAGAGTCTTTAGTGGCAGATTTTTGATCTCAATACCAATTACGAAGAATATCTACAGTACTTTACTAAAGTATTCCGGATATTTTTCTATCACGGGAAAATTTATCACAGTACCAGTTTTTCCTCACCAGAGGGATTCATTGATATCGACAAGAGGAATCTAATATATGGGGTGGAATAGGGTGAGAATTCCACTTTTCTTCACCCAGATAACAAGCTGTGCCATTCTATTGCGTCTACCATGTGGAAGGATTTTGTTTAGTGGGAAATTAATGAAACTGGTTACGTTACAATCTTCCTGTCCTGTGTAGATATGGGTCGGTTCAAATTCTTCTAGCAAAAATAGTTTTACTTTCAACAACGGAAGGGAGACGGTATCATCATCATCTTCCTGCCCTTATCCTAATTGCTCGGGGTCGGCGCAACATGTTTTGTTTGAACACAAATCATAGTGCAAAGGGAGACGGTATGCGCGTTTGAAACGAAAGTGTGTTTGTGCAAACCTGTTCTTATTAATCACCAAAACAACTGGTCAAATTTTAGTGCGGTTTTCAGTAATATTAGCTCTACGCTTGGCCGATGAATGTTCTTAGGTTATGTTAACAACTCACTACACTTCAGGCAGCTGTCGTGGGTTTTCCAAAGTTTTATAGGTACCTACCTATGTTGTTTTTTGTACTTGTTAAAGTTCTTAGGAACGCTGGTTTGGGCCTAGCAAACTTTGTACAATGTAGGTATTTAGTTAAAATTTTGAGGAAATATTCAGCCCCGGCTCAAAGATATTAATATAACTCTCAAACGTAGCATGTTTCATGTATTAGTCACACAGGACAGCATGTGTCTAAGACATTAGCGTGACTGTGACTAGTTGCACACGCTACGATACATTTACCTATGTCTCGTAGCAAAATAATTAACGAAGCGATGACAACAGATGTCGCTAGTGTATAATTACAACCTGCTATCGATGTTCTATCGCCAAAACTATGTAAACTCTGAAGAAATAAAGATTTGAGTTAATTCAGTTATAGTAGTATAGAGTTTATGCAGTGTTAGAAAGTTAAATAACTACAAAAACACTACTCAGACAAAGTTCAGCCCAGATATCAATATGTATCACTCTCGTACATAGCAAGTTTCATACAGGACGGCATGTGTCTAAGACATTAGCGTGACTATGACTAGTTGCACACGCTACCCGAATAATTGGGTCGTATGTTGACGACATATTAGGTAAATAATTTTCCTTCGTAGAACATTCTGATTGCAATTTTTATTCTATTGTAAGTTTACTTATAAGTATTCCAGTACGTCAGGGTGTAATGGACGTCATTAGGTACCTAGACCTTGTTATAGTAAACATTTTCAAGAGTTTCATGGTCCGATCTTGTGCCGGTTTTGAATAGCATCACTCCATTTCTACACGTGTCGTAAAACGAGACTAAGATGAATCAAGGTAATGAGCAGCAGCGTTCCCTATAAATATCTATCACCTTGCACTGCGCTTTCCAAGCGTGGTGAATATTGCAAAAACTTTATAAAAGACGATAAATGAAAAATGAAGGCGTAAGTGAGGATTTGACTGCTAATGGAGATGAATGGAAGAAAAAGACATGTTGCGCCGACCTCAAATAAATTGGGATAAGGGCAGGCAGATGATGATGATGGGGGAGACCTATATCCAGCAGTGGACTGTTGTGGTTGAAGTAGTAGTAATATAGTGAAAGTGAAAGTGAAAGATTTTTATTCAAAATAGGACATTAAAATATCACTTATTGATAGTCATTACATTACGCAGAAATGGATTAGACATTGTAAAAAAGAGAAATTTGCAACGCACAATTTTCTCTTTTTATAACAATTTTTCTTTTTATATAGTTTGAACACGTCTGCAAAGTTTCAGTCACTTGCATCCGAGATGTAGGATAGTACACACACATACTACTTATACCTACTGACAGTTCATAACATACCTATTTCGTCCTTATAACCCCTAATGGCCAGCACATCTGTCTGCAATAAGGGCACAGAGTTAGTTATGATTGCGTAGGACGGTGTGCGACGAACCTTACTTAAGGTCGGGGTACGTAAGGAAATGATAACCCTATTAGGGTAAAAGATGTTTCAAGACATCACCATTTCATTATATGTATATTAGACACTAGATTACAACCCTGCGGTTTCGCACAGCGGTCTTCCGTTGGCATATTTTTCCGTAATAAAAAGTTGCACAAGCATCTACTCTATCTGTATACTAAATTTCATCCAAATCTGCCAAGCCGTTTGAGCGTAAAGGGGTAACAAACACATACTCGTCACATACACACATCTCGGATGCATATTATTAGTATGTAATAAAGATATCAACGAACACTGTTTTTTTTCTGTTTTGAGAAGAAGTACCTATAAATTGATATACTAAAATAGATACTCGATTCGCTACTGGTAGGAAATTTGCGAATGAAGAATTAAAATGTCGATGGCCATCTGATATAATAAATGGCCGCTTATAAATCGTTCCACCTGAAAATCGGCACAAAAATGCCGAATAAAAGTGATGTAGGCCATTTATTTCGTTTCATGTTGTGAGCAACAAAATTGATAAAAGCGGAAAGCAATATTTATTAGTGTTCACTCTTTGCTTTATTAAAAAAATGTATAACTATTACCTACGTATGTCAAAGTATTCATTCAATTTTATATTTGAAGTACCAGTTTTGTTCGCGGAAGTTAAAATATAAGTAGGAATTAATACTATACAAAAAAACTGACCGAACTTTATCTACGCCGGTGAGCACCAATATTTAGATAAAAAGAGGGAATTGGTAAAATGATTTTTTCTACAACTTTGCGCCAAAATTCTTCACTTATTTTTGTTTTGTAACATCTACTCGTATAAGATTTGACATAGGTACCTATCTGCTAGTCTTCACGCGCGCAAGATAGGCAAATAAATATCTCTACGGTACACATCATCATCTTCCTGGCCTAGTCCCATATCATAAGTTGGGGTCGGCGCAACATGTTTTGTTTACATCATACTTTAACCTAATATTGGTAATATGAGTTTTAAATATGTTATCCTAATATATTTACCTAGAATGTAGAGTTATTTAAAAGTAACATCAATAATGTTGTCTTATCAAAAAATTATACCTTCCCTAATTATTATTCCCTTCAGGACCTTTATTTTCCCTTTAAACAGCAGATTTTCGGCTATAAATCAATTAGAATATGAAATACGTAAGCAGTTAAGCACCCTTAATAACGTAGGGTTACAAAATCGATACGCCAATTATAAATTCTGTAAAGGTTTAGGATCAGAGGCATATCAACCCTTTGATTTAGGAGATCAGCTTATACTGGTTATGTTTAGAAATTGTATGAAAAACCAGTTTATTTGGGTCCCTTAAATGGGTAGGTGGATTTGATGGCGATACCAAGTAATATTTGACAGCCGTTTCAGAATATTTTTGTATCACTATAATGTCTAGTTGTCAGCCTGTCGCCTTAAAACACTGCAAACTCTAATCCCTTAGTCACCTCTTACGACACCCGCGGGAAGGAAATGGGGTGATGTTATTCTAAACCGGCATCACAGTTGCATGATTTCATAAGTGGTTTTACCTTTTCTAACATTTTCGGATTTTTTTGTTACTTTTCAAACTAATTTTGATCATTGGCTATCCTCCTATCCAAGTAATCAGTACATCGAAGTACTAGGAGTGCATAAGTACAAGAGTCCATTCATTGGCCGTAGTACCCACAACCACAAAGCGAAAATTGAGAGACTCGTTCGCCGCAGGAAGTGTCCATTGGCTAGAAATTATAGCCCGAGAGCTGATGACAGCAAATAAACACATTGTTGCCTTCGAAAACGATAAAAAGGACTAATATTCTTCAAACAGCGGTTTATTATTTGTAACAAACTAAAAATCCTATAACATATTTTAGTGAAAAAGCAGAAATTGAGCACAAAAGTGCAGTGACGTAGCCATTCAAAACCAGCAAGCATGTCATAGACAGACTCCTGGCTGGTTGGAGCACCAAGGAGTCTGTCGTCAACACACATCACATTTAATAAGATGGCATATTGACCTGCTTAAAATATGAAACGACAGTTTAATTTTCAGCATATCAAATAATAATTAAATGAGGAAAAAACTGCGAAGTAAACGGAGCTAAACACAAACGTGCATTTTTTGTGACTAACCAAAAACGAGTCAATCTCAAGTTGAGTGACTTCTTATTCGTCGGTTAGATTAATTTTATTGGTCACTTTGGTCAGGCGAGTCGTTCACAATAAGTTTTAAGTGTTCCTCTCAATTTAAAAGTATACCTAACTATAATCCCAGAAAAATAATCGTATTATCCCAGAAAAAAGGTATTGAAAAAGTTGCATTGGAACAAACAATAACGAACTCCACATAGCAATCTCTGTATTATAAAAAAAAACGCGTTACTACTTTTTACCCACGTTCACGTTTTGCGTGCCCTGACGTGTCTGCTCAGTTTGTTTTTCCTCGCCAAACTCTGTGGGTGACAATATTCTATCATTCATTCTAAGGTAATTTCAATGGCTTCTATACTTTAATTTTCACTGATCCTCATTACCGCCATTACCTCTTAGTCTATAAGTCTCTTTATCATCAGGACGCAAGAGGATCCATTGTCAATGTCTTTTGTGGAATATCTTCATCCCTTTCTGACGGCCTCGTCCTAAATTCTGCCGTCCCTTTCTGACGTCGTCCCAAATTGCGTCACAGGACTGTCTTTCATAATAGCTGCACAAAATTGAGACTTAAATGATAAGATGCGGATAATAATGTAGCAGTGATAGAGATTGCAATATTATTTAAGATCAAAATAAAATTGGAAGAAGTTGGTGATTTCATAAAATTAAGATAAATCTAGCAGTCTTTTTTTAATTTCTCTCCAAAAGAAACATTTGACAAAGATTACGAAAAACTAAAACTAATAACCCCACAATTAGGAGGATTTACTGCTAATAGAGAATCGCTTCCAGACAACCTAGGTACAGGTAATTGTCTATGGAGTTGCGGGATCGTTTATGCACAGTTGTTAATGCATAGTCGTATTTGATTAGGGCGTTATGAAAGTTTAATATAAGAAATATTTGGATAAAGTTTGTAGTAAAACTCAGAATTTTGTAGTAAATTCTGCTGTCTACGAAGTAAACGAAATGTGAAATGGATTTATAGCTAGCAGCTTATGACAGACGCTACCTGAATCAGTTTACAAATTAAATGTCAATCAAACACTATTCCTGACAGCCTAGTGATAGTATCTTAATAGAATATTTTGTTGAATATTTGATGAAAGATCTTTTATGAATTGAAATTATTTGTTTTATTGTCTGCTTGGCGTGAATTATATAAAACAAATAGCAGTTTGTTTAGGACATAATACTCAATCTAACCTAGATATGAGGTATTCTCTATACATCAAAACATATAAGAGCCGACTACAAAATTGAGGGCACCTATTACACTTAGGTACGTACACTTGGCCGAATTTATTCGAAAGACTCGATTGAAATACACATAATATAAGTAGGTCTTTGTGGTCTTACATTTTAGGTAAATCTAAGTAAGTATTATGTTGTCTGTCTAAGGTTGTCTGATAGATCACAATGCTCTACCTAACCTAACCTACTGTAGACATCAAAACATTCCTATTAGCCGACCATAAAATTGAGGGCACCGTACACTTACGTACACTTGGCTGAGTTTATTTGAAAGACTCGATTCTCCATTCCTGAGTTCAAAGGGCTAGCTATACTGTACAGGCAGACACATGCTTTACTTTACCTTTTTGCTGATAGGCTACTTAACTTGGTGTCAAAATTGAAAACGTGTTGAAAATATACAACTTTCCCAGTGGAACATACCTATCAGATAGGCATAATATGAATGTGAAGTTTTTCATTTCATTTCACTTTTTAGGGTTTCGTAGTCTACTAGAAACCCTTATAGTTTCGTCATGTCTGTCTGTCTGTCTGTCTGTATGCCGCGCCCTCATATCTTCGTCAGTTTTAGAGCTATCGACATAAAATTTGGTGAGAAGATAGATCATGTTGACCCAAATATAGAAATGTTAAGAAAAAAATATATTAAATGTTTTTGGACCCCCTCCCATACAAGTGAAAGGGGGGCAAAAAATATTTTTTTTCTACTGTTATATTGAGTAGGGTATCGTTGAATAGGTCTTTTAAAACTAAGGTGAGGTTTTTTAGAAACAAAGTCACTAAAATGTTTCTGTCACGAGATATTTGCTTTTAAAAAGAGCGTTTTTGACCCATAATTTGTTCCAGCTGTAACTTCTAAAGTATAAACGCTAAAAATTTGAAATAAATATGGAATATAGCTTACAATCTGAAGTTACAATGAAAACTATAACGAATATTGTACCCTTAAAGGTTTCAGAAAAAGTTGAGTTTTTCTATTTGCGGTTGGTCATCATACTGCTGCTAACAAACCAGCAACAAAATTAAGTTTGTGATGCTGAAAAACCTGATATTTTAACGTTGACTACGAAACCCTATTTGTGGGCGTGTCTGACACGCTCTTGGCCGGTTTTTTTTCGTTAAAGTCTCGGTGCATTATGTCACAGTGAAATTACAAACAACGTTAGGTTAAAATCTTTCTCGCTAAATTACAATCTGTCGAAAAATTGTAAATACATACGCACGTGCCGCAATTTGATGTATTATTTTTCAGCAGATTACGATATAACAAACTGAAACCGTAAAATTGTGAATTGTGAAAACCGTGATACTATACCTACAAAGCCACAGTCAAGCGCCATGTTTGCTAGCGACGCCAAGTAGCTGATTGCTATTTCGTTAGTTCTCGAACGTAAACGAAGAATTTGTATGTGAGCTTTTTTATGATTTCGTGTTGACAACTACTCATGTAAAATTACAAAATAGGATTAAAATCTCAATAGCACTCTTTGCTTATGGTTGAGAACCAACGAAATGGCAATGAGCTGTCAATTAAACATGGCGGCGTGATGTTCGTGCATGTCATTCGACCAAATGGTTGAGTTGACAATTTTACAGTTTTGCTTCTTAATATTGTAATATGTAGGTATACGTTAAATTGTGATCCGTATGTCTTACAATACCTTGACTGATTATAATTTATCGTGATATATTGTAATCTAGCGATGATTGTAATGTTACGGTGACACATATAAGCCCACAGAAAATAAATATGTAGCTGACTGTATCTTTCTATTTGATGCGCATTAGGTATGTAATATTCAGAGTAGATAGTACAATATAGGCAGTAGGGTTAGTATTTGATCCCAATGTTTTGTTATGTAGAGTCTTTTGTTGCTGCCAAGTCAAACACCTAGCATATTTCTATAGCCTGAAGTTAAATTTTCATTTAAGAGCCATACAATTCAATTATGTACCTACGGACAGTATTATATTATCCAGTATATCTTTAAATCGCTCATGGCAACTTATAGAAAAAAAAAGAACAAATCTTCTTCCTCTTCTTTTGTGTGAAATAATGAGTCTTGTTTTAAACGTTTATTTATTACTTACCTACTACTGGATGGCGTCTGACATAGTTAGATATATAAAAAAACACCCAGTATTTCGTAGGTAACTATCTCGATCAACTTTATGAAAATAAAACAAGAACATAAAAAATATATCTTGTAAACACCCAGTAGGTAGGGCCATTTATAATTGTTACTGTCCTTTCATTCCATCAAATATAAAATGAGGCTGTTACTTTAAAGACTACTGTTTCACAAAATACTTCCAGTTCATTTCCGATTTGAACGTAAACATTCAGAACTGTTCAGAAGTTTTGTTCGAACTTTGCTCTCACTGAACTCCGGTTTTGAGTTTCACACAGTAGAAGTAAAAGCAGTAGTTTAACTTTTTCACACAACATTGCGAACACACTACATCATTAGGATTGAATTCCACTCATAATGTGGACTAACCAGGTAGTAAAGTTGAAAATACTTTCTACAGATGTCGTTGAGCCGTCGCATACAGGAGACGGGTATCAAGAGATTGAAAATTTGGCATTCATCAACCGGTAGAGTGGTGGGTGGGGCGTTTACCCATGCGCCCCCAGGTCCATGTATGACCTTTTTTCTATTTCTTATTTTCATTTGTGAGAACAATATGGTACTGAGAGTGCATTAAATTCCTAATAGATCGCTTTTTACAAAGGAGACGCGGAAGCAGTAGTATCACTTTGCTTAACAATCTGGTAAACTTGACTTTCTGTGTCTGAACGTCAGAACTACTAACTTTCTGAGTTCGATGTCTTTGACGCTTTACATAACGTCCGTTTCTGTGTTATTTTTGCGCAGCGCTTACTGCGTTTGAAATTATGATTTACCATATTTTCATACAAATACGGTTTATGTGAAACGGTTTGACGAACGCAACCAAAATTGGTATTGTCCCAGCGCAAAAGTAACATCGAAACGGACGTTATGTGTGTAAAGCGCCTTTTGCCTATGGGTCATTCTAAGAATCTTGCCACTTTTAGAACACGTATCTATGAGTACTGCCCATTTCTCGTATCTAAGAGATGTCCTACTTATCTTTACTTTTACTGTAGTTCTGATGCGTTCAAACGAAATTTCACGGCTTGTCGCGTCGTTTCACTTTATACGCGAAATTAAGTCTAAACAACTTATTTTATTTCGCTTTGAAGTTATAGAACCCTTTTGTGTTGAAGTACTTATTATAATACTTTCACTGCCGAAGTTATGACAATCTGATTGATGTAAAATTTCAAAGGGTGGTCACCGTTTTGTTAAAATTGGTCACTAGTTTTGTTGAGCTTTGTTTTATTCAACGATCATAAAAAAAAAGTTTCAAAGCATGAGGTTAATTTAATGAAAAGCCTATATTGCATGTTGTCTACTTTTTTAACTAGCTCTACTTACTATGAAACTACCTCAATTCTTTTAACGTTTTTTTTTAACTAGAGCTACTTACTTACCTCATTGACAAAGTTTTATAAAAAATACGCTTTATAAATTAACTTCACGTTTCATAGACAGTATATAAGGTCCTATTAAATTCACTGCAAATATTTTTAGGGTAAGTTCTACTCGTGAAACTGAACAACTTTTCTTAGTAAAATTTTTGCGAAATATGAAAAAAAAAATTTGGAAATCCCATACAAAAACGTCCAAAACATGTGTCAGTTTCTGGTCAGTTTGTATGGGAGGACCTAATTTTTTTTCATATTTCGGAAAAATGTTATTAAGAAAAGTTGTTCAGTTTCACGAGTAGAACTTACCCTAAAAATATTTGCAGTGAATTTAATAGGACCTTATATAAAAAAACCTTCATGAACAAAAGAGCCTCTGTACACTGGTGACAATTTTCTTAACAGCCGTCCATAAAACAAGAATTATCTTTAACGATTCAACTTTTCACGCCGCCTTCAAAACTCATCAATGGCAGATGACGTAATAAAAGCGTCTTAACCGATTGCGCGAAGAAAAGATAATAATTAACTGCAAGTTAGGTATTTCTTTGATAAAAATTCTAAAAGTAAACCTGCGTTTAGTCCAGTTGTGCAATTTTAGATTGTTTGCATATGACATCAAAGATTTTCCGCGTAAGATGTCACATCAAAACAACGTAACTGGTAAACAAAATACGACCTTATTATTGTTGACATTTTAGTTATACTATAGTCGAGAAGACCATTCGCCGCATTCACCGCCGTATGGCGTTCCCTTTCCCACTTGGTGGTAAAATCTACTAGTTATGTTGTTATGCCAATTTTATAATTTAACTTAGGTATTATTTCACAATATTTTGTAATCAATAGCACAAAGTAAGTACCTATTGGCTAGCGCAGTCTTTTGTGTCAATAGGTACAAAAACTTATAAATTAAGAGGAAAGTTACCTTCTTTCTATCTTGAGTCCATGGCTAAAATCGAAGTCGGGGCTGACTTTTTCCAAAAACGTGTGTCTCAAACGTAATTTTAATAGGCTGGTCTTAACTGTCACCCAGGGGGTGCTACAGGGTGTCCTGAAAGTAATAATACCGAGCTGAAAGTTCGTGAGCTGTCAGTTGATAAAAATATTTCTATCTCATTTATGCATCCCACCCGTCCCGCAGCCATAAAAGAGACAGCTGTAGTTCGCTACCGGAAAATTTGCGTTCTGGGTTTACCAGGTTCCCCGTTCGAAATCGCCACCAAATTTGTTGATAGTGGCACTATTTTGTTGCCAATAAAATATTCTATGCCCGTATCATTTGTTTTGCTGGAATTATTGTCAAATTTAGAAGATACCAAGGCGTAAACTTGGTGATAATTTTAGAGCATTTTGCCACGGCCATATCTTTTTTTAAATGCATTATTACGACCACTAAAAGAATATGGAGCATAGATCTAGTCCAGAAGAGTTACCGTGCTGAAAATTGAGTCGATCGGTTGCGAACTGGCAGAGGGATACGTTGAAAGCGTTTGTATGAAAAATAATGACTATAGATCCCTCTTAAATGTTATAAACAGTGATCGGAATCAGGGGGCTATTTGGTACGAAATCATTAACATGGATATGACTTTCTTACGGAAAACGATTTCTTACCGGAAAAAGAATTTCCGGTAAACGGAAAACCCATATTAATTATTATTTTTACTGAAATATACATATAAAGCGTAAAATATACATATAAAGCGTAAAATATACATGAATATGTAAAATATAAGGTGATTTAATAAATTCCATAATACTGTATACTGTAATACCTAAGTATATTGTTTTATGTCTTAGTTGAGATCTTTTATTGCTACTATTATTGACAGTTTTGTAGGCATGTGTATAAAAACAAAAAAAAAACTTATTACCACGAGAAAACGGTAATCAGCGGGCAAACCGGGAAATATAGCGGATCTTTTCCATTATAGCCACACCGTTTTATCGATCTTCGCAAAATGCGGCTCTGATATTGCTAGCAAATCGGAGACGGACATGGACTCCTTTTTGCCAGCACTTGAGGACCTGTAGTACCTAATGGAGGGCACCAGGAGCACAGCTAAACTATTTTAGACACCAAAACAGGTTCTTTTAAATTTTGTTTTACATCGGAATTATTAAGCTAATCGAGAAGATTAAAATAATCGAGAAGCGAATCGCAAGTGAACTAGATCGCCACCAACCACCCGAGCAAGCTGGTTTCCGCCCTTGTTTCGCTACAACTGACCATCTGCATACCCAAAACCAGATAATAGAAAAATTCAATGAGTTTAACAAACCCCTTTACTTAGCCTTCATTGATTACGCCAAAGATTTTGATAGTATTACCCATTCATCAATATTTTCAGCTTTAGAGTCACAAAACATCAATAACACAACACACTCAAAATAGTATACAAAAACAGTACAGCGAACATTCAATTGCAGACTTCCGGAACCACCTTTAAAATCCGCCGAGGTGTCAAGCAAGGTGACCCTCTTTCGCCAAAACTATTCACATCTGCTTTAGAAGAGATATTTAAAAAACTATCTTCATCGTGGGCATCCAAAGGCATTAGCATCTGCGACAAACAGCTAACCAACCTCCGCTTTGCAGACGACATCGTTCTATTCTCCACTTCGGCCGCATAACTCGAAACCATGCTACAAGAGATAAGCGTGGCAAGCCTTGAGGTTGGACTCAAAATGAATATGACAAAGACCCAACTCATGTGCAACAGTACCAAACACAGGGTAGAAGTGGACGGGCAGATAATACATTATGTCGACGAATACACATACTTGGGCCAGATAGCATCCTTCGAAAACAGGCAGGACAAAGAGGTCGAACGACGAATCTAAAACGCCTGGAAGAGCTACTGGTCCATGAAAGAGCTGATGAAGGGAGACCTTCCTCTTACACTAAAGCGAAAACTAGTCGACATGTGTATTCTGCCCGTTCTCACGTACGGAGCACAAACGTGGTCTTTGACTGAAGCACAAAAATCCAAACTCAAGGTTTGCCAACGTGCCATGGAGCGCAACATATTGGGTGTTAAAAGGATCGACCATATCAGGAACACAACCCTGCGCTCCAAAACTGGCATCATGGACGTCGGCAAAAGTGGGACTGGGTAGGACATGTCTGTCGAATGCATCCCGACAGGTGGGCCATTCGAGCCACTAAGTGGATACCACAAGACGGTCGGCGTCGTCGTGGCCGGCCTCGGAGAAGATGGCGCGACGATATAGAACCCTTCCTTCAGCCTTCCTTTTGCCCAGCAGTAGGACACCAAACAGGCTACATAAAAAAAATCGGGATTATTACGATATTTCGAAGCGGTTTCATGCTCCATGGCCACAAAGCAAAACCTGATCGTGGCAGTAATCCCGATGTAAACCAAAATGTTGTGAACAACCACGAAAATCTAAAAACATATATTGAAAACGGCATCATGAAAAAGTTGTTCAACATCACGGGCCAGTTTTGCTAGCACATAGTCATCGAGGATCTGGAGTACTTAATGTAGAGCGCCAGCAATACTAGCATCCCATCTAAACTATAAGAAATACGATAATGGCTTTACCGACGCTGCAGCAATAACCGCTGCCTTTGCTGCCGCACCCCCACTACCGCCGCTGCCTGCTTCCTCCTCGCCGTCTCCGCTATCCCAGCGTGAGCCGAGGGACAAGAATCAGCTAGACCTCTTGGCCCTTTGGCGCGCCGTCGTACGGCTCACCGCCCTGAATGCCCTCTGGGAGAGTGCTGTGGGAGCGTAGAAAAGCGTGCACATGGAACTTCATGTTCCACTACACCGACTCCGCTGAGGACTCGCACGATTTCGGCTACGCGGGTCACGCCGCCACTGTCCATACCTCTGCTAAACAGCTCGGATACTGGAGGCAGCCCAGAGTTGACATTTTCTTAGACGACTTACGCGTCCACGTGGACGATGCTGAAGCTTGCGCCCTGCAAGCCCAGGGCAGACTCCGCCTCCTGCAGCCACGACGTCCATGAAAACGACTTAAGAAGTCGCCGCTCATAGTTGTGGTCTAACTGGAATATCAACTTCAAGAGGACTTCGACTTCGGACTTTGACTTCGATGACTTCGACTTTTTTTGTCGACTAAAAGACCAACTTGAATACGCCCCTTATATGTGGGCCTATGTACCAACTGGATTCCGATTTCTAGCGAAAACCGAACAGGATTTCTGCGTCTACCAGCGCTACCTAACCGTGCTGGTGGGCTCCGGGGCCAGAACCTCCTGGTACGCTTCGCCGAAAGAAAGACACGTGAAGTTCGCAATAATCGCGTTATCTGCGGCGGTAAACACCCCGCCCGAGACTGCAGAAGACCTCGTGAGGAATGGATGTTCCAACTATGGCGGAACAACAGCATAGACTGCCCCGTACTACACCAGAGATACATGACTCGCTCATGAGAGCGGAAATTGGTCCAGTTTACTTTACGCACCTCGTTTCGTGCCAAGAAAATTTCGTGGCTCTCAGGAAGCTCGCACACGCATGGCACGCAATTCGGCGAAGTTACGAAGGGTAGCTCATTTTCCGGGCCGTGCGTTGACGAGATCACGTTGTGTGTCGTCTAGAACCATTAGGTTGTGTTGTCGCTAGAGGTTAGCTGCCCCGACTTGCAAGTGTCGGGAAGAGGGCCGGGACTTGTAGGGACCCTGCAACAATGCCTAGTGGGATAGCCCCCGGCAAGTACCACTTTGCATCTCCCGAGATTTGGTTCGTATACCATTTTTGGCAGAAAGAACTATGGGAAGGAGGACGGTCTGCCCCGTACTACACCGTAAGGTAAAGATCAATCGTAGAGGCACAGCGCCCCTCACCAAACCCAAACCCGCCGAGCCGAAGAGGACGAAGGCGGCACTGCTGGGAGAATGGGAGAGACTAACGCGGCAGGTTCTCTCACGGTGGCCCAGCGGGGTGACGAAGAAGCGGAAGCTGAGGAGCCGACTGCCGAGCATAGCCCCCACCTCTCAGGACGTGGAAACACCGGGTCAGCCACGTCAAGAACAACCCAGAGGTGCGGTCCGTTGGATGCGGTCACCCAATACCTGCCCACCCTATATATGGTGGTGCTATTTAGCACAGTCTGACGTAGACATTCACTACTCCACGTCTAGTAGATAAGATCGTGGGCACATTCCCAGAGATACCCGGCTACTGCCGCTTAAGTGGATATGACCGCTGCTTCGGAACACCCTCGCGAGGAGGATGAGGCAGATAATCACCGGATTTGACCCATCAGATGTAACGAGCCGCCGCTGGCTGACGGACACTAGCTGGACGTCCCCCAATGGGGGAATCACCCGGCAGCCGGTTCAACCTCGCCGAAGCGTGAAGTTTTGCCTAGATTTCTGGACAACCACGTCGCTACTCGCTCACAAGAGCATCGATACGTTAGAGTGGCTCAGCCATGTCCCAGTCTGGTTAGGATATAGCAGGCTGAACCACCTGATTGTCCGAAAAGCAAGATGGTTCCATGCTTCGGATGGGCATGTTAAGCCGTCGGCCCCGGTTGCTGTCTATGATGGCGGTCGTTACACAACCATGTCAGAGGCCTGCTACTTGCAGTAGGCGGTTGAAAAACTGACTCCAGGGTTCATCGGGTCGTTGAACGACTCGGTGTCCCACACGAAGAGAGAGAGAAGAGCCACGTTAAGGTCTCCCCGCCGACCTTAAGCGCAAAAAACTCCACGAAGTCGAACAGTCTGCCGCGGTCCGAGCTCTACGAAAGTAACCAGCGAAAGGTTAGACCGTAAATTGATTTTCTGATCTTCTTCGGCGGCGAGTCACCTACGTGGCTGAGCTCCTGGCGATGATGTTTTGATCGCCACCTGCAATGACAGGCGGGGCGATGGGAGGTTGCTCTAGTGGACGTCGCGGCTATCCAGTGATCGTCTTAACCTATTTTACTGAAATATGGCAACTTGATTGTTAGCACATCGGTGACTGACATAGACTACCTTTTATCAGCATTTGAGGGTTAAGGGTACTTAATGTAACCATCAGATGCCCCCGATTTTTAGTAAAATAAAATTACCGGAATAACCGATTCCCGGAAATCAGCAGTTCCGGTAAGTCAGAAGGCATATCCATAGTTTTGATAACATTAGCCCCCGTCGTTCCGATCTTTGGTTATAAAAATTCCACGTCGTCAGAATCTTCAGGCGAGAAAAGGTCAGTTTCTCAGTTCTGAAAGTCATACAAGGGTCTTTGACATTTTATTATTACCATATGTCTATCTAGGCACAAATTGGGAAACTGATGCCTTTACAGATGGTTCACTCAGTACTAGCGACAATTTTGACGCTTACTGACTTTTACTGGAATCTTTTGCTGTTTCGATATTCTTATGCTTTGAGATTTTTATCAGTAACAACCCTGGCTATGTAAAAATTGAAAATCGCGAACTCTCTATTTTGTGATCTAGGTACCTACAAATTTTAGTATAAGTAATAAGTATCTAGTGCTATTAGGTTTTAAAGGCCGTGTGGTGCCGGCAGAGTAGAATAGCACCACCCCCTCTCTTCCCGTGGGTGTCGTAAGAGGCGACCGAGGGATAAACCTGACCCAAACTGCCAGGGCCAACCGTATGGTGGCGGTTAATCCACCACAAAAGCATTCCCAAGGAGGGTTGACGTCTGGTAGGCGGCCGGTCGTAAAATTAAGCTAAATCCTTTTGCAACACGATTTTGTGTTCAACAAAACGTGTTGCGCCGACCCCAAGTAATTGGGACAAGGGCAGGAAGATGATGACTTATTAGGTTTTAAGCATTTTACGTATGATTTGTGTGACTTGAAACGCAGCTAGCTTTAATTTTAAGCCAATGCAGCAGTTAAAAGCAGGCCCACAAGATTTTTTAAAGAATCGTACTTAAAACAGTTATTTCTTGAAAACTAGAAAAATGGATTATGTGTATCCTTTACAAGAATATCTTAAAGTGTCTCACTTTAAGAACTTACGAGATAAAACTATATTGTGCTGAAAAACAAAACTGACGCCATAGGACACGAAAAGGGGGACATTATGAACAAAAATTTACTTTACGTGTTTTCATAAGAACAAAAGCATAATAAGAGAGCCTTATAAGAAGATAAAGCTTTATTAGAAAGCTGGATTCTTCTGTGCAATTAAAAAGCTTCAGTGAAATTAAAACTCGCGCCAGGAAGGAATTTTTATTATATCCCTAACGTGGGCTCCTGGAGTTTATTAAAACGCTCTGAGTTATTTGTTTAGTGGAGAATTTTAAGATCATAATAATGGCATTGTCTGGAGTTCTACTGTGGTACTTCTGTCTAGTGAAATAGGACCATCCGTAATATGATGCTTGGGCTAACAGAGATGCTACATTGAAAAGAATGAAACTGCTCCATGTTATTACGCGTGCGAAACCGTATCAAGCCAAAATTTAAAAATTTAATTCCGGTTCAGTTGCCTATCTTGCCGGGTTTTCAAAAAATACCGGGTGTGGGACGGTGTGTCGAAAACTTTGCAAGCATAATCAGACCGATATGTTGGGAAAAGTGAAAAATATCCCGACGTCCCATACAAAATTTCGATCAGCTGAATTTGTATAGAAAGTAATAACAAAAACTCGTTTACGTTCCTCGTCTATGTTCCCTGGGAAAGTTATGTTACTCGTTTATGTTCCCTAGGAAAAGTTGTTCAGTATCATCACCTGAGAAGTCTAAAAAAAATTAAGGTTGTTCCATACATTTTTGCCGAGTAGTTATGAATTTTTCTATGGAACATCCAATTTTTTTTGCGAATTCTTAGGTGGTCTCGTAATAAAAATTTATCATAATGACGAGTAGAATAGAAACACCCTGCAAAGTTTGCGCACTGACTAAAAAATAACCCTGTATTCATCGCTGGGTGATTTGACCTCTCAAAGTAGGTTAGCTTTTTGACAATGTTATTAACCTATCATCCAAAGCATCTTTAATTATACTTCTCAAAGATTTCTCAATGTACGACTTTACATTGTAGCTATACAATGCTGGTATTGTCAACTGCTAAAGACATTTATGGAGTAGTAAAACGACAATGTATTTTATACCTTTTTGTGCGCTTCTTAATGGCGACACGTAACCTTTTAGACGCATTCCTGTGACTTTAGCGTTACGGGTCGATAGACGACTTGAAGTCCCACACGAAAAAAGCCTAGTAAAGTGGGTTAAAATGAAAAATAAAACGGCCAAAAGCGTGTCAGACACATCTAGAAATAGGGTTTCATAGTCAACGTAGCGTAACACGGCAAACCTTTTTAACACGCTTTTATTAGGTCGACTTGTATGTAAGTATGTAACTATGTAAACAAATCTAAGAAAACGAATTTAACCATCTTCCAAAGGTCGTAGCGTTATGAAATTTGGCAGTCGTGTGTAATTTTGATGACAATACAATAATATGGTACTATCGAGCTGATCTGATGATGGAGCCGGAAGATATGAACTGGAACTTCATGATGGATGATCGTATCATAGCCGTGTTTGGACTTGTTAGAAAGGTCTTGTAATGAACGTTGACCATGATTAGGTTTCAAGGTCTGATGATGGAGCCGGAAGATAGGCACTAGCTGCATTCCATGATGAAATATCGTATCATAGCCGTGTTTGGACTTGTTAGTATGGTTTTGTAATGAAATTTGACCACAATTAGGTGTGATGGTCTGAATACAATAATATGGTCCTGTCGAGCTGATCTGATGATGGAGCCGGAAGATATGAACTGGAACTTCAAGATGGATGATCGTATCACAGCCGTGTTTGGACTTGTTAGAAAGGTCTTGTAATGGACATTGACCATAATTAGGTTTCAAGGTCTGATGATGGAGCCGGAAGACATGAACTGGAACTTCATGACGGATTCTCGTATAATAGCTGTGTTTGGACGTGTTAGAAAGAACTTGTAATGAACGTTAACCATGATTAGGTATGAAGGTCTAAATACAAAAATATGGTACTGTCGAGCTGATCTGATGATGGAGCCGGAAGATATGAACTGGAACTTCAAGATGGATGATCGTATCACAACCGTGTTTGGACTTGTTAGAAAGGTCTTGTAATGAACATTGATCATGATTACGTTTCAATGTCTGATGATGGAACCGGAAGATAGGCACTAGCATTCCATGATGAAATATCGTATCATAGCCGTTTTTGGACGTGTGACATAGGATTTAATATGAAATTTGACCACAATTAGGTTTCAAGGTCTGATGATGAAGCCGGAAGATAGGCACTAGCATTCCATGATGAAATATCGTATCATAGCCCTGTTTGGACTTGTTACATAGGTCTTGTAATGAAATTGGACCACGATTAGGTTTCAAGGTCTGAACTGAATACATAATTATGGTACTGTCAAGCTGATCTGATGATGTATCTGGAAGATATTAACTGGAACTCCATGATAGATGATCATATCACAGCCGTGTTTGGACTTGTTAGAAAGGTCTTGTAATGAACGTTGACCATGATGAGTTTCAAGGTCTGATGATGAAGCCGGAAGATAGGCACTAGCATTCCATGATGAATCGTATCATAGCTGTGTTTGGACTTGTTACATTACATAGGTCTTGTAATGAACCTTAAATACGATTAGGTTTCAAGGTCTGATGATTTGGACGGGACGGGAAGCAGGTTACAAAGATTGACGCTCTGACTGGAATTGCAGCACGACTAGTAGGCGGCTCTGCATTGCATAGCCTGCTCAAATTACCAGTTCAAAGAGATGGCGTCTTAGTGATCATGCCTCAACTCTCTGGCAATTACTTGAATTATGCGAAAAATGTACAGTTTTTGTTCGTGGATGATATACCTGTGGTTCCATATGAAATGTTGATCATGATAGGCACTCGATTACGCCAGCTCAAGAACTCCGATGAACCCTTTAGCGGCATACATAAATTTAATGCTCTTTGGCGACCTCATGCAGCTTCCGCCAGTGCGTGGGAAATAGCTGTTTCAACAGCCGGACCACATGTGACCAGCAACTCATTTTTGGCAGCTTTTTACATAAATCGAACTGAGACAAAACATGCGCCAGCGAGGAGACATGATGTTCAATGATATTTTGAACGCCTTGAGAGTGGAACAGCGTGAATCTTGCATTATTGCAGACGAAGGTTTCATCAAATGCTCCTGGCGAGTTTGCGGTTGAAACAGTACTGCGTATCTTTTCAAAAACGCCCAAGTAGAGAAGCACAACAATAAAGTTCTTGAATTTTACGAAAGAAAAGGTACTCGAACGTAGGTACAATATAAAGGCTCAAAACCAACTTATCGATGCGACTTGTAACCTTGGAAAATAGTTCATTAGAGTCTATCGTTCCCAGAGATATAAACGAAATGGGTGGACTATCGAGTAAGTAAAAAAAATTCAAAGGAGCTAAAGTCATGTTGCGGTCCAATAACGTAGAGAAATGGGTTTATGAATGGGAGTAAGTATCGGTTTTATCACGGTCATCGTCTGGCCACACTTTAGACGCGACCAAATGTACGAAAATGACATCTCGTCCCCCAAAATTAATTTCGGTAAAGACGGCGAGCATCTAATTCAACCTATAGGCATCCAATTCCCGGCCAAGTACAGCTACGGTACGGTGGTGATTTTGAATCGTGCATCTACCGTGCTTAAGATACAAGGCTGTACTTCTTGGGCTGGTCCAGTACTTTTGCGGATGGACAGGCATATGTGGTGCTAAATCGAGTACCTAAACTAAAACCACTTAGTGGTTTGCAGATTGAAGAGCTAGATTGTTCTAAGCTGACTGGTAAGACATCATGCAATACAGACGGAGATGCGGAGATAGTGAGGATGCGGGCTCTTTCGTCTATTTAAATTATGCCATTAGCAAAGACTAAAAAGTATAAAATAAATTAATAGTTTAAAAAACACTAAAAAACACGCTTTTAAAGGTGCACGTAAAAGTCAAAAATAAATTACGGATCCTTCAAGTTGTCTCTATTATTTCTGGGCTGAAGTGTAAACTATGTGCTTTTAATTATAATATTTGATTGTAAAAGCGTGGGGCGCTGAAACAACTTAACTTGATTTCTCAACAAGGTATATAAAAAAACCTGTTCCAGCGCCCCACGCTTTTACAATCAAATATTATAATTAAAAGCACATAGTTTACACTTCAGCCCAGAAATAATAGGGACAACTTGAAGGATCCGTAATTTATTTTTGACTTTTACGTGCACCTTTAAAAGCGTGTTTTTTAGTGTTTTTTAAACTATTAATTTTTGTTAAGTAGGCTTCGGCCCCATGCTTACTTACAATATGTACAAAAGTTAAACGTATATTCAGCTAAGACTGGATAATTTCAGTTTGGATATCATATTCATCTGAGTGAGGCCTAGGCTAGGTAGTTTCAGTTGCCAGGATATTAGGAAATCGCGAATATCTGGCAGCACCTGCACCATATGCAGCTGAGGCCTCGATAAAGCCAGCTAGGATATCAGGAAATCGCGTAGGTGCATCTGGCAGCCCCGGTGCCGTAGCTGAGCAGCTGAGGGGTAATATTTCAGTAGTCTGGCCACGTTACTAAGCTTATTTTAGGTGCTTTCAAATCCATAAATATTACTTACGAGATAAACTGAGAATACCTTTGGGAATTCAGATTTAAATTCTATTGGAAAACAGAATTCAAGACAAAATTACGCCACGGATGATGACATCATATCCAAAGCCACCACTTAGTGGTTTGCAGATTGAAGAGCTAGATTGTTCTAAGCTGACTGGTAAGACATCATGCAATACAGACGGAGATGCGGAGATAGTGAGGATGCGGGCTCTTTCGTCTATTTAAATTATGCCATTAGCAAAGACTAAAAAGTATAAAATAAATTAATAGTTTAAAAAACACTAAAAAACACGCTTTTAAAGGTGCACGTAAAAGTCAAAAATAAATTACGGATCCTTCAAGTTGTCCCTATTATTTCTGGGCTGAAGTGTAAACTATGTGCTTTTAATTATAATATTTGATTGTAAAAGCGTGGGGCGCTGAAACAACTTAACTTGATTTCTCAACAAGGTATATAAAAAAACCTGTTCCAGCGCCCCACGCTTTTACAATCAAATATTATAATTAAAAGCACATAGTTTACACTTCAGCCCAGAAATAATAGGGACAACTTGAAGGATCCGTAATTTATTTTTGACTTTTACGTGCACCTTTAAAAGCGTGTTTTTTAGTGTTTTTTAAACTATTAATTTTTAAAAATCTTACTACACAAAACCTTGTGTACGTCTATGCAAACCCAAGCTAGTAGTCTAGTAACTAACGTCACAGCTATTCGGATTGACCCATGAAGCTGAAAATCTGCATGTAGGTACTTCTTGACCTCCTGATCAAAATTAGACATGGAGCCCAGCGGGCACCACCCCCCTTAACCTTTTACCGCCCCCCCTCCTTTACAAGGCGCAACTTTTGAAGTAATTGACTTGGAGGGTAGTTTTTATTTCATACCGTGCGCGACATCTCACTTGAAGCTTATTGTGCCCTCAAAATTACCCTTTAGGCCCCCTGGGGGGCCCAAAAGCCCGAAAAGTGGGGTGTCCCGTTCTTATATGAGATTTTCTTATTTTCAAGCTATCGACTCCCAAGAGGTATCAAAAGTTGCGTAATTAGACACAGATTGCAAAAAACTAATATATCTTTAAAATAATATTTATCTTTAGGGCTCTATTGATCGTTAAAGTGTTGTGACTACAAAACCAACATATTATTGTTTTTTAATGTTCGGCAAAGCCCTAAAGATAAATAATATTTAAAGATATTTTAGGTTTTTTGCAATCTGTGTCTAATTCCGCAACTTTTGATACCGCTTGGAAATCGATAGCTTGAAAATAAGAAAATCTCATACAAGGACGGGACACCCCACTTTTGTGGCTTTTGGGCCCCCCGGGGGGCCTGAAGGGTAATTTTGAGGGCACAATAAGCTTCAAGTGAGATGTCGCGCACGGTATGAAATAAAAACTACCCTCCAAGTCAATTACTTCAAAAGTTGCGCCTTGTAAAGGAGGGGGGGCGGTAAAAGGTTAAGGGGGGTGGTGCCCGCTGGGCTCCATGTCTAATTTTGATCAGGAGGTCAAGAAGTACCTACATGCCGATTTTCAGCTTCATGGGTCAATCCGAATAGTTATAACCAGCTATTGACGTTAGTTACTAGACTATAGTCTAAATCACGTTAAACAAACTTAGTTTTAAATTTAAAGTCACACTCTCGTAGGTACATATTTACATAACTTGGCAGTTTTCTTTACAAGTACAAAGTTTGTAGTTCGTCACAGCGTAAATCAACAGAGTTGTTCAAAACAGCAGGTGACTGAAACTTTGCCTTAGTTGGAACTTATCCCTCAGAGTAAGAAAATTCTTCAAAGGGACATTAAGAGCGTGCATGGTCTCGAAGTTTTCATACAAAGGTATTCCCTGTTTTCTATCCGAATTATACATGTACAGCTATAATTTTGTTTTTATTACATTAAAACATGCTATAGGCATATTTTGCAATACAAGCAAATTTCTTTTTCATGGAGCAGTGTTGTACAAAACAGCAGGTGACTGAAACTTCGCCTTAGTTGGAACTTACCCCTCAGCGTTAGAAAATGCTTCAAAGTGACATTAGGAGCGCGCGTGATCTCGAAGTTTTCATACAAAGGTATTCCACCGTTTTCTTGACGAATAAGCATAGAGACATAATTCTTTTTATCACATTAAAGCATGTTATAGGCATGCTCCTCTTTTACTTTTGCAATAAAATTTTACGAGAAAAAAATATACGCATATTTTTCCATAGAAAATTGTATCATTAACTTTAATAATTTTTTCGAAAAAGTTTAAAAATAAGGTCATGCCTATAACAGGCCCTAATGTAATAAAAAAGAATTACCTACCTTATAGCTCTACATGCATAATTAGGAAAGAAAACAGGGGAAACGTTTGTTTGACGAGGCTCAGTCTTAACAATTATCTGGATAAAACTATGTTAAACTCTACATATTCTGACTTGACACGCGCTAAAATACAACAAAATGTACGACAAACTACTTTAATCTAGATATTTATTGTAAGTACATACACATACATACATGTCAAAGGTCTTTGAGAATGGGAAGGTTTTTGAAATTTGTATGCCTACTAGTAGAAAAATAATATACCTAAGCGCCAAGTTTGATTGCTCTCAATTTTTCGTTCATATTCTGGTTGTTCATAGACCTCCTTCTGGAAACTAATCTTGCTCTGAAACTTACTATAACTAGAAATGATAACAAAACAAAAGTGTTTGTGTATGTTTGTTTGTTCATTGTTCAAGATAAACATTTTGTACCTAAGATAAAAAGTTTACGAGACACGAAGACTGAGAATTGCAACCAAATCATAAAAGCGAGAGAATTAGTTTCTAAAATACAAAATTCAAGTCCGAGCTATTTAAATGAAAGATCATCTGAATATTGGACAAAATTTAACTAGTGTCTGATAGCAACTCAGAATAGGGATAAGGAACATAAAGGAAAATATGGATAAAAACATTGGACCTCCAATACAAAATTGCTGATCAGCTGATTTGAGTTACTATCGGAGGTCCAAATGGTCTTTTTCAGTTTTTGACCTACTTATGTTCCTTGGGGAAAGTTGTCCCTTATCATCAGCTGCTTCTGATTTTTCGTTATCGGTTACTACTCCCTAGTAAAATTATTGGTCACTTGCCAAATTTCACCTGATATTACATTTTTCTGTGGCCTTAAGCAACGGGTTTCACGGCATTTTTGGTTACCGAATCGCTCATTCACCAAATTATCACGTCTGTGCTGTCAAACCCAAAACCACAGGCATCGTAATACTGAAAATAATGCCTAAAAATTTGCCTAAACTTCTGGTGAGTTTTTATACATAATTGGAGTAGGCAGATACGTTGTGTAACTAAGTGCGGTATTGTAGAAACCTGCTAATAGGCATAAGGTGTAATAAGTAGTGTTGTCGTTCAATAGCAGACTATCGATTGTCTATATCATAACATCTCCCCATATAATTCCCGTACGTATCATAAGAAGCGACTGAGGGATTTGAGAGTTGATGTATTGCAATTTAAGGCGACAGGCTGACAACCTGTCACTATGGTGGTACACAGTCTCCTGAATGACTCTAAGGTTTTTGTCAGACATGGTGTAGATGGCCGTATTTTACAGTCATTTACCTACGCTCAGCCTACCCCACAAGGGATATAGGCGTAATAATGTAGGTATGTATAATCTATCGATAGTATCTATCAACTCACCACTTAAGAATCGATAATATCGATTTTCAAAGCACAAGCCACGATATTTAATCATCATAATCATCTTGTGTCAGACGTGGCGATAACGACCGTACTTTTACGGTCGGTGACGCTCTGCCTACCCCGCAAGGGATAAAGGCGTGATGTATGTATGTATGTATGTATGTATAATCATCTTCCTGCCTTTATTTCAATTACTTAGGGTCGGCACAACACGATTTGTTGAACACAAAATCGTGTTGCAAAAATTTTGGCTCAATTTTATGACCGGCCGCATACCGACGATATTTAATATCGATACTTATTGGCCTATCGATAGTTCTGCAACACTAGTAATAAGTAGGTCAGCTTTCGATGGAAACCATAGCGTGTGCGAGTATTTCAGTAGTTTCTAAGGTCATGGCTGGGTCATTTGAGCTGATTTAGGTAAATTGGATTGGTATAGGTATATTTTATTTGCTTGGGTCGAAACTCACCTGCATTGCGTATTTATTTTATTTATTGATTATACTTAACCTAATGTCCATTTTAACACCTGATGGGAGAAAAGCGCTCGATCTACCACGACAAATTTTTGTGTGTTTGTATTTCATATTATTTATTCAGAAACAATTACAAATTGTGTGCGAACAGTAAAACTTAATCAAATAAACACAATAAAAATCACAATATTAATCATAATAATTTAACAATGTCGGTACAAAACAAAACTAATTTCCAAAATATACAAATAACTATTAATAATAATAACAAATGTCAAATAATAATAAAATTGTGGTTTAGATGTCAATAAAAATGTCAAAGGTATCAAAATTCATCTACACTATAAAGGCACTTTTCAAGAAGGAGGGCTCTAAGCTTTAGCTTGAAAGTGTTCATATTTTGAATGGTTTTAAGCTCAATAGGCATCTTGTTAAAAAACTTAATAGCTTGATAGCGGGCACAGTGATTTGCTATAACTAGAGATGGCGCTATGATATTTTTCATGTCTTTTCGTCTAGTCTCATGCCTAGCTTCTAGTTCTGCATCTGTCTCAAAAATATGCCTCCGTTTTACGAGTCCTGTCAGGAGGACCAGTATATATAAGCTTGGGACAGTCAGGATTCCTAATGCCTTAAAGTGCTCCTTGCAAGACTCCCAAGGAGGGGCTCTCATTATTGTGCGTATAGCTCGCTTTTGAATTACAAAGGCTTTATCCATGTTGTACTTGTAGCTATTACCCCAGAGAGTTACGCTATATCTAAATCTGGATTCAACTAGTGAGTAATATACTACTTTTAGTTGTTCAGTGGTAAGTACGTCACGCAAACTACTAAGCGCATAGCACGCAGAACTCACTGCATTCTCAACTGCTGCTACTTCTGGTTTCCAGTTTAGAAGGTTATCTATGTGTACACCCAGGAACTTAGTTTCATTTACATTCATTATAGGTTCATGGTTCAATGTAGCTGTTAAACTGTCAGTATTACGCGACGTAGTTTTAAAAAGCACAATACTTGTTTTACTGGTGTTTAGTGTTAAATAGTTAGCCGTAAACCAAGTATGAAATTTATCCAGAGTTCCATTTATGTCCAGGTTTAACTTTTCAATGGTGTCAGCCGTTATAATCGCATTTGTGTCGTCAGCAAAGTTCACTAAATTAATGTCAGTAACAGAATTATTATTATTATACATGTAGAAAATTAGATCGTTAATAAAAATTATGAAAAATATTGGTCCCAAAACTGAACCCTGAGGTACTCCTCTGGTTACCTTAACCATTTTGGATTTAAAAGCTACTTCATTTTTCCCATCCGTGAGCTCTTTAATTTCGACATACTGGTATCTGTTATTAAGATATGATTGAAATAATTTTAACATGTCATGTCTGATGCCATAGTGTTCCATTTTTTCAATAAGTAAATCGTGGTTAACTGTATCGAACGCCGCACTAAGATCTAGGAATAAACCACAAACCCTGTTTTTATTGTTGAGTCCCCTAATGACGTCATCCATAAGAATTTCAATTGCATCACTTGTCCCTACTCCTTTTTGAAACCCAAACTGTCTTAAATGAAGCACCTTGTTACAGTTTAAATGTGAAACAAGGCGAACCTTCAGGAGCTTTTCAAGTATTTTTGATAGAGTCGGGAGTAGTGATATGGGTCTATAGTTGTTTGCATCACTTGTGCTCTGCTTTTTGTGCACAGGGAAAATTTTTGCAATTTTCAGTTGCTCTGGGAACACTTTCTCTTTGAGACATAGATTAAAAAAGTAAGCTAGAGGCTCAGACAAGATATCAATATTGTCCTTAAGTAATGTGATGGGAATATCATCATAGCCAGACGATTTCTTTGATTTCATACCCTTGATCAGTTTTTCGATTTCGCCAGCATTTGTTAGTCTACAATGCATATTGTTATTTACTCGCTTTGTGTTATCTTTTAGTAGCGAAACAGAGGTACTTAAATGTTGATGAGTTGTTTCTTTACCATGGTCAAATTGTTTACTGAAAATTTCTGTTATTACATTAGGGTCATGAATAATCTCGTTGTTAATTTTAAGTATTAAAGGCTTTTTAATTTTTTTAGAATGTTTATTAGTTTGCTTGTTAACAATTTGCCAAATTCCTCTTGAGGAGTTGCCTACTTCCTTTATTTCAGATTGTGCAGTGAGTGACCTAGCGCATCTCATTACTTTTCTGTATAACCGATTGTAAGTTTTTCTGAAGTTTAGTACAGAGGGATGAGTATGATCCTTATTTATTATGCTTAAGACCCGTTTAAATTTGCTGGACTGTTTGATCCCTCTAGTTATCCATTTAATTGTGTGCTTCTTTTTTAAGTTAATTTTCTTTTTAATTTTTTTGAAAGTCTCATTAAATATCTTTTTAAAAGCATTTATAAATGAATTTAAGCCTAAAGTGAACCAGCGCTGATCTAAGATCTTTTGACGAAAGATAAGTTTATTCTTTTTACTGAAACTTCGACTCTCTACAAACATTACTTGCTCTACCCATTTATTTTTGCACTCATCCTCTGTCAGAATAGGAGTCAATAGAGCTGCATGCCCATCAGAGTGCCCATTATGATGAGTTTCAATTTTACCTATTGATTCAAGCGGCAAGTTAGTAAGAACGTTATCAATAGACGACTCTATACCATTACGCCTGAAAGTAATAGATTCAACCAGATGCCTAAAATTATAGCTACGGAGCAAACACAAAAAATCACTTTTATTGCCATCGTTACCACCAGCTATCATATTTATGTTGAAGTCACCACAAATTATACATTTTTTATCAAAGAAGTTTTGCAATAACAGTTCCAGTCTTTCCAAAAACTTGTCAAACTTGTTATTGTTTTGATAACAACAAAATATATATACGTTGCTATTTTTGTCTTTAACTCCACACACCTCAAAACAGTCAATCATACTATATTTATGACAATTAATTTTTATTGCTTGCCTACCTTTTTCAGCTAATATTAGGCTACCACCTCTTATTTTATTTTTTCTGGCATAATACGAAATCAGATCATAAGCTTCAAAATGCAAGTTTACTATTGATTTATCATTTAGAAAATGTTCACATAAGCAGACATATTGTTGCTTATATTCTAGTTCATCCAGATATACTTCATATTGATCTCTTTTTGTATTAATACCACAGACATTTTGAAATAGTATGTTTACATAATTTTGCTCTATGTTATTTGTTTCGGTGGCGGAATAATCATTATAACAATTTTTCTGTTTAGGGACGAAAATTATTGCTAGAATTGTGAGAATTATCTCCACTTGCCCTATTCTGATGCTGACATTCAGGTTGATTGCATGAAGTTATTTCTGTGTTGTAAAAAGTTATCTCTGAAATAAGTTGCTTAAGATCTGAGACAACAATGCGGAAAGCGCGTCTGTTAATTTGGCAAGACTTTTTAAAGAACATCGAATATGAATATTGCAAATTCTTGTTTGTATCTAGCAAGTAAGCATATTTATAATTTAAATTGTCCTTGTACAATATATCATTAAAGATTTCCACACGCATATTAAAGAGATTTGTATAGGGTCCATATTTGAAACTCGGCACACATATAATAACATTTGTGTGCCGAATTGCCATAATACTTTGCCTTAGTACATTAATTATATTTTGGTAGTTCTTTGTTTGCATGAAGTCCTTTTCGCCAATCATTATGACACAGAAGTCCTCCGCGGTAAATCCCTGAAGCTTTTCCTGTAAACCAGAAGTCATTTGCTCAATGCTGCTATTTGTCATTAAGTAGTGACAAAAATTTTGATTTTCAAAATACTGCTCAGTGGTTGACAAGAAGTCTCGTCGTCTTTGACTACTAATTATGCATATTTTCGACTTTTTGTAAGATGCGCCGTGGGATCGATCCATGTGGCCGTTTTCCTCCGGTGGGTTCAAATCTGGTTTTGTGGTCGTTGCAGCTGGACTAACATTAAGGTCGGTGAAGCTTGTGTCACAGGAGTTGCTATCTAAAATATTTTTTCTTAGTTTATTGAATCTTTTTCTTCTAGAGTTGCTGCCAACTGGGGGGCTCTTGTCGATTAGTTTATGTTTTAAAGAACTGTTCTCGATTAGTAATTCCTGAATTTGTAGTTCAGCTGAAGATAATTTCTGTTCGAGTGACTGAAGCTGTGACCGAAGATCTTCAACTATTGTACTACATTCTATACAGGCCCGTGTAGGCTCTGGGCAACTTCTGTTGTGAAAAGAGATGTCCGATATTTCGTTTTCACTTTCATCTGTCAGAGAATGGAAAGAGTTGTAAGTTGGAACATTAATCCTATATTTCTTCCGATCCATATTTACGTTGTTACTCGGTGAAGTTCTCGGTGAAGATGGCTGTAATGTACAGCATGACGAGCATTTCCAATTATTCTTATTTTCTTCCGACATAATCAAAAACCTGTAGTAGTCCGATAGCAGCCCAAAAAAGCGTAAAGCCTGAGCTAGGGCTAACTATTTGAAATACGACAAGAAACATTGAATGTCATTAATATCGTTGGCAGTCTAATTAGGTTATACTTAATGGCACATTTTGGGCATATCCATATGACAAGCATGCAGAAATATGGTGATGCCGATTTATTAAGGTAATTCGGAATTTTAGATTATTCGAATATGACACCCAAATTTTCTACGCGCGTCATTTTATATTGTGTTTCACAATATAAATGAGTGAAATTCCACGATTGATCTATAATATTATAGTAGGTATTATATATTATGTCGCAGTAAGATGACAGGACCAGGAATTCCACTCAAATTCTAGGATTTTGGCCAAAAGCCGAAAAAGCCGACAAATGGCAATACGGTAGACTTCATTCGTCGATCGTCCAACGCTACGATTTAGATTTTAGCTTTGGGCGATGGTCGAACGAAGTCTACCGTTTTGCCATTATCTGGTATTTTCGGATTTCGACCAAAATTCTAAGATTTCGGCTGAATTCCTGATTCTGCCATCGTACTGCCACATACTGGGAGAATTTTTACTAGTGACCGATAGCAAAAACTCAGAGAACTGGCTGGTGATAAGAAACAACTTGCCCCAAGGAACATAGGACGAAATATAAAAAAAAATGCACCTCCCATAGTAACTCAAATCAGCTGATCGGCAATTTTGTATGTTTTCGGTATCGGTCACTAGTAAAATTTCACGCTATATACATAGATGTGTTCCGACCCTTGAACTTACAAAACAGCCATTCATTACTTATTTGTTGTATATTACGGTAAGAGGAAACTCTCCCCCTCAAATATGTACACAGCCTTACCTACTGGCAACACCTCAAATTCTTCGCAAAGGAATATAATATTCGAAATACCTTTTCGTTCATATTTGATGAAAATTCGCGAGTGATTGTTGTTGACTTGACAAATAAAATGTTTTTGATATAAATCAAGTCCCACCTTCGTGTGAGTTCAAGCGGCTACAATTAAGGGATGTGAAAAAGTTATCGATTATTACAATAAGTGTTGCTTACCTGTTTAAAAAAAAATGTAGTTATTCAATTATGCAGTTTTAGGTCAAAATAAAGATCAAGCGTGGCGGCGTCGTAGTGCGCCCACAACGTGACAGCGTCGATCATAAGGTATGGAGAGCGCGCTGCGGCGTACCGCCCGGTCTTTTTGCCACCCCCATACAAACCAGTCATTTTGACGGCGCGCCACGTCGCGTCAAGCTCAGTCTTTAAGGACACTTTAATTAACGTTTTTTTTTTCAAATTTTTGAGCTAGATATATTTTGGGTTATAAGTAACTCAGTGCAACATTAATTTAATTAAGGACAAGACACCTTAATTGAGGGCCTTGCAATTTGCTTCGTTTCGCGGTTAATGATGTTTATTTTACCTAAGCCGAAAAAGAAGTATACTGTGATATATCTTGACGACGTGTTCCACTCGAAGAAGAAGAAGAATAACATGTATCTGAAAAAGCAATGTCTTTTTTGTATGAATAAGATTTATTTTGAATTGATTTTTCTTTTATTTGTTTAAGACTTTTGCGCTTTGCCACAAACTTTGAAAACATTATTATTTAGTAAACAAGCGGACATTTCCCTTTTTGATTTTGTTTAGAAATAATCGATTATTAAAAATCGATTTTTGTTACTTTAGTCACATCCCTGGCTACAATTTACTTTATTGAATAACATTTCATTCGATTGGTTTTTGCAGACAGTCAATATTCGCGATTTGCTTTCAAAGGCTGTGATTTGTTTGGAAAATGAGGCGTGCGAAACACACTTCGAAATGTAGTTACACTCGCAAATCTTAGATGGCAGACTTGTAGGTTTATTTGGGCTTGACTTTGCAATGAACCTAATCTTTCCCGAGATGCTGGGTCTATATGATATGAGCTTGAGTTTGCAATGAACCTAATCTTTGCTGAGACGCTGGGTCTATCTATGTTGCCAGATTCAGTGAATTGACTTCATGTTTCTTAGAGGCATTCGAGGCATTCCAAAGAACAGACGCGAGACGCGACGCGTAACATGACATCTGTCAGACAAGCGATTGTCAGCCATTATCGATGACAGCTTTCTTTCTTCTGTTTCATACATTTTTATTCTTTAGTTTATATGGAAACAGTTTCAAGCGTCGTGATTCGGGATGTCGCCCGCACGTCTCACGTGTCCGAAGATCATTTATTTGACAGATGTCATCTTAAGTCTCACGTCTCACGTCTACTCTGTGGAGCTTGCGCCATAGGACGGATTTACATCTAGCCCTTTTAACCTAGGCCAATTGGACCTCGAGCCGTAACAGCTAAGGAACAGGCCAAACTATACAGGGAGTAACAGAAAGGGTATAACAAGCCGAAAGGAGGTCAAGGTACTCATGAAACTGAACAACTTTCCCCATGGAACATGGGTCGAAATATGAAAAAAAAATTTGGACCTCCCATAGTAAATCAATCAGCTCATCGGCAATTTTGTATGGGAGGTCCAAATTTTTTTTTTCATATTTCGACCCATGTTCCATAGGGAAAGTTGTTCAGTTTCATGAGTAGGTACCTTGACCTCCTTTCGGCTTGTTATACCCTTTCTGTTACTCCCGGTATAACTCGTCTGGTAACTCCAAAAATTTATTTGTATGCCGATCCATACCTACTGTAACTATTTGATGACATTCTTATCCTATCTAAAGAAGTATAGGTTCGATGTATAGGTTTGTTATACTAGGATCTTCAGACATTCCTCGAAATCTTGGACGATTCCAAGGACCCCTAGCTTTTGGTATTTGAGACATTTCCAATATCCGTCGTGGAGATTTTGTACAAGTCTGGGCCGATAGTATTTATTTCTTGGTCTGGTCACTCAATACAATTGAAATACCTATATTTGAGATAGCAATTTAATTTTATACAGGGTGTAAGGGACAGCTCTCCGAATACTGAAAGGGTGCATTCAGACCATGAAATTGAACAACTTCCCATAGAAATAAATTTCAGGAAACGAAAAAAATTAAAAAAAAATTTAATTACGCAATACTGGTGTCTACTTACGTAACAAATCCGACATGTTTGAGTTGAAATATATATAAAAATCTATAGTATTCTTCTATATCAAATGATTTGCAGGGTCGTGTTTTGTATTTCTTGTTAATTTTACAGCGAAGGGATAAAAACCCTACGACACAAATTAGGGAAACGGCGCGCAGGGCGCTTTTACAGATGGTTCACTCAGTAGGGTCGATTTTGACGCTTACTAGCTTTAACTGTGTTTAGTTTCGTAACATATGCGCGTTTTGTTGTTTCGCGCCATTTTCGTCTGACAGACCGTGGCCTGTGACTGACGCCAGCTAGTCGGCCGACGCCATCTTTTTTTTTCCGTTGTTCGTTCAGTCGGTTCGATACCACGCGGCCGCCGGCAAATATAACCTCACTTTTAGTCACTCGCGCGTCCGGTGTTAGACACATATTTTAAGTAGTCTGGGTTTTATTATTTTGTGTGTGCTTTGACCACCAGGGAAGAGTTCCCTGTCCAGTGTGGAAGTTAATCCTATATTTTAATTGTGTGGAATTCTCATGCGGGAGAAATCTTTTAGTTTTGCGTTTTGTACAGCAAACTCATTGCTGTCGCAACTAGTAGTGTGCGGGAGAAATCTTTGTTATTAGTGTGTTAAAACATTATTCGATGTTGAACTGTGAACTAGTGAATAATAGAGTGATAAACTAAGGTGAAACCAAAATTGTTGAAGGGACGGAGTGCCACACGAGCTGGTGTCCGGGTGCAGTAAGTCTAGTATCTAAATCCCAATCCAAATGTCTTCCTCAAAACCTGATACCTTTTTTCCTGTCAAAAACTAGACTTACAAGGAAACGGCGGCGTCATAATTCGCACGGTAAGCAATTCGCTGCTAGGTCCTGTATAAGTAGACTTTGGAAACAAGAATTTCTCGGCCGGAAACTTTCCGGAACAAAAATTCTCTCATTAAATTTATTTTATTTAGCTATAGTAAAGAGCACTACGAATCGTAGTCAAATGTTGTTCCGAGGCTAATCGACCATTTGGTTTTGGATTTTAAGATAACTTTACCTTGCTTCCACTGCGCTAAGATCAGCTTCGGAATCAAACAAACTGAAAATAACTGGAATTTCAGGGGAACTCAAGGTAACTAGGAAGATGGTTGCAACGGACGTCATATTTCTTGGATTAAAATTGGCTCAGAATCATATTATGTCGTTCTTGTATCAGATTTTGTTCATTGCTGTTTTGATATTCTTCTACTTTGAAATGTTTAACAGCAGCAAAAAAAAAAACAATCATTTATTTCTTAGTAGAAATTTACAAGATTCTCTTTAAGAAAGTCACATAATAATTCAATCTTAAAAAAAGAGAAAATCTCTAAAGCAAAATTTTCTCTTTTTAAAAAAAAATTGTGTTCCTACTTTAAACGCGGCTCGGGCGGGATAAAATATTAAAAATAAAGGCACTGCCTCGGGGCTGGCCAGGCTAACCACACAGCATATAACTTTATGTCTCAGTGAATAGTAACTCTGGCTATGTAACAAATGACAGTCGCGAAAATCCTAAATAGAATCGAGTGAACCTTCTGTGTAATCTCTATTGTGCCTACGATGACTATGAGTTTCGACCCCTGCCTTGAGGCTTGGATTCAACAATGCCTTCACCCTTCATTTTTCTTCTAATTTCCGCTCAAAAATTAGGGCTGCATACAAAACATCGTAAATTATGGGGAAAATATTTTTCTTTCTACATTCTTACGCTTTTTCGTATTCACCCTTATTTAATAATTATTCACCCCAGATTGAAAAGTTTGAGAGGGTGAAAATTTTAAAATAGGTACGAAGCAAAAATAAAATGTGAAGGGCTAAAAAAGGCGCTGTATTTGTATAGATTTGGTCTCAAAAGTTTAGTAAATAAAACATACCTATACGAGATTTTTTTACGAATGTAACCTAATACTTCGTTTCTGTTCTTTGTGCTATAGTGCGGTCATTCGAATAGCATATAACCCATACCAGGCAACATGTCAACAAAGAAAAATAGACCTTATGTCATAGTATTGACATGATTTTGACAGATGGCAAATATGGCCTATTCGAATGACGGTATTATAATAAAGTCTTACCATACATTTTGTATGGAAAATTTATCAAATCTCACCAAAACAGTAATCACCAACACGTGAATCCAACAATCGCGAAACCAGTTTCATTAACAGTTTACAAATTGGTAGCCTTTACCCATAATCTATTCGAGCGTGTTGCACAACAAGTCGCCAGACTGGTTGGGACTAGTTGGCAGTAGAGGACATTGACCTCGATGAGGGATCAGATGAAGGTGTCATCTAGTAGGCTGAGGTTAGGGATTCATGGCGGTTTTCACACGCTAAGCGTGATTTTACGAAATTTTGCCGGATACGGATTTTTGAAGAAAGGTGTTTATGCAGTCTCAATACGGGGTGTAGGAGACGGTGTAACGAAAACTTTGCAGGCGTGCTTAGACCATGAAACTGAACTACTTTCGCCATGCAACATATATGGTGGTAAACGAAAAAACGTATTTTTTTTACCTACCATACAATAAGTCATCCAGGTGCTGATAAATATGAATGGAAGAAAAAGACATAATGCACCAACTCTAAATAAATTGGGATAAAAGCAGGTAGCTGTTAATGATGATAAAGTCATCCAGCTGATCGTGAATTTTGTATCGGAGGTAGTTTTTTTTTAGATTACTACCATTATAATATGTTGCTTGGGAAAGTCATGCAGTTTCATCGTCTAAACAAGCCTTACTTAAACCGGATACCATGGCACACGCGACCGCATGAAATTGCGGCAGACAAATAACCGCAATATCATATGGCACGTATGCCATTCATTTTAGGCTTCGGTTAGAAGATTTACACAGATTTATTGATATCGTCTCTTACCACATTGATTTTGATGCTGTCTTTATCTTGCAAACGTAAATTTAACTTGAGACTTGAGAGACAAGACAGAAAATTTGCTTTATTTTATTTTAATGCACTTACATCCCTTGTCCTAATGATGTAAACAATAAGCGATAAAACTAAGGGTTTCAATACCAAAACCTACATATAGCTAGATTATGTATCGAGAAAAAACCAAGCTGTAACACAAAATAGAGATTTTACCGAAGGATCACTGGACCTTATTTAGGATTTTCGCTATTGTCACTTGTTACATAGCCAGGGTTGCTACTGTCAAAAACTCAAAGTATAATAATATCAAAAGAGCAAAATCTGAAACAAAAACGTGATATGATTCTGAGCCAATTTTAATCCAAGAAATATGACAATGGTGACAGCGATCTTTTCAGTTTGCTCTGTGATTCTAGTTCATTCGAGTAAGAGCACAGAATATAAATATAATAGTAGGTACTTGGTAAGAGTCAGTAAGCCCCATCTATAGCGCTAAAGTCTCAAAAGAAAAATGTATTTTGTAATTTAATTCGATAGGTAACAGAAAAAATTATATTTAAAAATATTTTAGTTACTTTAAATATAACATTTTGACCTTCAGTTTATATTCTAGGCCTAAGTCATAACAATTTAGGAGGTTACGAGGCATGACAATTTAATGTATTTAAACGATGGAACATGTTGTTGTAACGACCTCAGAATACGTTTTTAATTTGTTTATGCTTTAACCTTAAAGTGAAACCAAAACCGAATATAGGTATATTTTTTAACATGAGACTCAATTCCACGTTTTTGATTAAAATTTCAACTAAAATAGAGCTGTCCACTTGTCCAGTTCAGATAAATTGATTTACAAAATATTTGTTTTGTCTATGATTTTCACACCGCTATGTAAATTTTTTGTTTAACCAACATACTTATTTTTTTATACCATTTTATGTATTCTTAAATTTTATTTCTCTATTCTTATGTAACTTACATACACACATACATTATATCCCTTTTTATGTAACTTTGTTAAAAAAATCTGTATTTTAATTTTCAGGTAATTGCTGTGATTCTGCGCAGTGCGACTTATTATTATCTACACAGGTTAGCTATATGAATTGTGATAAAAATTATAGCCAAAAAGGAGTCATTTAAGGAGTACATTGTTTTCATTGTGCTTAAGTGTTTTTTCCACAGCATGACATTTTGGTGTGAACGAGTCTTCCAGGTTATCCTTTTTATGTTATCTCTTTTTGATGATTCGATTCAAATTACCCATAATTTTTATTACGTAAATTATACACATACCTACCTACGTAAACTTTTATACAGCCACTAACAACTATTATGATATGCAGTAATTTGATGTGTCACCCTTGACACGGGTCGAATGCTGGACCGGTTTAAACATGTAGGTAGCTAATGATTAGTCTAATGTTAGTTTATCATCATTTATCTTCTTTATAAATCATAATGATGTTGCTGTGTTACTAACCTATGTTGATTTAGTTGCATTTAAATTGTGCAAAAAAGTCTTTTAAGATTGTTTTCATCGTTGGCTATGAATGAGGTTCTATGAGTGTCGTCACATCGTCACATAGGGCTTATACTAATTTAAAAATACATACGTTGAACGCGTTTTTAATGATACTTTTGTGCAAAAAAACTATACAGGGTGTTAGGGACGGTGTGATCAAAACTTTGCAGGCATGATCAGACCATCAAACTAAACAACTTTTACTACGGAGCCAATGGTGGAAAAAGAAAAAAAATTGTCCGACCTCCCATACAAAATTCACGATCAGCTGACTGACTTTGTATGGGAGGCCGGATTTTTTTTTTCGTTTCCCACCATTGGCTCCATAGTAAACGTTGTTCAGTTTCATGGTCTGAGTCTGAGTACGCCTGCAAAGTTTTCGTTACCTACACCGTCCCTAACACCCCGTATGCTCTATTAAGAATAATGAGCTAATATAGCGCCATCTCATGCGAGTTTTTTTGCATGTGAGTAAAAGGGACAAATTACAACAATCGCCGCGTTTCTGCACGTAAAGCAAAGAGACATAGGTATGACAATTTGGTATATCGTGAACAGAGTATAGAAATGCGTTCATCTTTTTTGAAGCAAGTCCCCACACCTTTTTTATCTCCCTTGTAACTACTTTCGTCCTTACCGTCTTCGTAACTACCTGCCCGATAAATCTTAAGGAGGAAACTAATTTTAGCCTCTTTTATCGTCTCACACTACATTGCTCCAGTTTTAAACCATCTTAAGATGTGCGCTGGACAAGAAACCTATCCTTATTAGCACCTTGATCAACGAATTTTCTATAATGTGTTTCTACCTTAAGAGCATGGTAGATAATGCAATAATTATCTGTAAGGGACCAACCTTAACGTTAACAGCCATAACAATCCACCACTGGACATGGGCCTCTCCCTTTCGTGGGGTATTGCCATACTCATTACGCCTGGCAGCCGGATTGGCGAGCGCAGTACAAGATGTTTGATTAACAGAGAACGCTGCTACCCATTTCCATGATATTTATCTCACAGTAGCTTGTTACGAGAACTACGTGTAGAATTAGGGTGATGGTTTGTATATTAAATCAAAGATTGTACCTATGCCTTTACAAATAAAAACAGTTTTTTCATGTCCTAATCAAATAAACCGAAATTCTACCGCAGAACTGCAAAGTTATACATCAATTAAAACTTTAGTAGCTTGCCATCTTATTATGAATAGCTAAAAGTTGCGTTGTAGCAGCAGTCACAGAATAGGTAATATCTATAGCTCTCTGAAAAGACTAGGATTCAAAAAACAAGTACCAATACTTTTCGTTAACAATTCTATAAAGTACCAGTGTTTTTTGATCATTTAAATGACTTAAATCGACGTGTTGATCACATCAATGCCACAAAAAGAAAAAAAAAACATACCTATCAATTGAATTCCTAGTCATCTAGTAATGAATACATTAACACGTTAACCGCCAATCTGCTACGAGCTGCGGTGTAGCAATCACAGAATACCTACGTGCCTATCTAGGTACAGGTCTATGAATGGGCTACGATTCACCCTTTGATTGCACAACGTAGCAGGTGATAAAGCATTTCATGACAATAAAAATAAACATGATAAAAAGATGTGGTAATCAAAACTGATATGATTAAAGGGTGCTAGAGTTTTTCGGTCACATCGCAAGGAAAGAAAGACACAATTTTGAACAACTGATGCTCACAGGCAAGGTTGACACCACAAGGCCAAGAGGACGTAGACCTTTCAGATGGTCTGATCAGATCCGCTCAACCCTGGACACCAAGCTACACGACGCTCTTCACTCTGTCAACCGATGTGGCGCAGTGGTTACTGCCTTCCACGCAGAAGGTTCCGGGTTCAATTCCCGGTGGGGTCACTCACAAAGTTGATATTTATCACTTTGAGAATGTGTTCCCAGTCTGGTTAGGACATTGCAGGATGAACCACCTGATTGTCCGAAAAGCAAGACGGTTCCGTGCTTCGCATGGGCACGTTAAGCCGTCGGTCCCGGTTGCTGTCTATGATGGCGTTCGTTTCACAACCATGTCAGAGGCCTGCTACTTGCAGTAGGTGGTTGTAAAACTCTGACACCAGGGTTCATCGGGTCGTTGAACGACTCGGTGTCCCACACGAAGAGAGAGAGAGACTCTGCTAAGGCAGGAACAAGTGGCGAAAGACCGTCTGGCAGAAGCTGATGCCACGGCAGCTAGGAAATCACGACCTTCATTGACGATATGCGGTAAAAAATATCGCATGTTTTTTTTTGTTATCCAGAAAGCTTTCTTGTAATACAGGGAACGCTGCTGTCCATTCCCTGAAGGAAAATCCCTTGGTCGCTTTTTACGCCACCCATGGGTAGAATTGGGGACATTACACGGCAATGTATTTAATATTGCAGTATTCAGAGAACTTTCTATAAAGCTGTACTCCAAAATTCACTTACACAGACCCTTTGTCCGCAGCTTTTAATTGCTGGATTCACTCGCAGAATGAATGCCCTGAAGGTCTAGACTCGTTAATTGCAAAGATTTATTTAGGTGTTAACAAATTTTAAGGTTTATTTTTCAGTCTCTCTTAACTTTTCAGGGCTTTTAATATGACTAAAAAAAAAACCGCCGAAGCCGCGTTTAGAGTACACAAATTGTTTATTTTTTAAGATTGCGTTAGACTGTGACTTTTTTAAAGAGAATCTTGAAAAAAATCGTACTGAGAAATAAATGTTTTGAATTTGAATAACTTTCATATCGTGCCTGACAACTCACTGTTTACCCGACTGTTTTTCGTTTGAATGTGGACAAGTTTTTTTTCACAGTCTTCAGCCCAAACGGCTAAACGGATTTTGACATAAGAGGTGTTGTTTTGTAAGATCTGTCCAAGAAGTGCGAGTGACACTGGTTTTATTAAAATTACGTAAAATATAATCTTGAAATGACCGCAGTCGGGTTTTTGTTTTCCAATATTAGGATTTTTACAGTTACAGATAATGGTACAGAACCTACGTGCGCAAGTATGACTCGCACTTGGCCGGTGTTATTGTACGAAAACATTTAAAATAGGGCTAGCTTTCTGATATAATAATTATCCCTTGTGCTGGCCATTGTTAAAGTTTCACCCAGCTGATATTACACTACTCTGCCAGGTGAGTTATATTTGCCATTCAATGCTGGTTAAAACCCCATGTCAATATTTTAGAATATTGCTGTCATTTTTAGTAAATAGGCTTAAATAAATCGCGTTATCTGTCAATATTAAGCGGCTGTCAAAAAATGTCAGCTAAGTTGCAGCTAAGTCATTCGAAGAAACCATAGACATTTCAAACAAGGACTAAAAATGCTCTGTGATGTTTTGATGTTAAAGGTGCCTACAGACGTAGCTATAAATATGCCAGTGTTGGGGTAAATATATTTCTCAATCATCGACAAAGTTTTGTGAAATAAATCATAATAAAAGATCTACAGCTACAAAAGAACCTAAAGACGTATATTTATAAATAACTCGATGAGTAGAATAATAAAAGAAATGAAACGTGCAAAAATAACAAGTTTTTAATATATCTGGCATGGCAGTTTTCTAGAATCTATTGTCTTTGATCTATCGAACGGCAACATCACTAGCGATTTATAGCCCACGTCTGTGGGCACCTTTAGTTTCCTTTTCTAAGCCTATGTTAATAAACACTTAACACCATTGACAGTTCTGTCTACTTAGAAGGTGGTCGTATCAGAGCCTTACTACTAATAGTAGACGTTCGAAAAACTCTGACTTCAGGGTTCACCGGGTAGTTTGTCGATACAGTGCCCACACGATAGTAGACCAGGAAGGCTAATATCTTAAAAACGACAGGCTTGGCTTGTTTTGTGCGGATATCAATTCCGCAGGCCTTTCGCCAGTGTTTCGCCCAAGTCCTGACGAGATGTCAAATAGAGTGTGACAAGTACTTTTGATAGAAAACATGTCATGTCATCGGATTTTTGTTCCTTTCTACGATTATTTTGACACTTTGTATGACAACCGTGTTTTCGTCACTCAGCAATGTATGCTAAATCAGTTCCTATTGGCAGTGTAACACCAAGTTTTACGCCCCGGGGCGAGGGCGTCGGGACCGGAAAGGCTGACGTTGCATTTTTCTTTATTCCGGCGGTTCCGGCTGAATTTTTTTTGTTACGCGAAAATTACTTTCTGATGACTTTACAGGTGAAAAATTTGGCGCAACCTTGTTTGCAAAAAGTCTCGTTAGACGGCTAGAAATTCAACAAAATGCGGTATAGCTACCTAAAATATATTTTGGAAATACATACATACCTACATAATATAATTATCACACCTTGCGTGGCAGGTATAGCGCAAACGGCTGCACAACACGGCTACACCTCGTCTGACAATAGTTTGAGAGTCACTCAGAACCATAGGGACAGGTTGTCAGCCTGTCGCGTAAAATTGTAATACACAATCGCTCCTTACAATACTCACGGGAAAGGTATCGGTGTAATGCTATTCTAAACCGGCACCACACGAAAATTTAGGAAATGAAAAGGAATATAGAGGCAATACGAGAACCTATGGCGTTGTACCTAATTTTTTAAACATCAAAAACTAGACCACAGGTATTGGTCCTAGCAATAACGCCTCAACCTTGGTATCAAACTATACTGGTAACTCGTAATAACTCTATGAAAATCCAGTATAGGTATGCCGCTTACCTACAAAGCTGCAAGTTTATAGGTACTTATTTCATACAAAAGTTATTCAGTTACATTTGTACATTCGCTCTTTTCTTTCTTGTTTTGTTGTTCCTATGGGAATAGGAAATTGTGATTTCGGACTGCAAATGTACTTGTAAGTAAACACGAACTTTCGATGTCCATTTACTAAATTGTACTTAGGTACACTGTGAGTAAGAGTAACTTGTTGCCACTTTTTCCCAAGGTTCACTTGTTTTATACAGGTGTAAAAAAACAACTGCAAATAGGTATTTAGAGGAGTGAACAAGTCCATGAAACTGAAAAACTTTTCTTAAGGAATATAGGTCATAAAACGAATAAAATTTTTGGTCCCTCCATACAAAGTATAGCCGGCCGGTCAGTTTGTATGGGAGAATCAATTTTGATTTTCATATTTGACCTCAGGGAAAGTTGTTCAGTTTCATGGACTGATTCACCCCTTAAAATATCTGCAGTTAATTTTTTTACATTCTGTATAAATAAAGTTCGTTTAGGCACGTTTCGGTTTCGGGTCACCCCTTGATGAAAAATAAAGACAATCCCGTTTGGTATTCCCAGTGTATTTGTACGAATAATCTTTCCAAACAAAGTTGGGACTTTGTATTAGATAAAACTTTCTTAATACAAGTAACAACGTAGTAGGTAAATAAAGAAAAATGTAGTCGTGATTTGAAACAGAATTTCGAAAAGAAGATAAATAGCTTCTATGTAATAATCTTAGACGATTCTTTACTCGCATAAAATGAAAACAAGAAAATCGAAAAATTCATTAGTGACCGCCGGGACTTAAACCTGGGACCATGGGGAGCCATCCCACTGCTCTCCAGTTCCCCAAGGTCCCGGGTTCTAGTCCAAATTTTTCATTTTTACTCACATACTCATAAGGAGTAAGTAATAAATAGGTCAGTATACCACGGATATAAACGTAGCGATGTTTAACCACGAATGCTCAGGCGGTAATGTTTACATGGAAACGTAACGCACGACACGCCGGCCAAGTGAAACACTTTCTCAGGTGCGAAATTAGCGCGTGGTGCAAGCTTTAAGCGCTCGTAAAAAAAGTGGAAAGCGATTTCCCATAGAATGCTATCCCCTTTTTTGTTCTGATATAATTATCACATAACACATTCAACCACTGCTGGACGCAAGACCAAGTACGCCTTAAAGCATAAGCATAAGCATATGTCCCTGTTTTTGCCGTCAAGCCTCAACCATGTATGTATGACTGTAGAACCAAACCCAATAAACATCTATTCCATTCTATTGTAACCAGCCGCACTCTTTACATGGTGACCTCTGGTTCGTAGAGTGTAGATGCAACCTATTCTTGTTTTACACCATATACAGGGGTATTGTGCCGTGTGGTGCCGGCAACTGCCGTGTGGTGCCGGCAAAGTAGAATAGCACCACCCCCTCTCTTCCCGTGGGGCTCGTAAGAGGCGACCGAGGGATAAACCCGACCCAAACAGCCAGGGCCAACCGTATGGTGGCAGTTAATCCACCACGAAAGCATTCCCAAGGAGGGTTGACGTCTGGTAGGCGGCCGGTCGTAAAATTCAGCCAAATCCTTTTGCAACACGATTTTGTGTTCAACAAAACGTGTTGCGCCGACCCCAAGTAATTGGGATAAGGACAGGAAGATGATGATGACAGGGGTATTGTGATTTTACATTTATTTTCCCGCAAAAGTTCTTGACTTACATCATATTATCAATCATTCGCCGTTACGTAAGGTAAAAGAAAAAATATGATATGCACCATCCACAGCTACCTTCTTCTTGTCGGATGAGACATTAAGTAGACAAATTATCCCTACTTTGAAAAAAAATCTAGGAGCCACATCTTCAACGTCTCCACTGCTAGACGGACATGCCACTTTCAAATAAAGTTTTCTTTACTTACCCGCTATATCTCGTGGTTTAGACAGTATGATCAATCACCCGCTATCGGTAACGGCCGGCTGGGTGTTACGTAAGGTGAAAGAAAGAATATGACACGCGCCGCTGCGCACGCGCCTATTCTGGTCAAACAGATTATCCGATGAATTATTTTCGTTTATTTTTAGTAGGTACATAAAATAAAATTTTGAAAATATTACCGAAATTTATTAAAATGTAGGTAATCTTTGCGTATACTGCATTTGTATGAGAGCATAAAAAAATAAAGATTAAGATGTTCGATGGCGCTCTTATACGGGGTGTTGGGACGGTGTTAGGGAATACAATCCCGGGATCCGGAATCCCGGGGTCCCGGAATCCCGGTCATTTTCCAGTCCCGAAAATCCCGGGATTCTAATTTATAAATACCGGGATTTTCGGGATTCACAGGAAGGGGTAAATCAATGGATAACATTGTTAATTACATCAATTTTTCAAAATAGTGCTCAAGATATGAACCTGTTCGAGGCTACAATCTTGAAAGAACTGATTAGATACTACCTAATTACTGTACGTCCACCGTCTGTTTGTCAACGTCGTCAACGTCTGAACGAACAAGTACAGTAAGAGTACGAGTTTATGACTACTCGCTGTGATACTGGCGTGTGCGACAAGGATACGCATATTTCAGGATGGTCATGAACTCGTTCGCGTACTATAGACTTGGCGATGAATTTTTGTACGCCCTATAGTTTCTACTACTACTAGATCAGCTTTGACAACAAATTAAAGTATAAGTGCTCTACGTTTTATTTTGAAAGCGATCAGAATAAGGCGCCGGATGACTTTTTCAATCGACGAGGAAATTAGCAGGTGCGATTATAACTATTATAAGACACGATTTGGTTTCTGCTCGATTTGCTATGAATACTTACCGAAATTAGATTGATTTTCCGGATCTATCCGTTAAAATATGTTTCTAATATTATTTTATACGATAAAGTTATATTCAAAATATTTATAAAATTATTTTATTATTAGTAGGAACTTACAGTACACAAGGTATGGAATTCTACTACACAGGGTGTCAATTCAGGATGCCGTGTGATGCCGGCTTAGAATAGCATCACCCCACATTTTTCCCGTGGCTGTCGTAAGAAACGACTAAGGGCTTTGAGAGCTGATGTGTTTTGCAATTTTTAGGCAACATGCTGACAACTTGTCTCTATGGTGAATGACTTTCAAACTTTTGTCCGACGTGGTGTAAATGGCTGGTTTTGTACAGCCGCTTAGACTCTGCCAATCCCTCAAGGGGTATTTTGGGTGTCAATTTTAAGGTGCGTCATAATCATAATAGCTCAAAAAGTTCCGGGTTCAATTCCCAGTGGGGTCATTCACAAAGTTGATATTTATCACTTTGTAAATCTGTTCCCAGTCTGGTTGTCCTAACCACCAATTGCAGGCTGTACCACCTGATTGTCCGAAAAAGCAAGAAGGTTCCGTGCTTCGGATGAGCACGTTAAGCCGTCGGTCCCGTTGTTGTCTATGATGGCGGTCGTTACACAACCATGTCAGAGGCCTGCTACTTGCAGACCCGATGAACCCTGGTGTCAGAGTTTTTTTAGGTTAATCGGGTTGTTGAACAACTTGGTGTTTTACTCGAAAAGAGAGACTAAACCTGCCCTCAAACTAATAGCACCCTTACACCCTGTCTGTATAGACAAGTGCCATACAATACGGGCACACCCAACTAATGGCCTCATATCGGTGACCAATTTGCTCTAATTGTTCTCATTAGAGCATCCTCGCCGACATGGCGCAGTCGGGTAAATTGGACCAATTCCTGCCAGTTGAAGACTATCGCAGGTGGCAGATGGGAGGACTGATAAAGCTATTATAGGAACTGTAAGCGCTTTGACTTTCTTATACTATTGCCACTAGAGTAGTTTCGATCGACCGTTTTTTATGATTTTCGCGATTGTCACTTGTTACATAGCCAGGGTTGCTACAGACAGAAATCTCAACGTATAAGAATATCAAAACAACATTTTGATACAAGAACGTCATATCCACACATACCTAATTATGATTGTAAGCCAATTTTAATCTAAGAAATATGACGTTCGAGGCAATCATCTTCTTACTTACCTTGAAAACTTTAACAGGGTTCATAGGGTCGTTGGACGACTCAGTGTCTCACCCTGAAAGAACACTAGCTACCTCCGTAGATATTAAGTGACCCACTGACATATATCGTGTCTTTGCCGTAGGTACAGACCATTAGAGACCTGCCTAATCAAGAATGTTGTATGTAACATCCATACAACAAATTGCACAATCACTCAAATCGTACCGAGCCATATCGAATGGTAACTAGTGGATCACGCACAAAATCGTTTTAGCAATTAACTAGCCTATTACACGCGGCTTCAGTCGATGCGATTTTCATTACGTTAATATTTAAATAGCAGGTACCTATACTCGTAGGCCTGCTAACTACTTTAATTAGGCGGTGGATTAACTCTGACATCAGGGACCAGGGTACATCTGGTCGTTGAACGACTTGGTGTCCCACATGAAAAAGAAGAAGATGTAGGTATATCCCTTGAAAGAGTTCACAGACCGGAATATGTGTGTGGAAAACGGGTGCAGAAAAACATTTCAACCATTTTTTTACACGAGCGAGATTTGAACCAATTTTTTTGGCGATCCGAGCTGGGTTTTTATCCACTAACCATCCATCGTACATAATGTACCTAACTCTTTCGGTTTCGTTAATATGTGTGCTGTCAGTTCAATCTACCTACTCGTATATCAGTAGGACAAGATTTTCAAAGAAATGATATCTTTTTTAAAACACGTTTTCAAATCCTCACCAAAACCGAAGCTGAACAAAAACGCTTATTTCACATTTTTCTCATATCGGGTGATATAAGTGTACTTAGATATTAATATAACATAACACACGCGGCTGGTAAAGTTATACAATACAATTGCTACAGTTACATTTCTGACTAGAGATGGAAATTCCTTATTTTTATCGGTTTTGATTCTGATCGACAATCGATATGATCCGTGGCAACTGCCTGCGATGCGGGTTTCGGGCTCGATTCTCGATTGAGCATTCACTATCATAAAGGTATGATTGATCGATTGAACTGAAAAACTACTAAGTATTTTCATCCTGAGGACTACCGTTTAAAATTTTGAGCTCAGATCTATTCACACTCCATTGACTTTAAACTCTTTGAATAAACTGAAGTTCAGCTCATTGAATCACCAAATCTCTTCTCTAGATTCATTTTGTGCAGATAGTATCTCGATTACAGGCACCACGGCCTGCCTTAGTGGTACTATCGCCAACAAATCCACCTAGCCATAAGGGACTAATTTTTACTGGATTTCATACAAGTACTAAGAATAACCAGTATAATTTCGTCCCTTAAATGGGTAGCTTAATGCCCCAGCGACTAAGGCATAGTCCTCCAGGGAATGGGCAGCAGTGTTGTCTGTAAATGCACTGCGCTCGCCAATCTGACTGCCAAGCATGGTAAGTATGGCCCCTCCGATAGGGCGAGGCCTATGTCCGGCAAACGACTGGTTGTGGCTGGTTAGGTATGGTTAATCGAGTCGCTAGTTGCCTCATATTTGGTTTTGAATGCAAGGTTTAACTAATAATATCAGACGTTACTTTGCGGAAGTCCATCTTGATAAAACTGATAGATGAAGCTAAACATATTTCAATCACTTTCATGCAAGACTCTATTTCCGAATTCAATCTCGTAACGTTACTTTGAGCTCCACTATTTAGTTCTGACCCATTGAGCCAGCTATTCATTCAAATCTGGATGAACTGAACATTAAACATTAACATTCTAAGGTCGCATTTAGGGCATGGCGGTATTGTAAATTTTTCAATACCGGTATTTTTTCGGTATTGGAATTTACAAAACCGGTATACCGGTATTTCGGTATTTTTTCGGTATTCGTACTTTACCTTATAAAAAACATTTTTTTCTTCCGGAAATGCATTTTTATAAACTTGGAATTTTAATACCATTTTCTAAGTAAATTGTATTGAAAGTATTACTCTGTAAAATGAAGTTGTGTGTAGTTAGTTGTTAGTTAAAAGGTTGGAAGGTGACAAGGTTTACTGTTTACAACAGGATAACCTCACAAACAAAATAGCCAGAGTGAAATGACGGGCCTAAAAGCATATAATTATAATAATATCGTCATCTACCACTGATCAGATGTGCTCAAATTAAGTTTTCTTCTCTTCGGCAATGGTTGGCTATTCTTCTGGCTAATAAGATTGAATCAAGCGTGAGCAAGACGCATTAGATGAAAATTCTGGTCTCTACTTATTCAAGTTTTCGTAGGATATGAGATTGAGCTGAGACATCTTTCATTTTTAAGGCGGCCCAGCCTACTACGCCTATAATTTGTGTTTTCTTTGCCAATGATTATGTTTGATGCAGTCACGTACGGATGAGTGGCACAACGTTGGTGTACCTACTCTTAGATACGATACGATCATCCTAAGGCCAATTTATAGTAAAAATCCGTGTAAATCCACATTTCTTGCACTAATTACTGCGCAATTTGAAAATACAAATAGGAAAGGATCAGAATGTGGCAGTCAAGTGGCAGTTATATGAATTAGTTACCAGAACCGGCGCACATAATATCATTTTGATTCTATACATTAGATATTGTCCAAAAAGTAAGAAAAATAATCATAACCAATATCATTATCTTGAATTGTAATAAATACCGAAATACCGGTTTTCAGATTTTCAATACCGGTATTAAAAATCGCCAAAATAGGCCGGTATTACCGGTTTTTCGGTATTACCGAATACCGGTATCCATGCCCTAGTCGCATTAGACTAAATGGCCATGCACCCTTCAATTTGCCAACCAAGTGGAAAACCTCTGAGACTGGATGGTATGGGATTTGAGCTCTCATAGCATTTGGACCGTTAAATCGTATAGAGTTAGGCAAAAATGAAAAATATGTATAGGATGAATTTTTACTAGTGACCGATAGCGAAAACTCAGAACCGGCTGGTAATAAGGAACAAACTTTCCCCAAGCGTAGGTATACGATAACATAGGTCGAAAAATAAACAACAAAATTGGACCTCCCATACAAAATTGTCGATCAGCTGGTTTGAGTTAGGTAGGTCTAGGTACTATGGGAGGTCCAAAATTATTTTTCATATTTCGGCCTATGTTCCTTGGGAAAAGTTGTTTCTTTTCACCAGCCGGTTCTGAGTTTTCGCTATCGGTCACTAGTAAAATTTCACCCGATATGAAGTGATATACATAGGTACCTACATATTGGGTTGGGGCTATAAGATCCACTTCTAAAATATCTAAAGAAACCAAAATTTTCACAAGAGTAGAATTTTGGTGGCGAGTACGGGAAAGTGTACAGCCCAGCATAATCGGAGAGACTCCATTGGCTCAGCCACGTAGAAAAGATGGGGGAGGATACGGAATGAAATTATTTCAAAAAATAGTACGGGGCAATGAAGAAACTTTTCTATTAAGAAACCTAATGGCATAATGCCTATTACAGCCCTTAATGAAATAAAAAAGATTTACAGCTCTTCATACATTATTCGGAAAGAAAACAGAACACCTTACAGATCAAACCCTAACCTAACCTAACACACACGTCATGACGTCATCGGTGCGAGAGTAACGAACGCGGAATCAAAACGTCACTTCCAGCGTGCGCTTTCACGGTACAACAATCCATTCTTTACGCTCGGCTGGATAAACTAAAGGGAAACCAGCCATTCAGCCTAAGGTACTTAGAACACGTACTAACATTTATATCACAGCTTTATCCTTTACGGGGTAGGCAGAACGTAGACGCGGCTGTACCTAAACCACGTCTAAAAAAAGTTTCAGTGCCATTTATATAACTGTGTATCACTATAGAGACAGGTTGTCAACTTGTCGCCTAAAATTGCAATACTCATCAATCCTCAAATCCATGCATGAAAATATGCGAGGAAATCCATAATTTCTAGGCACAGTTCCCTTCATGTAAAAAGAACGCTGTGCAATCAATGATTGAAGACGTGATGTCCCTTTTATTCCGCATATAAAGGATACGAAAGAGATGAAAATTCAGACGGTAGGTATATCTTTTACATGACACCGATCCGAGTATACAAACTACTCAAAAAACAATGTATGTTTTAGAAAGTATACAAAATCCTGCGTGCGACTGAACCCATATTCTCAAGTTTTGGAAAATTATAGTGACCAAATAAATTAAAATAAAATATCTCCTTTCAAGTCATAAAAAGTCGCAAAAGCACTTACAATAACTTTTTAAATTGCCTAGAACTATGAATAAAAGATATGAAAAGGCAGTAAAGCTCTTTATTACCCTACTTTATCACTATTTGAAGTTTTCAAGTTTAAAGTTTGCTTGTGTAAAATGATTGTGTTTTTTATTTGGGTCCATATTATAATATTATTTCAGCTGTTCACAAAAGTTGCTTTATTTACAACATATCGCAAAAGATTATACAATCAAGCATGCGCCTCAAAATTTAGCACTTTAAACTATCACCAGCTAATCTCTAGCTATTAAGAAAGTTTTCTGTTTGTGTGAAAATGATAAGTGATAACTTGCGCTGAAAATCTTTGACTTCATATTCAAACAAACTGACATCCCGAGATTTAACTATACATACGTCGAAACACTCATTTCTAGGAACTTGACAGTAAAACTGGCCCACCGGCTATATGTCACTCAGAGAGCTATGGAAAGGTCTATGCTTGGTATCTCTATAATGGATAAAGTCCGGAATGAGGCCATCCGAAAAAAGACCAAAGTGACGGACATAGTCTGGAAATGTAGCAAGCTGAAGTGGCAGTGGGCTGGCCACATTTGTCGTAGAACCGATGAACGGCGGAGTAAGCGGGTTCTCGAGTGGAGGCCACGCCTCGGCAAGCGTAGCGTTGGGCGCCCTCCGGCCAGATGGACCGATGACTTAAAAAAGGCGGCTGGTAGCGACTGGATGGCAAAAACGGGAGATCGTGCCTTATGGCGTTCCCTGGGGGAGGCCTACGTCCAGCAGTGGACTGAAATAGGCTGAAATAGAACGTCGAAATACAGTCGAAAGATCAAAACCTCTAAAACTTTTAATTCACAATTTGCCGAGCCTAAATTTAATATCAGACCTTTTGGTCAGAATCAAATCAAAACAAAACAAAACTTACCTCTACCCACTTTAATGTAGGGTAAACGCGACTATAACAGCCACGCCACTCAAACGACACTATAACCGTTTAACAGTTGTTAAACACACGCCAAATGACGCGCAGCCTTTGTTATTACTAAGTGGTACTAAAGGAACTCGATCGAAAGTCATCTCACTCGAATCTATAAAAAGTTAATCTATAAAAAGTCACTTATACACACACTTAAATGACATACATAACAGTTGTTAAATAGACGCCAACTAAAACGACTCGCGCAGACGTTCTTACTCATACACATACATAACTCTCACATAGGCCACGTAAATGACATACAGTTGTCAAAAGACTCACAACCGTCCATTGTTATTGCCAGTGGTACTAAGGATTCTCTATCGGAAGTCAATTCTCACTCACAACTCACAGACACATTTGCCACATAAATGACACACAGTTTACAGTTGTTACATAAAATACGCCACGTTAAATGGATTCCGGAATAGGGTCGAATATCTTCCGGTCTTTTGTTATTGCTGATGGTACTAAGGGTTATCAAAGTCACTTCTCACCTCGCTTCTCACTCATAACAACTCAAACATAAATGACACACAGTTTGACAGTTGTTAAACACACGCCAAATGACGCGCAACCGTAGTTTGTTAAAGGAACTCGATCGAAAGTCACTGCTCACTAAAAACTCGCACACACTTAAATTATTTATTTACATATTAACTAAGTATAAGTAGTTTGGTCAGAATCAAATCAAAATAAAACAAAACGTACCTCTACCCACTTTAATGTAGGGTAAACGCGACTATAACAGCCACGCCACTCAAACGACACTATAACCGTTTAACAGTTGTTAAACACACGCCAAATGACGCGCAGCCTTTGTTATTACTAAGTGGTACTAAAGGAACTCGATCGAAAGTCACTTCTCACTAATAACTCGCACACACTTAAATGACATAAGTACATAAGAATTGTTAAACACACGCCAAATGACGCGCAACCGTCCTTTGTTATTACTAAGTGGTACTAAAGGAACTCGATCCAAAGTCACTTCTCACTAATAACTTGCACACATTTAAATGACATAAGTACATAAGAATTGTTAAACAGATGCCAACCAAAATGACTCGCGCAGCCGTTCTTTGTTATTACTAACTAGCGGCCCGCCCAGCGGTTTCACCCGCTGCTACTTACCTGTTTTCCCGTAGAAATTGGATCTTTGCCCGTAGTAAAAAGTCCATTATTCCGTTCCAGCTGATGTGACACATCATGACCATGTGCCAGCAATAGCGGCCCGTCATGCTGAATAACTTTTACTTTGAAGCCATTACCGTATCTCTTACAGTTTAGATAGGATGCTGATGGTCTACATCAGGTACTCCAGATCCTTGATGACCATGTGCCAGCAGAAGCGGCCCGTCATGGTGAACAACTTTTTCTATGAAGCCATGACTGTATCTCTTATAGTTTAGATGGAATGCTGGTGGTCTTCATTAGGTATTCCAGATCCTCGATGACCATGTGCCAGCAGAAGCGGCCCGTCATGGTGAACAACTTTTTCTATGAAGCCATGACCGTATCTCTTATAGTTTAGATGGGATGCTGGTGGTCTTCATCAGGTACTCCAGATCCTCAATGACCATGTGCCAGCAGAAGCGGCCCGTCATGGTGAACATCTTTTTCTATGAAGCCATGACCGTATCTCTTATAGTTTAGATGGGATGCTGGTGGTCTTCATCAGGTACTCCAGATCCTCGAGAGCTGACAAAAAGTAGTCCATATCCGTCTTTAATATGCTAGTAGTATCAGTGTCAAATATCACGAAGTTTGGTGAAGCGGTTTGCCTAATTTGAGTAATATCCGCTATATTTCCCGCTTTTCCTGCTACTAACGGTTTTCCCGTAGGAATGAGAAATTTTCCTGTAGTAAAAAGTAGCCTATGTTACTCGGGAATGTTGTAGCTTTCTAATGGTGAAAGAATTTTGAAAATCGGTTCAGTATTTTCGGAGTTTATCGATTACATACATACAAAAAAACAAACAAAGGTTTCCTCTTTATTATATTAGTGTAGATGGTACTAAAGGAACTCGATCGAAAGTCACTTCTCACTCACAATTCACACACACATTTTCCAGATAAATGACTCACAATTTGATAGTTGTTAAATAAATACACCACTTTAAATGGCTCTCGGACCGTCTTTTGTTATAATTGTACTAAGGGTTCTCGAACAAAGTCACTTCTCACTCATAATAACTCAAACATACGCCACATAAATGACACACAGTTTGACAGTTGTTACTAAAATACACCACGTTAAATGGCTCCCGGGCTGTCTTTTGTTATTGTTGATAATAAGGGTAATAAGGGCTCCCGATCAAAGTCACTTCTCACTCATAATAACTCAAACATACGCCACATAAATGACACATAGTTTAACAGTTGTTAAACACACGCCAAATGACGCGCAACCGTACTTTGTTATTGATAGTGGTACTGAGGAAACTCGATCTATATTCATTATGTTCTCACCTTAAAAAGACTGTTTATACAGTAGTTTCTATTTTTATGTTTATATTTTTAACTAGCTGCCCGGCAGCGGTTTCACCCGCTGCAACCTATTATTACGCGGGAAGAAAGCATTACTCGCCAAGAGATGTCGCTGTTAGTTTTCGGCGAAAACGTTTAAAACGCGAATCGGCTCAGTCACGCCACCTTTGCAAAAATATCGGAATATGCGTGATCCCGTAGGAATAAGACATTTTCCCGTGGTAAAAAGTAGCCTATGTGTTATTCCAGATAGTCTTCTATATTTGTGCAAAATTTCATGTCAATCTAATCAGCCGTTTTAGCGTGATGTCGTAACAAACACACACACAAACATCCGCCTTTATAATATTAGTAGGATTTTTTTTTTTTATCCCACCCGAGCCGCGTTTAGAGTAGGAACACAAATTGTTATAAAAAAGAGAAAATTTTGCACTACAAATTTTCCCTTTTTTAAGTTTGATTTAGAATGTGACTTTCATAAAGTGAATCTTGTAATTCCTACTGAGAAATAAATGCTTTGAGTTTGAGTTTTCAATTGTTTATTTGAGTTTTGACAGCAGGACGTCATATAGGAATCTAACGTGGCATGAAAAAGACAAAATAAAAATTGTATTTACCTGACCGTTGCTAAAAGCTAAGTGCCAAATAGACAGATTAAAAAACTTTAGGTTGGCTAAATATCCAGCTGTCAAGTTAGTTACACATAGTTTGACCCTACTCTACTCCGTGTCAGATTTACGACAAGTGATTGGTCGAGTCATCCGTTTTTTATATACCTAGAGTTAAAGCTAATAGCTGCCGTGTGGAGCAAGCTTAGAAAAGCATCACCCCATATCTTTCCTGTGGGTGTCATAACTTATGACATAAGTATCGACTAAGGGATTTGAGAATTGGACAGGCTGTCACCTTGTTGCTATGGCGATACACAGTCTTCCGAATGACTCTCAAACCTTTGTCAGACATGGTGAAAATTATTGGTTTTTGCAGCGGCCGTTTACGCTCTGCCTACCCCGCTAGAGGCGTGATATGTTTGTAGAACTAACGACGCTTTTAGTTTTCAAAACCTTTTCAGAAAAAAATGTTCAAATCTAGAAGTTTTACCCCAAAAGCGTAGATAGCAATTCATGCTAACGACTAAAACGCATAACCATTTCACGAAGTTATGTTCTATTACGCATAAGTGCGAGCATATTTATCTGTAGTAGTACCGTAGTACCACTTCAAGTCTTGTAAGTAGTAGTAGTATTCATGAATAACATAAAATTGAATACACTGGGAGTAGAGGGCGTTAGTTTAAACGAGTATTTCCTTTCCTACATATTGAAGATGTAGAGTTTCTGTTTCTGTGTAGGTATGTGTATAAATAACCTACCAGGAAATAACACAGTTTATAGTTGAACTTTCATAAAAAGATTACTACCTAGTATACCTATTTTGTGGAAATAAATGGATTGTATTTGTAAAAAGAAAAATAGGTATCATATACAAGGTTGGGCAAGAAGATTTAGCTGAATCAGGGCAGATACATAGAAATAAATAATGCAGATATTTGAATTGGGCCAAAATTGTTGTCACCTTGGGTGTTCATTGGTAAATGAATTGAAATTTAAATAAATGCTATCCTATGTTATCACGGCAGCCTACAGCAGTCTGATAATGGACTTAGAATTCAATCAGAGTACACCATGAACCCTAGTTCAGGGGGTCATTGGACTACTCAGTGTCTTACTCGAAGAAGAAGAATAAAGGTAGGTACACCATAAGGCATGATCTCCCGTTTTTGGTATCGTGTCTAGTCACTACCAGCAGCCTTCTTTAAGACATCAGATCTAGCCGGATTAACATACCATACCAAAACAGCAACAACAGTCCACTGTTGGACGTTTGCCTCCGCTCATAGGCGGTAGTGCAATACTCACCACGTTTGGCAGGCAAATAGGTGAGCGCACTGCAAGATGTTGCATTTAAAAGGAGCGCTGCTGCCGATTCCCTGGATACGGGTAGAATTGAAGTGATGTAATTCTAAGCCGGCATCACACGGCAATACAAAGCCGGATTACCCATTGCTTCGACAACGACAAGAAGAAAGAGAACGCAACGCTTGCCGAAGCAACCACACTTGTTAAATAAATCTTAGTCCCACTAAGCCCACTGCCCACTTTCCACCGAAAAAAAGAAAACAATCTCCCCGCTATAATTCCCGGATCCCGAATAATTCCCGCGAACACCCGGCAAATTCCTTTTTATTACCCCCAAGCCTGCTTAAGGCGAGTAGTACCGTGAAACTAGCGCCAGTTTATGGAATAAATAATATGCATGAAATTTTGCTAGTACCGAATATACAGGTCATGTAGAAACAACTTTTCTCAAGGTACGTAGGTCAAAATATGAAAATAATTTTTGGGCCTTCCATATAGCAATTCAAACTAGCTAATTAGTATTTTTTTTTATAAAAGTGGGTAAGCGTTTGTCCGCAATCTCACCAGATGTTAAGTGACGATGCAGACGATGATGGAACATGCTCGCCCAGATAATGCCTATTCACTATCGCCTTGAAAAGACCCAGGTTATAACGTTCCGGAAACAGATCCGCAGGCAGGGAGTTCGACTCTTTAGCAGTTCGAATTAAAAATGTAGAATCGAAGCGCTTTGTGCGAATTTGCGGGATGTCTACGATATAAGGGTGGAATCCCAACCGGCGGCGTCTCGTGCACCGGAGATGAAATGGATGGAATTTGGTAGATATGGAAGCTCTAAATATTGTCTTTCATATTTCGACCTATGTTCCTTGGGTTGGGGAAACGTTCTTATTATCACCACGTCATACATTTTCACCATCGGTCACTAGTATTTAACCCTTTATAAGATGATTCTGATGTAATGTTTGGATGAAGATATAAGATTGCCTTACGCAGTCAGGACAATTTCCAAAATACGAGTAATATTTTTTTAATTATTTGGCGCTAGTTCCACGCCCCACCTCGTCTTAAGCCCAAAGGCCGTTGTTGATGAAACCTAATATTGTTGTATCGTATTCTTCCTACGCCTTAACATAAAGCTTGTAGCCGTGCCTTTGTCAACGTGTGTCTACACACCTTAGCTGTCTACAAGGGCCGGGGTGACATAATATTAATACTTTTCTATGGTGTAAGTGACAAGCGCCAGGTATAACAAACAGGGGATACAATCCCTAGATTTTTTGTTTGAAGACCCCGGGATCCCGGGAATGTATTCCCTAAACAAAGTCTATAGCCGCGCGTTTCTTTGTCACCGTGTGCCTATATACACTTCTTAGCTTTAAGCAAGGGCCTGGGTGACATAATATTAATGCTTTTCTGTGGTGTAAGTGACAAGCAACAGGTATAACATAAAGCTTGTAGCCGTGCCTTTGCCACCATGTGTCTACACACCTTAGCTGTCTACAAGGGCCGGGGTGACATAATATTAATACTCTTCTATGGTCTAAGTCAGAAGCTGCTTGCTGGCTTAGAGTACCGTGCGGTGCCGGCTTAGAACAGCATCACCAGATATCTTTCCCGTGGGTGTCGTAAGGAGCGACTAAGGGATTTGAGAGTTTATGTTGTGGAGAGAAACATAAAGCTTGTAGCCGTGCCTTTGCCACCATGTGTCTACACACCTTAGCTGTCTACAAGGGCCGGGGTGACATAATATTAATACTCTTCTATGGTCTAAGTCAGAAGCTGCTTGCTGGCTTAGAGTACCGTGCGGTGCCGGCTTAGAACACTGCGGTCTTGTAGAAAAACCCGACCGCATCCCATACAAACCCTGAGCTTCTCAGCGCGCTGTCAACGTGACGGCGACGCGGCGGCGTCGTTGACGCTGACGCCCGGTCTTTCTGGTATCCCCATACAAACCAGTCATTTGACAGCGACAACGACGCCGCCGCGACGCCGCGACGCTTGGAAAATAAGGGTACCATTAGAGTACCGTGCAGTGCCGGCTTAGAACAGCATCACCAGATGTCTTTCCCGTGGGTGTCGTAAGGAGCGACTATTTGAGAGTTTATGTTGTGGAGAGAAACATAAAGCTTGTAGCCGTGCCTTTGTCGCCGTGTGTCTACACACCTTAGCTGTCTACAAGGGCCGGGGTGACATAATATTAATACTTTTCTGTGGTGTAAGTTTAAGGCGATAGCGAATTTACATCAACTGCCACAACAGTAACTACTAGTGGCTTACCTACAGAGTTATGTATTCCACCCTTATGTCGTTGATAATCTACCTCTCCTTTGCACAAAGCGATTTGCTTCAACTTTTATCATACGAACGGCTAATAAGTGAACTTCCGTGCCGGCGGATCTGATTTCGAAACATTTTAAATTGGGCCTTTTCAAGACAAGAATGAATAGGCACTACTTAGGCAAGCATGCTTCTACATCGTCTGCATCATCACCCAACAGGTGAGATAGCAGATAAATGCGGGCCTATCTAATTAAAATAAAAAAATAGGCAAAGCACAAAAACGACGAATTTCTTTTTGTTTCCTAAATCTTACGAATCGCCTATATCTCAGGGCACACTCTAAACATGTCAGTACGGAAAGGCATCTCGTAGCTACAGCACGGCGTGGCATTGAAAGATGTTATACCTAGGGTCGATAGGGGTCAGTCCCAGACGACTTGCTAAACAAAAACAAAAGTGATACATTTTTTTTAATGGAATGAAAATGATCAGTCGCTTAGCAAAAGCCTGTAGGTAAACCAGTATTACAAATCAAAAATTTTGAATCATCTACGCAACATCTTCATACTATACCGGGAGTAACAGAAAGGGTATAACAAGCCGAAAGGAGATGAAGGTACTCATGAAACTGAACAACTTTCCCCATGGAACATGGGTAGAAATATAAAAAAGAAATTTGGACCTCCAGTAAATCAGTCAGCTGATCGGCGATTCTTTATGGGACGCCCAATTTTTTTTTCATATTCGACCCATGTTCCAAGTGGAAAGTTGTTCAATTTTATGAGTACCTTCACCTCCTTTTGGCTTTTAATACCCCATTTTATTACTCCTTGTATAAACTAAAAGTTTTAAAACGAAATTGGTCAAATAGTGGTGCCTGGTTTGCTATTGGTACGTCGACCCTACTGGCACGGTGCCAGCACCTGGCAGGCTGGCATTTGATGGCAATGCCATCGTACCTAATTACCTTGCATTGTTCACGCGCTGTCGACGATTTCAATCATTGTTTCGTATTTAGATGACGTGTTGGATGTTTTACGCGAATAAAGTGGCACGTTTAAGTTTTTTGACTCTTGTTTTGATGTGAGTTATACATAGGTTCTTATTATATAACATGTACTTGACGTAGGTAATACGTATTAATGAATGAATAGAATCTTTGTGATTCCACAAATTAATGCGTGTTCTTATAGCAAATCGCATTCAAAATCGACAAAAAATTGCATTCAAATTTTGACAGATAGGTATGATGAGATGTGAAACAATGATGATCATTGATCAATGTCATAATATGACATTGATCAATGTCATAATATCATAATATGACATTGATCAAAATATGACATGTCATAATATGACATTGATCAATGATCATCATTGTTTCACATCTCATCATACCTATCTGTCAAAATTTGAATGCGATTTTTTGTCGATTTTGAATGCGATTTGCTATAAGAACACGCATATCAATATACCGGGAGTAACGGAAAGGGTATAACAAGCCGAAAGGAGGTCAAGATACTCATGAAACTGAACAACTTTCCCCATGGAACATGAGTCGAGATTATGTAAAACAAAATTGGACCTCCCATAGTTAATCAATCAGCTGATCGGTGATTTTGTACGGGAGGTCCAAACTTTTTTTTAACATTTCGACCCATGTTCTATTGGGAAAGTTGTTCAGTTTCATGAGTACCTTGACCTCCTTTCGGCTTGTTATACCCTTTCCGTTACTCCCGGTATATAAAAGTCAGTGAATAAGTTGACATTGATAGGTTGATATCTTTGAAAGATTAGGTATAAAGCCAAATTAGAGTGGATATCAAATTGAGTGAAGTCAGTCGTATATTCCGGAAAGCAGCCATGTTTGTCTCACTTTGACAAGCAAATTGTCTCGTTTTGCCCCAATTCGCAATTCATCGCTAACAGATAGAGATGTGAAAAATAATCGAATATTAAAAAAACTATGTCATCGTTTATTTTATCGATTAGGCAATTTTAATTGCAGTGTATAAATAGTTGATTATTTTTGTGGCATATATTTGCACCAACGAATTATTTCGGATCTGTGTAATATTAATAAAAATTCACGACACCTTATATTAGGTCCCTTGTAATATTTTGTTGATAAAAAGTTATCATTGCTTCGAATCAAGTAAATATATGGAAAAATACTATTATTTAAAAATCGATGATGTTTTTGGATAAAACCGATTTTTTGGCTGACTTGAAATAATCGATTACTGCAAAATCGATTTTTTGTTACTAATGTCGCATCCCTACTAAGAGATAGTCCAATTCCGACAATCGGTAAAACAAGCGATCTCCATTTAAACGGGCCAATAATTGGTTGGATACTCGGATGGTCTTGTACGGTTGGACAGAACACTAAAGTTGTATGTGAACATCTTGTTTTCTTAACTGACATTTTGATGTCCTGTAATGATGTTTAGGGCCTTACCAGAAGTGTTTAAAATTAAACTTCGTTCAACGTGTGTCTAACTTCTTTGTGGCAAGGCCAAGTGTCTAAAAGTTATACTTTTTTTACTGTATTTTTTAGTATCTTACAGAGATATTTACTTGTCTAAAGTGACTTATAGCTTTTAGTTTCAGAATTTGATATTTTAGTGTCGAAGAGTTGATTTTGTGTTAATAAGTGACTTCAGGTGAGATTTAGCGCCTTTAAAGTGTCAAAAATATTTATAAGCGACATTAGAAGTATTAGGTGTTTCATTTAAAGCAGCTGACTTAACTGCATCACTTTGACGAGCAAATAGTCTCTCGCCAAATTCACCATTCGGCGTCCAATTCCGTGAAAACAAGCGTTGTCTATTTAAACGGTCCAATAAATTGGTTAGGTACTCGGATGGTCCTCTAGGGTTGCACAGAACATTAAAATACTTATACTCATGTGAACTTTCACTAGTTCAGCGTAAAAACTGAACTAAGCTACATAAAGTTTAGCGATTGAACCGCTTGGGTACAAGAAGCTTATCGTAGGGGACGAAACTCATACCGAGTTGTCGTAAGACACTCATGAGACCGATGCCTCGCAGATTCGCACCAGTAGTCCGTATGGACGCAGTTTCAAATTCGAGCTGTCGGAAGGTCACTTCTTTAATTGAAGAGATGAACTGAAATCAAAACAGTTGCCTACTTATTTTGCAAATATACTTTTCGTCTTTCGTTCTCTTTCACTAGTTCAGCGTAAAAACTGAACTAAGCTACATGATGTGAACTTTTGTATCATTAACCTGACATTAGTACTGATCATCTTACAACTATAGAAATAACATTTGATATTCTAAAGTAACAAAATGTGACTTAAAACGACATTCAGTGGCCTTAAGTGACATTGAGAGCCTTAAAGTGACTTTTAGTGTACTAAAGTGATGCTTATTTAGTATAGTTTAGAGCATTGAAGTGGCGCATAAAAACTACCGGTAGGTATGTTTGTCGAGGAGCCCCAAGATAGAACTAGATGGAATTAAAAGGAATCCTTTTCCAAGCAGTGGAATGACGTAGGCTAGATGATATGTTTGCCTCACTTTGACAAGCAAATTGTCTCGTTTTGTCCCAATTTGCAATTCGTAGCAAACAAGCGTTCTCTATTTTAACGGCCCAATAATTGGTCGGGTAGTCTTGTACGGTTGGACTGATGTGGAGCAGAAGGTGTCAACTTTGATCTGTTAATGCCTTTTGACTTGGGTTGTTGGTTCAATTCCCAGCCAGGACACTAAAGTCTTTACAAGAACTTGTAATTTAACTGGAATTACCTACAGATATTGTATTGGAATTTAAATTGAAAGTGTTAACTTACGGCTCACAGCATTCTTCAAAAACCTACATACATACATACATCACGCCGTTATCCCTTGTAGGGTAGGCTGAGCGTAAACAGCTGTAATAAAACGGCCATTTACACCACGTCTGTCAAAATTTTGAAAGTTACTAAGACAGTTGTGTATCACCATAGTGACAGGTTTTTAGCCTGTCGCCTAAAAATGCAATACACATCAACTCTCAAATACTTTAGTCGCTTCCACAGATGAACTTAAATATGTAGACTAGGTCGCTTCTTACGTCACCCACGGGAAAGATATGGGGTGATGGATGATATTCTAAGCCGGCACCACGCGGCAATCAGAAACTTAAGTTAGGTTATATTTTTTAAATCAACGATGGCTTTTGTCTTTGACTTTAGTCTGGCCCAAATCGTTGAGTCAGAATTTACCGATGTTTTCATATCTAGACACACGGCAGTGTGTCCGCCAAGTTCGAGCAAAGAACCGACACACCGGCCGTGGGTTATATTACACGAACCATTTCGGGCCAAGTTCGACCTACCTATAACTCAAAATCTATTTTATCTACGCATATGAAATTTCTAGTATCTGTCTAGATCTACTTACTTATCTAAAATACAAAATTTCATTAATGTACCTATTGTAGGTCTTGAGATATTGACGTCAGAAAATCGCTATTTTTACTATACACTCACTGACTGACTGACTGACTGACTCACTCACTCACTCACTCATCAAAAACCTAGACCACTTCCAATGGTCGTATTGACTTGAAATTTGGCATGGAGGTAGGTCTTTAGGTCAAGGTAAAGGAAAAAATCTGAAAATGGCCAAGTGTGAGTCGGTTTTAAAAATAATGAAGGTGTAAATTCATACCCCTAAGGAACTAAAACAAAAAATTTATCTATATCTTCCAATGGTCGTACCGACCTTAAATTCGTTACGATAGTTTGTAATTTAGTCAAAGTAAAGTAAAAATTGCTGTAATTGCTATGCCTTGTGATGCCGGCTCTGAATAGCATTACCCCAATTCTACCCGTGGGTGTCGTAAAAAGCGACTAAGGGATACTCATCCAGGGAATCCTCGCCAATCCGCCTGCCAAGCGTGGTGAGTATGGCAATACCCCCCGATAGGGGGAGGCCCTAGTCCAGCAGTGGACTGTTGTAGCTATTATGTTATGTTAAGTAAGTAAAAATTGAATATATCCGGCTACGTACATTATACCACCCTGACTTGGCAAGCTTATCAGTAAATAGAAAACGTGTAAAAAAATCCAAGATATTGAATGGGCAATGCGCTCTAGCGTGTCAGTCGTACAAGACAGCATACAAAATGACAAAACAAAAAAGTTTCATTTGCCACGCAAACGTAGAAAAATTTAATAAAAAAAAACTAGTCCATTTCTTTGTAAGAAGCATAGTCCATATAGTCCATATTCAAAAATCTGAAAATTAGTATAAATGAGACATTTCCTTAACTAACTTAATCAAAAGAAAAAAAGAAAATAAACCTTACAAAAATAAATGAAATCCCACCCAAAACATAAATGTGAAAGGCTGCCAAGTTCGATAATATTGGAATGCTTCGCCTATAAAAGAAGTGAGATCTAAATAAGTACCAAGTTCCATACACAGACCTCAGTTAAAAATAGTTACAGGAATGCACACTTGATTTTCCGCAGTTTGGAAAGTAGATTCTGAATAAATATCATATTAAATACCTAAAATTCTAATACTTACAAAAACGCAAACCTGTTTTTCAGCAGTTTCCTTATGACATTTTTTATTTATTTTTTCTGTACTTTTTAATGATATAACTTGGCAAGTTTTCACACACTTTGTTATAAACCTACTAAACGCAATAAGTCAAGTATATAATTTTCTATTAAAACTTGCCAAGTTATATCATTACAAAGTACAGAAAAAAATAAATAAAAAATGTCATAAGGAAACTGCTGAAAAAACAGGTTTGCGTTTTTGTAAGTATTAGAATTTTAGGTATTTAATATGATATTTATTCAGAATCTACTTTCCGAACTGCGGAAAATCAAGTGTGCATTCCTGTAACTATTTTTAACTGAGGTCTGTGTATGGAACTTGGTACTTATTTAGATCTCACTTCTTTTATAGGCGAAGCATTCCAATATTATCGAACTTGGCAGCCTTTCACATTTATGTTTTGGGTGGGATATACCTTTCATGACAAATTCTAATTCTGAGGGTGGAATTAAGGGCTTACTCGCACAAATGCGTCAAAGTGTGTCTTTAATTTTATCGCCGCCGTCTTATAGAACTGTTCTTCTTCTTCTTTTCGTGTGGGACAGTTCTTTTCTTTCAGTCGTTCAACGACCCGATGAACCCTGGTGCCAGAGTTTTTCAACCGCCTACTGCAAGTAGCAGGCCTCTGACATGGTTGTGTAACGACCGCCATCATAGACAGCAACCGGGACCGACGGCTTAACGTGCCCATCCGAAGCACGGAACCATCTTGCTTGCGGACAATCAGGTGGTTCAGCCTGCAATGTCCTAACCAGACTGGGAACAAATTCACAAAGTGATAGATAAATATCAACTTTGTGAGTGATCCCACCGGGAATTGAACCCGGAACCTTTGCGTGGCAGGCAAGCATACTAGCCACTGCGCCACATCGGCTGTCAACTGAACTATTAAATAGAACTGTTTTCGTATACCTATTCTCGTAATCGTCTGTCAGACCGTCGTCACAGACGCTAGCCCGAGTGTGGCCTGCAAATCTGCAAATCTGACAGGTCTGTGATGAGCTCCAGGAAATTAAGATTTTAGGGAAATCAGACTATTTTGGAGCTTCCCAACAGGTTACATAATTGTAGTTGCAATCAATGAACGTAATTCGGGAAATAAATTCTCTTAACTTACCTTAAATATGCACTGTCACTTTCCGTTAGAGTTAGAAAAAGTCAGGCGATAAAATTCTCTTCCAATTTCACGGAAAATACGCGTTATCTGTCAAAAGAAAGTGAAGGTGAAAACTAAATTGACTTAAAATGGCGATAGAACACTTGACATATTTAAACATGACAGGACTTAGATATCTCCTATTCTCTTCTAAACCTATTTGACTGAAAGTGACAGCACTAATTTATGTTAAAAGACTTTACTTCCCGAATCGCAGCCAATGTCTAAATTAGACTAAATTTGTTTTCGTAGTCCTTCTAAGCTTTGACAATTACTTTCATTGATGATCCTTTTACTACTTACTTATTCATACTTTGATTATTAAGGTAAGGTAATTGGTAGTAATCCTACTAATATTATAAAGGCGGATGTTTGTGTGTGTGTTTGTTACGACATCACGCTAAAACGGCTGGTAAGATTGACATGAAATTTTGCACAAATATAGAAGGGTATCTAGATTAACACATAGGCTACTTTTTACTACGGAAAAATGTCCTATTCCTACGGGATCACGCATATTCCAATATTTTTGCAAAGGTGGCGTGACTGAGCCGATTCGCGTTTTAAACGTTTTCGCCGAAAACTAACAGCGACATCTCTTGGCGAGTAATGCTTTCTTCCCGCGGAATAATAGGTTGCAGCGGGTGAAACCGCTGGCGGGCAGCTAGTATTACCTAAAATTGCAAATAAAATTAGGAAAATTTGTTTGGCGAAGTTGTTGGTTAACATTTTTAGCAATACTTGTTACACTATAATATTGTGTAGTGCCTATCTAATAGGCACATACAAAAAGTTACTGTCCTTAGATTTATGTACTTTTACACATATAGGCACATCATCATTGGCCTCATACGTCTGTGACAGACGATTTATTCAGTGTCTGAGGCAAGATTTTTCATGGCTGTATAAGCCGATACGGGAGCGGCATGACTTTCCGCACGCTCTACAAACGAAGGTGGAATTAGAGACTGGCACATGCATGTTTAGATGTCGTTTTTGCCTTTTGTTTGCGAGACCAGCGAACCAGGCATCATCATGAGCTTTACGCCCATCAAACACACGCTTTCGCCATACATCCCTATTCTCAGCAAGCTTCTCCCAGCTTTGATGGTCGATGTCAAACGCAGCCATGTCCCGTTTGGCGCAATCTTTGAAACGTAGCATCGGTCTTCCAACTCCTCTTTTGGCGTTAGCTACGGCGCCAAGTAGGACACGCCGCGGTAGACGCGAAGGTTCCATGCGGTACACATGCCCTAGCCACCGCAATCGTCTTTGCTTAAGCAAAGCGGTAAAGCTAGGCAGCTGTGCAATTTCTAGAACTCGCTCGTTTGTGACTCTGTCCTGCCAAGTTATATGCAAGATGTTTCTTACGCAGCGCATATGGAATGTGTTGAGTCGACGTTCTTGTTTTGCGTACGAAGTCCAGGTTTCAGCTCCATACAAGAGTATGCTTAGAACGCAAGTTTGGTAAACAATTATCTTGGTTTTGTGGTCAGGTGTTTATTATTCCATACTCTTGTACTGAGCCTGCCGAACATGGTCGCCGCTTTGCCGATACGAGTATTGATCTCAGCATCGAGGGTGAGATTGTTCGACACAGTCGACCCCAAGTAGCAAAACTTGTCAACTATGTTCAAGGGAACGCCACCGAGCAAATACGTGGTGTTTCTCCACCTTGAGCTAGCACTACTGTTTTTTTGGCATTAATGGACATTGAGAACAGAGAACACGCGTGGGAAAACTTATCAACAATGTCTTGAAGCTCACTTTGAGAATTAGCAACGAAGGCTGCATCGTCAGCGAACAAAAGGCTATCGACGAATAAGTCATCGCGGTTACGCTTTGACTTAAGAAGCGAGATATTGTACAGCTTCCCGTCAGCCCTAGTGTGCAGGTGTATACCCTGTTGGTCATCGCCGAAAGCAACTTTAAAAGCAATGAGAAGAAAATACCAAACAGGGTAGGAGCCAACACGCAGCCTTGGCGAACACCTCTACGCATTTCGAACGGCTCGGATGTATTGCCGTTAAAAACAACAGATCCTTTCATGTCCTCGTGGAAGGATTTGATGAGGCTTAGAAGTTTTGGAGGGCACCCGATGTTTAAAAGTGCAGTATAGAGTCCTTCCTGCTCACGGTGTCGAAGGCTTTGTTAAGGTCGACGAACGCCACAAACAGAGGTGTTTTCTGCTCTCTACACTTTTCCTGCAGTTGGCGAAGTGTAAAGATCATATCTGTTGTGGAACGTTGGGCGCGGAATCCACATTGCGATTCGGGATATACACGATCAGCAAGTTTCTGGAGTCTTATTAAGACTAACCGAGCAAATAACTTACCTACTATACTTAAAGGGATATTCCACGATAACAGTTACAGTCACCGCGGTCACCTTTGCCTTTGTATAGGGTAATGATGTTAGCATCGCGCATATCCTGTGGTATATATCCCGCTTCCCAACATTTACACAACAGATTGTGCAGGATGGGTAATATGCACTTGAGCCTGATAATTTCGGCGTGGGTACCATCGTTTCCAGGTGATTTTCCAATTTTAAGCTGCTTTACAGCCTTGTGGTACTCCCTTATGGTAGGAAGATCATCTAACTCAGTCCAGGTAGCTAGTTTTGGCATGCAATCTGCAGCTTCTGGCATTATGTTCACTGGTTCTGAGTAGAGACCAACATAATGTTCTACCCATCGTTCGAGTTGGCGTTGAGCATCTGTAATAACAGTGCCGTCCGCTTCTTTAAGGGGGGCTGTTTTTTTAGGAAAAGGACCAAGGGCCTTTTTAATCCCAGCGTAAACACCACCAAAGTTTCCCATATCAGCGCATGATTGAATGCTTTGACAAAGCTCGGTCCAGTATGCATTTGCGAAGTACCGTGATGTGCGTTGTAAAGCTGATTTAGCATTCGATAGGTCGATACGCGTCTTTTCGGATGGGTTAAGGCGATGTTTTAGAGCAGCTTGTCGTTTGGACTCGAGCAGAGGTGTAATGTGTTCGAGATTTTCAGCGAACCAGTCCTGGTTTTTGGCTTTCTGATGACCGAAATATAGGCACATATAACTTATTGTATTGGTGAAAACTTATAATTGGCTTTCTAAATTGTATTAGTTCTAAGTGTACCTGTATATATGTCGCAGTACGATGGCAGAATCAGGTTTTTGGCCAAAAACCTAGGTTTTTGGCCAAAAGCCGGCATATGGCAGAATCGTAGACTTCGTTCGGCCATCGTCCTAAGCTGATCCAGGTTTTTGGCCAAAATCCTAGTTATTTGGCCGAAATCCTAGTTTTTTGGCCGAAAACCTAGATTTGTTTAGTATTATGGTTTTTTTTGCATTTTGGGGGAACTTCTTCTTCTTCAAGTGGTTATACCAAGTCACCTAACGACCCGATAAACCCTGGTGTCAGAGTTTTTTAACCGCCTACTGCAAGGAGCAGGCCTCTGACAAGGTTGTGTCACGACCGCCGTCTAAGTGAAGAAAACCTAGGTTTTTGGCCAAAAGCCGGCATATGGCAAAATCGTAGACTTCTTTCGGCCATCGTCCTAAGCTGATCCAAAAAACTAGGATTTTGGCCGAAATCCTAGATTTGTTTAGTATTATGGCTTTTTTTGCATTTCGGGGGAACTTCTTCTTCTTCGAGTGGTACACCAAGTCGCCCAACGACCCGATAAACCCTGGTGTTAGAGTTTTTTAACCGCCTACTGCAAGGAGCAGGCCTCTGACAAGGTTGTGTCACGACCGCCGTCTAAGTGATCATAAAGAGCAATCGGGACCGACGGCTTAACGTGCCCTTGTAGGTCGGGCATACACCTCGAAAGGCAGGAGGTATCATTGGACGTTCTGGAGGATGGGAGGTAGCGTCAGACACTCTGGAGAGCGTGGGTAGCGTCGGACACTCTGGAGGATGTAAGATGACGGGCGTTGGATTTTCTGGGAGTCCGACGCTACCTCCTGGTCTTCAGGGCGTCCAACGCTACCACCAATCCTATAGAGCGTTCAGTGGTACGTCCTGCTCTTATGGCGTCTGAAGTCTGATGCTTCCCCCTGCCCTTCAGGGAATCCGAGGCAATCCTGCTATTCAGACTGTCTGATGTTACCCCCCGTCCTTCAGGGTGTACATTTATGGTGTCCAAGTCTACCCTCAAAAGATCAGAGGGAGGTGCATAAAGTATCTCTCCTCTCCTCGTTCCCCCGAACCACACGGGCACGGTAAGCCGTCGGTCCTGATTGCTTTCTATGATCACATAGACGGCCGTCGTTACACAACCATGTTAGAGGCCCGCTACTTGCAGTAGGCGGTTGAAAACTCTGATACCAGGGTCCATCGGCTCGTTGGGCGACTTGGTGTACCACTCGACGACGAAGAAGTTCCCCCGAAATGCAAAAAAAGCCATAACACTAAACAAATCTAGGATTTCGGCCAAAATCCTAGTTTTTTGGCCAAAATACTAGGTTTTTGGCCAAAAACCTGGATCAGCTTAGGACGATGGTCGAAGGAAGTCTATGATTCTGCCATATGCCGGCTTTTGGCCAAAAACCTAGGATTTTGGCCAAAAACCTAATTCTGCCATCGTACTGCGACATATATAGCTGTTGGTTTTCCTAAATAAATAAAAAATAGGTAGGTATTACGTGTAAGAGGTTACGCTAGTACCTAACATATAATATCATTGCTCATATAGGTCATCATCAGGTATGGAGGTAAAAGATATGTTAACAAAACGCATAAATTATCAAAACCAAGCTCAACTTACAAGATGATGTTGATAAAACATCGTGAGCCATCACCAGAAGATAGTTTAGAAATGGCTCAATACAATACAATATCATTTTCCAATAATATAACAAGGAATGCGTTACATCAAGATAAGTGCCTGTATTATAGGAAAAACGCGTTCCGTACATTCGTATGAATTGCTTATTCGCAAGTTTAGCAAAGACATGTGATTCCACATAAAACGAGTAAAATGCTAGTCTTTTTGGAAACATACCTAAATGTCTAATGGATAAATATACCAACAGGTAGACAATAAAATTTGTTCCTAAGTAAATAAGAAATTCGATTTTCGAAGAAGTTAACTTGAATTAAATTAACAAACATAAAAAATGTTTTAGTATCAATCCAGAACTGGCAATCGGGAGTCCAAGATCGGGATGAGTGGCGTAAAAGAGGGGAGGCCTTTGCCCAGCAGTGGGACACTATACAGGCTACATAAAAAAAAAGTATCAAACCAAAGGTGCCTTTACTTCCCCCATTCTCCCCGTACTAGGTAGGTAATTAAAACCTGTGTGAATTGTGATAATATCAAACCCAAAGATGCCTGCCTACCTTTAGATAGGTACATTGAAAAGTAGCCTTAATCTCCCTATGATCCAGGATCAGGATATTTTACCTGGATGTCACAAGCAGCTGTGATCATAAGAACAGGATATTACATGTGATCGTAGGAACCCATCATGAATAGATACTCTGCGTAAGAAACGGTGTATTGTAACCTTTGCAGGCATGATCAGACCATGAAGCTGACCGATTTATCCATCGAGGATTTATGTAGATCAAGGAAATCCCTAACATCACGTATATTAGGATGTAAAAAAAAAAATATGCAAATATTTTGAAAGGTGAACCAGTACATGACACTGAATAACTTTCCCTAAGGAACATAGATTTAAATATGATAAAAAAGGCCTCCTAAAATGTGTTGACCGGCCGTGTCAGTTTGTGTGGGCGGGCTAAAATATTCTTTTCTCCAATTTGCTCGGAAATGGCTTCATTACTTTAAAAAAAGAATACGTCAAAGGGCTCATTTATGTAGTCAAGGCGCAGAGGACTGTAATAGAAATTGCCGGACTAGGCCGGTAATAAAAGGGTTCTTAAACTTCACACTTTCGTGATTAGGTGTTTTATGGAACACAATTTGTTTGAAGTTTGAAGGCTGAATGTGAAATTTCCCGCGCATTCTTTATGAAACGGAACGTAAGCAAAACCAGCGCATGCGCTTTGCGAACTTTAGAAGTTACGAAGTGTCAATTTAATCATGATTTAAATAATTATTTATGTTTCCTTGCAAATTGGAGAAAAGCACTATACAAACCTCGGCCGAAATAACAATTTCTGGTCTCGTTTACTTTAGAAGGCCTCGACTTCGTCTCGGCCTTCCAATGCCACTCGACCAGAAATTGCTTTATTCTCGGCCTGTGACGTAATGTACTATTTCGTATTTCGACTCACTGGTTCACCCCTTAAAATATTTGCAGTGATTTTTTTTACGTATAACATTCAGCCATTATTAATTTGTCATAGACTCCCAGATCGCACATTTCCTGTTTACCTACTAAGATTTAAAAAACATTTTGCGCTTTTTGTACGCAATCCAAAATATATATTTCTTCGCCAATTTCACCAGGTAATAACCACCTATTGTAATGTTGATCTGCCTTCCGGCAAGTTTGGTCACATCTGTTTGATTGGTCATTGTGCATGTTTTTTTTAACTTGATGTGATTACTGACCAATCAAGGTCGGGGGTAATGAGGAATAGGTATGTACCGGGTTTTTGTGTTTCAATGTTTGGTCATTTCAAGGTCTTCAGAGAGCTATTTGCTATCAACATCCGAATGGATGTTTGTATTTTTTGCAAAGAAATTTTAACATCAATGTATATGTTTGTAGTTTTTTCGTGACTCTTTTAGCTGTAGCTGGCTGATATTAGTATAGACCGCGTGCGATCTCATGGCAGCCACATGTCATATTTTATTAGCTTTCGAATGCCATAATACCGTGCGGACTATACCTACCTAGGTATCGTTAATTAAATTCATCATAATATTGATTTTAAATAGTGCTAATTAATTTGTTCGCCAATTTAGTCTCCGACGCGATTGAAAACTAAGCTATATTACGAACCGTATACTTATATTACAGATAAAATGAAAACCACTCTAGAAGTAGGTACCTACTTGGTTACATACAACCGAAACAGGAAAATTTTCGTGGCACAGGTCATAAAGCGGCAATGGGCGAGGTATAAAATATTTTACTACTGTTTGACCACCACACAGTAAATATAGTGGGAACATGTGCGACATGGCGGAATGTTTTAGTGTAGTAAAGGAAAAGTTAAGATAGTTACCTTTAATACACACGAAAAGTCATATAAGGAAAGAGTCGATAAAATGCAGCAACATAGAGTTGAAAGGTATAAGCATTAAGCAAGCTATAGAGTGAGCATATCACCCCGTGACGTACTGTCAAAACGTAAGCAGTTGCCACTTAGATACATACGGTACAATAAGTACGTCTTTGACTTGAAATTTGAGTAAATTGTATAGTTCGAGAGCCCAGGGGGTAAGTGGCTATCTCATAAGGTACCACGGTAGGCTAGGTTTGGATCGTTAACCAAGACTTAAACAAGTCGTATGACCCAGGTCTGCCAGAGCCAATCCTGCCGAAACATAAAAATAATCGATATTTTTCAGAGTCATTTTTTCGTAAAAAATATGTCATAAGGTACCACAATGAAAGTGCTGGCATCAGTTAACCATTGAAAAATTATGTAAAAAAAGCTTGGTCTGCCACTGCGCACCCTGCCGGAAGTGCTTGCCAGACCTCTCCAAAGATGCCCTTCCGACACCCCTAAACTATCTCATCGGGTACCACGACGCGACCACCACAACATAATAGCCAAGATCACTCTGACAATAGATCACAAGGTCTGCCAGGCCTAAACTTGCCGCATCCTAGTGTTTCAGACATTTGAAGTTGTAGGTCCAGTGTATGAAAAATGACCTATATCTTTTTCCCCCCGTGTTTGATTTTGATGGTGCCTTAATACGAAATGCTCTCCATAATGAGGAGCTTCGAGTCATATAGGACAGTTGGGTGGAGGGTTTCAGTATTGAACGCAATCCTGTCAAAAAGTTTGAAATGGAGGTTTGGTCTATGAAAACTGGCCTATATCTTATTCCCCCCGGGTTTGATTTTGATGGCGCCTTAATATGAAATGCTCTCCATAACTAGGAGCTTTGAGTCATATAGGTCAGTGAGGAGAAGGGTCTCTGTATTGTACACAATCCTGTCGAAAAGTGTGAAATTGTAGGTAAAGTGTATGAAAACTGGCCTATATCTTTTCCCCCACTGGTTTGATTTTGATGGTGCCTTGGTATGAAATGCTCGTAATGATTAGGAAATTCGATTTGTATAGGTCAATTGGATAGAAGGTCTCTGTTCTGTGCACAATCCTCCTAAATATGACAATATTCGATAACTTCTGCAGATTTTATCAGTTCAAATTGTCATATCATAAGGAACTCGAATAAAAGTGCTTGCATCACCTTACCTTTGACAAATTATGTTTAAAAAACTTGGTCTGCCACTGCCCACTCTGCTGGAAGTCCTTAGATGAGATAGGTTAGGAGTGTCGGAAGGGTATATTTGGAGGGGTCTCCCAAGGACTTCTGGCAGAGTGCGCAATGGCAGACCAAGTTTTCTTAACTCAATTTATCAATGGTAAGCTGATGCTGGTACTGTCATTCGGGTACCTTATGAAATTACAATGTTAACGGAAAAAATCTCAATCCTGCTAAACATGAAAATATTGGATATGTTCTGCAGATTTTTGCCGTTAATATTGTCATATCATAAGGTACCCGAATAAAAGTGCCGGCATCAGCTTACCATTGATAAATTGAGTTAAGAAAACTTGGTCTGCCATTGCGCACTCTGCCAGAAGTCCTTGGGAGACCCTCCAAATATACCCTTCCGACACCCTAACCTATCTCATCTAAGGACTTCCGGCTGAGTGCGTAGTGGCAGACCAAGTTTTTTTAACATAATTTGTCAATGGTAAGCTGATGCAAGCACTTTTATTCGAGTTCCTTTTGATATGACAATTTTAACTGATAAAATCTGCAGAAGTTATCGAATATTGTCATATTTAGGAGGATTGTGCACAGAACAGAGACCTTCTATCCAATTGACCTATACAAATCGAATCTCCTAATCATTACGAGCATTTTATACCAAGGCACCATCAAAATCAAACCAGTGGTTAGGTAGGGGTGAGATAGGTTAGGGGTGTCGGAAGTGCATATTCGGAGGGGTCTGACAAGGACTTCCGGCAGAGTGCGCAATGGCAGACCAAGTTTTCTTAACTCAATTTATCAATGGTAAGCTGATGCCGGCACTTTTGTTCGGGTACCTTATGATATGACAATATTAACGGCAAAAATCTGCAGAACAAATCCAATATTTTCATGTTTAGCAGGATTGAGATTTTTTCCGTTAACATTGTAATTTCATAAGGTACCCGAATGACAGTGCCAGCATCAGCTTACCATTGATAAATTGAGTTAAGAAAACTTGGTCTGCCATTGTGCACTCTACCAGAAGTCCTTAGGAGACCCCTCCAAATATACCCTTCCGACACCCCTAACCTATCTCATCTAAGGACTTCCAGCAGAGTGGGCAGTGGCAGACCAAGTTTTTTAAACATAATTTGTCAAAGGTAAGGTGATGCAAGCACTTTTATTCGAGTTCCTTATGATATGACAATTTGAACTGATAAAATCTGCAGAAGTTATCGAATATTGTCATATTTAGGAGGATTGTGCACAGAACAGAGACCTTCTATCCAATTGACCTATACAAATCGAATCTCCTAATCATTACGAGCATTTCATACCAAGGCACCATCAAAATCAAACCAGTGGGGGAAAAGATATAGGCCAGTTTTCATACACTTTACCTACAATTTCACACTTTTTGACAGGATTGTGTACAATACAGAGACCCTCCTCCTCACTGACCTATATGACTCAAAGCTCCTAGTTATGGAGAGCATTTCATATTAAGGCGCCATCAAAATCAAACCTGGGGAATAAGATATAGGCCAGTTTTCATAGACCAAACCTCCATTTCAAACTTTTGACAGGATTGCGTTCAATACTGAAACCCTCCACCCAACTGTCCTATATGACTCGAAGCTCCTCATTATGGAGAGCATTTCGTATTAAGGCACCATCAAAATCAAACACGGGGGGAAAAAGATATAGGTCATTTTTCATACACTGGACCTACAACTTCAAATGTCTGAAATACTAGGATGCGGCAAGTTTAGGCCTGGCAGACCTTGTGATCTATTGTCAGAGTGATCTTGGCTATTATGTTGTGGTGGTCGCGTCGTGGTACCCGATGAGATAGTTTAGGGGTGTCGGAAGGGCATCTTTGGAGAGGTCTGGCAAGCACTTCCGGCAGGGTGCGCAGTGGCAGACCAAGCCTTTTTTACATAATTTTTCAATGGTTAACTGATGCCAGCACTTTCATTGTGGTACCTTATGACATATTTTTTACGAAAAAATGACTCTGAAAAATATCGATTATTTTTATGTTTCGGCAGGATTGGCTCTGGCAGACCTGGGTCATACGACTTGTTTAAGTCTTGGTTAACGATCCAAACCTAGCCTATCGTGGTACCTTATGAGATAGCCACTTACCCCCTGGGCTCTCGAACTAGTAGGCGTTATATCAGATATTCAATTATCTAATAATTACTTTCTTATTTTTATCATCTACGTAATAAAAAAAAATGCTGTAGGTATTATAATTATTATATAATTATTTTTCTTTTTCTTTCTTTCATTCATCTAGAACAACTTTGTTGTTTACATTGTATGAACTTACATTATTAAATCTCTACATCTTATTTCTGCTTCATATTAGAGACAACACGTTATTAAGTAAGAATTTTTAAATTGTTGTCAGGTGTCATAATTACACCAATTTGTATCTATTTAGGTATGACTCTATGCATAATAGACATGTTTTGAACTTTGCATTAGTCATCGTGATCATCATAATCATCATCCATCAGTTTTGACCATTTTTCGTAAACAACTTATCTTGAATTAGCGACCTTATTGTTGACTGACACCATGCTCTTTCTTTCTTCTTTCTTTTCGTGTGGGACACCGAGTCGTTCAACGACCCGATGAACCCTGGTGTCAGAGTTTTTCAACCGCCTACTACAAGTAGCAGGCCTCTGACATGGCTGTGTAACGACCGCCATCATAGACAGCAACCGGGACCGACGGCTTAACGTGCCCATCCGAAGCACGGAACCATCTTACTTGCGGACAATCAGGTGGTTCAGCCTGCAATGTCCTAACCAGACTGGGAACAAATTCACAAAGTGATAAATATCAACTTTGTGAGTGACCCCACCGGGAATTGAACCCGGAACCTTTGCGTGGCAGGCAGGCATGCTAACCACTGCGCCACATCGGTTGTCAACCATGCTCAAATGTCATAAAATATGATAAAGAGGCAAACAATAATGTTGCCAATCCGGGATATATTTTTTATCTGCGCCAGTCATAGGTACGAGTATTGTACACGTATGTACTCGCATACGATGTACAAAAAATTGCTAGGGACATACAAATAATAAACATTTCCAAATTGATGTTCGATTTAATCCAAATAGAATTAGGTCGCTTTTTGCGTTATCTACTCTGTCTATCTGTCTATCGTGGAATTTGCTAATTCCTCCTAAACCACGTAACGGATTTTGATACGGTTTTAGGTAGGTAACAGATAGAGTAATATAAAAGGAATGTTTTGTATGTGCCGGAAATACAATTTGCAGCGGGTAAAACCACTACGGGCTAGTAGTATTAAATAAATATTTTTATTGCATCTATGTAGTACTAGCTGCCCGTCAGCGGTTTCACCCGCTGCTGCAACCTATTATTCCGCGGGAAAAAAGCATTACTCGCCAAGAGATGTCGCTGTTAGTTTTCAGCGAAAACATTTAAAACGCGAATCGGCTCAGTCACGCCACCTTTGCAAAAATATTGGAATATGCGTGATCCCATAGGAATAAGACATTTTCCCGTGGTAAAAAGTAGTCTATGTGTTATTCTAGATACTCTTCTATATTTGTGCAAAATTTCATGTCAATCTAATCAGCCGTTTTAGCGTGATGTCGTAACAAACACACACACAAACATCCGCCTTTATAATATTAGTAGGAAGGATACTAAAAGTAAACTTGAAAATAAGAACTCAAAGCGACGGTCTAGCGACATCTGGTAGAAATTATTTGAACTTTAAATATTTCTTTTCTACTGTATGTTGCTTTGAGACGAGTATATAGGATCAGCCAGGCACCGGTAGCTCAGATGGCAAAGCAGTGTCCCCACGGTCCCGGGTTCAAGTCCCGGCGGTCACTGATGAATTTTCAAATTTATAAGAATAAATTACCTATAGCACTGTGAGTGCATTAGAAAATGCCAATACATTAACAGTACCTAAACTGTAAACTTGCTCTTCATGTTGCAGCATTTTCAGCACAAACTTTGTCGAGTAAAGTTTCAGTCTCACAAAAACAAGAAATGGTGGAGATATTCCTGAAATATCGTAACATCCGGTTCGGAATCGTAAGTTTATTCAAATTAGAGAACTACAGAAAATGTTCTGTTTTCTGCGACTAGTTTTCTTGTAATACGGATTTCACATTTAAAGTTGATAAATTAGCCGTATGGTGCTTTCTTGGAATAGCATCATCCCCTATCCTTCCCGTGGTTGTAGTAAGAAGCGACTAAAGGATTTGAGAGTTGGTGTGTAGGTATTGCAATTTTTGGCGACAGGCTATGGTGATTCACAGTCTGCTCTGAATGACTCTCAAACTTTTGTCAGACGAGGTTTAGATAAATGGCGGTTATTTACAGCAAGGAATATGGGCGAGATTTATGTAAATAAGTATGTAAGAATATATGTATATGCATATTCAATCTTACACTCAAATTCCACAACTACCAATGCGTAGGACGAAAAAGCCGTTTTATTATGGAGTAAAATATTTGGATGTTTTAAAACAAGGCAATTTATGCAGAATTTGCAGCGAGAAAACTAGCAAAATAGTAAAGTTATGCGAATAGGAGTTTTCAAAATAGTGATTCACATTTAGGGAGCGGAATTCCCGGCTCCATTTTACAGTTTTACGATGCGAACACAGCGTTGTTTTCAGACATTTTATCTCATCGCAGAGGTATTTGGGTGCTTCTTCGGAGCCTAAATTTTCGTTGTCCGGGAACAAAACACACCTTTTTTTTAAAAACTTAGGTATAGTTTATTTTTTTATAAATAGTTCATACTTGTATCTAACTGGGACACAATGAAACTTTTGTATTTTAGTTAAACAAGACAGTTAAAAAAAAATTCAAACCGCTGAAATCTGATTCCCGTAACGTGTCCGCGCCCCAAAATTTGATACAAAACGGCTTATATGTTTTTTACTGTATGATTTATCTACATAAACTATTTTTTTTTAACTTAACAGATGTACAATGATACGGGAAAAAAATATTTCAAACGTGTAATTAAGGTCCATTTTGTTTTATAAATCATTTTAAAAATGTCCGGTACCTAGAACTGATTCCCGTGTAACGTCATTAAACCGCAAAAAACTTCCTATTAAACCACCCTGAAGGTGTGGTCTATCCACCATAGCTATCCCCTAGGAGTGCTCCAAGTGCCGTGGGAAGCAGACCGTGCCACTCGTACAGCATCACCCCACTACGAGGCCAAGAAACTGATTCCCGTGCATTTGGTTTCACTTAAAACTGATTCCCGTTTGTCGATTTTAAATTAAAGTATAAGTCACGAAATGGACCCATTATACTTAATTTAAAGCTCTTTAGGTTTACTACCTTATATGTTAACACTATTGTGTGAGACGCAAAAGGTTCGAGGTAATCACAATTTTTCGAATTTTTCTGACTTCCGTCACACTGATTCCCGTGTACTTCTTGACACGGGAATCAGTGATTAGTACTTCAGAGGGCACGCCAAATCATAAATCCTAGTTGTTGTGTATGATTTCTTACACGGCGGTCGTTACACAACCATGTCAGAGCCCTACTAGTAGTTTTATGTGTAGGTATTTTCCAAGTTATCTACCTACTTACTTACCTTCACCTGAGTACTATGCTGGTTACCTACCTGCCTACTGACTTACCTATCTACCTGCCTACTGCTCAACTACCTACTTTATGACATTACTTACCTACTGATATCATAATATTACATAAAAATGGTATTTTACGTGACAAGGACATTTTACGACTGCAAAGTACTGCAAAAGGGACATTATGCGTCTGAATGCTACCTACCTAAGTACTTATCAACCTATTTTCTTGCCTACCTGCATACCTAGCTACCTACGTACTTTACTATATTGATAATATCATATAACTTGTATTAGAACATTACGCCGAGAAACATTTTGCTACAGCGACATTTTGCGAAGGAGACATTATGTGCCTAAACCAGAACACCTAAGTAATCTAGCGGTGACATTAAAGTGCAATAAATAAGTAGAAATATAAATATATTTTAAGTTTATTAATGGTTTTTCATATTGAATAATCATATTTCTGATTCCCGTATTCCTAAATCTGATTCCCGTAGGGAGTAAATTTTATAATGTCAATATTTCGAAAATCTTTAATTTGAAATGAGTGCCTATGTTAAATATACCTTTTTTTCGTTCTATAATTTGACATACAGTGTAACATTACATCATAAATTGAAAAATGAAAACGACTACGGGAATCAGCCGAAGAACGCGATTTCGAAGAAGCACCCATTTTCATCTAACATTCTATCTGGTTTGAAAAATGATAAAAAGTTGCTTTAATTTACCTACAGTTTTATTCTACAAAATTTGCACTTAGCTCATGTACCTAGTAAGAACATTTTACATTCTGTGTTATAAAATGACTAAGGCAAAAATTTACCCAAAGGGAACTTATTCAATTTATTACAATTCAATTGCAATTCTTATTTTTTACACCAATAACTGGAGTTTAATATAGAGCCTTTGTCCAACATAGTCCAGGGCCTTATTTTTAGTCCAATAACTGGAGACCAATAATATAGAGTCCGTTATACCAAAGTTATACGATACGTTTTCCCTATTGGCATTTCTCAACCGAAAAGCACCATAAGGTAGAACTGTAAAATAAGTAGGTACCTCACAGAAACCGGACAGCAGCAGTTCACATAGAATGCAGCTGTGTCCATCCGGGTAGATGCCAAATGGACCCCTCAAATACCCTTGAAGATACTAAAGTTAGCGTCAATATACGATACGACCAAATTAGATAAGCATTTTTATACACACATCACGCCACTAGTCCCTTCGGGGTAGGTTAGTTAGAAACGATAGGTAATTAATTATGTATGGCTATATCTGACTAATATAAGAAAAATGCATGACCAGGATATGCATCTTTTCATATTTATCCATGTAGGTGCCGTTCAAGTTCGCTACACAATGACTGACATATATTTTAATCGACATTTTAGAAAAATACCGTGTTGTTACAAAATAAGTACGACAACGTCAAATCATGGAAAAATAATTAAAACACTGTTTAAACTTCACATTGATAGTGTTTCACAACAGTGATAGGTCACTCTGTTGCTTTATTGCAATACATAGAAAACCTCCTCAGAAAAAATAAAATTTCGTTGTCAAACCCGATTTAACCATTAAAAACTAGAACAATTCAGCTGGTATGTAGTACAATTTGTACAAGTGACTGCTTCACTTAAATGACAATACACGAGAAAGGAAGTACTCGTTTAAAATAATGTTCTTGGCTCGCTATGAAGGAGACTGCTGCTTAGTTTGTGATTAGGAGAGTCATATTACGTGATCCGTTCTAGAAATAGAGATTCATGGAGTATAGTTTTGTTCGACTAACTACAGAAATGGTCGCCCTTTACTTCAATTACCTTCAAGTTTCAAGTTTTTATTGCATCGTCAAGTTCAAACAAAGATGGTAAAGACACCCTTTAGAGATGTTTCTGATCTTTGTTTATCAATAAGCAGCTGCGGTGTCATTTCAAAGTTTAGGTTTCAAACACATCTACTACTAGTTCTACCAAACCATTATTGTATACAATTCAAAGTCGCGCAACAATCTATTTAGCTGTCTAATCAACAACTACAAAACTAATTGTTGTCAGAACACACAATCAGTAGCAAAAAGATTTGTCATGTTTTATAATTGCCGCCTGGCTGACTTCAACCCTCTTTGGGAATGAAGGAGGTATCACCTCCATGTGACATTAAAGTTTTACCTGCATTTCTCTAGGTATTCAATTTAAATCAAACTTACACTCGTTTGCCAGACAGCTATAAGGTTGAATTCCTTGTCTAAGTTGAAGTGCAGCTGATAGTACAAACCTATTATCTGAAGTAGGTACAGTAGGCACTCGCAGGTACATACAAAATAGATTCAATGACAACTGCTGATTATAAATGCAAATAGCGTTGGCTTCCATGCTCCGTCGTCGGCGTAAATATTAATAAATCCAATATAATATTCATATTCAATTACCCAGTGGCTTAATAACGTACTTTACAAGGATGAACTGATATAGGCCGAATAAATTGGTCTAAAATTAAAAGTTCGACTTCCCATAGTTAAGTTATGAACACAGTTGACCTACATTTTGATAAAGAGGTTACACTTTTTGTAGTTCCTATCTTACATTAAGTATTTAAAAGAAGTTGTTTTGTTTCTTGGAATGATTAAGTCTGAAGTTGTCTATTGGTACACCCGGTGGTATATTGAAATACAAAACATTTTATTTTGTAAAAACTCTCGTTTCTAATAGTTTTATGATATTATGAAACTCTACAGTGTTATACCTACTTATTAAATACTAGCTGCCCGTCAGCGGTTTCACCCGCTGCAACCTATTATTCCGCGGGAAAAAAGCAATATTCGCCAAGAGATGTCGCTGTTAGTTTTCGGCGAAAACGTTTAAAACGCGAATCGGCTCAGTCACGCCACCTATTTCAAAAATATTGGAAAATGCGTGATCCCGTGGGAATGAGACATTTTTCCGTGGTAAAAAGTATTCTATGTGTTATTCCAGATGCCCTTTTATATGTCTGCAAAGTTTCATGTCAATCTAATCAGCCGTTTTTGCGTGATGTCGTAACAAACACACACACAAACATCCGCCTTTATAATATTAGTAGGATTATTAAGCGCTACTCGGGTTAGTATAAGTTGCGCAGATTTTGGAAAGAATATTGTTAACATCCTGCTTATATGCCAAATAATATGATAGAGAGGCAAACAATAATGTTACCAATTTTTTATCCATTCTTTATGTGAATGGATATGTTCCGTATTTTTATATATAGACAAAGGGCTTAGGCAATACAGGTGTTAAGTCGCATTCTTCCTTACGCAATAAATAAATAATTAATTATAGTTGTGTATAAACACGTGTAGGTAAATGAGGCAATATAATGGTCATGTTACTTTTATAGTATCCTTGATGTTAAGATATAAATACACAACTTAATTAGAACAGTAGCTAGTTAACCGAGTTTCCTCGGTTAATCGATAGATGTCGTTGTTAATTTTAGAACTATCAAAATAGCTGAAAAAGATTTATGGAGAAAGGAGAATGACTTTTGGAAGATAGAATGAAATGAATCTAGATTCTCGATTTATTGCCCTTGAAACTCCTTAAATACGAAATTTGGAGAAAATCGTTGGACTCGAAGATACTATATCATAGTGCTTGTAAGAACTTGAGCTACAGTTAATGATAACGCATCTCTAAAACAACGTAGTAATGAAATTACTTTTATTTGTTTCAGATAACAAAACAACATAAGGCTGTAACCTGCTAAGTCATTAACGTAAGTAAAATATTATTTAGTATACTAAAATTCTCAAACTTGGTCTTTGCCGAAAGCTCAGAGGTCCAGCCTCAAGATTTGCCAGCGAGCAATGAAGGGCAGTTTGCTAGGTCTTGTCTGACAGACCGCGTCAGAAACACCATACTGCGCTCTAAAACAAATAGGTATATCTGACACAGTCCGAGCAGTAGCCAAGCTAAAGTGGGAATAGGCCGGTCACGTCTGCCGCATGCCAGAAGACCTATAGCAAAAACAGCGAATACCACCCACAGCAAGCAGACTCCGCGATAGACCCCGTCGTAGGTGGTGCGATGAGCTTGACACATTCTTGAGGGACTGGCACACGGAGGCCAAGAACAGAACTATATGGAAAGAGAAGAGGGTCGCCTTTGCCCAGTAGTGGGACGACATGGGCTAGATAAGATAAAAATAATAAGAAACTAGAAAAATTATCATTACGTATGCTACCAGACTGTGATATAACATGACACTAATTTAAAGCTCGGTTAAATAATATCAACAATCTTATTATTGGATTGATACTAAAATAGAAAAGTTAATTGAATACTGTTTATTATTATTATTATTATTTTATTTATTTATCAGACAACAAAGGTCCATATTTGGTTAGTAACAATGATCTTATACCTAAAAAAGATGTTTTAAGTCTTTGTTGTTTTAGGTACATCGATTCTATAAAAGTCACACTTACCTGCCAAAACAAATGTTTTCACAAAGTCTCACCTTTTTTCACATTTCCAAACATAGATGACACGCAAGATGACACGAGACGACCTCCAAGCGTGACATTGTCAATCTGTCACACACATTATGTCACTAATGTGTGTCAATTGAAGACAAGTACGTTGAACAATGGTTGGTAAATAGCGCATTTTTTTAAACAACCGTCTTTTGTTTTAGCACATCTTAAAGAGTAAAGTTAAAGACCGCTTAAGTAAGGTCATGATTGTGATTAACAAAATAGTTAAGATTTGTCTATGGTTTGTGGTAAACTGGTGGCCTTAGGTTCAATTCTCGGCCGGTGACACAAAAAGTGTTAAATTTCCACTTTTATTTATAAAGACCAGAATTTTATCAATGATCTACTCCTTTTACACAAGATATGACTGGAACTAGGGTTATGCTACCACACGGACTTTTTTGACAGCGATTGCATTTTTTATGATACATTATTGCGCTACTGGGTTTTCCACTGCATCGCAAACAGGAAAAAATTGCCATGAAAAAGATCTATCAGACAATCTAGAATTATCTGTCCGTGATGTTTTTTATATACATTGTTCAATTATAGAGAATTCCCGTACATATGATTATCTATCTACTATTAGCAACAATATATCAAGCCCTTATCATTTACGGGGTAGGCAGCACGGCCGTAAATATAAGGCACTTTATACTTCGTCTGATAAATATTTGATTACAGTTTCAAAAATATTTTGTATAGTGACAGGTAGTCAGAACTTTCTAGTCGAGTCCCATAGTTGCTCCTTACGACACCCGCGGAAAATAAATGGGGTTTCTCTCTATCTCTCTTCGTGTGGGACGATTAGTAGTCTAATGGGGTAAGTATTGTAAGCCGGCATCACGTGCCGACATAATTCATTTAATGAATATTTTCAGATCTGACCATTAGCTTAACTTCCGTAGCGGGAACATTAGTAACTTCATTATTTTCTGACAGTTGGTATTAGAAGTGATGAAGTGTGACGTCATAACCGTTCAGGGGAGATTTAGATAAAAGGGACGTTTAAAATTCGAACCGATGTTTCGTAGAGTCCGTTCTAGGTAAATAGATATTTGACACTAAAATAATCTAGTAGCAAAGTTTTTGTCGGTAAAAACTGGTATTTTACTCGTCGTTTGTACTGTTAAGGCTGGGTAAAAAAAATTGGATTTTGGAGCGTTCTTGGTTAAAATTGTGCCTTTTTTTAAATTAATGTTATCAATATATAGTATAATATAAAGTCGATTTTGGCGTTTCTCTGTCTGTCTGTCGTGGAATTCGCTAACTCCTCCTAAACCACACAACGGGTTTTGACTCTATTTAGCTGTTACAGTTGTTCAACATTTACCGTAGATTTTCAATTTGCAAGCATTAGAGCTGTTTTGCGCCGGATCGTACTGAATATTTCAGTGGATTTGCATACATTGTCAAAGTTAATGGGTTTTCACTAGAATCATACACAAGGTATTGTTTTGTCAAAACTCAATTTAGGATGGTTCGTTGATGACACATTTTACACAGAGTTCAGAGAAAACGCTCATTATCTCTTTGAATAATCTTGTAAAGATTGTTTACAACTTTCTTGTACCTAACAGAATTACTAGTTTATTTGTAAGCAGAAATAGTTAATAAAGTCTAAAGAAGGTGAGTCTTAAAGTGATTCTTTGAGAGTCCGTAGTATTTATTACAATAGAATACATGCGAATACAAGACATACCATCAGAAAAAGTAAGCAAATAGTTAGCAAAGCCAATTTGTAAAGTTGAAACAAAATGGGTCCCAAAGTGCTTCCTTGAGGTACTCCCTGCAGTTCAACTAAGCTTGACACAAAGCTTGCGTGCGACATAGATCTTCAATGAATAATCGCTTAGCCACCGCACATATCTTCTAAAGCAACTTGAATGAGGATAAACCTGTTTAATGTATTCCAGGCATTAGCGTGACATCGCCGCAGAATGCTGCTTATCTGCATAGAATGCTTGTTTAAGAAACACATACAAGGTGTTTTTATTTTTTTGTATTGACACGGTTTGCCGTTGTCGGTACTGGGCGATAGCATGATCACTCTTTTACAAGAAAATGTTTCAACTTGTCAAGTCTTTTAAGATAAAAATTACTTTTTTTGAGCATGATTCTAAAGAAAATATTTAAGTGGAGAACTTTCTTATACGTAACATAATTACTAGTTTATTTGTAAGCAGAAATAATTAATAAAGTCTAAAGAAAGTGAGTCCTACAGTGACTCTTTGAGAGTCCATAATATTTCTTACAATAGAATACAAGCAAAGAAAGAGATACCATCAGAAAAAGTAAGCAAATAGTTACCAAAGCCAATAAACAAAATGGGTCCCAAAGTGCTTCCTTGAGGCACTCTCTGCAGTTCAACTAAGCTTGACACAAAGCTTGCGTGCGACATAGATCTTCAATGAATAATCGCTTAGCCACCGCACATTATCTTCTAAAGCAACTTGAATGAGGATAAACCTGTTTAATGTATTCTAGGCATTAGCGTGACAACGCCACAGAATACCGCTTATCTGCATAGAATGATTGTTTAAGAAACACATACAAGGTGTTTTTTTCGTATTGACTGGGTTTGCCGTTATCGACATGGGAGTACTCTTCCACAAGAAAATGTGGTAACAACTTTTCAAGTCATGTAGGATAAATATTATTTTGAGCATGATTTGAAAGAAACTATTGAAGTGAGAACTTTCTTATACCTAACATAATTACTAGTTTATTTGTAAGCGGAAATAATTAATAAAGTCTAAAGAAAGTGAGTCTTAAAGTAATTCTTTGAGAGTCCATAATATTTATTACAATAGAATACATGTGAATAACAGACATACCATCAGAAAAAGTAACTAAATAGTTAGCAAAGCCAATTTTTAAAGTAGAAATAAAATGGGTCCCAAAGTGCTTCCTTGAGGTACTCCCAGCAGTTCAACTAAGCTTGACACAAAGCTTGCGTGCGACATAGATCTTCAATGAATAATCGCTTAGCCACCGCACATATCTTCTAAAGCAACTTGAATGAGGATAAACCTGTTTAATGTATTCCAGGCATTATAGTACCGTCATTCGAATAGGCCATATTTGACAGCTGTCAAAATCATATTAATGCTATGACATAAGGTCTATTTTTCTTTGTTGACATGTTTCCTAGTATGGGTTTGACAGACGTCAAATATGGCCTATTCGGATGACGGCACCATAGCGTGACAACGCCACAGAATGCTGCTTATCTGCATAGAATGCTTGTTTAAGAAACGCATACAAGGTGGTTCTTTTTTCGTATTGGCAGGGCTTGCCATTGGTGATACGGTGCGATAGCAAAATCACCCTTTGACCAGAAAATATGGTTTCAACTTTTCAAGTCTTGAACGATAAATATTATTCTGAGCATGATTCGAAAGAAAATATTGAAATGAAGAACTTTATTAATGTGAGTTGTGTCTTTATGTAAGCAATAAAGATGTCTGTAAAGAGAGACACATAATCTGTCCATCTGTTTTAAAATTTATACTAAATAGTTAGCAAATCCAATTTGTAAAGTTGAAACAAAATGGGTCCCAAAGTGCTTCCTTGAGGTACTCCCTGCAGCTCAACTAAGCTTGACACAAAGCTTGCGTGCGACATAGATCTTCAATGAATAATCGCTTAGCCACCGCACATATCTTCTAAAGCAACTTGAATGAGGATAAACCTGTTTAATGTATTCCAGGCATTAGCGTGACAACGCCGCAGAATGCCGGGTTATCTGCATAGAATGCTTGTTTGAGAAACACATACAAGGTGTTTTTTTCTTCGGGGTGACAGGGTTGTTCATCATACTTGTAAGGTTGTTGATACGGGGCGATACCAAGATTACTTTTTCACAAGAAAATATAGTTTCAACTTTTCAGGTCTTGTAGGACAAATATTACCTACTTATTATAAGCATGATTCGAAAGAAAATATTAAAGTTAAGAACTTTACCTATTAATGTAAGCAATAAAGATTTTATGTCTGCACAGAGAGACAGGCAGTCTGTTCATCATACTTTTAAGATTATATTCATCATACTTGTAAGGTTAGTTATTAGATAAAATTATTTATTTATTTAATTTTAGCTCTCAGTGTTACATACCTCAAACCGATTAAATTGGAATCTGGCCGGAAAGAACTTTTTGTGTTCTGCCATTGTATGAGAGAATACATAGCATACATGGCTCCCGAGTGAACTTACTGAAATCAATTAGTTTTGTTTCCTGGCGAGCAACTAAAGAAAACCGGTAACAAGATTTTTCTCCAGACCACTAAAAGCGTCCCTGTATAACCTAGCACTTAATCAATTGATTAGGTACGAACAGATGGTCAGCTGACGTGACTTGGCGACGGTAGGCGGCAGTCGGCAAAGGAAACCTGCCGCAATGAATATCCATTACACGCTTGTTCATTGTTTGTTTAACTACCGGATTATCCAGGGGAAACTTTTGTTTAAGATATTTGATTGAATAAAATAGGGTTTCTCGTTTTTGGAAAGTCAGCATGATAACACAAGACATTCATAGCTCTATGAGGATTTCCTGTATCGAGACACCCTGACCCGAAAATAAATGTTTAACTTCATCATCCAAATATTTGTCCTAGCCTGTAAGTGAACCCGAAGAAGTCTTTTGATAGCCGACGGATGCACTACCACTGCGCTACATCGGTTATCAAGATAAAGAGTTGAAAAGGCAACGTAGCATGTAAGAAGGTACTTATAGTAGGTAAGGGTTGAAAGTTGAAACTAACTAAATATTTCCCTGAAATAACCTTGTATGACCTATAACTTGCCGTGTGATGCCGGCCTAGAATAGCATCGCCCCAATTCTACCCGTGGGTGTCGTAAAACTGCACTCGCCAATCCACCTGCCAAGCGTGCTGAGTATGGCAATATCCCCCAATAGGAGGGAGGCCCATTTCCAGCAGTGGACTGTTGTAGCTGTAAAGGACCTATTACTTCAAGCAAACCGCCTTCAGAGACATAGAAGTTGTGATTAATAGTGTGACGACATATACCTAATTATGATGGTTTGATAGCAGATAGAACAATGAGTACTTATGTCACGCTTCAGGCAAACACAACACGGCTGGTTGTCTGTTTGTTTGTGTGTGGACAAAGGCTATCATTATTTTTTAAATAGGTATCTGAAGATAGGTAACCATAACCTTCTTGGCACGCTCGACCTTTCTTTTGAGTAGGTATGACAATATTTGAGTTGGTATATTAGATAACATAGATGAAAATAAGGAACACATACACCTAATTTTTTTTTATTGTTTGATGTATCGTAACAGCACTAATTTACAAAAGTAATCCGATTTTAGGCACAAACGAGCTAAAAAGCATCCACATAATCTACCACGTTAATCATTAGACATCACATTAGTGAGATAATAATATGTATGACAGATTGTCAATGTTATGCTTGGAGGTCGTTATATTCGTGCTAAATGGATTAAGTACCTATTCGTAATCGTAGTTGTTATCGATGTTTAAAAAAAAGATGATTCTTTTCAAAAAGAAAACATTTGTTTTAATATTTTCGACATCACGATAACTTAATCTTTAGTAACAAATTAATTATCACACACAGATAGCTATAACATAGTTAGCATTATCTATTATGAGGGTTAATGTTCGTGAGAATGTTAACTCAACCTTCAACTTTAGCGGAAGAAGCATTGTATTACATTTTATGCCTATTTAAATACAGCCTTTGTGTATAAAGGGTAAAGATTTTTTTTACATTTACTTTTATTTTCATGTACAAATGAAACTTAGAATCATTTCTAACCATTTATTATTATTATAAAGGCCTCTCTCCGCTTTTTCCACGCCTCTCGGTCTAGTGCCAGGTTCTGCCAGTCTTTTAGATATGCCCTAAGTTCATTGGTCCACCTTTTTCGGGGCCGTCCACGTCACCTCTGCACATTGTTGGGTACCCATTCGGTTGTTATTTTAGCCCATAAAGCGTTCTAACCATAAGTAAAGATATTATTCGTTGATGACTTTTTTGATAAGATGAAACTACAGATTGTATAGAATTGAAATATCTCTACCAATTGATTAGTCTAGCTAGATCTTCTTGAAAACCTAGGAAATCTGATAAATCTGTCGATATAGGTACAATCGGCTTTACCTGCATGTGTGAATATGACAACTTTCGCGGAATAATTAATAAATATTTTATTAAAGAACCGATTTTCTACTGAACTATACCTACACAGCTGGTATGCTATCCTTATTATGAGGATGAGTCATAAGAGGAAGTGTGTACGCCAACCTTTCAATGCACATACAATGTCAAATAAGGCACGACCATATTGATGATCAAACGCTACCTAAAAAATTAAAAGGTTTTAATTACTCCATCAAAGATTGACCTAGGCTCACCAAGGGCAATATTGCATCATACTCAGACTCGAAGAACGACCACTTCACACCTTTTATAAGAAAAAGAAGATGTAGCAAACAATCTTTGATACGTTTTGTTTTGATAGAAGGTTGAGTTACTTTTTTTAGCTAAAAACTACATTTCTTTAGTCACAGGTGAAACAAACAACAAGTATAATCTACTGATTAAAATATTTGTTGTTGTTATAAAAAATGTGTGTATCACACGAGAGCAAATTCGCTTACAACTAGTGTTTTTGAATCACTGCGCTCAGGATATTACTATTGAATCACTCCGCTACTTTGGGATTCAGAATAGCATTTGCAGCAACAAGTAAATGTGTTATAAAACAAAAAACCCTACTGCGGTAATTTTAAAGTAGTATTTTGCTCTAAAAATCTGCCATCTTGAATCTATAATTTTTTAATATAGTCAGTGTCACTTGCGCTGCTGAGACGAATCTAACGACACCTCAAAAATCAAAATCCAACCATACGTTTGGGCTGTAGCCCGTGAAAAAGAATTTTCTTGTCCACATACATACATACTCTTGAAAACCATAACCCTCCTTCTGAGGCAGTCGGGTAAAAATAAACTTTGCTCTCTTCTTATTTATACAATTACTTTGGTCCATTGTAAGCGATTTGCCGATGCAAGTTCCATTAAAAAATGACACTGACCAAAGACCAAACTCCGGCATTCTCGTGTGGGAAAACCAACATTTTATCTTTAGGAATTCAATTGAAATTGCAGTGGATCACACGATTCGGATGGTTCGCGTTTCAACTGTTTCCTCCATTGCAATTAAATATTTGAGGAAGTTGTGTTGGCCTTCCGATTCTTACCGGAAATGCGGGTAAGCCGATTATACAATGTCTTAAATGAGTAATGTTATGTTAAGGTGGATCGTTTTCCATACAAAATTTAAATGGAGTTACGTCTTTAAATGAGACAAAATTATGATTAAAAAACTTGATGGGAAGTCCCGTGCTTTTATAACATTGTCGCAAAATAAAACAAATAATTTTTTAACCATCAGATTTCTCTGTAAAAACCGTGTCGCCACTTAATGAACATAGATGGAGCTACTGCTGCAATAAACACGTTTAATTTTTTTGTGGAGAAAATACTTGATATTTTTTTACGTTAAGCAGTTTTGCGACATATTTACGTGTGCCTTCCTCATCTCACATAAAGATTTTTTGATAAAATTGTTGTTTAGCTCATGTGTAACTCGGTTGAAGTTCAGATTTTAGTTTGTATGACGTAACGATCCCCCTTAAGTTAGATTCTTTTTATATTAATAGGCTGTGTAGAAGTGTTATTTGTTTATTACGCTGTTCATAGTAGGGAGTTTTGCACACATACGTTATTTTTGCGCTGCGTAACGCTTGCGTTGGGACAATACGAATTTCGACTTATTCTCATACAAAATATGGTTTATGTTTATGTCAAATTGTTTGACAAACACTTCCGTCAACGCAGCGTTGTACGATATTTTTGCGCTAACAGATACGCCTGTCAAACCGTTTTACATAAACCGTATTTGTATGAAAAGAAGGTGGCATATCGTATTTTTCAAACGCAACGGATAGCGCTGCGCAAAAATAACGCACAAACGGATGTTATGTGTGTAAAGCGCCTAAAAGAATGCACAAATTAAAAAAACTTGTGGTTGTTTACATTAATATATATTTATGGTTATGATTTAAACGGCTTCTAACTGTTTAACCGTGATTATGATTCTTTCAACATCGTCGAAATCATGATGATTGCAAATTATCGGGACCTCAAAGTAGCAACGATTTGTCGGTAAGAATCCGTTTCAATTATAACTAGGTATGATTTACAACAGACAATTAAGTAGCAGCTTTGTTTTAAGAATTTCGTATTTGACTGCTTTTGTTATTAAAGCCAGATACTAAACCCACCAAACCTACGTAATACTACCTATCACCTATTTAAAATCCATTAATCTATTATTTTAGTGTTAGTAATGAATGAGACCGTTAAAAATGTATCATTCAATTTATTCTTTGGTTTATTATTTGACACGTTTGTAAATTGATGCAAATAATACAAATTGAAGTAGGCACCTAATGAAAAACCAATTATTTTAGTAAAAGAACTATTAATTATACCAAGATCAAAAGAACATTCCACCTTTTGCATCAAAACTATTTTAGCATAAACCACAAAGAGCCGTTTTTGCACAGCTAATTTTTTTCTATAATTGCCAATCAAATATCTGATTAGCATTTCAAATTGAAGTTCTTTAACCTTATAGAACTAATAACTGGTTCGCAAACGTTTCTACAAAGGTCAAAATGTTTGTTTATGTTTAAAAATGTCATATAGTTCGTTGAACTACGAAAACTAGTCTATTTTAATGTTGGATCATTTGAGTCACCTTACGAATAAGATTTCATTTGATAAGGTTGTTAGGTTGTTTCATTTGTGCCGTGTGGTGCCGGCTTCGAATAGTATCACCCCATTTAACGGGTGAAATTTTACTAGTGACCGATAGCGAAAACTCAGAACTGGCTGGTGATAAGGAACAACTTTCCCGAAGGAACATAGGTAGAAATACGAAAAAAAAATTTGGGCCTCCCATACAAAGTTGCCGATCAGCTGATTTGAATTACTATGGGAGGTCAAAAAAAAATCTCGTGTTTCGACCTATGTTCCTTAGGGAAAGTTGTTCCTTATCACCAGCCGGTTCTGGGTTTTCGCTATCGGTCACTAGTAAAATTTCACCCTATATTTCCTGTGGGTGTCCCAAGAAGCGACTAAGGGATTTGAGAGTTGTTGTATATTGCAATTTTTTTTAGATTTGTGTTTGTCACTTGTATGGGTCCTCGAGCCGGCGTAGTAAGTAAGTAAGTACTTGTATGAATCATTTGTATGAACCATAATATCGTCCGAATAAAAATCTTATGTACATACCTACCTATCTCTTTTTTATACCGACGGAAGACAAAAGGAGCAGGTTCTTAATTCAGCGCAAACTTTTATTATTATTTTTAGATAAAATCTCACTTTCAAGTTGAATTCATCAATTATATTTTTGAAAATATTTCAAAAGAATACTGAAATCTCTATCACTCTGTGGTCACGGAGAAAATTTGAAATGAAATTGGAATCCAGCCAATGCGGTAAGTGACGCTGTTTTAACGAATTTATGAGAATAACTTTTGCGGATGATAGAATTCCTATCTGCATCTAAAAGTTAAAATCTTTCGTCACACAAAAACTTTGTAAGGAAATAATGCATAAAAAAGTAATCCAACAGTCCTATTTTTGTTGCAGTAATTTTGATAGTATGGGATCTCGAATATATTTTTGATCTCGTATGAATTTTAACAAGTAAGTGAACTACATAGAAATACCATAAGGTCCTTGAAATTACTTACTTTGTGACTACACACTTACAACTCAGGTTGTTGGACGACTCGATGTCCCACTTGAAAAAAAATAAGACTTACAACCCTAACCAACTTCGTAGATAGGTACTTCGAATAAGATTTTTTTTCATTATATTTTAGCGTCGATATCTTTTCCGAGGTCTACATCTGTGACGTGTTTTACCCCTGGAAAAGAAGCAGAAGACACCTAACGTTAAAAAAAGGATTGGCCTCAACACCTTTAATTTGATTTAGATGGCATTATACAAATTACATAATATTATCCTACTAATATTATAAAGGCGGATGTTTGTGTGTGTGTTTGTTACGACATCACGCAAAAACGGCTGATTAGGTTGACATGAAACTTTGCAGAAATATAAAAGGGCATCTGGAATAACACATAGGATACTTTTTACCACGGAAAAATGTCTCGTTCCCACGGGATCACGCATTTTCCAATATTTTTGAAATAGGTGGCGTGACTGAGCCGATTCGCGTTTTAAACGTTTTCGCCGAAAACTAACAGCGACATCTCTCGGCGAATAATGCTTTTTTCCCGCGGAATAATAGGTTGCAGCGGGTGAAACCGCTGACGGGCAGCTAGTAATACATAATCGATTTACACGGCTAGTTTGTAACTAAGTATATAATTACTTCTAGCAATGCGGACGGCCTTGAATAAGACAATATGGCATAATCTGCACCGGAATATTATGAGATGGTATACACATTCCTTCCCATACAAATTGACTTGGACGACTGGTACATTTTGTATGGATGGTCCAAAATTTTTGTCATATTTAGACCTATGTTTCTTGAGGAAAGTTGTTCAGTTTCATGGGCTGGTTCACCCTTTAAAATATTTGCAGTTATTTTTTTTACTTCGATTATATGCCTTGCGGGGTAGGCAGAACATAAACGGATGAACTTGCTAAAATCAAACTAAACAGCTAGTTTGTAAGTTAGTATATAATTGCTCCTAGCAATGCGGGCGGCCTTGCGCAGGCGCACGCCGCCATTGAATGAATACCGATCATCGGAATAGAGCGATGTTAGGCAAGGTACACATGGTACAGAAGGTGCAGGAAATAAGAAAATGTTTATTGTTAATACAAACGAAACAAGTGGAAAAAATTCACGCCGCCATGCCGGCGGGATTCGAACCCACGTCCTCTGACAATCCAGGTTTTGTTTTTAGAAAATGCTTTTTAAGGCGTTCCGTTTTCCATACAAAAATTCAATGGAGTTATGTATGTAAAGGAGACAAGAGTCGGTTTAAAAAACTTGATGGGGCTCCCGTGGGTATATAAGATTGTCGCAAAACACTAAAAAGAATTTTTAAATCATCAGATTTCCCCGTAAAAAGCGTGTCGCCACTTTACGAAAATAGATGGAGCTACTGCTGCAATAAATACGTTTAATTTTATTGTGCAGAAAATACTGATTATCTTTTAACTATAAGTAGTTTTGCGACAAATTTACGTGTGACTTCATCATTCAGAATAAAGTTTCTTTAAAAAGAAACTCTACAGATTATGTGTAACCCGACTGAAGTGCAGTTTTTCGTTTGTATGACGTAACGAACCACCTTAAGGCTACGGTATGGTGGTAATCGATTAATGACAAGCATGAACATTACGCTGCACGATTCAGTTTATTAATGTAGAAAAAAATGGGTGATGTTATTAGTACATATACGAAAAACACGAAAATAAGTAAATAGCTAGACATGGTAGTAAATTTTTTGCACTAGTTTTACCTGTACAGAACTGTTTTTTTATTTAACCATTTATTGTACACAAAAACAAATACAGGACAAGTACAAAAATAAAAATGACACAACAGGCACTACTTATTTCTAATAAGAAATTTCTTACAGCAGAACTTATAAAAATTTATCATAATTGCTGAGGAGAGTCACCCTGTAAAGTTTGTGTAGGTAGGTACCTACTGACTGATTAACTAAAACATAGCCCTGTAAATGTCGTATTTTGAAAAACAAGATCGGTATATTATTAACATTTTATTTTGGTATTTATATTATAAGTAACTCATTCAAAATAAAGAAAATTGCTGCAATTTTTTAATACATGCTACCAAACTTGCTAATGGAATGGTTAACCATTTTCATTTAAACGTTAAAATGTGAACTTAGCCTTATGCGCATACGCAGATCGACTGCCGTTTTAAGCAAAGCCACTTAAGGCGAGGATGTTTTGTTTGATGTTTATAGCTTATTGTGTCAAGTGCAATAGATCTGTCGTATGTGCTGAATGCTAAACGCGACCTTACGACTTCTTTGGTGGACGAATGTCACTGATATTGTGACTGATTTGGATGTGCTACAATTACTCATCACAATAATATATCAGGCAATTACTACTATTACTTAGGCGCTATACATACATAACGTCCGTTGGTGCGTTATTTTTGCGCAGCGCTATCCGTTGCGTTTGAAAAATACAATTTTCCACAGGGGTTCAATCCTTGGATGAATTTTGCAATCGCATTGCAACATTTCGCATTGCGCTCACCAACCCGCCTGCCTAGCGTGGTGAGTACCTATGGTACATACCCCCCTACTAGGGGGAGGCCTAAGTATGTTCAGCAGTGGACTTTATTGTGGATGTTATAGTTGTAGTAGTAGAGCCATTATTACCAATGGACGGTGTATTAGGCGGGTTCTCGAGTAGAGGCCATCATGGCTCGGCAAGTGTAGCGTTGGACGCCCTCTGGCCACATTGCGAAACAAGATATACTTTCTGGGGAAGGCCTATGTCCAGAAGTGGACTGCTATGGCCTGATGTGATGAGCCTATATAAGCTTACCAGGTTCATCGGGCCATTCGACGACTCGGTGTCCAACACGAAAGAAAAAGTCTCCCAAACGTCGCTGAACAGACGTTTCCCAATAGTGGCGTTTACGCGTTTTGTAATATTTGGTCTTTACGACGCTTGCGGTCTTGTTTGTAGATATTTGGTCAACAAGGTGGATAGCACACACACCGAACTATAATGCGGTTCTTGACTAAGTTCTTGACCATACAGGTGACAATCTATGACAGCTGCTTTTCATGCGGTATACGGAACACCTATAACTCATAGGGTATACGGTTTTGTATAAGGTTGAGTAGCCTAGGTAATTTCTTTTCCGTTTGATGGCAGCTTAGGATAATATGACCCCATTTATTTTCCGCGGGTGTCGTAATAAGCGATTAAGGGTCTCGATGGTTCCTATGTATACTTACCAGTTTTAGGATACAGACTCTCTCTCTCTCTTCGTGTGGGACACCGAGTCGTTCAACGACCCAGAACAGACTGACAACCCTCAAATCCTTGCAGGATGTGGGAATTATGGACGTATTTCAACGCTCTGTTCAACCCGTAAGGAATAAAAGCGTGATATGTACGTACGGTAAATAATATCATTTTGACTGAAAACCGGTTCCGGTAAAACTCCGGAAAATCTTGCGGTGTGTGTGTGAACTGGCACGATGCTTGCGGTCTTGGCTGTATTTGTGTGACAAGTTTGTTTTGCGGTAATTGCAGGGCTTTTTCAAATTGACACGGCAAATATTCATGCTGACAAGTGTCATAATAATAATGAAGAGTGTAGGTACCTAGGTACCTTGGTGGGAATTTGTTTAAAGTATGAAACGTAAGCTTCTTCTTTTCGCATAAAAAAATGTAGAAGTCTGATGTGAAGGTACTTAAGGTATCTACTTAAAAGAAGAAAAAAGATACTTAGTTACCTCTGATTGTTTCAGCAGCAAATAATTTTTACCTTTACGAGATCAATCTAAGTATAGTACAGACAGATTCTATACTGTACAAAACAGTGTAGAATTTGTTCCATTTATTCTTCATCAAATCTGTTACAGTATTTCGATTCTTTACACGAGTAACTCAAGATATTATTACCGATATTATTATTAGACCTCGAAAATATCTCATACCTACTTAAATAAAATACCTAGACTCTTCCATCATCCCTCTTCTTTTGATAGGTATAATATCTTGTCAATACGGCCCACGCAGACAACACAAAAGATGACCAATCGTGAGGACATAAGGCTCAAATTTCATCCTTTTCAGCCCACTCACATTGTTCTAACTGTCTCCATCCATTTTCCGTTCTGAGTCCTTTTCACGGTGTTGCCAGACCGAGCCAAAGAGTCACTTTCTGTCCCTTTTGGCGAAAAAATGTGTCATATTTGTCCGCTTGCATGTTTGCATCCACGGCATTCGATGTCTCATTCTGGACAATCTAGAATTATTGCTCTATAGAACGCTTGGTGTGCTGAAAACTCTGCAGGCGTGATTATACCAAGAAAAGATTAACAACTTTTGAAACAACTAAAATTTTTCGTTTCCCTATAGATACATTAGTTTCGACGTTCACGTTTTAGTTCACATTTCCCACTATTGGTTCTACAAAAAACTTATTCAGTTCCTGTTCTAATTACGACTGGAAAGTTTTCGGAACACGACACGGATCCGTGTACTCTGTGCAGTGAAATTTTACACACAAGTGCGTCTTTGTTTTTTGACTGTACATATTTAAAACGAGGAATAATGTTCACCTAGAAAAACAGAGAAGAGGTTTGCTAAGGTCATTTTAAAAACAGTCGTAATTGAAGGGTAATATTGTCCGACATTGGCGGAGAAATCTGGCAACACTGCCTTTCACTAGTGTTCTCAGTTCCTATTCAGACAAATAAAGGATACATTTTCTTTGTTTTTCATATCAGCGCCGAGCAGATTTTCCCCTTTTCCAGGAATTATACACGAGTAGAGTGCTCGTTGTTTGGAATGAAATACTTTGGGTTTAATCGCGTTATTTTGAAGGATTTATGGCTATTCTTCCAAGTACATAGAATATGCCTACTTGTACGGTCACTTTAAAAACTAGTTACTTGAACCGGGACGGGGATCAGTAAGGTCAGTAGGTAAAACCATAAAAACAATTTTAACGATATTACAGCAAAAAAAACATATTTGAGGATCCTTTTATATGTCTACTCGATATAAAGTAACTTTAATATCAATTTCATCTACATTCTGCTTTTAAGCGAAAACAAATAGAATGCAATGTAAGTAATGAGAAATGTAATAAGTTTTATATTGAACATTCTTAACTGACAGTTTATTTTGTATTTTATAGCCTCAGAGTAAGAAATCGTTCTAGAGGGAACCCTACAGATTGTCAGGATGACGACATATTATAGTATGGAAAACTAATCACGATTAGACGTGCAGTGAAATACAAACTCATAACAGTGCATTAAACATGGATCTTCACAAATGGGGCCTAAGAACTATTTGAAGAATATTGGCTATTTTAAGTTCCTTGCACCACACAACATTTCTAATCCAGTACCATACGATCACATATCGGAAAATACTGAAGAAATAGTAGGTACGTAATGCACCTTATTATTTACAAAAGAACCTAAGAAAAGAAGTATATTGTGTTTTCATGCATTAAGTTGTGTTTCTAAGCTCGCCAAGTTTACGATCAGTTTTTCTCGACTTCATATTGAATTTTCGAGGAATTCCTTTTGGAAATATGGCTAGCTATGGCATCTAAGCGATTCTAGTCTTAGATGAAAATACGGCTCAGACAGACTGTAATCAATAACTGGCTAATAAGATTAGGCTATCATCCATCTGCCATAATTGTCTGAAGGATCATTATCAATTTCCAAGATCTGTGTTTCCAAGGTAGAAATATTTTCCCAGAATTCTGGTACACAGAAAACGGCAAAGGATTCTTTGTTCCAAAATTGAAATTAATTGAGTTCAGGGAAAATTTTTGGTTCTGTCAAATAAAGTAAGTCTTAAGGTTCTTTATTTAAGGCTGTGAATTGACAAAATGCAGAAAAGCGTTATATTCGATTCAGTTTTAAGCCTCTCACTGTGGTGACCGAGACCTCATGAATCGCCTGTAGTCTACCACTATTGATTTATTTGGGTAGATTGATATTTTTCGACAAAAGAAATTCCTCAAACGACAGCAAAATTAAAAGAGGTTATTAGTCGACTCTGTGTCCCACAGGACAGAAAAAGTTCAGTCGGTGCTCGGAACTTGACTGTCGAAGATCTCCTGAGGATGCTCCGTGGAGGAGTGAAACACGTGTAGAGTGTAAAACGGTGGTTGCGGTGTTGGTGTGTTGTATCGCTGGTACATTTGCATTAGGTTGCGGTCGTACGTGTGGTTCACTCAGCAGCATACCGTCATAGGTGCGGAAGAAGTTAAATATATTTCTATCATTTTCATCAAGATGGACTTCCGCAAAATTACGCCTGATACTATTAGTTACTCAGAAAAAGTTCATTATGAATCGGTTTTCTTTTTTAACTTCTTTTTAAATATAACTTTTTCAGTCGCGTTTACTTTCACACATAATAGTTATTTTAAACGGGTTTTACTGCGATAGCTTTTTAAGTAAATTCTTTTTTTTAAGTTGGTTTACATTGTACTTACCTATATCTACAAACGTTCCCACCCATCCATAATTTCGGAATAGTACTGCAAACGCACTGACAGCCCAAACTTCTTTTGTTTTCATATTTACGCGAACACTGGCCAGTTTTACCGCCATTTTACAGCCGACGCGGATACTATCCCTGATTGGAATTTTAAATTTGGAATCGTTCTGTGCTCCTATTTCAAAATAATTGTTCTAGCACTGCGTTTGTCAGTTGTTAACCCTTTTCTCTGACAGATTAGTTAGTATTTTTATTTATCAAACCTATGACTGACATTTCCAATCACAATGTTTTTTACTTCCATCATCATGACCTGACCCACCCTCAGAAGAAATGGAGAAAGAAGTCGAAAAACCAGAGTGAAGCCATGAAAAATTAATCATTATTTAGATTCAGTCGAAAACTATACCTAACTCTTTTCTACTAATCTAGGGAAGTATTTTTAATTACCTATCTAATAAATGCCGTGTGATGCCGGCTTAGAATAGCATCACCCCATTTCTTTCCTGTGGGTGTCGTAAGAAGCGACTAAAGGACTCGAGGGTATCATGTGTATTGCAATTTTAGGCGACAGGCTGACAACCTGTCACTATAGCGATACACGACAATAGCTAAAACGGCCCTCAAATAATGTGTCAGACGTGGCGATAACGACCGTACTTTTACGGCCGTTGACGCTCTGCCTACCCCGCAAGGGATAAAGGCGTGATGTATGTATGTATGTATGTATGTATCTAATAAAGAATTATCCTAATTAAAGTCGGTATAAGTGTGCTTTTGTTTGTTGTTTTAATGAATTTAAACCCATCTAATTAAAAATCTAAATAAAAGAACTTGTGGCGCGTAGCGAGACCGAATGAGACGATTTGCCGAATGTAGATCATATCTCTGAATATTTCGTTGCTCTGCGGCTCTGCGGCAGGTTTGAGTTTTAAAATTGGATGCACTTCGCGTTCCTATTTTAAACCCTTGTTTTAAATCTATTGTTCTGTAGGCAGTGTTTTGTAACGGAAACTGCGCATGTCTGTCTGGCTGTCTTGCTAATTCAAACATGGAACAGTTTTCGTTGTTTCCATTCTTTGGGCTTTCCAATTTTGAAATCCGAATGCATTGACAGCGCGATAGTTCTTCCAATGAGGAACTGTCAGGACTACGTTCTTTAAATCGTGTATAGATGGTGCGTTGCAATATGAGGGACTACAGATCACTTATATTAAGAGTATTACAAACTTTTAAGTTATGAACTTTTTGAATTATTAACACTATGGGCCGGTCAAAGAGTTTACATTGTAATTAGGGTCAGCAGTGTACAATCTGAGTTATTTCTATGCGAAACCTCCAAGTCACATTGATGCCTTGGATCAATTTTGTATGACGTTATTAATTCTCCGACGGCACAGAGAATTTGAAGACATAGCCATGGTATTCAAAATAACCGTGAAACAAGTCACGAATATTTTTATAACATGGATTCGTTTTATGGCGCTGAAATGGAAAACCATTGATTTGTGGATAAACAGAGACGCTGTTATGATGTACATGCCCTTGGATTTTCACGACAAATATCCTCATACGAGAGTGATTTTAGACGCCACTGAGTGTCCTATAAAAAAACCTCACCTCCCCACTACCCAGCAGATTACATTTTCAACTTACAAAAATAGAAATACAATAAAAATGCTTGTAGGAATCGCACCAAGTGGCCTTATATCGTACATTTCGCCGAGCTATGGTGGGTCAGCTTTTGACAGACAATTAATAGAAAAAAGCTCAATACTTACACGGTTTGAATACAACGACTAACTTATGGTGGACAAGGGATTAAATGTTCAAGACATTTTTGTATCACATGGGGTAAAAGTGAACATGCCAACGTTTTTTAAGAAAGGCAATCAAATTTGCCCAGAAACCCTTTCAAAAGACCGAAAAATTGCAAGCAAACGGGTACACGTGGAGAGAGTCATTGGCATGCTTAAAACGTATAAAATATTAACGCAACCCATGAATCAAACTGAAACTTTGCTCTCCAGTGACATAACTTTTATTGTGGCCATGCTCGTAAATTTTAGATCAAATATTATTAATAAAACTGCATAAGTTACTTACTGATCTTACTTTACTTTTTTATAAAGAACATGCTTAAATTTTTATATTGTATAGATATCTACATAAAAATAATTCTTTATAGGCATTTTCGTAGAAATCCTTTAAGTAAGAAGTCAACTCCTTAAGGAAAAGTTCATCCCTTTCTATTTTGATAATCACAAAGTCTACAAAGGTATAAATGCAAAAAAAAAGCGGCCAAGATTGTGTCAGACACGCCCACAAATAGGGTTTCGTAGTCAACGTTTAAATATCAGGTTTTTCAGCATTAAAAACTTAATTTTGTTGCTGGTTTGTTAGCAGCAGTATGATCTATTGGGATTGTAATGCACTCACAGTGCTATATTATTTTCACTTGTCAGCAGTATGATGACCAACCGCAAATAGAAAAACTAAATTTTTTCTGAAACCTTTAATGGTACGATATCCGTTATAGTTTTCATTGTAATTTCAGATTGTAAGCTATGTTCCATATTTATTTCAAATTTTTAGCGTTTATACTTTAGATGTTACAGCTGGAACAAATTATGGGTCAAAAACGCCCTTTTTAAAAGCAAATATCTCGTGACAGAAACATTTTAGTGACTTTGTTTCAAAGAAACCTCACCTTAGTTTTAAAAGACCTATTCAACGATACCCTACTCAATATTACAGAAGAAAAAAAATTTTTTTGCCCCCCTTTCACTTGTATGGGAGGGCGTCCAAAAAACTTTTTAAATATTTTTTTCTTAACATTTCTATATTTGGGTCAACACGATCTATCTTCTCACCTCATGTCGATAGCTCTAAAACTGACGAAGATATGAGGGCGCGGCATACAGACAGACAGACAGACAGACAGACATGACGAAACTATAAGGGTTTCTAGTAGACTACGAAACCCTAATAGCAAATGGATCTTTTTGTGCACAGTAAATATCAAATATCAAATATCAATCATTTATTTCTTTGTAGGAATGTACAAGATTCTCTTAAAGAAAGTCATATTCTAATACAATCTTAAAAAAAGAGAAAATTTCTAATGCAAAATTTTCTCTTTTTTATAACAATTTGAGTTCCTACTCTAAACGCGGCTCAGGCGGGATAAAAAAATAAAAATAAAGGCACTGCCTCGGGGCTGGCCAGGCTAACCACACAGCATGCAACTTTATGCCTCAATGAATGACAATTAAATGGAATAACATTCTGTCAAAATTTTAAAAAGGAGTTACATTTGTATGGTTAGCCGGACCCCCTTGCCCCTGCACTTGGTAGTAATAGTCGTGGCTTTTCTTGAGACGCCATTGGCCACTGTTTTCGCACAACTCAATGTAATTAATTGTTTCTGGGGATATTTTCATTTTCCTGGCTGTAAAAGGACACTTTACTTCTATAACACTGTCGTTTGCAATTAGACCATCTGGGGTAGAAGCCAAAAATTGCAGGTCATTATGAATAATTATGCCACATCTTTTACTTGGTAATTAGATAGCTTTGTGAACTTTATTAAAGCTTTTTTTTCATATATTCTGCCGTGATGAATTGCGGGGGTAGATATTTCTACATTTTTTAATAGTGATTTTGCTAACATTTTCTTATCTTTAGCTTTACAAATTTTACCAAAGTTTGAACTGTGTAGTCTTCTCAGCCTTTCTTTTTTCCACTTTTTGTTATAATTTCTTGTGGTCGCCTCTAGTTCGAGCTGTGCTTCAGGGGACAAGAGCAACTCTTCCAAAAAACGATCTTCCTCGGATTTTTCCATGTAATCATGGTCATGAAATATAGCTTTTTTATTTGCTGGCGTGGCTATTTGTAGTATAGGCATTGGGGATCCTTGAAGGGCCGAAAATTTATACAATGGTTTTTAAAAAACTCTATATATTTTTCATCATTGCAATCAGCAACTGGTCTGGGATCAAAATTAATATTTTTTTTGTGATTGCGGTCCTGAATTTTCATTTTGAAATCCTCCGCCTTTACAGGGCCACCTTAGTAAAATTCCGCAGGATGATGAAAAGTTTGTAAGTGCGCCGTACAGCTTGAGCGCACGTTGAGGATTTTTCGTGATGTAAAATCAATCAAGCCGTATAGCACCGCCACAACATGTTTACATGTTGCATGAGGTCCTACGCCAGCAGCACACTCGCACTGTGTTTCGGTAATAGTGTGTGCTTCATATTTTATTAGTACATTGTAATGTACGTTTTTTTTCATCTCTGCTGCACATTGTGATGATATGAAATGGTGCGTCCCCTGACAAGCAACACGGAAAGTCAGTAAAAAATAATCCCTATACATGTTGGCTGCATGTATTTTATCATCTGAACAAAATGTTTCTAGATCTGAATTGTCCAAAACGGGCAAGAATATATCAGTATTAACGTCTTGAAAAAGTTTGGCATCAGGAGCTTGTATTTTGTAGGACGATTCTGGGTTGTTGACAATGTCCCCGAAAAGTTTGTCATAATCTTCAAGCCTGAAATATATAAAAAATTAAGTATTTTTAATTGATATCCCCCAAAGAGACTTTATACTATTGTTAGAGCAACGGATGGCTGAAAATAATCGATAGAATCAACAGATAGCTTTAAATAATACTGTAAATACCTTGAAATCTGTTGAGACACAGATAAAAATATTTATGCATCTTACAGGGTTATATTTTCAGTATATATGGCGAGTGTGGATGGGAATATTGGGTGGGAAGACCTACGCGAACGTACCTGGTTTTCCTAAGGTCAAGGGTACCCTAAACTGACGAGCGAGCTTGAAAAAAAATATGAATGTTGAAGAAGCGAAAGAGGTGTGTCAGGATCGTAGCAAGTGGAAAAATCTAGTCTCTGCCTACCCTTACGGGAAAGAGGCGTGATGTATTATGTATGTACGTATTTATTCAGTAAAACTAACTAATTATACTTTGTCAGAAGTGATGGAAGCAGCATCTGCCTAACGCGAAAGGCATAAAGATGTGATTAAATGTATGTAATTATTTATATTAACAGAGATAGGTTTGAAATACTAGGTACTAGACTTATACATAAAGAACATTTGTTAAGTAGTCAACACTAAAATATCTCTTTCCACGACAGCCTCTTTGAGACTGTCGCCTAAACTTACCCAGCACTGTTTTATGGGTCCAAGGGGCAGGTAATTTATTAACAGTTTACCATACATACGATACAATAAAAGTTATTCAAAGTCCATATTTACGGGTATATACTGGGTTATTTTTTAGTCAGTGCGCAAACTTTGCAGGGTGTTTCTATTCGTGATTCTGAACAACTTTTATTATGGGACCACCTGCGAATTCCCAAAAAAAAATTTGGATGTTCCATAGAAAAATTCATACCTACTCGGCAAAAATGTATGGAAAAACCGAAAATTTTTTTTAGATTTCGCAGGTGGCCCCATAGTAAAAGTTGCTCAGAATCACGAGTAGGAACATCCTGCAAAGTTTGCGCACTGACTAAAAAATAACCCAGTATTATTATTCATAATTTTAAATGGTTGTGTTCCTACCGACTAAATTCTCCCTGCATTGTATAAAGTTTAGTTGAAAAATTTATCACCTAACCATGTTGTATGGATAAAATCTTCTTACCTTTGAACCAGTGTGGCTTTTTTCCCTGTTCGCTTTGCATTGCGCTTTTCTAGCTCTGCTTTCAGCGCTGGAAGTGACCAAGAACTGTAATTCTTGCTCATATTTAGTCTTCATGTACGGAAGAAACAGGAGATCAATAAATCGCAATTTCGAAATTTTTTTACCATCGAAACTATTAAAACTTAAGGCAGAGCCCTCAGAGCCTTTATAAATAGACAGGCCATAGTAAACAGACACGTCTTGACATTATAATCTTTAAGAAACTAACTTTAAAATCAGTCAGTCTTTACCAAAAAGTTTTATATCAAATAAAACCCTTTTATTCAGCATCCTATCAGTGTTCATAACAAAAGTTAATAACTAAAAAGTTTGTAATGTAAGTATAAAGTTTGTAAATAATCTGTGGTCCCTCATATTGCAACGCGCCATCTGTACACGATTTAAAGAACGTAGTCCTGACAGTTCCTCATTCTATATTGAAGCGGCGATTTTCAATTTTCCATGTGACATGAGTCCTATGTTCTAACGCTGATTGAAATTCAAATGTAGAACTTTTTTATTTTATAAAAATAGGTTGACAGCTTAGGTTGACAGTATTATTCATACAGAGAACTGTATATTTTAGTTACATCACAAATTAGGGAAACGGCGCGCGGGGCGTTACATGACTATTTGATAATTCCAATAAAAACAAACAAGAAATCTAAACAATGAATCCGAAAAAGGGTAGATTGATATGTTTGCCCTCAGATTGCTGAGTAAAACCGCTCCAAAATATCGAGTTACTTAATCAAAAACCTTACCACGGTAATAAAACCGTTTTAAACAATAATATTATACTAAGTGTTATAAACAAACGCGAAAATCTAAAATCATTATTTAAGAAATCTAAAAATAAGTATCTACCTTTTTCATATTTGACGTATAATTTGTACCTTCCTATTACTGAATTACGATTTCAAGTACTTACCCCCTAGCTAAATGTGCGTAAGTATTTTTATAATTAAGGTTTTGTGGGAGATAAACCTGGGGCAGATTTTTGTAGCTTGATATTGCTTGGATATTATAAAATGACCCAAAAGCATTAAAATATTAATTTGTTTAAAAGTCATTTTACCAGACTGTTTATTCAATGAAACATGTCGGTCGAACTTATTTCACGGGAAAAAGTTTTTACCCTTTGGTAAAGCTCAATTTAAGTTATTAGTTTCATGAATTTCGTCGAAATGACCCTTCGTTCGCAGTAGTTCCATTGAGATTAGTTCCATGGAACTACTGCGAACGTTTTTTTCGCACTAGTTCAGTGTCGTAAAGAGAATTGACCTCGATCACCATCTTACTGCCCTTATCCCAAATCAGTTTGGGTCGGCGCAACATGTTTTGTTACAACACGAAATCATGTAGCAAAAGGATTTGGCTATATTTCATAACCGGCCGCCTGCCTGGCAAGTGTTTGCATAAAAAATTAAAACACGTTGCAAATTTCTAAAAATAAAAGGCTTTTCTAGTAAATAAAACCTTTCAGTTGAAACCTCGACGTCGCAAGCAGAAAAGGCATTTTAAAATGTAATTTTAGTCCGCTGGTGTCTGCAACCGAAAATATCTCATCAAAGTGGGCTGCGAAAAAAATAATAAAAGTTCCTAGCGAATTGAGAACCTCCTCCTTTTATTTCGTCGGTTAAAAAGACTATGGTTTAACCTAAATAAAGAAGTGAAGGTGAGAGCTTTTTTGAGTTTGTAATTGAAGCTTTTTCTGATTTTTGGAAAGGTATAGTTTTATAGTATTCTTTGCTCTGATCTAGAAGTAGGTAGGTAACAGAATTGAACGGTGGACTGTGATCTTGGAAATACAAGGTACTTTACTGCTTACCGACAATAAAGTTATAAAAGATATTCACTCGCATAATTTCTATTAAAGATTAACTTATTCTATCGCGACACAAAAAGCATGTAGACTAGACTAGCGGCTGTGACCGAGCCACAAAAGCACATTTTAGTGTTCTTCGTTACCTCGGGATTCAAATTTGCACTCGTGGCAAAAATAAACTTTACTCTCTTGTTGTACAACTAACTATTATTTCGATTTCCACGATGTAACTATAACATATTTATTACTCACTGAAAAGGTCTTTGACCACTTTCATTCATAATGATGGCACTTATACAAATAAGTAGTAATAATTATTATGTTGAAATACTGGCAGAGTATTCTTATCAGATTCTTGTACGCTTAGTTATATTATTACGGCGGTTTACTTAGTAGGCGCCTAGATTGCAACAGTGTGATAACTTGCAGTACTTAATGACATAGGAAGCCTGTATGTACAGGGAGTAACAGAAAAGGAGTACAGGGTATAACAAGCCGAAAGGAGGTCTAGGTACTCGTGAAACTGAACTTTCCCCAAAGAACATAGGTAGAAACACGAAAAAATATCGACGCTTGAAAGGCAAAATTATCTAAGCGACATTTTTGGCCAAATTGAGTTATATACATTGTTGGAATCGCCTGATTTTTCTGCGTCGTTTGGTCCTACTCACGTCTCTCTACGATGACTTTTTTGTCGCTTAGACATTTTGAAATTTGCGAAAATTCACTTTTTTCGGTTGACTAACCGACACGATTTTCGACCATTTTTGAAAATTTGGTGGTTATCGAAATTAAATAATGCTAAATTTGACTTTGGTCAAATTTTACCGTTCTCTTCGTACAGTATTTTCTCCACTTAGTCAATTTTGCCTCAATCTGACAACACAGTGTAAGGCGCATAGCTATTTTTTTCCTTACAAAGATCTCGTTTTTTCATCACTTAAGTAATTTTTGCATACCCGTTTTCCTGCGTGCTTGGCGTTTAGTTAAAAATGCCTGTTATAATTTTTCTTTATTCTGTTGGTTCAGTATATATTACCTGTCTTAAAAATAAATCTGATTGTCGCTTAGTCAATTTTTACCCGCCGTTTTTAAAGATTCTTTTCTTATTTAAACAATTTTTACTTGACCAAATACGATTATCCAATGTCGGTTAGAACCTATGGTAGCATCACGTACGGGCACTTGGAATATTTTTATTTAAAGTAGTTTACATAAAAATGTTGGTTACTTCTACGGATGACACACGAACAGTCGCTTGTGCAAACAGTGAATCTAGAGTTTAAGTTACTTAGATTGTTCATGCATGGCGTCGCTTGGGATGCACGCGCGTGCTTCGATTACGATGTCGCCAAATATGACGAATGCACTTTTCATGTAACAAGTCCAAAAACTTTCAGTAGAATTTACAAATAAATCAGATTATAAATAAATTCAGTTTCTTAGCTCGTTACCTACTTCTGTGGTCATCATCACATTAGCCTATAATAACAGTCCACTGCTAAACGTGGGCCTCACCAGGGTACGCCAAAAGGTAAAATCCTTGCGTTTACCATCCAGTCCTTACCAGCTGCTGTCTTCAAGTCATTGCTCTTTCTGAGCGTAGCATCCACTCGAGAACCCGCTTACTCCGTCGTCAATCGCTTTTACGACAGATGTGACCAGACCACTGACCCTTCAGCTTGCTACCTTCTATTTCCAATATGTCCGTTACTTTGGTCTTCCAATAATCGTTCCGGATTAACCTCGACATATTAGCGAGATCCCTAGCATAGCATCCCCTCTCTGAATGACATGTAACCAGTGTCCCAGTTTTACTCTCAGATTTCATGTCTCTGCTCCATAATTCATCATGAGCAGTAAGATACACTGATTAAACACCTTATTGCGGCGAGGGTGACTCCAGAACAAGATACGTCTTCCCAAATGCTACCCAGTCCAGCCGCACTGTTCTGGAAATTTCAGCCTCAATGTTATCTTTTTCTAAGTACAATTTTTGCCCAAGGTATTCATACTTTTGGACAATTTCAAGGTCTACTACACCTTCGACGGAGATATGCTATTGAGCTGGACCGTGGTCTTTTCAAATTCATCCCAAGTCCATCATGCCTCGAGGCCGAATTTAAACTGAACACCTTTGACAGGACCTGCCGCGATTCTATGTTCCTCTCTGATGATTATGCCCATGTAGGTGGCAAAGCGGAGATTGTGAGGTATTCACTGTTGACGAAATTGTCCAGTTCATTCCATGCTAAGGTCTTCAAGCGCATTGGTGAAATGTTTGGGCGATATAACGTCACCCTGTTTTACACCTCGCAGTAGTTGAATGGCCCTTGTTAAAAGTGATAGAAATATGTTCAGCTTTTTCCGCGCTTATGAGGGCAAGTTATGCTGCTGAGTGAACCACACGTACGACCGCAACTTAATCGACAGGGGCAGTTACTTATTAGTCAGTCCTCGGAACGTGACTGTCGATGATCTCCTGAGGATACTCCGTGGAAGTATAGCTGTAGAATGTAAAACGGTGGTTGTGGTGTTGGAGAGGTGCGTCGCTTGTACATTTGCATTAAGTTGCGGTCGCGAGTGTGGTTCACTCATAAGCGCGGAAGAAGCAAAACTTTCTATCACTTTCAATAAGATGGACTTCCGAAAAATAATGCCTTATACTTTTCGTTACTTTGAAAGGCTATATACTGGAACGCATATCGTTGCTATTAATTACAGGCTTCTCAGTATCTGTGGAGTGGGGATATCGATAGTCGACTTGGCGTCGTTGCAAAAACTCAAGAACAGCCCAGGTTTCGATGAAGTCGAAGGCTTGCTTTTAGTCCACAAAAGCCACACACAGCGGTTGGTCATACTATTCTGATTTCTGTGAAACTTTCCGTACAGCATGAATGTGGTCCACAGTGCCTTTACAAGACCCGGTCTGTTCCAGTAGCTAGAAACCGTCAAATATTGATGCCAGACCATTCAATGCGACTCTCGAAAAAAGCTTATGACAGTGTCTCAGAAATAGTAATGAGTACATAGTAATGGGCTTTCGGATTGGGCAGACAAAATTTCCTAGGTGTTTGTAGGAATGGCTAGTGAAAACCTGGATTTGATGAGTTAAAAAGACAATTTTATCTCCGTTATAGCAAATGGGACAACCCGGAATGGTTAATGATGATGATGATCACACTACTGAGCTACGTCCTATAGACTTTTCTCGAGATCGTAATAAAACGACTAAGATTTGACGCCTTACAACCACTGGGATGGGCAGGGTATCGTAAAGGCTTTAGTACAAATATACCCACATCCTAAAATACAGAAGTCAGAAGAGTTCAACCAACCGTTGCGTATGGCTTTTGTAGCCCTGAAAACCTGGGCTGTTCTGGTGTCTTTGCAGCCGTGCCTAGTCGAATGGCTGTCTGTGGAGGTGCGGAGAAGCCTATTGGCGAAGACCCCTGTTCAAGTACAAAACCACAAAACAAGGTCCATACTATTACACCGAGATGTAAAACAGGATGACGTTTTATCCTTGAAACTTTTCACCAAAATGCCATGGGATGTCTTCAAAACCTGACAGTGTGATGGGTTGGGTATCAAAGTCAACGGCGAATATTTTATGTATCTCCGCTTTGCCGACGCCATAGTCATAATGGCCAAATTGCTTCAGGATCTGCAAAAAATGCTGTCCTGTTTATATACGGTCTCGAAGCATGTTGAATTCAGGATGACCTTGGTCAAGAGCAAGATAATTTTGAATGAACATGAAGTCGTTCCTGAGCCAATATCCGTGGTAGGTGTAGGACGTAGGTAGACCTTGAAGTTGCCCAGAAGTATGAATACCTTGGACAAACATTGCAGTTAGGAAGATACAATTTCGAGGCTGAAATCACCAGAAGAGTGAAGCTGTGCTGGGTAGCATTTTGGAAGTTTCGTCTTATTCTGGAGCCACCTTTGTCACCATGCCTCTAGACCATGCCTTCTGGGCAGGTTTTTGGGGGGTTTTCCTGTCCAGGGGGTCCGGCAAACTATACACATGTAACACCTTTCTTGTTTTAAATATTGACTTAGTGATTATTTCCATTTACTTGTCATTCATTGAGGCATAAAGATACATGCTGTGTGGTTAGCCTGGCCAGCCCCGAGGCAGTGCCTTTATTTTTATTTTTTTTATCCCGCCCGTGCCGCGTTTAGAGTAGGAACACAAATTGTTATAAAAAAGAGAAAATTTGCACTACAAATTTTCCCTTTTTTAAGTTTGAATTAGAATGTGACTTTCTTAAAGTGAATCATGTAATTCCTACTGAGAAATAAATGCTTTGACTTTGACTTTGACCAAGATGTTCAATCGGAGTGTCTTATCATGTACGGTGATGACTAACGGAGACGAGACGTGAAATCTGACAAATCAATTGTCCCACCGGCTATGTATCACTCAGAGACCGACGAAAAGGTCTATGTTAGAGATCTCGCTAATGGATAAGGCCCGGAAAGAGATTATCTTCTAAATGTCCAGTAGGTTGGTCACATTTGCCGTAGAAACGATAGACGATGTTTTAATCGGGTTTTCGAGTGTAGGCCAAGCCTCAGCAAGCATAACTTTGGGCGCCCACGGGCCAGATGGACCGATGGCGATGAAGAAGATCGGCTGGTAGCAAATGGATGCGAATACGGATGATCGTGCCTTGTGGCGTACCCTGGGGGAGGCCTACATCCAGCAGTGGACTACTATAGGCTAATGTGATGATGATCCTAGTTGAAATAGGCCTCTTTGTACCTTAGTGTTGATTTTTATTGTTATTGATATAACACTTGAATTAAATAATTAGGTAAATTTTCTGTAACAAATGTTATTTAAGTCAAATTGCTGGGAAGAATTTAGTATAAAATTGTAACCTAAGTAGTTTTGCCTCAAATTCGAAGTACTTTTGATGTTAGTTAGGCAACTTTTACTCCGTCGTAAATTCTTAAAAAAGGTGTTTATTAAAATTTTACCGTACCTTTGTCATTCCCAGCTTGTCGGTTAGTCAAATTTGCCTGTATTTATTTTTAGGTAATTTTTGACTAAGCGACACTAACTCTAAAACTAAGCATTATTCTTTACTGATATGTTTACTAAAATTTAGGTAAAAAAATAACAAAACAAATATGTAAAACCTAGGCTTCTATAGTAAAAACGCGTTAGCTTGGCAATAGCGTACATTGACACGACCGGTACCAAAAACAACATTTTTTGGCGATAATTATCGCTCTCCATACAAACTATCGCTAGAAATCACATCGCTAAAGTATCATAATACCGGCCAATTCCGGGTATTCCCCCGGCACAACCCGGCGTCATTCCACAACCATGTATATCCAAAATTTTCAAAAATGAGTGTACTTGTAGCCAATTCGAAAATTTGTTATTTTAACTATTACTTTAATTATGTCAATGATTTTTGCAAACTTTTAAAATTAGTTCAATTCTATAACATACGTTTTAAAATATTGCCCAAATTTATTCTCTAATAAAGGTATAATACCGTAAAATAAAAAATACTCTGGGTTGCAATTATAATTTTAGCAAATAGGAAGCCAAAAAGCTTTACAAAATACATTTTTACCATAAATAAATATAAAGCAAAATTGTTGACACTAAAACAAAAATTTTTGAGTTACGTTGTTTTGTAAAGAGCCCTAGCTGGCCAGAGGTGCGGTCCCGTAGGCTCGCATTTGTTTTCATTTTGATCGATCGTCGTCTCATTCCGTTCTGAAGTGCGTTTGCGTTCGTTCACGTTTGGAAGTCTTTCTTGCTGTATTTCGGTGTTTTGGTTATTGATTGTTTGATAAGTTTATTTTTGTTACATTACTTGTTAGTCATCGGGGAAATTAAATCTGCCCGACTTCGCTGGCTTGGACATGTCGAGAGAATGGGGGAGGATCGTGCGGCCAAGAGAGCATACCTAGGTCAACCACATGGACAACGTCCAGTTGGGCGTCCTAAGTATCGCTGGATTGACGAAGTCCAAAAAGACCTGGGAGCGCTTCAAATGGCCGATTGGCGACAAGCAGCTCAGAACAGGGAAGAATAGCGAAACCTAGTGTCGGAGGCCAAGATCCACTTTGTGTCGTTGAGTCAGCGAAGTAAGTAGTAAGTACTTGTTAGCCAGTCACGTTTTGTTATTTTTATTTTTTAAGTTTTGTTGTGTGGAGTGTAGTGCGATGGAGCCACCACCTAGTCCTACGACTATACTACGACTGCTGTTAATAAACCTATGGTCAAAATATTTAATTCCTTTTCACTTTATAGACCACACTGAAACATACACTATTAATACCCAGATCTAAAAACAGATATTCAAACTCATCATTCAAATAGCTGCCCCGGCCGGGAATCAAACTCGGACCCGGGGCTGTACAGTGTAAGGTACACTGTACAACCTCAAAACATAATTATCTCATAGAATTAAATAAAAAACATCAATCAGAAGTACGTTAAAAATAGGGTTATAACTGAAAATGTCTATTACCCATGCAATAACTTAGAGCGACCTTGCTATTGTACTACTGTACTCTAGCGATGTTCATATCGCATACATTTACTAAGAAAAACGATATATCGCTATCGCAAATATTGAGTACAGTGGTAGAAAAGGACAACGCCCGCTATTGCCAAGCTAACGCGTTTTTACTATAGGACTATCACAAAAATTTATACGATTTTTTTCTGAAAATCCAAACTTTAAACTGCTCTCCTGTAAAGTTACTCTGATGTCGCTTAGATAATTTTGCCTTTCAAGCGTCGATATATAGCCCTCCCATACAAAATCCCCGTCAGCTGATGGATTTACTATGAGGGGTATAATTCGACGTATTCACGTATCTAAGTACTACTACGCAACAATAGTCCACTGCTGGACATGGGCCTCCCTCTTTCGGAGGGTATTGGCATTGTCACCACGCTTGGCAGGCGGATTGGCGAGCGCAATGCAAGGTGTTGAAGATATTCACTAGGAACGCTGTGTCCATTCCCTGGATCCATCTAGTCGCCTTTTACCATACCCTCGAGTAGAAATGGGGTGGTGCTATTAAAATAAATAAATAAATATCCCTGGACGAGACACACAGCGCTATCTAGCCCCAAACTAAGCAAAGCTTTTACTATGGGAACTAGACTACTGATATAATACTTAATATATACTTTTTTTTTGCAAATAAACACATATTATACATAGAAAACACCCAGTTCTATTCTAAGCCATATATGACCATTAGGTATAGGTACCATATGACTCATTGTGTGCAACCGAGCTTTATCATAACGCAAGTAAACACAAAGTGAAAATCCAATTATCGTTCGATTCGTTTGTGTTCGGAACAGGTGAGGCGGAGGTTAGGAGGTTAACCTTTGATTAAACTTTGCAGATCAATAGGTGGGTGTCCTCGCTTTTACGATATTCACGGGTGGAATTGGAGTGATGCTATTACAGTTCGGCATCACTCGGCAATAAAAACAAGCGCCTATAATTCAGGTTCGGAAATTCAAAGTGTTCGAATAATGACATCAAAGATTTTCTGCGCCAGTTGTGTCTGCTCGTATATTACCACGGCAAATTATAGACGGTCCTGTACTACTTAACCTATCAGAATTTATTTGGTATTGTAACGATAATAGTTTTATTGCAAACAAAGTAATTAAATTCGTTTTCAGCGCTCTTGTGTATACAGGGTGTTAATTTAAATGCGTACCAAAGCTTCAGGGTAGGTTAAGTATCTATTAAGGATGCCGTAAAAAATATTGAAAAAAATCCCAGTATATTTTTCGCATTTATTCAAAACTTTTTTTTTGATACCTACTTCAATGTTTGACACTGTTGTTGTTTAGATAGTGCCCATACAAGTACTTTCGTCTAAACAACTTTGAGATTGAAAGAATTTCGGCTGAGATAGAGGCATTTAAATCAAATTTTATTATTAAATTACCTATCATTATCATTATAATAAAAAATAAAAAAAATTGTGATTGTTTTTTTTTTTCAATATTTTTTACGGCATCCTTAATCGATACTAAACCTACCCTGAAGCTATGGCACGCATTTAAATTAACACCCTGTATAGCTTAAACCTAGTCTGTGTGTACAGTTCACTAAAACTTGGTAAACTGCGTACATGAGTGACGAGGGTACACTGTCAGATGCAGTCAACTGTACACTACAGAGCTTGTACACAGTACATGTGTAGCTACAGCAGTAGGTCAACTTCGGAAAACACCCGAAATTCAGTTACAGAGATGCATAACCTCGCAGTACACTGTTCCTATGTACACAGTACACTATTCCTATTTATTACTGTAGCAGGACAACCGATGTGGCGCAGTGGTTAGTATGCCTGCCTGCCACGCAAAGGTTCCGGGTTCAATTCCCGGTGGGGTCACTCACAAAGTTGATATTTATCACTTTGTCAATTTGTTCCCAGTATGGTTAGGACATTGCAGGCTGAACCACCTGATTGTCCGCAAGTAAGATGGTTCCGTGCTTCGGATGGGCACGTTAAGCTTGTTGTAGCGGTTGCTGTCTATGATGGCGGTCGTTACACAACCATGTCAGTGGCCTGCTACTTGCAGTAGTCGGTTAAAAAACTCTGACACCAGGGTTCACCGGGTCGTTGAACGATTCGGTGTCCCACAGAGTAGAGAGCTAAACATGTTTACAGAAAGAGGTGAGTACAGAGGTTTTGAGTTGCGTTACTGATTAAGCTTATTACTTATTATTATTTACTGTGGCTTGTATGATTAAGTTACAATTTAATTGTATCGGTAAACTGTTAATTTGCAAACAATATTTGCACTAACAAGCTCTATTTTCGTTTCCAATTAAAATGGTTTGAAACCGCTAAACGGACCTCTAGTCATAAATTAAAGACGTTCGTACATTTTCTTTTAGTGGTTTTTCCTGCCGTGTGGTGTGGCTTAGAACGGCATATCATCCCAAAGGGGGATTTTCGCCCAGGGAATGGACAGCAGCGTTGCCTGCAAATGTAACATCTTTCAATGCGCTATTTTCGTTTCCAATTAAAATGGTTTGAAACCGCTAAACGGACCTCTAGTCATAAATTAAAGACGTTCGTACATTTTCTTTTAGTGGTTTTTCCTGCCGTGTGGTGTGGCTTAGAACGGCATATCATCCCAAAGGGGGATTTTCGCCCAGGGAATGGACAGCAGCGTTGCCTGCAAATGTAACATCTTGCAATGCGCTCGCCAGTCTGCCTGCAAAGCGTGGTGGGTGACATTGGCAATGCTCTTATGAGAGTCACTCAGAAAACTGTGTATAACAATACTGACAGATTGACAGCCTGTCGCCTAAAATCGCAATACACATCGACTCTCAAATCCCTTAGTCGCAAGGATTTAGTATAGGTAGTTAGATTACGCTTTTTAAGTTGAACTCATAAACCTATCTTTATTTCTTTCACGCCTTACGAACCTTTTTCGTGAGAAAAAAAGTGACGACTATGACGTCAGTGACTGACTTGAAACGTCGCGCGCCACCAGCCGGATCAAGGTCAAACTGAGTGTAACCAGATGATTACAAATATTGGATTTTTATTTTTACTATTTTCTGGTGAAAAATAATTATAAATCTTGGGATTTTTTCTAAAGTGAATGGACGCAACTGTTTTTAAACATGTCGTGTGTGGTTCCTGGCTGCAAGAGCCACGCAAGTGAACCAAATGTTGAAAACGGAAAAAAGTCATTTCACCGGTAAGTTTTCTACTCCAAATACTCCGCGATAAATAAACTAACCCTTACTTAAATGCATCCTTTGAAGTCATTGAAACAATACATTTACGTCGCAGGTTCTTATTAGGTGAATAATTTAGATTATTTAATACAAATATTATTTACTAATTCCCAGCGCCGGTTTTTGACATGTTACCTACTCATAAATTCTGCAGAAGTGCGTCCAATCGATATCGATAAAATATTTACATTTTGTACTGCATAAGTGCAGTATTGCTATTAATAGGACCCAAATGGAATAAATTCGTATAGTAATTTTGAATAATATATCAATTTAATAAAATTAATAATCATTCCAGATTCCCAGTTGATCCCGAACTAGAAAAAAAGTGGATAAATAATATAAGAAGAGCCAAACAAGCGAAACAACGAAAAAGGCTGTTATAGTAGTTGAAGTGGATAAATAATATAAGAAGAGCGAAACAAGCGAAACAACGAAAAAGGCTGTTAAAGTAGTTGTAGTAAATAATTGTAAATTCTGTACATTTTTGTAGGTTACATAAAGTTGTAAAAATTTCTGCTTTTGTGTATAGCTGTAAATAGGGTATATTCTGTACAATTTTGTAAATAAAACATTGTTTTAAAAACACAAACAAATTGAACAATTGTAAATCAATGGTGAGTAATTAAACTTTGTAAGTATGTAGTTGCAGCTTTTTTACTTTTCCTTATCATGTCGCAAAAACCCCGTACAGTCTTGCAAACATCTCGCATCTTACCGCAAGCCCCCATTCTATCCCGTACTATCCCGCACCATCTCGCAAGCATACTGCACCATTCAGCAAGCATCTTGCACCAAACCGCAAATGCCACGCATCTGGTTAGTATTTGTGTCATACACTTCTATACATTACAACTGGTGCCAGGCGTGCACGCACGCACGCATGCTGCATCCGGTCTGCGCTATGTTTCAATCTGCTTCAATAGATGCTTGATTCGGGCAGTTTGATTAGGTACAGAATAATTTTTATTTGAATTTCCCGCGAAAAGTTATCGATATTGCACATTGCACAACACTAGTGCTATATACATAAATAAATGTGTATATATAGACAAAGTGGCGACACTGGAGTATTTGAAGCTGTCAAAGTAGCTATAGCTGCTTCTTTTTTTCTTATGACGTAATACATCTGTGTAAAAAGGATTCATATATCTAAAAAGTTCAACTTTAAAAAGCTCCATCTAACTACCCTATACTACTATCTTTGCTTAGTCGCTTCTTACGACACCTACGGGAAAGATATGGGGTGATGCTATTATAAGTCGGCAGTACACTACACGGCATTTCAGTTAATATTCGTGTGGATAGGTGTTTTAAAGACAAGTCATTCCATTTAATTCGTAATTTACATACCAAATAGGTCTATTTCTATTTCGGCACGATCTCTCGTTTTTGCCATCCAGTCGCTACCAGCCGCCTTTTTCAAGTCATCGGTCCATCTGACCGGAGGGCGTCCAACGCTACGCTTGCCGAGGCGTGGCCAGCCCACTGCCACTTCAGCTTGCAAAACTTTCAGACTATGTCCGTCACTTTGGTACTTTTACGGATAGCCTCATTCCGGATTTTATCCATTAGATATAGTGATACCGACTTGGATACCGAGCATAGACCTTTCCATAGCTCTCTGAGTGACATGTAGCCGGTGGGCCAGTTTTACTGTCAAGTTCCACGTCTCGGCTCCGTAGGGTCATGACTGGTAGGACGCATTGATCGAACACCGATGATTCGTAGATGTGACGCAGCTTCCCAAATAGGCGAAGGATGTAATTTTGTCACGTACCTAAAAAGTCACATACGACTACGAAATTGAATTTTCCGCGTTGCCTTCGATTTGCGGAACCATTTTACCGCATGTTGTGTCCCGGGCGTCCCATCATGGCGTTAGCAGATGTTTTTTATAACAGATTATGGGGAATTTTTGGTATTTTATTTGATTTTATTTTATTTATTTATCTCTATCATCTTGAACGTAGGCCAGGCCTTGACAAGCGTAGCTTTGGACGCTCTAGCCAGATGGGCCGGTGACTTACCTATAGATCGAATGGTAGCGTCTGGGTGACGAAAACCGAAGATCGTGCATTGAGGAGACAGGTTGTCAGCCTGTCGCCTAAAATTGCAATACGTATAAACTCTCAAATCCCTTAGTCGCTTGTTACGATATCGACGGGTAAGCTATGGGGTGATGCTATTCTAAGCCAGCACCACACGGAACATTCTGCCATAAGCAATATCAAAATTGCTAACTCATGCATTTTACTTTACATACAATTCCGCTTATACAGTTGAACCATTTTATTTTATTTGCATTTTCATATGAAATGAAAAATCGTGTCAATTTCAGTACAGAGATTTTATCATACCGTTTCAAATAATAACTTTTGCGGAGGTTTTAATTTAATATTTTACAGAACTGATTGAAACCAAATCTTACTCAAAACTTTGCCCAAAGATGGATATACGGGGTGTTAGGGACGGTGTAACGAAAACTTTGCAGGCGTGCTCAGACCATGAAACTGAACAATTTTGACTATGGAGCCAATGGTGGGAAACGAGAAAAAATTTCGGACCTCCCATACAAAGTCAGTCAGCTGATCGCGAATTTTGTATGGGAGGTCGAAAAAAAATTCCTGTTCCCACCATTGGCTCCATATCAAAGTTGTTCAGTTTCATGGTCTGATCACGCCTGCAAAGTTTTCGGTACCTTACACCCTGTATAAAACTTGACAATTTAACAAAAATTGATCCTAAATCTTAGAAGAAGATAAACAAGCATAAACACTAAAAATCAAGTAGGTACCTATCTGACTGCGGTTATTTCGCCAGTGTCTCTCTTCGAGCAACTCGATCCTCCGTCCCGTTCCGGCCCGGAAGGGAGTGGGTATATATCGATACTTAACCTTTCGATTAATTACATCAGTCTACTCAATATTGTGTCATATTATTGCATTTTCAAAAGCAACTTAGTTCTCAAGAATAGGATTTTGTAGTAAATAGAAATATTGGCGCAATAACATCATTTTAAATATTGCATAAGTTACCCTAAATTAACCAAAATATTAATTTCTTTCCCCAAAGACCAGATAATTCAATTATGTAGGTACAATCAATGCAATACCTACCTACTATTTACTGATAATTAAGTATCATAGGATATTATGTAAGGGAATTTACTAAAAAACCATCTGCACAACAAGTCATACATAATAACTTCGACTATCCCGATGACGTTGTGGTTAGTACCCCTGTCTTCTACGCCGAGGCTCGTGGGTTCGATTTCCACCAGACACAAATATTTATAAAGTAAATTTCCAAATATTCGTGTTTTATCTGAGCACTCCGGCTGACAAAGGCCACCGACTGGACCGAAACGGTCGCGAAACCGCGATGTAATAAGAAGTAGGTAAGTGCGAAATCCTTTTTATATATATAATTAAAGTTACAATGTCGCACTTAAGTTTAAACAATTTAAAGGACACCAAGTCGTCCAACAACCTGATGAACCCTGGTGCTAGAGCTTTTCAACCACCTACTGCATGAAGCAGGCCTTTGAAATGGTTGTGTAACGACAGCCGTCTAAGTGACCATAGACAGCAACCGGGACCGACGGCTGAACGTGGCTCCAAAGCACGGAACCATCTTGCTTCTCAGACAATCAGGTGGTTCAGCCTGTGTCCTGTGTCCTGACCAGTCTAGGAACATATACCTACACAAAGTGATAAATATCAACTTTGTGAGCGAAAGGAATTGAACAACAGGCAGTCAGACTAGCCACTGCGCCACGTCGGCTGACATCCGATGTCACCCGATCGGCTGAGACTGACATTAATTTTCAATGAAACTCGAACAAAATCAGGGTTTCCCAAAATCCATAGTAAAAGTTGTTCAATTTCATAAACTGATCATGCCTGCAAAGTTTTCAGTACAGACCGTCTTTACATAGTATAGGTTTGTAACTATGGCGATAGAAAAAGTATCGACGTTTTGTATTAGTTGAGTCACTGCACTAGCTTGGGTTCAGTGTGGCTCAATACTTCAAGTTAAATATACTGTTAATAAAGGCATCAATAAACTGAGATCGTTAATTGTTACCCATTATATGGTGCAATATTATAATCTTTATTTGTAAATTAACGATACTATGATTAACACCATTGTTCGACACAAAATAATAAAAATAGGAACCAAATACAATAATTTTATTGTAGATCCACCTAAAAAAAAAACCAAATCAGTCATTTTGTACGACTTACTGGCAACACTTACGTACAATTTTCAATCGCTAATTTTATATATTATTTAGTGATATTGTACTAGAGGAATACTTTCAGATGAAAAGTGATATTGTTCTGTTGTAAATTTGTATTTTTACATATTTTTTAAGCATTATTAGCTCTACAATTCGGCTTTTTATCGGAGCTCATTTGACATGCGCGACTGGACTCGTTCTAGGAAATAATCTGACAGCAACTGGTTTTTGTAATAAGATAAGCCCGCGTGGGCAAAGGCCGTGACAGAGGGGAAGTGCTTCGTATAGCGTCTCCCTACCCCAGCTTTCCTCCAAGGTGTCTCTCGCGCTGCTAAGACTAATCTAACGTCACCTCATAGCAGTCATATTAACATCCTTGAATCGTAAAAAAGTACGTACACGTAGTACGTAAAAAGTACGTAACATCCTTGAAGCGTACTTGTCCGCAAACATATACTCCAAATATATTTAGCATAATTTTATTTAAGTTGAACTTTATGTTATAATCTTGTACCTTGTTATTCTTTGATCTAAATAAAATTATTATTATTATATATACCTACCTACATACATACATACTCCCGAAAAACACAACGCTCCGTCTGAGTCATTCGAGTAAAAATATACGAGTGTAATTGAAAACCTTCTCCTTATTTGAAGGCAGTTAAAAAGCTTAATTAAGAAAGTATCTCGAAAAACCATCACATCTCATGAGACGAAGTAGCAATTTAACTAACTTCGTAAAGTCGGTAAACCATCTCATTAAATTAATCTCCATTTTGTTTTTACTTGTTTCGCTTACCACTAATTTATATGATGGTTTTGACAACATAGGGGATGTAAGGAAAAATATTGCGAAAAAAAACACAAATAAGTAAACAGTGTTTTTGAAGAGATTTAGGTTAGTTTTATTCTTTTATTTATCGAAACAAGCTGTTGTGGTGGGGCAAAGTGGGGAGATTTAGCAATTTAGTCGCCATAAGAGTCGAACGTACATGGGAGTGAAATATGAGTTTTGTGTCAGACTTTTTTACGTGGTGAGCAGCAAAATGTTCAGTGACGAGTCAAATTTCCGTTTCACGGTCGTATGAAAAAACAAAATTGTCAAGAAAACAATTATAGTCCATTCACAATCATAGTGTCATGAAATGTCATGATCAGCCTAAGCGGGAGGTCAAGTTACGCTGGTCGCAATACATAGATACTACGCGACCAGCACAACTCAGTCTCCCACTTAAGCTGGTCATGATACGAGTACTATGAGTTTGAATGTTTAGGTATAGTCCACCTAAAAGCGCTGCGAAGTGCACCGGCACCTAAAAGCGCTGCGAAGTGCACCGGCCCTTATAACTATCATCTCAAATATCAAAAAAATAGGAAATTGCTATTTTCCCGTAACTGCAGTTTTTTACCCTGTGTCTTTCATAAACTAGACAATGGAGAAAAATGTACAAAACCAAAATGACGTGTCTTTACGGCGGCCGGCGGCAATCTGAGGCATTAACAAAAAAATAAATACGAAGATTGGTGCCGCGGCAAAAACGGGACGGGCAGAAACAGGGCGGGAAAAAACGGGGCTAGTGATGGCGCGTTTGATTGATGTAGCTATCACCTATCTATCGAAATCCAGTCTCATCTTAGCAAATTTTGATAAGACACTCTTTTTTATATTTAGGGCTTAAGATATAAAAAAATTAGGACGTATCGTTGGTAACCGCGAAGAGATGTTGGGTGTGATTTATTGTAGCTATTACCGACATTTGATATTAGTGTCATCTTAAAGTATAAGACATTATAACGGGTTTTAACTCACGGTAGGGGTATATCGAGCACCCAATATTTCGGCGATGTTACAATCGCCATGATCACGGGTAAACTGGAGCGGCCCGTGTCAAAGAGCACATAAAGGCAGTGAAAAACAATGAAGCACATAAGTCTGCCATTGCGGAACACCTGCTTGAGTCTGGTCCAAACCACTGGATCGAATTACATAATCCAAAAGTACTTTCGACCGAACGCCACTACATACCAAGACTGGTAAGCGAGGCTATTGAAATCACCAAGTACAAAAATTTCAATAGAGAAGATGGCTTCAAATTGTCAAGTACATGGAATCCAGTGGTAAACTTGTGTAAAAAAAAGAAAAAAAAAGTTTGTGTCTAAACCTGCAATAAAATCATGCGATACCGTTAGTGTGTGTTGTCGAGATGACTTTCGAGTGAGTTCCGATAGTGACCAAAGTGTTCCGAAAAAACGCAGAAGAATGAGGGTAGACAGATATGTTTGCCCTTAGCCGTCACCCGCAGCCGCTCCAGTTTACCCGTGATCATGGCGATTGTAACATCGCCGAAATATTGGGTGCTCGATATACCCCTACCGTGAGTTAAAACCCGTTATAATGTCTTATAGTTTTAGTGATAATAACCACGGAACCTTAAAATCTAGTGTCATCTTTTTTAGAACTCTCTTTTTTCTATTTAGGATTTAAGATATAAAAAATTAGGACGTATTGTAGGTAACCGCGAAGTGATGTTGGGTGTGATTTATTGTAGCTATTACCGATATTTGATATTAGTTTGTCATCTTTTTTAGAACGCACTTTGATAATATTTGGGGCAAATCCTATTTAAATGACAAGTCAGCAGGTCGTAAAATTTTTATGAAGAATAGATTTTAAAATGCATATGCCTATTAATTAAAGTGCAAATATTTTAGTTGCGAGAGATCATACCTATTAATTAAAGTGCAAAGATTGTAGTTGCAAGAGATTGAGTAAATAAATATGACATCAAAGATTTCCCATACGAGTTGTCACATTCCATGTATGTAGTATCTTAAATTATGATTCGGCCATACAACGACCTTCATCGAGTATAGCTTCATAGAATATTATAAACCTTAGAGTATTTTATATACTTTAAGATATAAGCAAATACTGTGCTGAATTTCGCGACAGATAAACGCAGGTGAGTTCGACCAAAACAGTTTTTGGAAGTACCTACAAAATATTGCATTGGACCCCAACCAAATCTAGACCTATCGATAACCAAACATCCCTAAGTGAGACAAATGAGAACAGGGCCAAACGGGACCAAACAACTTGTACCGCAAAAACTTCGGAGACGAGACGTATCGGGAACTTTCAGGCCTGAATGTCTATAAGCAAGGTATAGAGTGCGCCTTCTTCGGTATGGAAGGGTGACACTAGTATGAACACGACCACTCTGTCCATCAGTAGCAAAACGCCAGTGACAACATTATTGAACTTCTATTCTTCTCATATGTTTGTAGTAGGTATCTAGAATGGCCTGCTACTTGTAGTAGGTGGTTAAAAAACTCTGACACCAGGGTTCATCGGGTCGTTGGACGACTTGGTGTCCCACTCGAAAAAGAAGAAGAGTAGGTAGGTTTTGGAACAATGCTTACTCTTGATAGCACGGCGTGACGCTATACGCGCACTCTATAGCTTGCTATACTCGTACTCTAAGTTCCAGGCTTTTTTCCGGAAGAAGATTTTTCACGACGATCTTGAGGGCGGGACGGAAAGTTTTTACAGCAGCTGGCAGCCGGTATTAAACAAAACTTCTTAGAACGGACATCTCAATTTGGCGTTAAATAATGAATTAGCTCGGTTTGATAGTCTATTCGCAATGATAGTGTCATGACTAGCCTAAGCGGGAGGCCAAGTAACGCTGGTCGCGTAGTATCTCATTATTGCGACCAGCGTAACTTGGCCTCTCGCTTAGGCTATCATGTCATTTCATGACACTATGGACACAGATTAGGAAAACGGCGCGCGGGCGAGTGGTATGGTTGCGAATATAGATTTTACCTACCGTATCTATCTGACACCTGTTCAATAACAACTATATTCATCGTTAAAATATTGCAACTGATTTTGTTAAAACACACTGATCTGATTATATCAATATTTGACTGATCAGTAAAAAAAAACTACACAAAATCTCCCCTCTTCGTGTGGGACACCGAGTCGTTCAACGACCCGAAAATCGGTCACAAAATTATTAACATGTGATTTTTTTTAAATATTTTGTCCCATGTAAGGAACATATTAATCACATGATCCTTAATTTTCTGAATATGACATCAAAGATCTTCCGCGTAAATTGTCTTTCGATCATAAGGATTTAATTATAAAAGTTTCGGAGTGAGATCAACTAAACACCATTCAACACCGAAAAGTTTACATCCTGTTTATAATTATCCTAACTTTTTACCTGACTGCCTCAGGAAGGTTATGTTTTTCGAGTGTACGTATGTATGTTTGTGTGTATGTAGTCAGGAATTTTGTTTTTAGGGGCTACAGCCCACACGGCTAGGCTAGGCGGATCTTGACATATAAGGGGCCGTTGGATTCGTCTTAGCAGCGCGAGTGACTGATATATTAGAAAATCATAAATTCAAGATGGCGGATTTTTATCGCAAAATACAACTTAGGGATTACCGCAGTTGGGTATTTGTTTTTCAATACATCCACTTGTTATAAAAATCACATGACGGCCTATGTGGCGCAGTGGTAGTGCGGCTTCCTGCGACGCAGAAGGTTTCGGTTTTGACTATCGGTCGGTCAGTCACACAGTTGATATTTATTACTTTATGAATTTGTTTCCAGTCTGGTTAGGACAGCAGGCCGAACCACCTGCTTGTCCAAAACAAAACTATTGTTCCGTGCTTCGTAGGGCACGTTATGCTGTCGGTCCTGGTTGCAGGCTATGATTACTTAGACAGCGGTCGTTACACAAACATGTCAGAGGCCAGCTACTTGTAGTAGGCGGTTGTAAAACTCCCTCTCTTCATGTGCAAAACTCTAACACCAGGGTTAATCCGGTCGTTGGACGACTTGGTGTCCCACACAAAGAGAGAGAGAGATACAAATTACAATTTAATCCCTCAACATAAAACTCTTCATAACACGACGAGTTTATTTGCAGTTTATCATAAACTCAACGCCAACTCGAAATTAAAATATACAACAGAGAGAACGTTATATCATAATAAAACAAGCAATAATAATAAATTTAAATAAGCTGTGGTATAAAAAAGCCTCAATTATTGTCAATGGTGGCAAGGGTGTCTTTTTTATGGTTTAACGTAAGACTAGTGGCGCCCTCAATCAAGAAAACTTTTCCTCAAGGAGTCTTCGTTATTTACTTATCTGGAAACCAAACCTAAAATTTACAGCAATAAAAAAATGTCCTCAATTAACTGTCAAAAAGGTCAGTTCTATAACTTTTGACTAAAGTGAATAGCGTACTATTATTTCACTAGGACTTTTGTTTCTTGTGTCGTAAATTTACTTTACTGGGAGAGGCGCTTGCTTAGCTTATGTTGCACCTTTAAATGGATTTCATCTGACCATATTGATCAGGGCGCTAGTTGTGTTAATGTTGCTCCTTAAGACTTTTACGGGATTCAACCCTTGTCATTCATACTCTGAAACACACTTTTAAAAAGGAACGATGGTTATTTTTTACCAAACAGGGCGTTAGTTGCGTTGCGTTTACATTGCGCCTAAAACCTTTAGCGGAATTAATAATAATAATAATATAATAATAATAAAATAATTTATTTTCTCACAAATAATGGAACAAAATTTACAACAAATAAAATTATAAAGACACTATAGAAATCTTAAATACTAATACAATTTAAACAAACTTGTGAGACTGGCGCCTAAACTAGGTTTCAGAATGAAACCTGTATCATAGGTCACCAGGCCCCCATTCTAGCATCGTTTGACAATAGGGTAAAAAAATATTATATTTAATAATAGTATATTATATAATAGGCACAATTCAACCCTTATCATTCATATTTTGAAAAGCGTGGTTGTAAATAGAAAGATGTTTTTTGCTGAGTAAAGCGCTAGTTGCGCTGACGTTACACCTTAAGGCTTTATGGGGATTCAACCCTTATCTTTCGTATTTAAAACGCGTAGTTATAAATAGGAAGATGTTTTTTTTGCTGAGCAAAGAGCTAGTTGCGCTGACGTTACACCTTAAGGCTTTATGGGGATTCAACCCTTATCTTTCGTATGGCTGTAGAAAGGAAGAAGGTTTACGTTTCCCGAAGACATTTGCATTTGTTTGAGTAACCCCGTCAAGATTAAGCGTTACCGTCTTTTTTCGGTTTGCTGACGATCCTTGAAATAGATTCATGGTTTATGTATGGCGCCACAGCATGAATTAGGAAGATGACATGCGAGGCACCTTTAAAAATTGCTCACTGAAGAGCAACTCAAGGTAACTACGAAAATGGTTACCACGAACGTCATACTTACTTCTTGGACTAGGTCTATTGACTCAGAATCATTATTACGTTCTTGTAGGTAAAAGACATCGCTGTTGTGAAATTCTTAGGTATACTTCGAGATTTTTACAGTGGCAACTAATAGCTATGTAACAAGTGACAAACTCTATTTTGTGGTACTATAATGTTGAACAGCAGCAGACTTTTACTTTATTAGAATATTGACTTTTTTGTAAGTGATAATTTTATTCCCACGTGAAAAGCCTTGCCTGTAATTCACCCCAAATCCCCTGTGTAAGAAAGTGATGGTACTCTCCTCCCATAAAAGGGAGAAGTGTCCGAGTTTCATCGGAAAAAATCCAATCGCTACATGTATCTTGACCCCAAACCAATCCCGTATAATGTCCGTAGTATTGTGTCACACTGAGAGCATGCAATAATGGTCTAACCACAAAAAAGTAACATAATAATTATGTAACATTACATAAATTATGTGTGCTTAAAATTAAACTTTATACAAAAGATCTTTAGACGCGCGTTCAACGCTCGTCTAACGTCTAACTATTTGTGGTAAGCCCTTAGTATCTATAGTCCGACAAGCTCGTGCGCGACCTTCAGCAGACGTTGGGGGGCGAGGAAGCACGTCATAACTACACCTCCTTCCCTGCTACACCTCCCGCTACCCGCTGACATCTACCCCCCAACGTCTGTCACCCCTAGGAAAAGTCGCGCACAAACTTGTCGGACTATATTTTATAAAATAAGTAGCGTTTAATATTAATTAATATTGTCAGGGCATGTAAAGCTGAACGTTTACAGCATTTCTTTTACTTATCATACAAACCAGTAGTCGAAGTCATGTCCTCGTGTTTGAGGTTAACATTTTGTTTCTTGCTTTTCTCCATAATATACGAGGAATTGACAAATCTATTTGCACGTACACTACAATTTTGCGGTATTTCATCACCGAGCACTCCCCGTATCTTATGATACATACATATATTAGCCTTCCGGGGTAGGCAGAGCGTAAACGGTTGTACAAAGCGAACATTTACACCACGTCTGTGACCACGACTGACAAAAGTTTGAGAGTCATTCAAAAGACTGTGTGTCACCATAGTGACAGGTTGTCAAAATCAACAGTACACATCAACTCTCTTACGATACCCACGGGAAAGATATAGGGTGATGCTATTCTAAGCTGGCACTATAATAATAAACGCAAAAACACCCAAAACGCCACTTCGCCGTGCGGTTGTCAAACGATCAGGCATTTGCTGTTTGGACAGCGTGTAAATGTTTTATTAAGTTGTCGCTGTCAAATGACTGGTTTGTATGGGGAACCAGAAAGACCGAGCGTCGGCGTCGTTGCGGCGCGCCACGACGCCGTCACGTTGACAGCGCGCTAAGAAGCTTAGAGTTTGTATGGGATGCGGTCGGGTTTTTCTACAAGACCGCAGCGACAACGACGCCGTCAAAGTTTGACGGCGTCGTTGTCGCGACGCTTGAAAAATAAGGGTACCATAAATAAAAATAAAAATAAAAAATATTCTGTCAAATTCTTAAACGTGATTCTCCCGGTGTGTCCCCAACACGCCATTGGCCACTCCTTCGGTCAGGCAGTAATAGAAATAAATCGGCTGAGGTGGAAGGGTTGTGGAGGTCCAGAGTGTAAATTATAGGGGTCTAGGCTCTGCGCTTTAGGGTCAAGTTGTAGGTACATTGCTGCACGGTAAAGAAAAGTATTATGGTGTCGCTTGCCGCAAAGTGGTGCGCCGTCTAAATTACTGGTTTGTATGGGGATGCCAGAAAGACCGGGCGGCACGCCGCGGCGCGCCTTCCATACTATAAACGACGTTGTAACGTTGACGGCGCACTACGAAGCCGCCACGCTCGATCTTTATTTTGACCTTTATAGAGCGTCAGTCAGTCTATTCTTGCAGGCGTTCGTAAACGTTACAACTGTCCAACAAACAATGCGTGATTATGTTAATTGCGATCACCATCATCAGTCTTTAAGTCCACTGCTGGACATCGTACTCTCCTGGAAATAAGTCGGCTGAGGTGGAAGGGTTGTGGAGGTCCAGAGTGTAAATTATAGGGGCTAGGCTCTGCGCTATAGGGTCAAGTTGTACATTGCTGCACTGTGAAGAATACAAAATGAGTATGCAAGTTTTGCAGTGCGTCTGTGATTAGAGTTGCAGGCGCTTGTAAACATTTAAAAGTCTTTAAGGCAGGTGAGCTCGTAACAAAAAAAAGTGTTATGGCTGTGCTGTGCTATCCTAGAAAGTACAAATCCACCGCTTGGCAAGCGTTCTTGCAGTCATTTAAAACTGTCTTGGGATAATTGTTAAATTACTAAAACTTAGAACCTTAGGCATAGCGTCAATATTGTGCCAAACCTACGTAACTACCTATAATTTTTTGGCCTAGGTACCTAGTTGTCAGTTGTACACATTTTGGTGCCTGCTGGTAAAAACTAAAATTAAAACAAAACCAGCAATGAACATCTGACCGATATGATATCGCAGAAATACAGGCTGGGAAATTGGTGCAGTGTTTCCAGACCGAATGATGACCGAAACGAATGAAACGCATCAAGATCCGCTCGTTTTGAGGAGTGAATGAATAAGAATGCGGTCAGGATATGGATGGTGAGATATTAGGATTTTGTATTCCGTACGCTTTCTTTGTTCATACTAGGGGCTATCTTCACAGATGAGTCGTGCGACGTGAGACGTGAGATTACATCTGTCAGACAAGTGATCGTCAGCTGTTGTCCATTCCCTGGATAATTAAACCTCTCTCTGGATAAGTCGCTAAATATACCGGGACTAACCAAATGGGTATAACAAGCCGAAAGGAGGTGAAGGTACTCATGAAACTGAACATCTTACATCTTTCCCCATGGAACATGGGTCGAAATATAGAAAAAGAAATTGGTCTTCCCATTCAAAATTGCCGATCAGCTGATTAATTTATTACCTATGGCTATGGGAGGTCCAAATTATTTTTTCATATTCCGTGTTCCATGGAGAAAGTTGTTCAGTTTCATGAGTACCTTGACCTCCTTTCGGCTTGTTATAGCCTTTTTGTTACTCCCGGTTTAATATAGAAGGTGCAAAATTGTAGATCAATATTGAACGCAACTTACCAAATAAGTGAGAAAACGCTACATGAAAGAAAGTAATCAAGAACGAGCGTACGACAAAAATAATCAAATATTCAACCGGAAACGCTGAAAAGGAGAAAGATTGCTTTTTAAAAACTCGATTTTAAAATATAGAGGAGAATTCGCAAGTAAACCCCGACAACAAATTTCAAATTCAAGTACCAGGCGAACATAAAAAGCGAGCTGGTGTTTTCCGCAAAAAGAGCATTCGGTTAGCGCTGACTACCGAAAAAGAAATAGACGAGCAAATTTAGGGACCAGGGACGCATTTTTGAGGTATAAAATAGATTCTTTCGTATTGAGGACGCGATGAATTAAAACTACATTAATAGATCCTTGGAGGAACGCTGGACTACTATCGTACGGGACGGAAGATGCGTTGCTCTAAAAATAGATCCATAGTGTCAGACAAAGTAAATGAAAAACCGTCTAAGTATAATGTGACAATAAGCACCAGGAAAACATAAAAAGCGGGCCGGTGCCGATGCGATGGTGGCTAGGGCCGTACTTTTGTTCCGACGTACTATTTAGAGCAACACAATCTTTTCAATAAGTACCAGGGAGACATAAAAAGCGAGCTGGTGTTTTCCACAAAAAGAGCATTCGGTTAGCGCTGGCTACCGAAAAAGGAATAGACGAGCAAATTTAGGGACCAGGGACGAATTTTGTGATAAAAATAGATAAAATGTGCTCCATAGAATGACAATAAGGACCAGGAAAACATGCAGTGGTGGCGAGAGAAGGGATACTATAACTACTCTTGAGCTTATAACAATACACTTCTTTTGATGAAAATCTATTGCAATAAGTATAAAGCGAAAAGAGCATTGGACTAGTGATATCTGGTGTAGAGGTGATGATTACCGAAAAAGGAATAGACGAACTTTAGACACCAGGGACGTGCCTACTTTTGTACAACAAAAAATAACGGTAGGTTATAAAAAAATGACGTTTAATGCTGTTAGAATAGCATTTTATTTTATTTTATTTTATTTTTGGTTTCTTTGGGAAACTTACAGCTAACATAATTACAATAAATCAAAACAACAGTATAAACTTATAGCCAATTACAAGATTCCACCTGTAGGTAAAAAGGCATAACCATAGTCATTTCCCACGAAGATTTGGAGGAATATCTGTGTGTATTACCTACTTTATTAGGTGACAGGCCGACAACCTGTCACTATTAGGGATACTTCCCTACATAATTTTCTGAAGTAACACTCCATAACAACCAGGCTTTTTCGCCTGTTTACGCTCTGCCTTCCTCGCAAGGAATATAAGCGCAACGTATGTTTTAGAATAGTAGTGATTTCGGCTAAAACCGTAAATTGTCAGCGGCAGCTAATAGCACTCACTTCCGGTCTAGTTAGTGTGTCCGCCATGTTCACACTAAAATTACACCACTTCAGCCACAAATTCACTAACTAGCCTAAAACCACAAAACAGAGAGTTTACAGAAGGTTCACTGTACCATAATGTTTAGGTTTGTCATTTGTTACATAGCCAGGGCAGAATATAGAAAGTTTACAGAAGGTTCATTCGACCCTGTTCAGCATTTTTGCGATTGTCATTTGTTTCATAGCCAGGGTTGATACTGTCAAAAATCTCAAAATATAAGAATATCAAATCAGCAAAATCTGATACAAAAACTTCATATGATTCTGAGCCAATTTTAATCCAAGAAATTTGACGGTCGTGGCAACCATCTTCATCGTTACCTTGAGTTCCTTTGAGATTCCAGGTAAAGTCAGTAAGCTTCAAAATCATCGCTAGGACTGAGTGAGCTATCACTGTGAAGGCGTGCCGCGCGCAGTTTCCATTATTTGTGGTTTTCCGCTCTGCCTAGCCCGCAAGGGAATAAGGCGTGATGTGTCTGTATTTATTAGGATAGTAGTGATTTCGGTCGAAACCATAAATTGTCAGCGGCAGCTAATAGCACTCACTTCCGGTCTAGTTAGTGTGTCCCCCATGTTCACACTAAAATTACACCACTTCAGCCACAAATTCACTAACCAGCCTAAAACCACAAAACAGAGTTTACAGAAGGTTCACTGGAACTTACACTTCCCATCACAAAAATCGAAACACCTCGGTTTTTCTTGTTTTTGGCAGAATTAAACGCCAAAAAGTATTAATTGCATTAAAAAAATTATATGACTGTGTAGCTGGCAGTTTCGTCTTTTCAGTGTGAATAAAAAAAATCAAAATTCAAAATTGGAACCCCACCTGTTTGTTCTGTAAATGAGATGAATGACTGAGACACGTTTGCAGTTTGCGCCTTTTAACGATTCATAACATTTTCAACATTAAAATTTAGAGCTTGTCTTATCTTATCTTAAGACTTTTGTTTTTTTAATTGTTTACTGTGACTTTGGATCGCCTGAAAAATGTTAGTTTTTGTCTGAATCATGGGTATTTTGCCCGTAGAAGCCGCCCAAGTGGTGACATTGCCAAATTTTGGACTTGGTCATCGTTTTGTGGCTGAATGTTTGCATTTAAGCCTTACCTCTGTTTTGGGCCCGTTTCCTGGCTATTGCGGTACCAGTCTACGTTCCTTTAACCTTCTTATGATTATAGAGCCACTTTTAGCCACCTTTTGTACATTTGATAGCTTTTGCCGCAGTTGAAAAGCGCTAAGGCGTCGATTTTGCAAAGAATTCATAACATCAATTCGATCATGTCGGTCAGAACTGACCTGATTTCCGACAGATTCTGAACGTCGCGTAAACAGACCAGTCTTCTGATAGCGTTTGTAAGCTTTATGAACAGAGGTAAGGCTTAAATGCAAACATTCAGCCACAAAACGATGACCAAGTCCAAAATTTGGCAATGTCACCACTTGGGCGGCTTCTACGGGCAAAATACCCATGATTCAGATAAAAACTAACTTTTTTCAGGCGATCCAAAGTCACAGTAAACAATTAAAAAAACAAAAGTCTTAAGATAAGATAAGACAAGCTCTAAATTTTAATGTTGAAAATGTTATGAATCGTTAAAAGGCGCAAACTGCAAACGTGTCTCAGTCATTCATCTCATTTACAGAACAAACAGGTGGGGTTCCAATTTTGAATTTTGATTTTTTTTATTCACACTGAAAAGACGAAACTGCCAGCTACACAGTCATATATTTTTTTTAATGCAAACCATACTTTTTGGTGTTTAATTCTGCCAAAAACAAGAAAAACCGAGGTGTTTCGATTTTTGTGATGGGAAGTGTATTTAGAATTTTCAGGATTATCACTTGTTACTTTAGAGTAAAAATAGAGAGTTTATAAAAGGTTCATTGGAATCTATTCAGGATTTTTGCGATTGTTACTAGTTACATAGCCAGGGTTTCTACATACCTACTATCAAAAATCTCAAAGTATAAGTATATCAAATCAGCTAAATCTGATAGGAGAACGTCTTATGATTCTGAGCCAATTTTAATCCAAGAAGTATAACGTTCGTGGCAACCATCTTCATACTTTCCTTGAGTTCCTTTGAGATTCCTGTCATTTCCTGTTAAAGTCAGAAATCATCAAAATGTTGCTAGTACTAAGTGAGTCATCTGTAAAGGCACCCCCGCATCGTCTCCCTAATTTATGGTTTTCCACCCTGCCTAGCCCGCAAGAGAATAAGGTGTGATGTGTCTGTGTGTATTAGGATAGGAGTGATCCCAGCTAAACCATAAATTGTCAGCGGCAGCTAATAGCACTCACTTTCGGTCTAGTTAGTATGATCGCCATGTTCACACTAAAATTACACCACTTCAGCCACAAATATAGTCCGGTATGGCTGGCATTTTTTGAGGGCGTAACTTACAAAAATTCTAAAGTCGCTAGTTTTTTGTACGATTGTGCAATTTGTGTCTATAAAGCACATATTTAATTTTGTGCCATTTTTTAAGCTTGAGTAATTTTTCGATAAAATGTATGGCAGCTCATTATTAAATTATTTTTTAAGTATGTAGGTACCTAAAGAACAATACTAGAAAGTTTACCAGTATTGTCTCTGTGACTGTTAACACAGTGTAAAAAAATTGTTTGAGTCGCTTTTCCACTGATAACGAAAGTATGTTTCCTCACATCTAAAATGGCACAAATTAATAAATTGGGATCAATGAATGGTCTAGAAACTATGAGCAGAAAACCATCGACTTTAATATTTTTGAAACACGAAAAGCTAGCCGTACTGGACTAATACACTAACTAGCCTAAAACTGCGGTTGAGGTCGGCTTAATGGCATTGATTGAATGTTTTGCTTATGAAAAGTAGGTGCAAAATTTTACATAATGGTAGTGTAATGAATGAATGATATAAAAAATATGGCATAACAATGTTTTGCAGTGTCTCACAGACTGTGCACAGTGCTAAATTATTCTCATGGCTTCCCGGCTTAATAATATTTGTTTGACAAGGTCTGTCAAAGCTATACAGGGAGTAACAGAAAGGGTATAACAAGCCGAAAGGAGGTCAAGGTACTCATGAAACTGAACAATTTTTCCTATGGAACATGAGGCGAAATATGAAAAAAAATTTTGGTCCTCCCATAGTAAATTAATCAGCAGATCGGCAATTTTGTATGAGAGGTCCAATTTTTTTTCATATTTCGACCCATGTTCCATAGGGAAAGTTGTTCGTTTCATGAGTACCTTGACCTCCTTTCGGCTTGTTATACCCTTTCTGTTACTCCCGGTATCGAAACAAGAATTTAGATGATAATAATATGATAATAATGTAATGAATGACACATTCTTACAAATTTTAATAGTGGTAACAACTCGTACAGAAATATTTGATGTCATATTTATGCAATCCAAAAATTCCGAACTGTGTGACATACAACTTTTTATATCCTTAGGTATACGCAACGCTTATACGTGAAAAAAACTACTGCCTCTGAATCCGCCTCTGTCACCCCATTAGGGGTCACGACCATTCGATCGGCATTCAAACGTACATCCCGTAGCCCGGAGCGAGGTTCTGTCGCATCCGTCAAAGTGAGGGAATCATTTCAAAGGGAAAACTGCGAACAGCCAGAACGAAGCCAGAAAAACTCATCTCTGTAGTTTGAAAGCGTCTAAGTTGTGTTATTTGAAATTTAAGATTGTTGGTGAAATCGCAATGTCCAAAAAATTAATTGATCATGAAACTTGGCTCGCGAGAAAAATACATAAAATGACTTCGCTACAACAAACTGTGAACAGAATACATCGCGTTTTTATATACCTAGTTACCTAGTACTGTGATAGCGCGCTCTAAGTTTGATTAACATGAGATTGCTACACACATAAACATTTGACGCCTATCACCCCACGTCTGAGCTAAGTCATTCAGAAGACTTTGTGTCAACATAGTGAGAGGTAGTCAGCCTGTCATCAACACATCAACTCTCAAATTCCTTAGTAGCTTCTTACGACACCCACGGGAAAGATACGGAACGATGTTATTCTAAGCCGACTTGAATATGGCTTTCTTTTGCATTCCCTCTGAACATTTGCGTGCTCTGAGCATCCGTTCCATAAATTCTTCATATGGCTCACATAAGTGACATGTTTCATCGATTTCTGTGTGTTATTGAATTTCGACTCTTTGTTGTGATTTTGTGATGGTTCTTTGAGCAATCCGTCTGCCAAAATGTTTTCATTTATTCATATCTCTTTTGCTTTGGAAAAGAAAAACTAAAATATTGGATCATTTGCAATCAGTACTTAGTATAAAAAATGAAGTCGCTTTCGTGTCTCTGTCTGACTGTCTGTCATAAAGTGTCATAACTCGTGGGCAGGACACCACTAAGGGTGAGAATCCACCAGAGCTGTGCGAGTAAAATGTGTCGTACGAGGATGCGTAGCTGTGCTGTGGAAATGTGTAGGGGTTTCCACCAGAGCTGTGCGAGTAAAATGTGTCGTGCGAGGATGCGTAGCGGAGCTGTCAAAATGCGCATTAATGTGCGGAGCGAGGATGCGTTGCGAAGCTGTGAGATGTGTGAGCGGGGGGAATGCGATGTAGTGGAAACCTCGCAACACATTTCTCGCAACGCATTCCTCGCAACGCATTCCTCGCTACGTATTCCTCGCAACACATTCCTCGCGCACATTTCTCGCTTGTTTTGTATGTAGAATGGCCTCGCTTCGCTCAACCCTATTCCACCAGAGCTGAGCTGAGCGAGGCTAGGAAAATGAAGTGATTCTATTGGTGGATTTTTTCCTCGCTCACCGCCTCGCTACCTCGCACAGCTCTGGTGGATTCTCACCCTAACTCCTCCTAAACTACGCAACGGATTCTGATAAGTTTTTTTATTAATTATTTACTTACGTAGTGAGATTTAAGGGGATGGTTTATAAGTATAATAGGTGATGTGAAAACGTTTTATTCGCTCGGGAAATCAACCTGCCGCTATTATATTATATTATTTTATTTTACCTAAATTTGATTTGGCAAAGACAAAATATTCACAAACCGTTTCAGCTATAATGAAAAATCAATTCAAAAGAAAATGAAATTTTTCTTAGCATGTTTCCGTTTTGCAATATTTACTGATAAAATCATCGTCCCACGCGACAAAATTTTAATACCACAATCAAGCAAACCGACAAAAAGCAGCAATTCGTCTTATTTACTTTCTTTCCATCTTATTTGTCCTTTACAAAAGACATCGCGGCGCTGGCAATAAACCATTACGTTAAACATTTTGAGTTGGGCCCCCTTCGTCGTAAAAAACGAGGCCCGCTTCGCCACAGAGGTATTATTTTTGAAATCTTAGTCCCAGTTTGCCACAATCATATTAAATTTGTAAACAGACAGGCAGATTGTGTTTATGGAGAGTGACAAATCTCTAGCTGTAAATAAAAATTACCAGCTGATTTGCCGCGGTAAAAAGTAGCTTTTTTTCATTAATTACTGTTTTATAAATATATATGTCTCTAAAGGTCCTGCGTGAAAAATTTACGTTTGTCCAGTATGGGGACATTTCCCCATCGTCCATATAGACATAAACTATTATCACATAAAATACTCCTAAGTTATTAATCGTCATTGATGATGATGATGATGATGATGATAACTGTCTTTCCATTTTATTTGTCTTTTACAAAAAAAATTGCGGCGCAGGCAATAAAAAATACGTTAAAGAATTTAAGTGAGGCCTCCTTCGTCGTAAAAAACGATTCCCGTTAAGTCAAAGAGTTATTATTACCCGACTATTAGAGCAAGGGTTATGTTTTCGAGAATATGTATTTATGTTCTAAGTAAGTAAAAAGTAGCGTCTCTCCTTTCTTACTATTTTATCAATCTTTATGCCATATATCATTTTAATAGGTTTAGTGGTGTTAGCGTGTACGAGTAAAAGGCAGAGTTATAGATGAATATAAAGTATTAGCATGGAATTTAATTATTAAGTGTGATGAACTGGGACTCATTGTAAGAGTAACTTTTTTGATGGCGAACCGGTACTGGGGCAAAGTGGTCCTGAGTCAATATTTTCAGAGCTCTGCCAATTTCGTTACAGGAAATTTATTCTTAAGACACGCGCCGCCTCTTTTATTAAATAACCTGTATTCGTGAATGTCAAGTAAGTGTGTATTAGGCGCCATATCGTTTTTTATATTCGTCAGAGGTATGGCAAATATGTTAGCATAGGTAATAGCGAGAAATTCTCGAAAAAAGGCGTCTTTGAAATAGAAAGTTTATTGCTACGGCCTACGATTGCTACGGCGTAGAAGAAGTCTACAACACAGGACTCTACAAGATTTGATTACAACTCATAACAGTCGAGTATCTAGTTTTATAGTTCAGTTCAGTCTGTTAATTTAGTTTTAAGGTACAATAAAGTGAATAATACATTTTATACAGGGAGTAACAGAAAGGGTATATAACAAGCCGAAAGGAAGTCAAGGTACTCATGAAACTGAACAACTTTCCCCATGGAACATGGGTCGATATATGAAAAAACAATTGGACCTCCCATACAAAATTGCCGATGAGCTAATTGATTTACTATGGGAGGTCCATATTTTTTTTTCATATTTCGACCCATGTTCCATGTGGCAAGTTGTTCAGTTTCATGAGTACCTTGCCCTCCTTTCTGCTTGTTTTACCCTTTCCGTTACTCCCGGTATAGCTTTAGATTCTGTGAGATATGACAACTTGTGCGTAAAATAATTGATAACATAGTGATACAAAAACAAATTCGCTTTTTAACTATAAGTACGTAGATTATTGTGTATCGATACGATGTTTACTTTTACTTCTACATAATAGCAGATTTTCCTGCCGTCTCAGAGATTTTATACTATCAATCAACAATGACAAATGTTTTTTTTGTTTCAGGTCTCGTATGAAACCAGTAAGCTAACTGACGGGAAAGAAGAGGGTTCAAAACCCTTACACCAAAGGTAAATTCAAATATAGGTACATCTAATACTTTAAAGCGAGCAAGAATTTTTGGGATCTCAGAAACGGCTTCAACGATTATCACGATATTTCGGAGGCGATAGCAAGGTTTAATTTTCAAAAATCATTGCTTCACCCCTTTTTAACAGACGAAAAAAAACGGAGGAGGTTCTCAATTCATCCCGAACTTTTTTTTTATGTATGTTCACCGATTACTCAGAGACTACTGGAACAATTTGAAAAAATCTTTTTTGTTTGAAAGGGTGCACTGTCCAGGTGGTGGTCCCATAGTCATCAGGTCAGGATCTGATAAAAGGATCCTTGAGAATTCAATAAACTCTTCGTATTATGCGACACATTTGAAGCATAATGTACTTGTGTTTACCTACACGACTGACGTCTGCCCGCTGACTCTCTGTCAAAGATGTCTACCTAAAAAGGAGGTTACTTTTGTAGGTAAAGTATCTATGAGTATTTCATGTAGTTTTTTTGACGCGTCGGGCAGTTCGCTATTTTGTTTGAAAGTAAATGAACTTGAACAGTAGCCACAAAAAATTATAAAGTAAAAACTTTTTAACAAAAAATATCACCGCCGAAAACTGAAAAGCAAAAAATAATAAGTATTGTTAGTATAAGTACTTTATCTAAGATATATTTTTGGAAATACCTACAATATTAAAATTTAGTAATTTTGAGTCGGCGCCATGCCAATGAAGCGTGTTAATTTGTAAAATTTATCGACGCTGACTCAGAATTACTAAATTCTAATATTGTAGGTAATATTTCCAAAAATATATATTAGATAAGGTACCTATACTAACAATACTTATTATTTTTTGCTTTTCACTTTTCGGTGGTGATATTTTTTGTTAAAAAGTTTTTGTAAACTAACAACGCCTTATGTTGAAAAACCGAAGGAATCTCGGTCAATCAGGTACTTTAAAAAACTACTGTTAGCCGGTTTTTGTATAGATTTATATTTGTATTTGTATAAATATATCGACAATATCGACACCTAATAAATTATTTAAGCAAATAAGCGATATCAGAGCTTGACCCGTATCACCCAAAATACATTAGTGGGTCAAAACACTTCCCGGGTAGACTATTAGGCGATACATTAACCAAATTGACTGTTCGATATGCTTGATGAAGGTAAAATAGTTTTCAAGCTGCTTTTTACCCGACTGCCTCAGAAGGAGGGTTATGTTTTCCGAGAGTATGTATGTATGTATGTATGTGGACACGAAAATTCCTTTTCACGGGCTACAGTACAGCCCAAACGGATAGTTAGATTTTGACATATGAGGCGTCGTTAGATTCGTCTCAGCAGCGCAAGTGACACAGGCTACACTACAAAATCAAAAATTTAAAATGGCGGATTTTTATTGCAAAATACAAGTTTAAAATGACCGCAGTCGGGTTTTTGTTTTTTAATACATCTGCTTGTTGTTAACTAACAACGCCTTCTGTGGAATCTCGGTCAACCAGGTACTTTTATTAATACAATCTAAACCATAGTCAAAAACTACTGGTAGCCGATTTTAGTATGGATTTATTTGTATTTGTATAAATATATCGACAGTATCGACACCTAATAAATTATTTAAGCAAATAAGCGATATCAGAGCTTGACCCGTATCACCCAAAATACATTAGTGGGTCAAAACACTTCCCGGGTAGACTATTAGGCGATACATTAACCAAATTGACTGGTCGATATGTGCTTGATGAAGGTTAAATAGTTTTCAGGCTGCTTTTTACCCGACTGCCTCAGAAGGAGGGTTATGTTTTCCGAGAGAATGTATGTATGTATGTGGACAAGAAAATTCTTTTTCACGGGCTACAGTACTGCCCAAACGGATAGTTGAATTTTGACATATGAGGTGTCATTAGATTCTTCTCAGCAGCGCAAAGTGACACTGGCTATACTAAAAAATCAAAAATTTAAAACGGTGGATTTTTATCGCAAAATACAAGTTTAAAATGACCGCAGTCGGGTTTTTGTTTTTTAATACATCTGCTTGTTGTTAACTAACAACGCCTTCTGTGGAATGTCGGTAAACCAGGTACTTTTATTAATACATTACAAACCGTAGTCAAAAACTACTAGTAGCCGATTTTTGTGTAGATTTATTTATATTTGTATAATACCGACAGTATCGACACCTAATAAATTATTTAAGCAATTAAGCGATATCAGAGCTTGACCCGTATCACCCAAAATACATTAGTGGGTCAAAACACTTCCTGGGTAGACTATTAGACGATACATTAACCAAATTGACTGTCCGATATGTGCTTGATGAAGGTAAAATAGTTTTCAGACTGCTTTTTACCCGACTGCCTCAGAAGGAGGGTTATGTTTTCCGAGAGTATGTATGTATGTACGTGGACAAGAAAATTCTTTTTCACGGGCTACAGTACAGCCCAAACGGATAGTTGGATTTTGACATATGAGGCGTCGTTAGATTCGTCTCAGCAGCGCAAGTGACACTGGCTATACTAAAAAATCAAAAATTTTAAATGGCGGATTTTTATCGCAAAATACAAGTTTAAAATGACCGCAGTCGGGTTTTTGTTTTTTAATACATCTGCTTGTTGTTAACTATCAACGCCTTCTTTGGAATCTCGGTCAGCCACGTACTTTTATTAACACAATACAAACTATAGTCAAAAACTACTGGTAGCCGGTTTTTGTATGGATTTATTTGTATTAGTATAAATATATCGACACCTAATAAATTATTTAAGCAAATAAGCGATATCAGAGCTTGACCCGTATCACCCGAAATATATTAGTAGGTCAAAACACTTCCTGGGCAGACTATTAGACGATACATTAACCAAATTGACTGTTCGATATGCGGTTGATGAAGGTAAAATAGTTTTCAGGCTGCCTTTATAAGAATAGGTACCTGTCAACAGCATGACAACTTTAATTTATAAGAGGTATCCTAGTTATCCTTTTTATGTTATCTCTTTTTGATGATTCGATTCAAATTACCCATAATTTTTTGTAGGTACGTAAATTACACACAAGGCCGTGTGGTGCCGGCAGAGTAGAATAGCACCACCCCCTCTGTTCTCGTGGGGGTCGTAAGAGGCGTCCGAGGGATAAACCCAACCCAAACAGCCAGGGCCAACCGTATGGTGGCGGTTAATCCACCACAAAAGCATTCCCAAGGAGGGTTGACGTCTGGTAGGCGGCCGGTCGTAAAATTAAGCCAAATCCATTGCAACACGATTTTGTGTTCAACGAAACGTGTTGCGCCGACCCCAAGCAATTGGGATAAGGGTAGAAATATGATGATGAAACCGATCGAGTTAGGTTTTATTTTCCGAAGATCGTTGCTTCACCCCTTTTTGCGTGTTTTTGTAAACTAACAACGCCTTCTGTTGAAAAACCGAAGAATCTCGGTCAACCAGGTACTTTTATTAATACAATACAAACCATAGTCAAAAACTCGTAGCCTGTTTTGTGTATGGATTTATTTGTATTTGTATAAATATATCGACAGCACCGACACCTAATAAATTATTTTTCATCCCCTCTATTAAAAAAACTACGCTTTGGTCGCACATAAGTGGGATTAAAATAGGTCATTTAATCCCAAGGGATTAAAATTCATTTGAATTTAGTACACAAATATTTGCAGCCAATCAATCGAAAATTTACTACAGATGGGTTTTTTCTCAGCAACACTACCTGTTATCTGCTATTTTATTGAGTATTTTACACCTAGTATGTAGCTCATAAAAGACCTAATTCCTAGCAAAATTTGAAATTAAAAAGTAATGTGTCAATTTTTTTGGCGCGATAACTGGCCGGCAATGGGCAACAACAATATAACCTCACAATTATTGCAATAATATGAAATGAAATGTGTGATAATGGTTTTGTAAATATTGGATGTTTATAACGCAATTTATAGGATTGTAAAATAATGGATAATAGCAAGCAATATTTAAAGAACTTCGTAGATTAAGTAAGTATTTATTGTTTTTCTCATAGAGGGGGATGAAAAGTAGTATGTATCACTCGGGTATAAAGTTATTTATTCTCGGGCGACTTACATTGAATCCCTCGCTTCACTCACGATTCTACTTTAAAATCCCTCGCTACGCTCGGGATTTTACTCTAGAATCCCTCGTTTACTCATGATTCAAAATACAGCCCTCGCCCTAAATATATCACTTTATTCCCTTGTTATAAAAACTACTATAAGCAAATAAGCGATATCAGAGCTTGACCCGTATCACCCAAAATACATTAGTGGGTCAAAACACTTCCTGGGTAGGTTATTAGGCGATACATTAACCAAATTGACTGGTCAATATGTGCTTGATGAAGGTAAAATAGTTTTCAGGCTGCCTTTATAAGAATACGTACTCTCTTTCTCTTCGTGTGGGACACCGAGTCGTTAAACGACCCGATGAACCCTGGTGTCAGAGTTTTTCAACCGCCTACTGCAAGTAGCAGGCCTCTGACATGGTTGTGTAACGACCGCCATCATAGACAGCAACCGGGAGTGACGGCTTAACGTGCCCATCCGAAGCACCGAACCATCTTGCTTTGCGGATAATCAGGTTTTGCTCATAATAGCTAAATCCTAGGCATATTCGTCTCAAGAATTATCAAAATAAGAGTTCACAAGAATCAATTAGTTCTTTTCCCCTTAAGGGCAAGGCATCATTTCGCAGTAAAAACAAGCCTTTATTACTCAAACAAGAATAATCTTGTTTTGAAACGTACTTTTCCATCGCTCTTAATTGATCTCAAACCATTTTTTATATCAATTACTGTCGAACAAAATACTTCTCTAAAAGTCAAAATAAAGACCTAGCGTGGCGGTGTCATAGTGCGCTGTCAACGTGACAGCGTCGTTCATAGTATGGAGGTGCCTATACTATGAATGTGCCGCCCGGTAATTTATCCATACAAACCAGTCATTTTGACGGCGCACCACGTCGCGTCAAGCCCAGTCTTTAAGGACGCCTTCAAAGTGTGAAAATAGCAGTCCTAACAGCTGTTCTATAGTGTGAAATTATACTAGTGACCGATAGCGAAAACTCAAAACCGGCTAGTGATAAGGAACAACTTTCCCCAAAGAACATAGGTCGAAATACGAAAAAATATTTCGACCTCCCATACAAACTTCCCGATTTGCTGATTTCAGTTACTATGGGAGGTACAATTTTTTTTTCGTATTTCGACCTATTTTTCTTGGGGAAAGTTGTTTCTTATCACTAGCCGGTTCTGACATTTCGCTATCGGTCACTAGTAAAATATCACCCTATATAATAAAATCGACAACTTTACCTTTTATTTATCTTTCACTACAACATATTCCCCGCTCACGTCCCTAAACTACGCATCCGTCACGCTGCCACAGGCACTACGTGAAAAAAATACTCAAAACCAACACGCCTATAAATTTATCATGTCCATGCCAAACCTGTATGAAATATAGATTGAACCAAAAGAAAATAATATAAAAATCTATTGGCCGGAATCTATTTATTCACCCCCAAATCGTGGCCACCATATTTCTTCCTGATACATCCACAAGCTGTGAATTATTTATATATGGTTGGAAATATATTTCGTTATCTTTCGGGCTGCGTTCTCGGCCCGTTTCTGTTTTCGCTGAGACCAAAAAATTTCATAAGAAGCGCCTGTGAGCAGTCTTAAAGCAATTTAGTATAAATTTCTGTAAAGTAGCTTCTTTATTTAAAATAAATATAAGTGACACGCAAAAAGCTAAAGACCTACAGACCTCTTGAGTACCTCCTCTTTTGTTTGTTAATAAAAGTCATAACTTTATTTAGTAAATGGTTACAGGGTTGATAGGTACAAAATACATAAAACACCTACCTGTAATGGTGTCGGAATGAACGGCCGGAATCTGCAAAGTTTAAGCCTCAAAATGACAAATTGTATTGACTACAAAGTCACATCATGGTTTTTTCAAAGTTGTCATAATTATGATACATCAATAAAAAAAACCGTGTCAGAATCTTATTGAGTTTTTTAAAGAATAATCTTTGGATGGCATTGAAAATATACTATAATAATAGATAATAGAGAATTTCATCGATTTACTTTACTTTGTTGTTCGAAGAACTCTGTCTTCCATATTTTTCTATTCATCATTTTCTGGACTTCATTTGGCCTGCGTTTCGGTTCGACGAGATAAGAATATCTATTGGGTGTTTTTGGTTATTTATTCGTATTACGGACCGCGATATGAACATTTGTACGTTATCTTATCAGTTTAGCTTGTGCATCAACTTTTGACAGTCATTAAATAAAAATGAATATAGTGTGAATATTTACTAGTTACTGATAGTGAAAACTCAGAACCGGCTAATGATAAGGAACAACTTTCTCCAAGGAACATACCTAGGTCGAGATATTTTAGAGATATAGGTATTAAAATGAAGTTTCAAACGATTATGAAATGAACTCGTACATTTTTCAGCGAATCAAATGATAGAAATTATACATTACCTATGACATGTTTGAACAAGAAGTTTGAAAATAATCTAAAATCTTCCGCTAGGCAATTAATTAACGTAATCCTATGATAAAGGCTTTGTATTAAGTACAATCGTTTGCCCCATATTTTGCGGAAATGTAGATACAGTACGTGCGCTAGTTCATTACGACCCGTTCATACGAAGCCAGTTCAATTTCACAGTGGTCGTGCAAATTTTTTATTGCATTGACAAGTATGCCGACTCAATATACCGAGCGCAGCGAGGCAACTCTTAATCTAAGATTTAACCATTGATTATTCGTTGTTTTACAGTGAAATGAAATGAAATGAAAGATTTATTCAAAATAGGACATTAAAATATCACTTATTGATAGTCATTACATTACACAGAAATGGATTTGACATTGTAAAGAAGAGAAATTTGCAAAGTACAATTTTCTCTTTTTTATAACAATTTTTATTCCTATTATAAACGCGGCTCAGGCGGGATAAAAAAATAAAAATAAAGGCACTGCCTCGGGGCTGGCCAGGCTAACCACACGTCATGTAACTTTATGCCTTAACGACCAGTCTACAACACACCCCTTGTAAACTGAACTATTTACACACAACCTGCCCTATGTTGATCGTTGCAATAAGCATGCACCTGAACATACACCGTAGCGGCCTATTGACTCACTTGAATAATTTAACATATCAGTAACAGCTAGTAGCCGTGTGGTAGCGGCTAAGAATACTGCCAACCCTAGTCGACTCAGGATGTTTCATAAAAAGCGACGTAGAGTTTTTGACCTCGACTGAATTTCTGTTGACTATGTCAAACGACAGTGGCGGTGATACCTGTTGCAATAGCATTCCTAAAGAGGGTTGACGTCAGGGTTTTAAGCCCGTGAAATAGAATTCATATTTCTACGAAGATACATACATACTCTCAAAAACCATAACCTGCCTTCTGAGGCACTCAGGTAAAAAAAAAAGGATTCTCACTCTAAGTTTTTTGATTATGAGAATTCCGAAGAAATTAAGGTAGCTTTCCAAATTTTATTGGAACAGGTGGAAGATGGTACCAAAATGATTTAAAACTTTCAGTATTAATGGCTCAAATCCATCAACAACAACAAAATTCATTTAAAATGGCTTAATTAAACAAATTCTGACAATCCCTGAAACACTCGCTACCTTACTTTATTACGATGGAATTGGATTTAAATTCTAAAATTATAATCCCGACAGAAATGATAATGCTTTTAGTCCAGTGGTTCCCAAAGTTTTCAATCTAGATTGTAATTATTTCTATGATCACAACGCCTGTTCTTATCGCAATTTGATGCAGATATGCAAAATAATTGTTTTCTTTTATCTCTATGAACAGTCAGTCTCACACCTTTTTTATTGGTGTTTTTTATTCAATCTATCCAAACGTTGACCGAAGACTTAAAGAGAGCAGCTGGTAGCGACTGGATAGCTATAATCGGAGATCGTGCCTTGCTCGTACCCTGAGGGAGGCCTATGTTTAGCAATGGACTGCTATGGGCTGATGTAAATAATGTGATGATAATGATCCATGTTTCGCCTTCGTCGTATTTTTCGTTATGAATATTTTATTGTTTACATACTTGTTTTAACAAAAAGCAGTATAAAAGTATCTGGGTAGTTACTATCAACGATCAATGCAAAAAAGTTTATATGGATCACATTCCAAATAATGTAAGTTTTGTTTCCTTGGCTGCCGAGTAAATACGTATTGACTGACGCATTTTGGTTCTTAGCACTGCAAGAAATCGTCTACATTTTTATGTAGTAAAACGACAGACCTTGTTGTTTAATGTCTAGGAGACGAAAGGAGTTTTGAACGTCTAAATTATCCGCAGTTTGAGAAACACTGCACTTTAGTCTTGAAGAGAGCGTCCGCAAAGCGATTTACATACTAAATAGGAAACTTGACTTTGAAAGTCTTCGCAGCGGTACAGTCGTTTGCAAAATAAATAAATAAATATTTATACTCTAAGTTTTGTGTCGAAATTAACCTGTGAATAGTTTGTTTCAAGAGCAAACTAATTTAAGGCGATTATCACACCCAACTAGCTAGTAAACAAAATGCAACTGTTACTAACATGCAAAAGGCGAAATATAAGAAACGTAAAAATAAATGATTTTTATTAAATCTTTGTTTTTTTAATTAAGTTTCGATTATTTTTTAATCGTTTATACAAGATAAAAGATACTTTATTTGCTTAAAACATTTGTAAATAAGGTTGTAACAGGTTATCTTATAGGTACATTAATGTCTTGCCAACTTATTATTAGCATGCAAATCTTCAATACATGAAAGTTAAAATAGGCTCTAACAAAATTCTCAGGCCAAATAAGTGTAAATTAATTATTAAAATGTCAAAATAAAATTACAAACAATTTCAAAATTAATGTCAAATACTAAATAATAATTCATTAATTACCTATAATTGAAAAAAGAACGATCTTTCATTACTCAAGTCGCATCCCTACCTACCGCAGTACCGGACGGTGTTTCACCGGATCCGGTTGTCAGATATGTTTTTTTTTATTTGAATCAAACAGCGGATACGCAACGCACACGTCGCCGCAGCAAAATTGCGTCTGTCAGAGTGTTTGTCATTTGTATGGTGGCTGTTACGAATAGGGTACTTGACTGGGTAACTACTCCTCCTCCTCGCGTCGTATTCCTCAATGCTGAGGGTCGTGATTTCCTAGCAGCCGTGGCATCAGCTTCTGCCGGATTGTGTTTCGCCACTTGTTCCTATCTTTGGCAGAGTGAAGTGCGTCGTGTAGCTTGGTGTCTAGGGTTGAGCGGATCTGATCAGACCATCTGGTAGGACTACGTCCTCTTGGTCTTTTGCCGTCAACCTTGCCTGTGACCATCAGTTGTTCAAGGTTGTGTCCTTCTTTCCTTGCGATGTGGCCGAAAAACTCTAGCACTCTTTGTAGGCAGACAGTCGATAGTTGGGTCTTTATGTTCAGTTCGCGTAGAATGGACACATTTGTGCGGAAGGCTGTCCATGGAATCTGAAGCATTTTTCGCCAGCACCACATTTCAAAAGCATCGATGCGGTCGCGGTCAGCTTTTTTTATTGTCCAGGTCTCAGCCCCGTAACAGAAAATTGAGAACACCAAGGTCTTGACTAATTTTATCTTAGTTTTCCTCGAGATGTTTCGGTCCTTCCATATTCCTTGTAATTGGGCCATGGCATTTTTGCTCATTCCTATGCGTCTTCTAATCTCCTTTTCACACGAGCCGTCATTGCTGATGTTGGCCCCGAGGTAAATGAAATCGCTGACGGTTTCCAACGTGAGAGCACCTGTGAGCTGCAGTTTGTTGCCACGATCAACAACCATGAGTTTGGTTTTGCTATGATTGATTTTTAGTCCCTTTTCTAGGCTGATCCGTTCCATCCTTTCCAGTATATCAATCATCTCAGCTTCGTTGCTGGCTAAGAGAGTGGTATCATCGGCGTACCTGAGATTTGAAATCTTGGTGCCACCCATGGTAACTCCGCCGTTCCAGTCTTCACACGCAAGACGAATGATATGCTCTCCATACGCATTAAAAAGGATGGGTGAGAGTATGCAGCCTTGCCTGACGCCTTTCCCGAATGTGAAGGGTTCTGACTCTGCTTTGTCGATCTTGACGACGCCTTGGTTGTTCACATATAAGGACTCAATTAGCAAAATCAAATGTTCAGGTACACCCATCTCCCTCAGCATCTTCCATAAGTCCGACCAGATGACACAGTCGAAGGCTTTGCTGTAGTCAATAAAGCATAGAATAAGTGGTGTATTGAACTCGTAAGATTTTTCAATTAGCTGACGAATGTTGAGAATTTGCTCACGTGTTCCTTTGCCTTTGACAAAGCCGGCTTGCTCCTGCGGTATCTGCCAATCCAAAAAGTGGCGGACCCGACAATTGATGATGTGCAACAACACTTTGCTGGCGTGAGAAATCAGAGCCAGAGTTCTGTAATTGTCACATTTACTGGTGGATCCCTTTTTGTGGAGCGGAAGAATAACGGACTTCGTCCAATCGCTAGGCCATTGTCCAGTGTGCCAGATATCATTGCATAATTTGTGCAGAGCGCTTATTCCAGTTGGTCCCATTGCTTTTAAAATCTCCGCCGTGAGTTGGTCAGGTCCCGGAGCCTTCTTGGTTTTGAGAGCCGCCAGAGCTGCCATAATTTCAGACCGTAGAATAGGGGGTTCAGTGCGCAGGTTTTCCCATGCGGCCCTGTTCTGCGTTGACACATTAGGGCTCCTATAAAGCTGTTCGCAGTATCTTCGCCAACGGTTGGTTATTGCGTCTAGATCTTGAAGTGGCGTTCCGTCTTCATCTTCAATTAACCAAGTTTTAGCTTTGTTTAGTTTCGTATCAAATGGGCGCGCGGCGCTGGCAACACTGTTTGTCAATGTCTCGTCCTGTGGCCGTGCGCTCGCATCGTTGATGCGAATTTTAATTATAAATGGTGTAATTTAGTGTGCTTTCGGTTTTCTCGTGTGGTTTTCCCTGTTCGGTGGGGAAGTGAACCAAGTGGATTTGGTTCCGGCGCTTTGATTGAGAGTCACGCGGCCGCCGGTAAAATATAACCTCACTTTTCGTTCGCTCGCGTCGTGGCTGCCGATAGCTACATATTTTTAATTGTTTTCTTGATTGGAGGCCAACGGGGCCGATTTCTCATTCGGAGAGAAATCTTTAGTCATTTTGTGTTAAAAAACATTATTTGATGTCGAACTATGAACAATAGTGAACCCAAGTGCTTGTGAAAACTAAGCTGTGAATCTGCGACTGATTGACGGGACGGAGTGCCACACGAGCTGGTGTCCGGGTGCAGTAAGTCTAGTACCTAAATTCCAATCCAAAATGTCTTCCTCCAAAACCTGATACCTTTTTCCTGTCAAAACTAGACTTACAAGGAAACGGCGGCGTCATGGTTCGCACGGTAAGCAATTCGCTGCTAGGCCCTGTTTAAGTAGACTTTGGAAACAAGAATTTCTCGGCCGGAAACTTTCCGGAACAAAGTTCTCTCATTAAATTTATTTTATTTAGCTATAGTAAAGAGCACTACGAATCGTAGTCAAATGTTGTTCCGAGGCTGATCGACCATTTAGTTTTAGATTTTAAGATAACTTTAATTTGCTTCCACTGCGCTAAGATCAGCTTCGGAATCAAACATTTTTGGTAGCAGAGCGTGGTTGCTTTATTGCAACATAGTTAGCCGTAATTTAGTATTAAGCGTGTTTTTTATATTACCCACATATTTTATTAATTTTGGAAAATATTGTTTCGGTTTTTTTTTGTGACTGTATTGTTTACCTAGTGAACGGTACCTTATCGGTAAGGTCTAGGCCAGTCAACTAACATTTATTTTGTGGTATTTGTTTATTGGTTTTTCGTTTTTATTAAGTCGAGTGTGTAAAAGTTGGTACCATGGCTCCTCGATCGCCAGGTATAAGGCTGCTATAAAGACAGAATTAAGGTGGTTTACTACCACAGCGGCAATGATCGGCCGCGAGGACCGGGAGGACGCGCTCTTGAAAAGTGCACTACAGGCAGATGAACGGGTTCGGGTTGTGTCGGAACACCTCACAGAGTGCCTCATGCTCCTTGAGGAAGCTCCTAACCCTGAAGATAAGGAGCTGGTCGAGGGCGATGTAAGCCAGTGCTTGGAGCTGGCACAGGACATTGAGCAGGCAGCTGCGGACATATCTAGGCGACGTGACGGAAAGGAAAAGCCATTCCGTGGTAAAGTAGGACAAGGATTACAGGTGCCTCTTCCGCCTGTTACGGTTCCAGTCTTTGCAGGCGATTACGCCGACTGGCCGGCGTTTGAGGACCTGTATAGCAGCGTGGTCCACACACGGACGGACATAATGCCAGCGTACAAGATGGCTCAGCTGATGTCCAGGCTACAAGGAGAGCCTCATGAATTGCTGACGCATTTGGCGGTCTCGGATAGCAATTATGAGGTGGCGTGGAAGATCCTTACCGACCGGTATCGGAACAAGCGCCTGATTGTAGACAGGCTGTTAGACCAGTGGCTGTCAATACCAACCATAACGCGAGGTACGGACCTCCGCGAGAAAATCTTCCACCCAGTCAGTGTCGCGGTCAGCGCACTAGAGCGACAGGGTTTGCCAGTGGCGGGCTACGGTTATATCTTGGTCCACACAGTGCTTCGCCGCCTGCCGAGCGAAATGGTCGCTCGATTCGAGCAGCTCCATGGGGCAAGTCCTCGGACCACCTCCCGACCTACGAGGATCTGAAGTCGTTCCTCGAGGCCGAAAGCAGGCGAGTGGACGTCCAGGCTGGTGAAGCCCCACGCAAGGAGACCTCTGCCCCTCGCCACCCGGAACGGCCGGGTGCACCGGCGCGAGGAGGAAACAGTAGGCAACCCAGGCGGTACAACACCGCATTGGAATCAGGGTGTGCCTACTGCAGGGAGACAGGCCACGGGGTGGCAGCGTGTCAGGAGTTTGCTGCGCAGCGGGTTCAGAGGAGACGGGGTGTGGCACAGCAGAGGCGTTGGTGTTTTCGGTGCCTGGGGCCGCATCAGGTGCGAGAGTGCCCTTCAAGCACCAACTGTAGGTACTGCCAGGGTGCACACCATCCGCTGCTTTGCATGAATCGCTCCGAAGACGCCGGGGGCAGCGCTGGATCGGATCAGCGAAGGGAGCCTGCCCACCAAGGGAGGGAGCAACGCTCCCCACCCCCTCCAAGGAGGAGCCCACCTCCGCATCGGTCACAGGGACAGGCAGGGGACGTCAACAGACGGAGCCCACTTACCCAAGGACGTGGGGACGATCCCCAGCACGGCAGCAGGTGCCGGATTGGGGAAGAACGACACAGGGACATGGTCCAGGACACCCATCCCAGGTACGGGATCCAACGGGCGGGTGTCAGGAGAGCACTAGGCAGCCACCAGGGTACATGCAGTATTCTGCGGGCTTGAGCCACCTGGTTGGGTCTCAAGACCCACGCATGCCTCCGCCTATGCCTGAGTACCCGCGGCTACAGGCGCAACCTCGGTACGGACGTTTGCCGTCGGGGTACTATAGAACTCCAGCCATGGCCTTTATGGGCAGACCTCCTACCAGCAGGAGTGGGACCCATACACAGGTTTGGGTAGCGAGGATACCCCGCGGGACGCGGCCTCACCGCGTTTAGATTCCCGCTAGGTAATCGCCGCCTACTCATCAGCTTCGGCTCCCGTCCAATCACGGTACTTTTGCCAACGGCTAAGATTTGGGTATGGGGATACGGTGGCCGGACCATTCAAGTAAGAGCCCTACTGGATACAGGGCTCAGGGATGTATTGTATCGAGTAAGCTGGTGAGTAGGCTAGGCCTAAATGTACGGCCAAGTGAGGATGAAGCTGTAGGCATCGGGGGCCTAAATGTGCCTGACATTCGGGGTCAGACGAACTTTGAGTTCACATTAGGTAGCACATGTACAGGGTCAGCTATCAAGTCTCAGCCGTGGTGCTGGATGAAGTGGTTGGGAAACTCCTCAGGTTAGGTTACCACCAACGGTACGAGGGTTAACCACAGGGTTGGAGTTGGCTGATCCTGATTTTGATACTCCTGGTACGGTGGACGTACTTCTCGGGTCAGACGTCCTCGGGAGATTATGGTGCGGTAGGAAGAAGGTACTCCAGGAAACTGGTTTGGTGGCCGTAGATACCACAGGGGGGTATGTTGTTTTCGGCCCAGTTTGGAGACCTCAGGACCTACCAGAAGGGGATCCGGTCCTCTATGGTAGTGTGCTGTCAGAGGTGCTGCAGAGGTTTTGGGAGTCTGAAGAGCCGCCCACGGCGGACAGACGGAAGCCAGAGGATGACGAGTGCGAGTTGTTCTATCAATACAACACTGCGAGATGCTCGTCAGGCAGATTCGTGACCAGGCTACCTTTTCTCCCAAACCGCCCCGCTTTAGGTAGTTCGCGACAGCTCGCGGAACGGAGACTACTCGGAATGGAGCGGAAGATGAGGCGAGACCCAGCACTTCGGCAGAAGTATATAGAATTCATGCGGGAATATATTCAATTGGGCCACATGTCGGTGTCCAGCCTGGATTGGAGGTGTGTCGAGCATTATTACATTCCACACCTGGCTGTCTTGAAGTCACCTGAGGCGAAAATACGGGTGGTGTTTGACGGTTCTGCTCCTACCTCGAATGGTGTGTCTGTGAACCAATGTTTGCACGCGGGTCCTAAATTGAACCGGGACATTGTGGACATTCTCACAGACTTTCGGTTACACCAGGTAGCGTTCGTCGCAGACGTCAAAATGATGTTTCGCCAAACCATGATACATCCGGATGACCGTCGGTATCAGCTGATTTTGTGGCGTGAGAGCCCAGATGAGCCGATGGTCACATACGAACTTAACACGGTGACGTATGGACTTAAGCCAAGTCCGTATTTGGCAGTACGTACGCTGCGAGAGTTGGCCGCACAGGAAAGGGTAAGATACCCTCGAGCCGCAGCAGTACTGGATCGCGACGTCTACGTGGACGATATCTGCACGGGTGCTGATAGCGTGGAGCAGGCGCTAATTCTACGAGACGAGTTGATCGCGATCATGGGTTCAGGAGGTTACGAGTTGCGGAAATGGTTGTCCAGTTGCCCAGAGCTCCTGGCCGGTTTGCCAGGTGAGTTCCATCAGGACCCGCACCTCTTTGAGAACCCGGACAATCCAAACACGTTGGGCATCCTCGGGGTGCAATATAGGCCAACGCATGACGTATTCACGTACAAGATCGAGCCCGACCTTTTGGAGAAAACTTGGACTAAGCGGTCGGTACTGTCGACAATCGCTAGAACGTTCGATCCTAACGGATGGATCGCCCCGGTTACGTTCATGGCGAAATGCTTTTTACAAAGGTTGTGGCTAGCCAACTTAGGATGGGACGACCAACTCTCCGGAGAGTTGTTGAAGGATTGGCTCAAGTTTGTGACCACCTTACCAGGGATTGTGCACATCGCGATACCCCGCAAGTTAGTCCCATCGGTGGGATGTAAGGCTACCCTACATGGGTTTTGTGACGCCTCGGAGCGAGGGTACGCGGCAGCTGTATACCTTCGGACAGCAAGTTCAACGGGAACTGTGCACGTGCGTCTGGTTATGGCCAAAAGTAAGGTGGCACCAGTCAGAACTAGATGGACCATCCCCAAATTGGAATTGGCAGGGCAGCGCTTCTAGCGCGCTTGCTAAATCATGTAACCTGCAATCTGCGTGGTACCATCAACTTGGATGAAACGGTGTACGCGTGGACTGACAGTCGGATAGTTCTGTGCTGGTTGCAGACGTCGGTACATACACTTGAGGTTTTCGTGGCAAATCGGGTGTCACAGATTACGGGGTCGGAAACTCCGTTAGTGTGGAGGCACGTACCGGGAGAATGGAACCCAGCGGACTGCGCTTCGCGCGGGTGCAGGGCACCTGATTTGGTGAGTCACCCACTGTGGTGGGGACCTCAATGGCTGACTGAGTCGCCGCAGGAATGGCCATTCAACGAGTGCAGGGCGCCGCTTGGGCCACCTGATCGAGGTTTGCGAGTGAACGTGGGGCAACTCGTACCGAAGCCTAACCCAGCTTTCTTGCTGGAACGGTATAGCTCCTCGACAAACTTCTTGGGGTGACAGGTTGGATCAAACGGTTCGTGAACAACTGCAGGAAGCCTCAAGCAGAACGGAACTTTACACCTGTCCTCTCGCCTGCGGAACGGAATGCGGCTCTATGCTCATTAGTTAGAGTCGTCCAGGCGGAACATTTTGAAGAGGAGGTCAGGCTGCTCAGGGATGGACGTGGAAAGCTGAAGGGAGGAATTGTGCGCCTCAACCCATTCCTGGATGAGCAAGGTATGCTCAGGGTTGGAGGCAGACTTCGGAACGCTAGCCTGCCCTTTTCGGCTCGGCATCCACTGTTACTTCCAAAAGGGACCCTTAGTTGAGCTCTTAGTCAGGGATCGTCATGAGAAAAACTCGCACGCGGGCTGTAATGCGCTATTGGCCATCCTACAGCGCGAGTTCTGGATCTTATCGGGACGACGAACGGTACGTAGCGTTGTGTTTAGGTGCTTGCCTTGTTACCGCTTGAAGGCAGCCACAATGCAGCCACAGATGGGAGATCTCCCACCGGACCGGGTGACGGAGGCCTGGACGTTTGCAGGTGTGGGAACGGATTTCGCAGGCCCTTTCATGGTAAAGGCATCACGCCTACGGAACGCAAAGTCTATCAAGGCGTACTTGTGCGTGTTCGTGTGCCTAGCCACCAAGGCCGTCCACTTGGAGCTCGTGGCCGACCTTTCTACGGAGGCCTTTTTGGCAGCGCTGGAGAGATTTACGTCGCGACGAGGGCGACCAGCGCTGATCAGGTCGGATTGTGGTACCAACTTTAAGGGTGCTGATCGGTGTATGAAAGAAATTGTAACGTTCTTACGGGAGAACGAAGAAGCCATCAGCACGGGCCTCTCCCGTCAGGGCATTGCCTGGGTGTTCGATCCACCAGCGGTTGTAAAGTCCGCTAAGACGCATTTGTTGCGCGTTGTAGGGTTAACAATTTTGACTTTCGAGGAGCTGGCGACCGTGTTTTGTAAAATTGAGGCTGTACTCAATTCGCGTCCTTTGTGTCCGCTCAGCTCAGACCCAAATGATTTAGAGGCCCTGACGCCAGGGCATTTCTTAATTGGCCGCCCACTTAACGCCTTGCCGGAATATCCCTATACGGAGGTGAATAGCAATCGTTTGTCGCGTTATCAGTTGTTGCAGCAAATGACTCAAAACTTTTGGAAGCGTTGGTCGCTTGAGTACTTGCACATTCTGCAGCAACGCCTTAAGTGGACGGACAGGACTGAACCCCCCTGCATTGGGGATCTCGTTCTGGTTAAGGATGCCAACCTACCGCCACTGCGTTGGCGCCGGGGGCGCATTCTCAACCCGGGTAGTGATGGTACTCCTCGAGTTGCAGAAGTTCAGGTGGGGGATTCAGTTCTTAAGCGAGCAGTAGCTACATTATCACGCCTGCCATGCATAGAGCGGACCGATGGGTCGGTCCGGGGCGGGTGAATGTTTAGTTTCGTATCAAATGGGCGCGCGGCGCTGGCAACACTGTTTGTCAATGTCTCGTCCTGTGGCCGTGCGCTCGCATCGTTGATGCGAATTTTAATTATAAATGGTGTAATTTAGTGTGCTTTCGGTTTTCTCGTGTGGTTTTCCCTGTTCGGTGGGGAAGTGAACCAAGTGATTTTGGTTCCGGCGCTTTGATTGAGAGTCACGCGGCCGCCGGTAAAATATAACCTCACTTTTCGTTCGCTCGCGTCGTGGCTGCCGATAGCTACATATTTTTAATTGTTTTCTTGATTGGAGGCCAACGGGGCCGATTTCTCATTCGGAGAGAAATCTTTAGTCATTTTGTGTTAAAAAACATTATTTGATGTCGAACTATGAACAATAGTGAACCCAAGTGCTTGTGAAAACTAAGCTGTGAATCTGCGACTGATTGACGGGACGGAGTGCCACACGAGCTGGTGTCCGGGTGCAGTAAGTCTAGTACCTAAATTCCAATCCAAAATGTCTTCCTCCAAAACCTGATACCTTTTTTCCTGTCAAAAACTAGACTTACAAGGAAACGGCGGCGTCATGGTTCGCACGGTAAGCAATTCGCTGCTAGGCCCTGTTTAAGTAGACTTTGGAAACAAGAATTTCTCGGCCGGAAACCTTCCGGAACAAAATTCTCTCATTAAATTTATTTTATTTAGCTATAGTAAAGAGCACTACGAATCGTAGTCAAATGTTGTTCCGAGGCTGATCGACCATTTAGTTTTAGATTTTAAGATAACTTTAATTTGCTTCCACTGCGCTAAGATCAGCTTCGGAATCAAACAAGCTTTGAATTGCTTAGAGAGGAGCTTGACTTTCTTAAATAGATCAGCAGTCTGTAGCTTTAATGCATGACCTTCAATTTCGTGGCAAACACGCTCAATAAAGTTGTTTTTATCATGGCGGCACTGCTGTTGGATAGCTCCAGATAGCTCTGAGTATCTGTCACGCGCTTCTTGACCTACCAAACCAGTATTTTTCAGCGCTTTTCTGTCTTCGACAATCTTCCAGGTATCAGTGGAAAGCCAATTTTGTCGGATGGTAGGTGATGTACAATTAGCTGTGATCTTTTCAACCGTTTTCCAGATAACTACTAAAATACAAGAATTGTTGGCTTATAACAACGCTTTAAAAACATTATTTCTTTCATTCAAATTTTTTCAAATAATTCAGATTTAGTAAATGTATTACAAATCAGTAAAAAATTATAAAATAGGTATGCCAGGCTTTTTATATCAAATATCGTTTTAAAAAGAAGCTCAATTGACCTGTCACTCAAGTACCCTATAGTCGTGTCGTCCTATTTAAAAGCGATTCGCTTTTTCCTTCTCGATCTATGAAAACGGACAATTTGGACCATACTACAAAGAAGTTAGAGGCACGTTGAACATGTTTATGAAATGATTTCTTTTTTCAACGCACGTCTACTTTTTGTCGTACTCGTAGCCATCAAAGTTAAGCCTACAAAAAACAGTCTGTAAAACTTTATTGTATCTTCAAAGCAGTAAAACCACAGATTGAAGAAGACATCAAAATTAAATCAATTAAGCACTCGAAACTCGCTTTTTCAAATAAATTAAGACATCAATTAATTTAAGTGATGGGCTATTCTAAGAAAGTACTTACATCGTTGTCTTGTATGAAAAAAACAATAGGTAAAACGTTTTAATGTAGTCCTATTTTGAGTTTTGTTAGATGTAACCCAATAAAATATTTACAAGTGTACGCGAAAGTATACATCAAGTATACAATTAATGCAATGTAGGTATGCTATACAGATAGAATTTAGAAACTTGCAAATACTTGCAATAAAAAAAGATTGAACTGTTATGACCCTGAAAACTACAAAACTGTTTTTTTTTTAATTAGATGTAAAATAGATAGAGATATCTTCAAATTTTGAATGTTTTACATTCTCTACAAGTATCGATTTTACACTTCTTTTTAAAGTCGGTTTACACTGTTACAAAAACATCTGAATCAGAATCCAAATTCAAATTCTGAATTTTAAATACAGAATACTCCACAGTTTACCACCGGCCTGAGCAATCATGGCGTAGCAATTATACTCTCGTAGCGTTCTCGTAGCCGTCGCGTAGCACCGCTACGGCTAGTATTAAATTCTTACTCCCTAGGGCGACTATTTCAATCTTAACACTTTAGTCGCTGAGTTTAGCGACGTGAATGTATATACAGGATGTCCTATTTCGTAGAAGGTAATAGAAATTTAGCTTTTGGGTATCCTTAGCTTTGATTTTATAGTAAAATAACTCCTCTAACTTCCACAACAGTCCACTAAGTCCAACAGTCCGTTGGGAAGTTTTTTCTAAGTCACGACAATAGTTGGTGGAATCATTAGTGCATTAAAAGTTGTTGGATTCACAGGGAATGCTGCGGCCCATTCCCTGGATGATATTTTCCCCCGTTTTGAAATATTGTTACGACACCAAAGCTCACAAAATGCTAAATATTTTATGTATGTTCTATTTTTTTCTTCAAATATGCTTGTACGGGCAATTACGGAATTTAAGATTGTAGGATCTGGTGGAAAATTCAAACAATCTTAATTCTTTGACTAAACTATACGCTAAAATAGTGCTTGGCAACGAAAGTGTTGGCGATTTAATTAAATACCTATAATTTTGAGTTTCAATGTGACTTAGCTTTTATGCTTTTAATAGCGTTCTCGAGATTTTAATGCAGTTTTTAAGGTCACTCGTTAACCGTTTTACCTGCTTACATACTTAAATCACGCCTTCATCTCTTGCGGGGTAGGCAGAGCTGTAAAAACGGCCATTTACACCGCGCCTGACAAAACTTTGAGTCTTTCAGAAGACTGTGTATCACCATAGTGACAAGTTGTCAACTTGTCGCCTAAAATTACAAAGTACATCATCTTTGTCGCTTCTTACGACACCCAAACATATAGGATGATGCTTTTCGAAGCCTGCACCACACGGCTGCAAAATAAAGAGTTTACAGAAGATACACTCCACCCTATTCAGGATTTTTGCGATTGTCATTTGTTACTGTCAAAAATCTCAAATTATAAGCTAATTGGCTAAAGCAAAATCTGAGACAAGTACGTCATACAATTCTGAGCAAATTGTAATCCAATAAATATGACATTCGTGCCAATCATCTTTTTAGTTATCTTGACTGCTCCTGAGATTCCAGTTATTTCCAATTAAAGTCTTAGTGTCAAAAACATTGCTAGTACTGAGTGAACCATCTGTATAGGTGCCCCACGCGCCGTTCTCTATTTTGTGACATGGCTTAGAATAGCTTTAATAAAACGTGCTAAATTCAGACCAGCAATGAAGGTATTTCAAATAATCTCGACTAACACCCGTTATTAGAAACGGAATGTAAAGTAATAATAACTGGTATTATAAGGTTCGTATATTTGAAGAGATGTCGTGAAGATTATCTTTGAGTGCGATGTTCAAAATCTGTTCATTTTGTCATGGAATTACACAGGGTTTTGAGTTCTTTTGGTCCCTAAGAATCAACTAAATCGTGCCTACCAAAAATTTTATCGGTAGTTAGTACTTGGTTAAATTATTAAAGTGCGAATCAGGTAAGTAGGTAATCTTCTTCTTCTTCGAGTGGATCACCAAGTCGTCCAACGACCTGGTGTTAGAGTTTTTCAACCGCCTACTACAAAATACCTCTAGAAGCAGGCCTCAGACATGGTTGTGTAACAAACACAGACAGCAACTGGGACCGACGGCTTAACGGAACCATCTTGATTTTCGGACAATCAGGTGGTCCAGTCTGCAATGTCTTGACAAGACTAGGAAAAAATTCACAAATTGAGAAATATCAACATTGTGAGTGGCCCCACCGGGAATTGAAGCCGAAACCTTCTGCGTCGCAGGCAGTCGAACTAACCACTGCGCCACATCGGCTGTCAAAATATTTAGTAGGTACTTAGTAGCTCTTAGTACATGCAAATCAGGTAAGTAGGCAATGAATGAGTCATATTTCTTAGGTTATGTTGTGGTTAAGTTTGTTGCTTGGAAAGCCGTGTTTTATGGGTCGTTATTTCAGGGTTTTAGTGAAATTACCGCATTATTTAAATTCAAAGTAGGCGTGTTACGGTAAAAGTAAATTTTAAAATATAATGATATAAAAAATAATTTATCGGTATTTTGGACTGGCCCGATGGTCTCTCTCTTCGTGTGGGACACCTAGTCGTTCAACGACCCGATGGTGTAGTAGAAAGTACCCCTGCCCTGCCTGCCACGCCGAGGGCGGTGGATTCGATCCCCACCGACACAAATGTATTTTCAAATATTTATCTGGGTGCTTTCTATGTATAACTATAGTAAACTACCTAAATATCTTTATGACCAGCTTTACCTATCTACAGTTAAATAAATCGTTCGTTAAAATCTAAACTTAAAACCTACCTAATCGAAAAGTCCACCCCGAAGCGTACCTGGTTCGAAGGTGCCCATCACGCCCGCGGCGTTAGTAAACTTACAAAATTCTACTGCTACATTCTGTGGATTGGTGGTCCTTGGGGAAAGTTATTATTGAAAATTTCACCCTATATACACCACCTTTACTTTGGGAACACCACCAGTTCAATCTCAATATACCTTCAGACTTTGACCGTAACAGGTATGTTAAGCACAATAAAGAATGATGAATAAATGATGGCGCCCCATTTTAACCGCAACATTGTTGAGCTGGAACGTTTCCGGCGACGGGTTTAAATTTTTTAAAAGGTGTGCTGAGTTATGTGCCGGCCACTTTACTCATATGTACAGTCTATAAACGTTCCTATTTTGAAGTTTTCAATTTGCTTGTGATATACATATACCGTCAACCCGGAGAAAATTATGTATTACGATTCAGTAAATGTTTTTGCATATAGAAAACTAACAATTATTGCTGTAAAATCGGATAGTCCCAAAAAATCGAAACCTTAAATTTTGAATTGTTTATTTATTAGCTAAGGGATAATTTAATTATCCAGGAAACGGGCAGCAGCTTTTCGTATTAATTAAACATCTTGTACTGCGCTCGCCAATCCGCCTGCCAAGCGTGGTGAGTATAGCAAGACCCCCCGGTACGGGAGAGGCCCATGTCCAGCAGTGGACTGTTGTTGCTGTAAAGGTATGAGTGAGCGGGAGAGACTGTACCTACCAGTAAATCCAACTAACTACCCATTTACTGGTTTGTATGATAAACCAGTATAACTTGATCCTCCTACTTCTAGTAGGCGGTTGAAAAACTCTGACACCACGGTTTATCGGGTCGTTGGACGACTTGATGTCCCACTCGAATAATAAGTGGGTAGATAGACTAGCTGGCGATAGTACAAGCAGAGTTCAGAGAAGGCGCAAATAGGAACTTGACGAACTTCTAAGGAACTCAAGGCGCAAATAGGAACTTGACGAACTTCTAAGGACAAATTTCTAGGAATCTACATCTATAGGAATGCTAGCCTAAAGTGACGTTCAATTCCTTGAATAATCAAGTCAATTTTCGTAAGCTGACTTATGAATAAGATTCGAAAAGCTAAGATTTGCTATGGTGGAGTCCATTTGGACTCCGAGGCTATTTTCATTCTTATTTCAAGGTTCCAGTTGTTACTATTAAAACTAAAATATTTTCACAGTTCAATAATAAATGATTGCGCTTCGTTTTCTTCGCTACATTGTTGAGCGCTTCCCTTAGAGGCTCGATTGTTCCCGGCGACGGGTTTATATTTTTTTAAAAGGTGTGCTGAGTTGTGTGCCGGCCACTTTACCTTGCTGTAGGTAACATGTTTCAGATATATGACGAAAACGAAATTAAATATTAGTGAACAAATTCGAAATTTTGCAAGATTTTATAGATTGAAAATAAGAAAATTGTATAATATATCGGTGACGGCTGGGATTTGAACCCAGGACCGTGGGGACCATCCTACTCCTCTGCCAACTGAGCTATGGGGTAATACTGTTCTATGCCAGCACCACACGACAATAAATTGTAACGAATATTAGGTACCATGATGAATTTATGTCTATGTCTACTTATATTCATTTAAAAACACAACGCTAGCCTACCTTCCTAATATTTTATGAGCCAATGGGTACTAGTATCTAATAAAAAAACGTTTTTTGTCCACAGATGCGCGGGGTGTCGCGATGCGTGGCGCTGTGCGCGCTCCTCGTCGCCTGCCTGGCTGACTCTACTGAAGGTAAGAATATGTACTTATAAGTTTTGCAGAAGGTCATACAAATTGGACTGCTTCGCTGGTACATTCAACGCAGAAGAATGAGGGTAGACAGATATAAGCAGCCAGCCACAGTAACTTCAGTTCCCATGAAAATGGTGTATGCAGTATCACCAAAATATTAGGAACTCGATAAAAACAAACCATGAGGAAAAACTCGTCAGTATGTCTTAAATATTTAGTGATAATAACCACGGGACATTAAATTACAGCTATTTGATTATTAGAAAGGAGTAAATTTTGGAACCGGCAAAAAAAAACGGACGTTCTCATTTTATCAGCGAATTTTAATTTATTACAAATAGTTATTTATACTGTTTTTGTCGTCTTGTTTTTACATGAAACTAACACTATAATGACGCGCGTCGTTGTCGCTGTCAAATGACTGGTTTGAAAACCGAGCGTCGGCGTCGTTGCGGCGCGCCACGACGCCGTCACGTTGACAGCGCGCTGAGAAGCTTAGAGTTTGTATAGGATGCGGTCGGGTTTTTTCTACAAGACCGCAGCGACAACGACACGCCGTCAAAATTTGACGGCGTCGTTGACGCGCGTCGTTGTCGCGACGCTTGGAAAATAAGGGTACCATAATTATATATACAGCAGTAAAAGTCTTATTTCCTTGCCTGTTCTTAACAGGTTTTAAACAATAGTTTCACTCACACAGCCAAGGAAATCATTTCCTTAAACTAACTTAATATAACGACCTCATAAAGTTCAACCCATTTGAAACGCCTGAGAAAAAACATAAAGAATTCAATTTGGTCTGAACTTGGCACTTTGCCTAGTTTAAAAATGTAGGCGCTTTGAACTCGGCAAGGAACTGGGAGCATTTCCGAAGTAATAGGAAATTGATACTTAGCCTACATAATGCGTACCGTATGTCTGTTCTTTTGAGGTTACGTTCAAATGTGGAAAAATAAGAGTTTGATATGTAGGGACTTTATGAAGAATTATTAACATAGACCTCAAATCAAAGTAATTTTGATTTAAATGCATCAGTATCAGCACTTATTTTGTATATGATTGATCCATGTATGGAACTATGGGTATGGGTGTAAGGGACGGTGAACTACAACTTTGCAGGCATGATAGGACCATGAAACTGAACAACTTTTACTATGGAGAGAATGTTGGTAAACGAGAAACTCATCAGTTCATCACGCTAAAACGGTTTGACGGATTTCAATAAAAATAAACACAGATATAGTATATAAGCACATGACACAAGGACTACTAAATACCGCGGAAGGGAACAAAAAACAGATGCAGGTGAAACCGCGGTGAGGAAATTGTAGTACTATATACCTTCCATAATATAACGACGACGATTCCATATCCTATCTGAAGTGTTAATAAATTCATAATCAGCGAACTAATTATCGGAGGCAAATGCCTGTGTGATGTCGAAATAATTGACTCATTTCATATTCAACAGTTTATCAATTGTTTATTAAAATTTTATGAAACCGATCCAATGAATATTATGAACTCAATTATTCATAATGCGGTTGACCGTTTCAAATGCATTATGAAAAAATACCCGTGTGATGCTGGCTTAGAATAAAATCACCCTATATCTTTCTCGTGTGTGTCGTAAAAAGCGACTAAGGGATGTGTATAGCAATTTTAAGCGACATGCTGACAACCGTCACTATGGTGGTACACGGTCTTCTGAATGACTCTCAAACTTTTGTCAGACGTGGTGTAAATGTTTTTTTTTTGCCTTTTACGATCTGCCTACCCTGCAAGGGATATAGGTGTGATATATGTATGTATCTTTTTAACCACGAAGTATTTTGATCAATAATCTTTCATTTTTTAATGCTTCGATCGAATGTGTATTGTTATTGTAAACTGTTTTACCTATTAAACTACTTTATATTACTCCAAATTAATATTAAGTACCTAGATAAACCAAAGTACAAATAGTTTGATACACAATGCTATAGTTATGTATGTATAGAACTAAATCGAAACAATCTCGCTAAGCCCTCTATATTTGTCTTATCAATGGCGGGGCCAGTAAATTACTAGTAATTATCTGATGCCATTCATTCAGCACCCACCCCGGACCGGCACTATCGGATAAAGGTTTCCGGTCCACTCCCAATTCGAGTGTGTATCTTTGTTGATTGTGTTGGATGTCAAAAATTGTAGATGTGTGAAGCGGCGGTTAACTTTTTCAGACTACTATAATGACATCATCTTGTCTTTAGCCTGTGGCAATCCTTTGTTGAACGTAACGCCTTGAAAAAAATGTTCGAAACTAAGCAATAATAACTTGACACTGGCAAAGTCATGTTACAAACACAAAGCATAATATTAGATTGAATCGCTGGACGTACGCCTCGCCCAGGTATCTTTAAGATAGGCTTAAAAACCAAGCGACGCGACAACGACGCGCGTCGTTGTCGCCGTCAAATTTTGACGGCGTCGTTGTCGCTGCGGTCATATAGAAAAACCCGACCGCATTCCATACAAACTCTAAGCTTCTCAGCGCGCTGTCAACGTGACGGCGTCGTGGCGCGCCGCAACGACGCCGTCGCTCGGTTTTTCTGGTTCCCCATACAAACCCATACAAACCAGTCATTTGACAGCGGCAACGACGCGCGTCGTTGTCGCTGTCGCTTGGTTTTTAAGCCCACCTTAAGGCACAATATCCCGTTTTCCCCACCCAGTCGAACCACTAGCCACTGTACATAACAAAAAGGGTATAGCAAGCCGAAAGTCAAGATACTTCAGAAACTGAATAACTCTTCCTATAAAACGAGGAAAGAAAAATGAAAAAAAGAATTGAACCTCCCACACAAAATTGCCACCGATCAGCTAATAGATTTACCTACTATGGGAGGTCCAAATTATTTTTCATTCCATGTTTCATGGTGAAATGTTTTCAACTTCACGAGTGCCTTGTACTCACCCTTTTTGTCACTCCCATCTTGATAAAAGTGATAGAAATATATGAAACTTCTTCCGCACTCATCATGGATATCTGTAGTTTCTTTAATAAGTGTAGTGTAGGTGTCAGATAAACTTGCATTGATTGCGACAGCTTTACAGATCCGTTTGTTTTTGTTACTGCAATCGACATAGCCAGCTGAACGAACCATACACTTATCTTAATAAGTACTAGACCGATTTAAGTGCAGTTTTCAGTGATGGGCTTGCATTTGAGTGGTGCAAGTTAATAGATCTTTGAAGTGATTTTTTTCATCATTTTCAGTGGCATTGACAACTTGATTATCCGATTTGAAGAAGAAGAAATACATTTTAACCGTCGTGGGGCTTTAAAAATGTTTTTATTGAGTAAATTGCTATTAAAATCGACCCTATGGCGCTCGTTTTATGTCAGTTCTAATAAATACAAGCAGATGAATTAAAAAACAAAAATCCGACTGCTAGCCCGTGATAACGAATTTCTGGAAATACACATACATACTCTCGAAAAACATAACCCCCTTAGGCAGTCGGGTAAAGAGTAACATATCTGTAATTTATTTAATAAGTGTAGTGTAGGTGTCAGATAAACTTGCATTGATTGCGACAGCTTTACAGATCCGTTTGTTTTCGTTGATGCGATCCGCCCTGCCAGTTGGACGAGCACCATGGTTAATACATTGTATTCGAATTGACGTATTTAAGCATCGAATTTAAATACAGCCATAGCTTTTATTAATTAAACTTACCTTTACAGCCATAACAATCCACTGCTAGACTAAGGCACAAAATAGAGAGTTCACAGAATGTTTACTCGACCCTATTCAGGATTTTTGCGTTTGTTATTTGTTACATAGGTTGCCACGGGTAGACTGTCAACTGTCAACAATCTCAAAGTATAAGAAAATCAAAAGAGTAAAATCTGATACAAAAACGTCATATGATTCTGACACAATTTTAATCCAAGAAATATGACGTTCGTGGCAAACAACATCTTAGTTGCCTTGATTCCGGTTATATCCAGTTAAAGTCCGTTAGCGTCAAAATCGTCGCTAGTACTGATTAAGCCATCTGTATATAGGCGCCCCGAGCGCCGTTTCCCTAATTTGTGACCTGGGCCTCCCATAGAGTCTATGGGTATTGCCATAAGTGTTGCCATAGGTACTCACCACGCTTGGCAGGCGGTTTGGTGAGCGCAGTGCAAGATGTTCTAATCACAGAGAACGCTGCTGCCCATTCCTTGGAAAATTAACCCTTAATCGCTTTCTACGAAACTAAATAATAATGAGGCTTATAAGGGATTGCGGTTAATTTGCAAAAAAAAATATCTCGTTTATTATTGATGTCGCGTCTTTTGATGCAGCCGTTTTGTATAGCATTATAGATTATAATTTATCGTAGACGAAATACCACAAAGTCGATATAAGTACGAGCAAACGGTTCTATTAAAATGTCCGTGAGCATACTCGTATGTGGTTTAATGCAATTTTCAAACCTATCCAGGCATCACACATCTATTCTGATGCCAAGATAAGTTTACCTGACCCAGACATATTGCAGATGCAGACAGAGGGCTATTTTTAGACGATACTGCCTAACTTTTGTCTGGCCTCACTTTATTTGTAGAACCTGCACGTGAAACTTTTGCCACGTGGAATAATACCAAATAATACTGAAAAGTGATTTTAATAAATTGTCACTATCCAAAGTAGTGGCTGAAAAGTAAAGCCCACTTCTTAGGTGCATATAAATGTATTATAAACTATACCTCTATTATTAGGATATTAAGTATCCATTTTTGATACTTAATAGCATACAATACTCATGACTTTTGCCTGCCTTTAGCCCAAAACCACGGTTTGATGAATATCAACAGATGGTGTTAGTCAATCAGATTTAAACTCTTTACCCCTTTGCCTCGTGTTATGAAACTTAAGGCTAAAAATTGATATATTTTGCTTGGTAAATATTTACATAAATTTACAACAACTAAGCTAGTTTGTCTCCACTGCAACTTTTATTTACATCGTTATCTGGATTTTAACAGAAATGTTTGAATTACTCTTTTTTTTGTTCAAGTTTGACTCTACTCTAGTATTATTTCCTCCATAGTTTGGTTGATTTTTATGGTTGTTGGGTGACTTGACCTGCTGCCAATAAGATACATCTTGTTACTGTAAATAATGTAGTGTGTAGGTGAATAAGTGAGGATCTATTCTGTTCGACACGGGTCTCCTACTTCCAATTATTGCCCCTGCTACCTTTTCTTTCTTTCTTTCTTTCTTTCTTCCCCTCTCTGCTAATATTTGCTGATCTTATGTTTTAATCCTCATGCACACACAATTCTGAATCAACCGTCTTAATGACGACCAATGTACGTAGGTATTCATTCGGAGATATTTTAACTACTTACGATTACTCTACTAAAAAGAAAGATTTTGACATTTTGTGTATATGTACTTCCGTAGCGTTGTGCCATGTCACATTTACGCAGATTTTAGAGAGTATAGCATATGACAACATCTGCATCGTCATATTTAAGTCCTACTTAATCAAATAGATTTTCCGTTTATTTACGCGGTCCTTAAGGCGCAAGCTCCACAGAATAGACGTAAGACGCAAGGCGTAACATAGCGTTTGAAAACAATTGAACGTGGGAGACGTGTGACATCGCGATGCTTGAAACCGTTTCTATATAAAATGTATGAAACAGAAGAAATAAAGCTACACACGTGAGACGCTCGTCGCTTCGATAACGGCTGACGATTGCTTGTCTGACATAATATAATATATCATGTTTAAAACCGTTTAACCGACATCGTATGTGTATAAGGTAGAATATCGCCATTTCTTAATGCATGCGTTATGCTGCGTTAAAAGATCGCAGCAACGTACCTAAAATGTGATATCCGTCTATGTAAAAAGAACCTTAATATATTGTTCCCTCTGGTTGCTACTGACGGTACAAATAAGTATCAACCCGCAGCGTATCCCCTTAAAAGAACATATCCGATCACAAATGAAATCTGGTAACAATACATCATTCCAATCTCCCCGACCCACCCTCCTTTAGTTTGGGGAAATGTCGGCAAATAAAGTTAATGGAACATTCGGGGCTCAGAGTTACGACATTTTTAAAACAGAACTCCTACTAGGATCAAGCTGTGGAAGACGTTGCAATTTTGTTTGGTGCATGCTAATATAATCTTCTTCTTTCTCTCGCGAGTGGGACACTGAGTCATACAATGACCCGATCAACCTTGGTGTTGAGAGCTCACTACAAGTAGCAGGGCTTCTGACAAAGTTGTTTGACGACCGCCATCTAAGTAATCATAGACAGCAACCGGAACCAACGACTGGTTCAGCATGCAAAGCTGATGCATATCTAATATTTGATCACGCTAAAAATAATTCTGTATACGGATTAATTACACATAATATTGTTTTTTTAAACAAAATTATTATCATTCTAGGCTCTATGGCTAAAGGCGCAGTTTCGAATCCTACTTGAATGAAAATAATTCACTTAGTTTTTTGAAAAGGCACTCATGATTCCGAGTATCTAGTTATAACGCGGGCAGAATCTCATTGCAACGAGATTTCTTGGCTTCGTTTTGCTTGCAAGCTTTTTTCTCTGTAATGTTGCGTTTCTCTGAGCTTCAAGGGCAAGCTGGCAATAGGGATAGACAGCGATATTGATTCGCAAAGTTTTTTATCTCATTTAGTAATTAATTAATTGATGGTGGTTGCACAGCAATGTTTTAACCAATTGGAGACTGAAAAAGAAATAAGGAAGTAATAGAAACCAAAAATGTGGGATTTAAACCCGACACTTTAACTACTAATACTTCTTTTGACAATAACTACAAAGCGTAAACGGCTTAAACAAGTACATGTGTTAAAAAACGAAAACCCGACTGCGGTAATTTTAAAGTAGTAATTTGCTGTAAAAATCCGCCATCCTGAATTATATTTTTTTATATAGCCAGTGTTACTCGCGCTGCTGAGACGAATCTAACGACACCTCATGGTATGTCAAAATCCAACTACCCGTTTGGGATGTAGACCGTGAAAAAGAAATTTTTGTCCCCATACATACATACTCTCGAAAAACATCTCAAACATCCTTCTGAGGCAGTCGGGTAAAAAATCGGCCAATAACACCACGTCTGATAACACTAACGGAAAGATATGGGGTGATGTTATTCTAAGCAAGCATTAAACGGCGTTTTTAAAAATACCAAAGTTTGGACTAGCATATGCACAAACAACTTAGATTGTGTACTCACTACAACCACGTATCAAATCAATAAATTACGTCAAACCCTCGTCACCCCTGAGCAAACATCAACCATTGCTTGCCAACCTTCGCGACAGTATGTAAAGGGTAAATTGAAAGCCACATGTGAAATCATATCACGTCGCCGACCGATATTTCATTGCTGAATATCAGCGCCAGAAATCTAATAGCAATTTCAAGTATTGGTCATGTTGGTCGTATGGCTGAAATGCTTGGATTGAATCACTCAGGCGTTTTACAGGGTACTGGCATTACTATTTGATCAGAGATTTGCATCTAAGATAGGTATATTAAACAGTTATGTATGACCGTGTGGTAATGGCAAAGAATACTACCACCCCTAGTCTACACAGTCTTTCGTAAAAGGCGACGTAGAGATTTTCACCTCGGCTGAATATCTGTCGACTATGGTCAACCGCATGGTCACGGTAAAACCACCTACAACAGCATTTTCAAAAGGGGTTGACGTCAAGTGGCCGGTCACAAAACATTTCCAAGTCCTTTTGTCACATGATTTTGTGTTCTAACAAAAGATGTTGCGCCAACCCCAACTGATTCGGGATAGGGGCATCGGGCATGCAGATACTGATGAAGGATGTATGTCTGTCTGTGTTTGAAAATGTGGCCAGTTAAAGTGGCAGTGGGTCACATCTATTATAAATGACTGACAGTGGACGTTGAACGATTCGGTGTCCCACACGAAGAGAGAGTAGAGTAAGTGGGCTTTCGAGTGGAGACCACGCCTCGGCAAGCCTAGCGTTGGACGCCCTCCAATTAGATGGACCGATGATGATTTAATAAAGATAGGCAGCTGGTAGTGACTGGATGACAAGAAATGGAGATCGTGCAGTGGACTGGCTATAAGCTGATGTAATGAATAATACGATTGATATTTCACAGCGGAATATGAACGCCAGAAATCTAATCGCAATTTGAAGCATTGCTTATGTTGGTTGTAGGTATTGGCTGAAATGCTTATTGAACCACTCAGCCGTATTACATTGCTGTGATTGCGTGCTAAAAGTGCTACAATATCTGCTGATCAAATATCTTATACCTAATGTCGGACTGTACTAAAAAGGTAAAGAAGTGGCAGAGTGTTGTGTATAATATCTGTCAATCAACTACAATCCGGAAGATGTGTGTCTGTCTTTAGTACATAGTTAATTATATACGTGTTTTTGTAAACTAATTTTGTCATATTACACAATTTTACCACAAATTAGGAAAACTACGCGCGGGTCGCCTATACAGATCGGTCGCTCAGTACTAGCGACAATTTTGACGCTTATTGAGTTTTACTGGAAATAACCGATTTCTCAGAAGAAGTCAAGAAGAAGGTATGACACGAACGTCATATTTCTTGGATTAAAAATTGGCTCAGAATCATATGACGATCAGATTTATCAGATTTTGCTGTATTGAAATTTTTATGCATTGAGATTTTTGACAGTAGGTAGTAACCCTCTGGCTATGAAATCGCGAAAATCCGAAATAGAGCCGAGTGCACCTTCTGTCAACTCTCTATTTTGAGATATTACCATTTTGTAAAGGTGCCCCGCGCGCCGTCGTCTCCCTAATTTGTTGTACGTATAGTTGCCTGTTGTATTTACGTCAAAAAACTAGCTAGAGCGAAAAGTTTCATCTCTTATCTGCACTCACGAACATTCGTAGTTATCAGTCGCGATATGAGGCTTTCTTTGTGTATCGTCTGCTGGTTTTGTGGGGGGCGTTTACACTTGCAGGTTTCATAAGCAGTCTTTAATCTGTAGGGACTTTATACATAACTTTTCATTGCCAAATGTCAATTAGTGTATATTTAAAGCAGTCTACTTTTCCACCGGACATTATTTTCCTAGTTTGGCTAGGACATGACACGATGAATTTTTTTACTGATATTTCAAACGGCATACACAACCAAACTTATTACAAACACAAAATAGGGAAATGGCTTGTTTACTACAAACACAAATTAAGGAAACGGCGCACGGATACTAGAAACCTCTGGCTTGGTTGTGTTTGAAAACCTCTTGACACCAAGGATCATTGGGTCGTTTGTCGACTGGGTGTCACGCATGACTAAAGACAACTTATTGTGATATATTGACAGCCGATGTGGCGCAGTGGTTAGGACAGCCGATGTGGCGCAGTGGTTAGCATGCCTGCCTGCCACGCAAAGGTTCCGGGTTCAATTCCCGGTGGGGTCACTCACAAAGTTAATATTCATCACTTTGTGAATTTGATCCCAGTCTGGTTAGGACATTGCAGGCTGAACCACCTGATTGTCCGCAAGTAAGATGGTTCCGTGCTTCGGATGGGCACGTTAAGCCGTCGGTCCCGGTTGCTGTCTATGATGGCGGTCGTTACACAGCCATGTCAGAGGCCTGCTACTTGCAGTAGGCGGTTGAAAAACTCTGACACCAGGGTTCATCGGGTCGTTGAACGATTCGGTGTCCCACACGAAAAGAAAAGAAGATTGTGATTATTTAGTTTTGACATTTGAACCAAAGTTCATATAGGACGAAATATATACTCAGAACTGTTGTCTGAATTCAGCTGATCGGCAATTTTTGTGTGCGAGGTCCAATTTTTTTTTTCGTTTTTCGACCTATGTTCCTTTGGGAAAGTTGTTCCTTATCACTAGCCGGTTCTGTGTTTTCGCTATCAATCTCTAGTATTTTACCCTAAATAGGTATTAAACTTTTTTGGTGTCCCAGACAATATAAATGGTGTAAACTCTCCGTTATTCGCCCTATTCTTGTTTTTGCCTATACAAGAGAAATGGCGATAGATGTTTTCAAAGATGAAAGATTGCGAGTTTCAGCCGAGATCTATTGTTTCTGAATGTTTCTTAAGACATCTCTGTGTTTTGGAGATAATGTTATTGGTTTTGTTGGGCATTCATTTATCTCTATCAGTATAAATAGATTCAAATAAAATAGTGTACAGTAACTCCCCGTTTTAAGCGAGAGACGCGTTCCGTGCAAAATTGCGTTAAAAACCGAAATTCGCGTAAAGTGGGGTATGAAAAATTACAAAAAAATTTAAACCAAACAAAGCTTTATTCTGATTTTTCTCAGAGAAATAATTATCAAGAGTTTTATTGAGTGGCATTTTACTTACGTTCAGTAAAATTCTTTCGTAATAAGCAACAGCATGAATTCTTTGTACTTTTTCTTGTTTTTTATCGAGAATTGAACTAGGGACCAAATCCAGAGACTGAACTCTCGCTAAACCACGAATCCAGTTGCCAGACCGCTAAACTAATAACCAGGAATAGCTCATCCGAACCGGGGCTTGCCAGACAGAAATTAATAATTGAGTTTGGTTAAATAGTCTTCTGCCCAACTGCCGGATTCCGGTATATGAAACGAATATGCCGGTTAGTGTTTGAACAGAGAAGGCGATGTTTGAATGAGGTATGGAAATTACTATGTTGGAAGCTGAGAGTATATGCTATAGAGTGCGCCTAAAAATTTAGAACGGTTTGCAGTAGTCTGCACACAACCTCTCTGTCAATCAGTTGCATAACGCCAGTTACAGCACCATTGAACCTCTATAACTTCTCATACATTTGACGTCTGTATCTAGGAAGCAACTGCTTACGCTGCTTTGGCCTTACGTGCATTCTATAGCTTGCTTTTATATACTCTATGGTTAGAAGCTATTTCTAGCATTTGGCACATAATCGGTATAGCCTAGCATCGCCTCAATTCCCGCATGTGTCGTAATAAGTAACTATGAGATAAATATATTCAGGAAATGGGTAGCAACATTTCTTTTGAACGCTACATCTTGCACTGCTCTCGTTAGTCCGCCTGCCATAGCGTGTTGAATATGACAATATCCCCCATGTCCAGCGGTGGACTACTGTAGCTGTTCGTGTAAATAGTCTTCTAGCCAACGCAAATTACTCGGGGTCGGCGCAACATGTTTTGCATGAACACAAAATCATGTTGCAAAAGGATTTGGCCTAATTTTACGACCGGCCGCCTGCCTGACGTCAAACCTCTTTGGGAATGCTATCGTAGGTGGTATTACCGCCAGCATGCGGTTGACCATTGGTCAGCAGATATTGTAGCCGAGGTCATAAACTCTACGTCGCTTTTTATGAAACACCCTAAGTAGAATAGGGGTGGCAGTATTCTTAGCCGCTACCACTCGGTGCATTCTTGGTATATGAAATGAATATGCTGTTTCATATTGCAGTGTTTGAAGAGAGGAAGTGATATTTGAGTGTTTTACTAGGTAGACTGGGAATTTGACGATTTGAAATAATTATGTTGGAAGCCTGCCTAGAATTGCAATACTTAGACAGGTACGTTCGAAGAAAATAAAGTAAAGTAAGGTAAAATAGGGCAAGAAACACGTAACGTTCGTTCATGCGTTATTGCTGCGAAGCGCTTGGGAAAATATGAATTTCCTCATTATTTTTTAACACATGTGTATGGTGAATAAAGTCGAAATTCATATTGTCCTAACGCATGCGTTACGTAGCGTTGAAATCACGCACAAGCGGACGTTACGTGTGTATATCGCCTTTTTAGGGTGCTGTAAATTGTTCTGAAACTTTAACCTTGTGGTTAAACCTTTTGGTTGGTAGCACTATAACTTTCACCTAATTAGTCTAATAAACCTATCGAAGTAGACCAGGCGCCAATTACATGAAAATAAACCCACAATCAAAACTGCGGGTTCCACGAAACATATTAAATTACACGACCACAACGAAAGATGAACTTATACTGGTTGGTTTTAGTTACACTATGAGAAAACCAATATAAAGTTGAACCTTTAAATGGGTGGGTTGGTCAGTTAGTGGTACAAAACATATCACATTACCCGACCACAATTAAAGCCGTTTACCCGACATGAATATTCACAATCAAATAGACGCCTCAATTATAAATAACAAAATGAACCGCAAAATGTACTAATTATAATGATCATTGTTGATTTTTTGGAACACTCGGAACATTTTGCATTGTAGGCAATGTGTGTTCTTTCGGCATCTGTATTGCTAAGGCGAGAAACACACGCAACGTCGGTTTGTGCGTCGTTCATTTGATTCTCCACCCTACCTGCATATGAATACGGTTTGTGTCAAACGGCATCGCACAACGCTGCGTTGTCTGTCAAATCGTTTCGCATAAACCGTATTCGTATAAAAATAAGGTGGAAAATCGAACAAACGACGCACAAACCGACGTTGCGTGTGTTCCTCGCCTTACATCAGTACCAACTGGGCTACCGAGGTTCTATTCTAGCCTGCGAATTGCAATTAATCTTGTCCACTACCTGGTATACATTTGAGTTCAATTGGGTTTAATTCCCGGTGCAGTCACTCACAAAGTTGATATTTACCACTTTGTGAATTTATTCCTGTCTAGTTAGGACATTGCAGGCTGAAACACCTGATTGTCCGCAAGTAAGATGGTTCCGTGCATCGGATGGGTACGTTAAGCCGTCGGTCCCTGTTGATGTCTATGATGGCGGTCGTTATCAAACCACGTCAGAGGTCTGCTACTTGCAGTAGGCGTTGGAAAAACTCTGACACCAGGATTCATCGGTTCGTTGAATGACTCGGTGTCCCACACGAAGAGAGAGAGAGACTTATTGAATTGCACGATCATTTCTCGACACTGCTGGGCGTGGGATTCCCACCCTTCCCCATTTGAAGTATTTGCAATGCCATGCTTGGCAGACGGTTTGGCGATCGCAATCTAGGATTTTATTATCACAGGAAACACTGATTCACCCCGCCCATTGGTACGCTATTTTAGCGTAGGAAAATGTGAATTTTATCCTTATTTCCACACAAATACCGTTTGATATATTGAAGAGTTCTATAGTCTACTAAATTCCAAAGCCTTTTATCTAAACATCGGTAGGTACATATCTACAGTCATCCTATTTTACCCCCTTTTAGCCCTTCAAATAGGTAGTAGTCGATATTCTCAGGCTATATTAAATTAGGTTGAACAGTAAGTAAATGAACTAGTTATAGGAAATAAACATATACAAACCATCGTAAAAAATCATCATCATCATCATTCTCAGCCCACATCCATCCACTGCAGGGAATAGGCTTCTTCTCTACAGCGCCAATCCTCTCTGTTCTGTGCCACCCTCGTCCAGTAAGGTCATTCTCAGACATGGTCATCGTAAAAATGCCAAGAAAATTTTCAAGAAATTCCTCGTGACCTACATACTAAATAAATAAAAATAAGGGTGTGTTACAAGACAAAAAGTGTGTTAAACCGTTTAGGGGCGGAATTTCGCTAACACGTTTAATGAGAACTGAAGCCGGCTCTATAATTTACATACAGCGTAGAGCTAAGAAGTGATAGAAGTCCTTAGAGGTGGGACAAAATATTGAATTACTTTAAAACCTACCTAGGTACAGCCGTAATTTTTTTGTAAAACTTTCATTTTTCATCGCAGTTGTATATCTAACACGGAAGTGTTAAAAAAATTTGGTATTCAGTTGTAGAGTTTTGGTTGTAAGATATTTGTACCTATGACATTAGTTAGATTAGGTTATATGTTGTAATATCTTTTTACTCACGTTACAACAATCAGATTACTAGATTATAGTTAGGCAAGGTGGTTAAAAAACTCTGACACCAGGATACATCTGGTCGTTGGACGACTCAGTGTCCCCACACGAAGAGAAAAAGTAGTAGAGCTACGTTGTAACGCTACTGCTACGCCGTAGTAACCGTAGCAATAATCGAACCCATGTCATAATACATAGTATAAAAATGAAGTCTCTTTTTGCATTTCTCTGTTATGGAATTTGCTAACATTTTCTAAACCACACAATGGATTGTGATGTGGTTTTTTGTATTAGATAGAGTGATTCAAGAGGAAGGTTTACATATGCCGGGAAAATTCTTTTATTCCAAATAAGTTGCTGTGGGTAAAACCGCTAACTGGCCGCTAGTTTTAGGTATAATAATTACAAGTTGCCGTGTCTGAAAGCTAGTAACACTACATCTCCGTGTTAATAAGTGAGGAATGCGACGCGGCGGGATATTTACTATGCGGGCTTATCTCGTCGCAGGTGGAGCCGGGTGACGGAGGTTGTATCATATCCTGCTTAATGGTGTGTGCTGGATTAAAATAGCATCACCCCATTTCCTACCCGCGGGTGTCGTAAAGGGACTCGAGGGTTTCACAAGTAAAACAAATTTAGGCGCTAAGCTGACAACCTATCACTTAACACGATATTTACGACGCGGGCTTATCTCGTCGCAGGTGGAGCCGGGTGACGGAGGTTGTGTCATATCCTGCTTATATGGTGTGTGCTGGCTTAAAATAGCATCACCCTATTTTCTACCCGTGTAAAAAGCGACTAAGGGACTCGAGGATTTCACAAGTAATATATTTTTAGGCGACATGCTGACAACCTGTCACTTTACACAAATTGTCTGAAACGGTCCTCAAATATACAACGTGTTACAAAACAACCAATAAAGCTCCCATATTTTTATAATTTTTTTTTCATTTTTTTTTATATTTCGACCCATGTTCCATAGAGAAAGTTATTCAGTTTTACACCCAACGAGCAATATTGCCTCAGAACACAGATGTTATAGGAATATGACACTATTAAGATGCCTATATTGACTTACACGGTCGCAATTTCACTTAAATAGATCTCAGAAAGTGCTATTTGGTATTTGATCGCAAATAGTCTTATTTTTAAGCTTGTAGACGTTTATAAGTTTGTGCATTTTGACTACTATAAGCCAAATCGTCCAGTAATAGCTTTCACTAGGAGCAATCAGGCTCAGGAACGATAAGTCCAATAAGAAGGGCTTATAAGCACCTACAAGATTAATTTTTACCCTACTATAGAACCAAAACTCCTAATAAAGCTTTTTCCAAGTGTAAATGGACTTGATGCCATTTACACTTGTTACTTAGTTTTAAAAACGTTAATAAGAACCATATTCGAGTCTATTAACAAACCAAATAGTTTTAGAAGGGCATCTGTAAGTTTACAATTAGACTAGAAATACTTGAGCTAGTAACGCTCTTGACAATGCCATTATTGTCGCAATTAGTTTGATAGTAGCTATGCTTAGTGCTATTATCAAACAAAATAGTTTTACAAAGGCATCTGCAAGTGTAAAATAGGACTAAGAACACTTGAGCTAGTAAAGCTCTTGGCAATGCCATTATTGTCGCAATTGGTTTGATATTAGCTATGCTTAGTGCCATTATCTTTAAAGGCATCTGTAAGTGTAAAAATAGACTAGGAATACTTAAGCTAGTAAAGCTCTCGGCAATGCCGTTATTGTCGGAATTGGTTTGATAACAGCTATGCTAAGTGCTTTATTGTCAAATAAAAACCTGAAGGGCAAATTAAAAACTTTGATTAGGGTTCCGTACCTATTAGCAGTACAGCATGCGGTTCAGGGGAGGATACAAAAAAATATATTATTATAATTCAAGTGAGAGTGAAACTAGCGTTGAAGATGCGAATTCAGGTAAAATTATGAGTTTCGAGAAGATGCAAAAAAGCAGTTTCGCCTCGCCCTCGTAACTCCGTCAGTTTAAGACAAATTACATCTAATTTGGTGTAAAGATATATAAGGTTCTATTAAATTCACTGCAAATATTTTAGGGGCAGAACAAATAAAATATAAGCATGTTCATGGCAAATTTTCAAAAAAATCTACGCGCTAGTTTTCGAGAAAATTGCATTTAACTAAAAAAAAAAACGAAAAAAGTGCACCCTATTTGTCCTAGAAACACACTGCACCAATCACCACTTCGGTGATTACGCGCCAAAATTAAAATAAGTGCTGTGATTGGTTGGTCGTTGGTGTGCGTGTCGTGCATGTGAATCCTGTCTACGTGACGGAAGGTCAATCAAAGGATGTTCACGTAATGAATTAAAAAGTTTGTTTGAAAATGAAAGAAAAAATCTAGCGAGTCGATTTTTTTTTAAATGTCCTAGATGTTTTTCTTTTACATATTTACGCATGCCCTTAAAATATTTGCAGTGAATTTAATAGGACCTTATAGATCGAACCCACCTACCATGATATAGCAGCCACATTAGTCCTATCGGGGAGGTATTGTCATACTGTGTCGTCGTCAATCTAAATAACATTGCACGCGAATTTTTGCATATTATGCTTACACATAAGGGACGATATACCATAAACTTTGCAGGGATGAGAGAGTCAGCGTCAGGCCATGAGACTGGAAAACTTTTTTTATGGAGGCTAATTAGGTAAACGAGAACCTATTTTTATCCGTTACGAATTTGCTGCGCATCCATCGCGCGTCCGCAGCAAATTTGCTGTGCAACCGTCGCGCGTACTTCACGATTTCGCCATCGCTCCGCATCTGCTCGCAACACGCTTGTGTGATGTGATATGAGTAGGGATGTGACTTGAGCAATAAAAAATCGATTTTTTTATAATCGATTATTTCTGGTCGCAAAAAAATTGATTAAAAATAAATCGATTTTTATTTAAATAAACATCGATTTTTAATAAAAATCGTTTTTTTTTTAGACCTATAAGTTTATCAAAAATGTTAGTGCCATTCACTTTTTTAATAATTTGCAAGACATTTTACATGATTTTACTAAATCTCAAGTTACACGCAGTAAACTTCATACAAAGTGTTACAAAACAAAAAATAAAGCCGAAAGAAGGTCGTAAGTATCGTAAAACCGGAACATCAGACCGATTTTTCCGATGTTTCGACTCCGGTCTTCAGTGGAAAAAAATCGCTAAAACCGGTTTTAGAAAAAATTTGTAGTTTTATGTTTTTTTGTATTTAGGGAAAATCTTTGAAAATGATACCTACACTTAACTACAAGTCGAGGTACACCACACTTGTGTTATTCGGGGATGAATCCGACGATAAAACACGAGATTAAATAATTGTTATCACTGGATTTCATGATGTTAATAATTTTTTATCGTCCTCTCGGCTTAAAGTTTTGCGCTTTTCTACTTCAGATTGAAACTATCGGTGGGACATGCCCTACGCAACGCAAGCAATTGCTGTATCTCATTCAGTTCCATGCCTTGCAACCATCGGTACGCGCATATAATGACGTGCAACCATAAAAATATAGCTATGGCTTATTTTGACCATAAATTTTGCTCGCTACGCTTGCGGTATTCTTTAACCGACGAAAAAAAACGGAGGAGGTTCTTAATTCATGCCTAACGTTTATTTTTATGTATGATATTTGAGATAATCTTTTTTTGTTTGAAAGGTTGCACCGTTCAGGTAGTACCTACCTACCATAGTCGTCAGGTCAGGATCTGATAGAAGGATCTTGAGAATTCAATAAACTGTTCATATTTTTGTGTTTAAGTACACGACTGACGTCTGCCTGTTGACTCCTGCCAAACATCTGCTAAAGATGTCCACCAAAAAAAGAGGTTACTTTTTAGGGTCTTGTAATTCTCAGTAACCACAGTAACAGGCCAAAAAACTGAATCGGACGTAACGCTTTTCTGAATTTTCTCTTGAATCACGGCCTTAAACATGAAATAAAAAAAAAAGCTATGAGGTGACACCACTAAAGTCCGTTTCGGGTTTGAACCTAGATAGCTACGCCCTTTAAACAATAGTTATCACATCTATTCTCAAAAGAATGTTAACCTTGTATTAGGTTTATTATGATTGTTTTTTGCTTTAAAGCTATAGTACATAATGTAAGTGAATTTAAGGACTAATGTAACCAGTAATAGTACTATTACAAAAAAATATCTATTTTTATGCGTAGAACTCAGATTAACGAATTAGAAAACTGGTACAAAACGTTTTCATAAAAAATTCCGATTCCGAGTTTCAAAACCGGAATTCCGATCCAACGAGTCCAACGACCCGATAAACCCTGGTGTCACAGTTTTACAACCGCCCACTAAAAGTACCGCTACTATGCACAGTATTAAAACGGTTCCTTTCTTTTCATGCCGGCAAAACAGTATTTTCAGTGTCATCTGCAGCAAAAATTAGGGACCTAAAATATTTAAGACCGAGAAAATTGGGTATGTTGTTTTATAACTCATGCATAATCAAGAAGATTGGTAAAAGAAAAAAGATGAAAAAAAAAATCGTTTTTAATTTTGGAAATTCTGAAAATATAATCGATTTTTTATTAATCGATTAATTCTACTCCTTTAATTAATCGATTAACCGATTTTTTTCAAAGAAAAATCGATTATTTTGAAAATCGATTTTTTTCACATCCCTGGATATGAGCCTAAGGCCTCCCTCAGAAGATCCATGTCTTTATGGTTATTTGTAGGAGATGGTAAAGAAAAAAACTATAACCAATTTAAATACCAGACTTTTATTCCTATGCCACTAATTTGAAATTAGTTAAACAAATAAATAAGAATGTATATTTCACCTCTTGGAGACTTGGAAATCTTATCACTCGTACCTAAACCTGTTACATACGAAACCAGAAAAATAATAGGTATTGTAATACGTAATACGAAGCTGCCCCGGTCTCCGCTTACTAGATCATATTTTTCGGTCTGGTTACTTTCAGTGTCCAATAGAAATTCTTCAGAATCTGCAAGAAATATCAAATTAATAATCCTTTGTAATGAAATTTAACGTACATAAAATATGGGTCATAATTCGTTATATCCAGTTAATATTTAGCGTCTTTTTCATATTTCGTCACGGATCTCCAAATGCCAAAGACATGGCGAATGTGGAGTTTTGAATGAGACATTACAGAATCAAGTTTGACTATAGTGGTTTTAAGACACACTTCGAAATGCAAAACCAAAAATGGCTGTTCTTAATGATTATGCGGAACATTTTGTTCATTTTAAATAATAAATTTCAGTGTTGAATTGCATATTTTAAGAAGCGCTTTACAATTTTAACTAGAAACTTGGCATATTTCACAAAAAATACGAGTTCCCTGCATGTTTCTCATACACGCAGTGAATTAACGAACACTCTTGAGAAATTTAATATGACTTACCTTTTTAACATCCTTTGGTGATATTTTATCCTTTACTTTAGTATTTAACAAAGATAACACTTCAAACATTTAATGTGGACTGAATGAATGACAATGAACGAAATGAATGAGTTGGTTCTTGATGAAGAATCCTGAAGTGCATAATAGTCTCATTTAGTTTTGTTAGATGCTAGTAGTAGCTTACGTAGGAGTAAATAGTTTTCCAAAAGCTGTTACAAGGCTTTTACAGTCCTAAATTGCATTACGTGAGAATGCTATAGGACTATTAAAAACTTTAGTTTTGTTGGAAGCTAGTAGTAGTTTTCGTAGGAGTGAACGGTTTTCCAAATGCTGTTACAAGGCTTTTACAGTACTAAATTGCTTTTCGTGAGGGTACTACAGGATTATTAAAAAACTAAATAGCCTTGTAAGTGCGCCTTTTTCCGGGTTTGTAGAGGTTTATAAGCTCGCTACTAGTGCGATAAAAATTGGTCTTAAGATCCTTACAAAACCACTTTTTGCTCGTTGGGACAAGCACCTTGATCTCCTTTCAGCTTTACTGGTTGTTTTGTAACACTCAGTATTGCAAACGTTGAATAGCGAACGTATCATAAGTAAGAAAAAGTAGTAGAACTACGTTGTAGGCTTTTTGCTACGCCGTAGCAACCGTAGCAATACTCTACATCTCCGTGTTAATAAGTGAGGAATGCGACGCGGCGGGATATTTACGAATATATGGTGTGTGGTGCTGGCTTAAAATAGCATCACCACATATCCTACTACAAGTAATACAATTTTAGGCGACATGCTGACAACCTGTCACTTAACACGATATTTACGATGCGGGCTTATCTCGTCGCAGGTGGAGCCGGGTGACGGAGGTTGTATCATACCCTGCTTATATGGTGTGTGCTGGATTAAAATAGCATCACCCTATTTTCTACCCGCGGGTGTCGTAAACAGCGAGTAAGGGACTCGAGGATTTCACAAGTAAGTAACACAATTTTAAGCAGCTGGTTAACAACCTGTCACTTTACACGAATTTTCTGGAAAAGTCCTCAAATGGTGTCGTAAAAAGCAAGTAAGGGACTCGAGGGATTCACTCATGAGTTATACAATTTTAGGCGACAAATTGACAACCTGTCACTTTACACGAGGTTTCTTAAACGGTCCTCAAATATATGTCAGACGTTGCAATAGCCACCGTATCATTACGCATTAACATGATTTTGACTACTGTCAAATATGACCTATTCGAATGACGGTACTATAGTAACTCTACATGTCCGTGTTAATAAGTAAGAAAAAGCTACGTTGTAGCGCTACTGCTACGCCGTAGCAACCGTAGCAATATTCGTAGCCGTTTCCAAAAGCCAGTAACTCTACGTCTCCGTGTTAATAAGTAAGGAATGCGACGCGGCGGGATATTTACGAATATATGGTGTGTGGTGCTGGTTTAAAATAGCATCACCCCATTTTCTACCCGCGGGTGTCGTAAAAAGTGAGTAAGGGACTCATCATATCCTACCTAAATGGTATGTGATGCTGGTTGAAATTAGCATCACCCTATTTTCTACCCGCGGGTGTCGTAAATAAGAGACTCGATGGTTCACAAGTCATACAATTTTAGGCGACAGGCTGACAACCTGTCACTTAACACGATATTTACGATGTGGGCTTATCTCGTCGCAGGTGGAGCCGGGTGACGGAGGTTGTATCATATCCTGCTTATATGGTGTGTGCTGGATTAAAATAGCATCACCCTATTTTCTAACCGTGTAAAAAGCGACTAAGGGGCTCGAGGATTTCACAAATAGGTCATACAATTTTAAGCAACCGGTTGACAACCTGTCACTTTACACGAATTTTCTGAAACGATACTCAAATTTATGTCAGACGTTGCAATAGCAACCAAACTCGTAAAGTATTAAAGCGTGATATTTGTATGTAAAGTAAGGCTAACGAAACGAGATAAATAATGTAAACAATTGTAATAAGACTCGGTGACAGCTATTACGATCTGTCATTATCTGTCATATGGTATAATGTCAGTTGTCTCTTTCTGGTTTGTTTACATTCTTTATCTCGTCTGGTTGGCCTTATTTTATGTAAGTATTCTGTAGTAGGTATGGCTATGTCTAAAAGCTAGTAATTGTACATCTCCGTGTTAATAAGTAAGAAAATGTAGTAGAACTACGTTGTAGCGCTACTGCTACGCCGTAGCAACCGTAGCAATTATTCGTAGCCGTTTCCAAAATCTACGTCTTCATGTTAATAAGTGAGGAATGCGACGCGGCGGGATATTTACGAATATATGGTGTGTGGTGCTGGTTTAAAATAGCATCACCCTATTTTCTACCCGCGGGTGTCATAAAAAGTGAGTAAGGGACTCATCATATCCTACCTAAATGGTATGTGATGCTGGTTTAAATTAGCATCACCCTATTTTCTACCCGCGGGTGTCATAAAAAGTGAGTAAGGGACTCATCATATCCTACCTAAATGGTATGTGATGCTGGTTTAAATTAGCATCACCCTATTTTCTACCCGCGGGTGTCATAAAAAGTGAGTTAGGGACTCATCATATCCTACCTCAATGGTATGTGATGCTGGTTTAAATTAGCATCACCCTACTACATGTCCGTGTTAATAAGTAAGGAATGCGACGCGGCGGGATATTTACGAATATATGGTGTGTGGTGCTGGTTTAAAATAGCATCACCCCATTTCCTACCACAAGTTATACAATTTTAGGCGACATGCTGACAACCTGTCACTTAACACGATATTTACGATGCGGGCTTATCTCGTCGCAGGTGGAGCTGGGTGACGGAGGTTGTATCATATCCTGCTTATATGGTGTGTGCTGGCTTAAAATAGCATCACCCTATTTCCTACCACGAATTTTGTAAAAAGCGACTAAGGGACTCGAGGGTTCTGCAAGTAATACAATTTTAGGCGCTAAGCTGACAACCTGTCACTTTACACAAATTGTCTGAAACGGTCCTCAAATATACAACGTGTTACAAAACAACTAATAAAGCTCCCATACTTTTTTGATATATTTTTTACAATACTTTTTTTTTAGTTTCGTCTCATGTTCCATGGAAAAAGTTGTTCAGTTTTATAAGTACTTTGACCTCCTTTCAGCTTTACTGGTTGTTTTGTAACACCTAGTATTGCAACCGTTGAATAGCGAACGTATCATAAGTAAGAAAAAGTAGTAGAGCTTCGTCGTAGCGCTACTGCTACGCCGTAGCAACCGTAGCAATATTCGTAGCCGTTTCCAAAACCCAGTAACTCTACATCTCCGTGTTAATAAGTGAGGAATGCGACGCGGCGGGATATTTACGAATATATGGTGTGTGGTGCTGGTTTAATATAGCATCACCCCATTTCCTACCTCAAGTTTTACAATTTTAGGCGACAGGCTGACAACCTGTCACTTAACACGATATTTACGATGCGGGCTTATCTCGTCGCAGGTGGAGCCGGGTGACGGAGGTTGTATCATATCCTGCTTATATGGTGTGTGCTGGCTTAAAATAGCATCACCCTATTTTCTACCCGCGGGTGTCGTAAACAGCGAGTAAGGGACTCGAGGATTTCACAAGTAAGTAACACAATTTTAAGCAGCTGGTTGACAACCTGTCACTTTACACGAATTTTCTGGAAAAGTCCTCAAATGGTGTCGTAAAAAGCAAGTAAGGGACTCGAGGGATTCACTCATGAGTTATACAATTTTAGGCGACAAATTGACAACCTGTCACTTTACACGAGGTTTCTTAAACGGTCCTCAAATATATGTCAGACGTTGCAATAGCCACCGTATCATTACGCATTAACATGATTTTGACTACTGTCAAATATGACCTATTCGAATGACGGTACTATAGTAACTCTACATGTCCGTGTTAATAAGTAAGAAAAAGCTACGTTGTAGCGCTTCTGCTACGCCGTAGCAACCGTAGCAATATTCGTAGCCGTTTCCAAAAGCCAGTAACTCTACGTCTCCGTGTTAATAAGTGAGGAATGCGACGCGGCGGGATATTTACGAATATATGGTGTGTGGTGCTGGTTTAAAATAGCATCACCCCATTACCTACCACAAGTAATACAATTTTAGGCGCTACGCTGACAACCTGTCACTTAACACGATATTTACGACGCGGGCTTATCTCGTCGCAGGTGGAGCCGGGTGACGGAGGTTGAGTGTGCCATGAAGGTGTCATGTCTCAGTATTTTACCACCATTTGCAACACGATTTTGTGTTCAACGAAACGTGTTGCGCCGACCCCAAGTAATTGGGATAAGGGCATGATGATGATCTGTAAACGAGTAACCCCACAACCTTAAAAAGTCTCCAGAACCTTAAATCTTAGTTAAAAATTTAAACAGATTTCACAGGAAAATATAATTTCTCACTTTATGTTTTTAATGGATCTAGGCGTAGGTACTCGTAGCTCCCAAGCTAATCGTGAACATGGCTTACTTACTCTTAATATTTTTCTTAGCTGCTAGACGCATTAAGATGAAGTCAAATAGTACCTACCATATGTCAATACGAATTCAGACCATATTCACATACAAATATGGTTTATGTTATTTGACAGATGCTTCCGTCCATGCAGCGTTGTACGACATTTTTACGCTAACGGATACGTCCGTCTAACTTTTCGCATATCGTATTTCACGTATTTGTATTAAAATAAGGTGGAAAAACGTATTTTTCAAACGCAACGGATAGCGCGAAAAAAAAAAACGAAGAAACGGACGTTGTGTGTGTAAAAAGCCTTACCAATACCAAAGAATAACCATAAAATGCTAACTCATACCATTACGTACTTCTACGTATAATTATATCAGAATTTCAACGTAATACTTGGACTGTGTGATTTAATTAGCAATTGTATGCACAATTCACAGCTCGCGATCTCGTGTGAGGCATAATTTTAGCATAGGTACTACCTATACATGCAGGGTGTTAATTTAAATGCGTACCCTAGCTATAGGCGCTTTACCAGACCGATTGGCAGACGCATCCGCTGAAACGTTATGCGCTGAAAGCGCCTTAGAGTAGGGTTAGTACCTATCGATAAAGGATGCCGTAAAAAATATTGATTCTTTTACTTAGCTGAAGTTTAGAAATTTTTATTATTTACTGTTATTTTTTACAAAGGATGCCGTACAAAATATTAATTTTTTTACTTAGCTGAAGTTGTTTTTTTTTTAAATTAATAACTGTTTTTTTTTACTTTTGTTGTTTAGAGGGTGCCAGCTAATAAAAGTACTTGGCTGAAATATAGGCATTTACCTAAATGAAATTTCGTTAAAGTGTAAAAAAATTACCGAGATTTTTATTATTATTACAGCATCAATTATCGATACTAAACCTACCTTGAAGCTTTGTCATGTATTTACATTAACACCCTGTAAGGTACATGTGAGTTACATTTGTGTGATATGTAACTTCAAAGTTAACACGATCACTGCTGGTATACAAACCTAATTAATTTTAAACATTTTTATTTTCTCTGAACTCTGCGATATGAATTAACTTTGTTTTAAGATCCCAACCAGAAAAAATATTCTTCTGTGCCAATAATCAAAAAGCTAGATTTTCCATTAACATAATCTGCATGCCCTTACCCCCATTAGTTGGGGTTTACGTACGCAACATGTTTTGTTAGATCATAAAATCATAAAGCAAAAGGTTTTCTCAATGTTTTATGACCGGCAGCCTGACGCCAAACCTCTACTCTCTGGGAATGCTATTGTAGTATCACCGCCACCATGAGGTTGACCATAGTCAACAGATATTCAACCGAGGTCTAAAACTCTACGTCGCCTTTACGAATCTGCCTGAGTTGACTGGGAGTGGCAGTATCGCTGCCTAGAGTTGGAAATACTTACAAAAAAAATAAAATTTGGATTATTCTAAGATTACGTTGGACTACCTCTAACCTTTTAAGATTACGTTGTTCTACCTCTAACTTTGTTAAATGTGCATATTCTGCTTAGTATTTTTCGGCTCTTCAAAACTTAATCTAGTAGGTACACAAACATAAAACTAAATTAAAACTTAGCAGCCGCAGCTGTTTTCAGAATTTAAAGCGTTAAACTCACACACGGCGTCTCATTAAATCAAGAACGGCTCCACAAATTCTGATTCTACATTCAGAATTGCAGTAACACAAATTAGAATTTAACTCAACGGTTATTTTCACAAACTATTCGCATCGCAAATTGAACAAAACTTTTATCCTTTCAGCGGGGCTCACACGTGACACCCGTGGTGCCTATAACGCAATTTCCTGAAAACACTAAACTCAACGAGTCAAATTGAACAACTTTCACTAAGGACTAAAGAGTTCATTTTTTTACTTCCCATGGAAAATTACTCGGACATCAATTTTTTTTGTATGGGAAACGCAATTTTTTTAGGCTTTGAACTTTGTATCTTAAGGAAAAGATGTTTAGTTTGACAAACAAAGCGTTTTCGGGAAAGTGAGTCGTTCCGTTCGGTATTAGCGCAGGGCTAACGCATGCATTTGTCAGATGCATTCTTTCGAATTCCAGATACTAAAAATTGACGTTGAAACAACGCAACTCTGAAAAGTTATGGAGTTATAGAGAAAATCAGGGTTCATCGGATCGTTGGACGACTTGGTGACCCACACGAAAAGAGAGATGGCTAATTCGAAATTTATATGCATCTGAATCTGACAGACGCTTTTTAGACGTTAGGTGTGGATCCCTTAGCTTCGGATGTAATAATGTTGACATCCGCTGTTTGTAGTACAGGAGCCGGGCGTGTAATTTACAAACATTATTTAACTTGGGAACGTATAAAGTTGCGCTACAATCTACGCCGCGACACTTGAGTGCTGCCTCTTAGACTATAAATAACCAAGCTATAGGTTGCTTACGTTCGAAAGTACCAAGCGTCGTACTTTCGAACGTAAGGAATAGTTCCAAAGATACCAACATCTTTAACACAAAGATTTCGAAATTTTTAACATCTTTAACACAAAGATGTCGAAATTTTTAATGTCGAAATTTTAAATAATTTAAATTTTTTAACTTCTTGCTAGTCTAGTCACAATTACATATTTAAGTAACTAGAACTGCGTTCATATAAATTATTATGTAAAATTTTGTTTATACTAAAAGTGTTTTTCAGTAAGTGAATCAAAATGTATTCTTTTGAGAAATAAAGTATCTTGAACCTACGTCAAACGTAGGATAAATACGGTTTTTTTTCATATTTCGACCCATGTTCTATGGGAAAAGTTGTTCAGTTTCATGAGTACCTTGACCTCCTTACGGCTTTATTAGTTGTTCTGTAACACGTTGCATAGATTTGGGTGTACTTTTGTCACTATGGTACCGTCATTCGAATAGGCCATATTTAACAGCTGTCAAAATCAAGTTAATGCTATGACAAAAGGTCTATTTTTCTTTGTTGACATGTCTTCTAGTATGGGTTTGACAGCTATCAAATATGGCCTATTCGAATGCCAGTACTATAGTGGGTTTTGCTATTGATGTACAGAGAGGACGTGTTCGTACCAGTGCCTACAATTCATACCTAGTAAGGCGCATTGTATAGTTTCCTTATATAGACTCTAAGGTGTTGCCTATTTAATACATGAGCTTAGAATAGTACAGGAGCTCGCTGCAAATAACGTTTTAGTTGAAACACTCAAAACTTTATTATAGTTTCAGGAACAGAATACCTGTTATTCACAAAGCTGGAAGTTATTGTTTTAATTGTGAAGGATAAGGAGTATTTAAAACTTTATATGGTTGCACGTAAAGTACCTTTAAAGGTTGTCTATAAAAAATATACAGGGTGGTCCATGGAGTGACGTCAATAAAAAAAAATTAGATTCCTCACATCTTGGGGTATTCAAAAATACCCCATATATGTTCCGCGATTATTTTTAGTTTCCGAGTTATTCAACTTTTAAAGTTGTATGGGAAAATCTCGACTGGCAGTATTTTTTTCTTTTCTTTTTTTATTTCCGTATAAGGGCTTCTCGCGCGGTTGATTTCCTAACACAATCTTTATGATTTGAACTTTTTAGCGTACAAAAAAAGAAAAAAATTCTGTCATTCCAGTTTTTCCCATACAACTTTAACAGTTGAATAACTCGGAAACTAAAAATAATCGCGAAACATATATGGGGTATTTTCGAATACCCCAAAATGTGTGGAATCTGATTTCTTTTTATTGACGCCACTTCATTTGAAAACTTAACATCTCAAAGGAAAAGAAAGTAGTTAGTATTTCATTTATTGTAAATCCAAGATATAATAAGTAGGAATATGTTTTTGACGTATTATCATCATAACAAGACATAAATATTATGTTAAGTTCAGGTCAAATTTTATGCTGCTGAATTATGGCTTTATACCTCATTTAATAAAACCACTAATATGATCTTTGATTGTAAGTACATATACCTAATATCACCTGTAAAATTTTGTACCTACCTACCTAAAACAACAATTATTTTTGAACGGGTAGCGTGATAAGATTCTGTTTGATATATTGTTCCATCTATTCCATACATACATCCATATATCATGCGTATATCCCTGCGGAGTACGCAAAACGTAAGCGGCTGTAAACAACCATATTATCTCCTTACCTTTACTTTTACAGCCACAGCAGTCCACTGCTGGACATGGGCCTCCCCCGTATTGGGTTGTATTGCCATACTCACCACGCTTGGCAGGCGGATTGGCGAGCGCAGTGCAAGATGTTTAATTCACAGGGAACGCTGCTGCCCATTTCCTGGATAATTATCCCTTAGGCGCTTTTTACGACACCCACGGGTAGAGTTGGGGTGATGCTATCCTAAGCTAGCACCTTACTTATCAAACATCTCATCTCCTAGACTAAACCTAACCTATCCCATCCAGAGCTCATACGTATTTCGTATGTTAGCGGAACACTTGTGAAGCAGAAGCGAGGAGAAGGTGGTTCCCACACCTACCACATGTCTTTCCGGTGTTATATTGAATTCGGTTGTTGCTACCCTATCAATAAAGCCACCTATAATTTACTTTGTCTTTTCATTTATATTATACGGTTTTTTTTTTCTTGTACAGTAAATCATAATTATATTTTTATCGTATTGTTGTCAGACGAAAGGAAATCCCATACAAAAAACGTAGAAAATTACGGCTGTCACTAGTTGTCATTTATACACTGTGTTTTGGAGAATATGCATTATATTAGACATGTTGCTTATGACATTGTACTGAATAATTTTTACTTTATATTTAGAACCAATGTTGAAAAGACAGAAATATTTTGCGTTCTCCCATACAAAATCCGTCCGCTATATTCATAATTTTTTAGAACAATGATTATAGTGACACAAAATAGAGAGTTTACAGAAAGTTCACTCGGCTCTATTTCAGATTTTCGCGATTGGCACTTGTTACAGAGCATTTAAGGGTTGCAACTGTAAAAAATCTCAAAGTATAGAAATATCAAAACAGCAAAATCTGATAAAGAACGTCATATGATTCTGAGCCAATTCTAAATCCAAGAAATATGACGTACCTACGTGTCAACCACCTTCTTAGTTACCTTGACTTCCCCTGAGATTCCGGTTATTTCCAGTTAAAGTCAGTCACCGTCAAAATCGTCGCTAGTACTGAGTGAGCCATCTGTATAGGCGCCCCCGCGCCGTTACCGTAATTTATGATAGTGGTTCTTCTAAAACACGGTGTATAATAGCTGTCAAAAACCGCAATGATGTCCGGTGCGTGTACGGTAAAGCTAACGCGACGCCACCGTCGCCGGCAAGCGGAAGCGACGCCGCAAATTCATTATCACTCCTTTGCCACTAACGCTTCCATATTTTATAGGGAATTCGAGAGCTCCAAAGATTACATAGATAAACCTGTACTGCACAGATCATCTATGTATTTCAACGAATAACAACAAACATCTACATAAACAATAGTACTCCACTACTTTTCACGGTTTTTGGAAAACTTCCAAAATTTTCACCGCAGGTAGGATTTGAACCTGCGACCTTCGGCATCAGTACTGCCGACGCCCTAACCAACTGGGCTACCGCGGGCATAATTTCGCGGGCTCGATTAGAACCGCGGTAGCCCAGTTGGTTCGGGAGTCGGCAGTACTGATGCCGAAGGTCGCAGGTTCAAATCCTGCCTGCGGTGAAAATTTTGGAAGTTTTCCAAAAATTGTTTACCTAACACGAGAAGTGTTTTAAAAGGTATTTTACTTTTCACAGTGTTGGAGATATTTTGCTATGTAGGTATGCTCAACCTTTTATAATGAAATATAGAGGCTTTTGCCTGTTTTAATGATTAATTTTAAATTCTATTACTAATATCAAAAAAGATTTTAACTATGAAAATCTTTATTATTAGCTCTGAGTACTTTAGACTATCCACTATTAAAATGGAACACAGTTTACTCCCACAGTTAAACATGTAACACACACATCATCATAATTCAGTGTATATAGTTGAACATAATATTTATGCTAGATCTTATAATTATAATGGGTCCAATAACTGTGATAAGATAACTTTTGTAGCTTTTATATATAATATGTTTTATCCTATAGTTACCTACTAATTATGTCAAAAAACTGTTATATGTAGATACTAATATAACTTACGTAACATTTCTTTACAATATTGTATGCTAGATCCTTTAGATAGGTACTAAGTACTTCAAATAACTGCGATAGCATAACTTCTTCTAAATTTTACGTATTTTTTTCTTCTGTATTACAGCGAAGATCATCAATTAATCGGACTACATCAGGGCTTCAATCAACAAAATCAATTCAATGTTTTTCACCTTTCACTGAACTCTCTGGGCATTTACATTAAACCTCTTTGTGTTCTATGTAAGATAAAGTAAAAAAAAAACTGTAAGTGCGAGTTGGACTCGCGCACGAAGGATATCGTACCCTTGTGTGTAAAAATCACATTTGTTGTGGCTCCACACATTTTTATTTCATTAATTTTCACGAAGTTAAAAAGAAGAAATTTGTTGTGTAGGAAATTCGTTTGTATTAACTTTGTAACCAAAAAGTTAATTGTTGTATAGGGGCCACATTATATTTAATTTATTTGTCTTTTGTAAGAGCAATAACGGAAATTCATCCATTAAAATTTTGAACTATCAGAGAACATTTATGGTATGCTTATAAATCATATCACTGACAGGCGACGGTAAAGTAACGGGCTCACTGAGATTTAAAGATTCAAAATCTGGGGGCACGGCAGTGCCCCCACCAAGTCGAGCTGAAAGCGGCACGGCCGTACCATCCTTTTCTCGAACCAGTTCAGGCCATTTACGACCTCCCCATAACTCCCTTGTCGATAAGTTTAGAACCCTCGTTTCAAAACATCTTATCAAGCACTGCATAGACACGATACATTTAAAATTTCATCTAATTTATACCAGTAGTTTAGAAGTTATAGTTAGTCAAAGTTTCTTAATTTTCTGCCTGACTGACTGACCGATCATCAAAATTCTAAGGTACTTCTAGCAGACCGAGGAGCTTCAAACTTAGAATACAGCTTGTATTTAGTGTATGAATAAAGGTAAAACTATAACATTCTGAAAATTCGGTTGCAACCGCATAATTAACATTGTATTTCCATACATTTGTATAGGATTACAAAGTTAACTTTGCGGGTGGGCTTTGAGGAAATTTGTAGCTGAGGCTCGAGAAGTAGTTTCAGAAAAGAGAAAGAGGAAGACTACCTACAAAAAGAAATGAGATCCCACCAAAAACATTCACTTGTAAAAAGAACCAAGTCTCGCCTGTCAGTTCTTCTACTGTAAAAAGTTGTGAGATCCATGTGATGCCAAGTCGGTTATTCATTTATTCAAGGACTACTTCAGGGAACTTTCATCTTAAGCTATTGCGTAATTAGGAAACAGACATCATCTTCTAGTAACCATATCGATATTTAAAAACTTTTATATTTACAATAACTAGAATGACTTGGCAATCGCACACTATTTGCTTGTGAGATACGATGGTCTGGTGCGATGGCCGGGTCATTCTCGTTATTGTAAATATAAAAGTTTTTTAATATCGATATCGTTACTAGAAGATGATGTCTGTTACCTAATTACGCAATAGCTTAAGATGAAAGTTCCCTGAAGTAGTCCTTGAATAAATGAATAACCGACTTGGCATCACATGGATCTCACAACTTTTTACAGTAGAAGAACTGACAGGCGAGACTTGGTTCTTTTTACAAGTGAATGTTTTTGGTGGGATTTTTATTTCCACGAAGATTCACAAAGAATATCTACTTTTAAAATGTCAAGCTTGAAACTAATACAAGTGCTTATCCAAAAATTACAATAATCCCCTATTAGGTCCCTATTTGACCCTTTGGGTACGAAACCCTAAAAAGGTATAGACTGTAGATCCTACAGTCCAGCTAATAATGAAGAAAGGTTTTCACGGCTGATCGCCCTCACCGAATGAAATTCTAAAGAGAGCCTTAAAGAACCTTGTATGGAGGGTACGCTCCTTTTTACTTGAGTTTTGCTGAGCCACAGTAGAAATAAGGAACAGTAAGGTACGTCGATACACACTAGCATGAAGCTTAGTTGCGGTATTTCGGATTGTTTGAATATGGCATTTAAGATTGAAGATGTGGTCATATATTTGGAATTCCGTAACTTAACTACCTAGTTCTATCGATCTAAGCAAAATCATTATGCTTTTATACACGTAATCACGCTTTTAATACTCATTTGAACAAACATAAAGTGGAAATTATCTTCTTCTTTCATTTTATAAAGGACATCTTTACCGTTACCTTTACAGCCACAACAGTCCACTGCTGGACATGGGCCTCCCCCGTATTGCCATACTCACCACGCTTGGCAGGCGGATTGGCGAACGCAGTCAGGCCGGCGGCACTCGAATTGAAATATGGGGGACAAAATTTTGACCAGGCTAAAACATGCGTAATGCTTGTACTGACAGGCGTGTATGCTTTTGTGTGCGTGGCAGGGCTACCACCTGCTACCCACAATCGGAGCGACTGTACAGGCGCGACAGCACTATACAATTAGACCTATAAGTGCATCTCTCTCGCACATTGGAGAACAAGCTAAAACTCTTTTTCCAACAAGATCTCAATCTGACATTGAAAGTGAAAAAAATATAAATCACACACTATGTCAAGTTTCTGTACGTAGTGACTTTGTACTGGCGCTCAAAATAATTAAATATTATTCAATGTTTTTTTTTAGCACAGGTACAAATATTAGTTTTTTGTATAAACTTTGCAGGGTGTTTCTACTCACGATTCTAAACAACTTTTAATATGGGGCGATCTGCGCAATCGCAAAAATAATTTTGGATGTTTCATAGAAATTGAATAAATGTAAGTGTTTGTTACCCTTTTCCTGTGTTTTTCCGTTTAAAAGGCTTGACATTTTGATGTAATTTAGTAAATAGAGTAGAATGTGAAAAAAGTACTAAGTGACGGCCGATGTGGTGCAGTGGCTAGTGTGACTGCCTGCGACGCAAAGGTTCCGGGTTCGATTCTCGGTGCGGCACTCACAAACTTGATATTTATCACTTTGTGAATTTGTTCCCAGCGTGGTTAGAACATTGCAGGCTAAACCACCTGATTGTCCGCAAGATAAATGCTTCCGTGCTTTGGAGGGCACGTTAAGCCATCGGTCCTGGTTGCGGTCTACGTTTACTTAGACGGCGATCGTAACTCAACTATATCAGAGGTCTACTAATAGTAGTAGGTGATTGAAAAAAAAGGGTTCATTGGGTCGTTTCGTTGGTCGACTCAATGTCCCACACGAAGAGAGAGAGTACTAAGTACTCACACATAGGCTTTTGTACTGCAGAAAATATGTAGGTACCTAATTCTCAGGGGTAAAATGAAAAACAGCTGCGAGTGATGCTATGGGAAAAAAAATCTGGTATAACTAACTATTTAACTGTTCTCGACTCTCGGTATGAATATCACAGGTGCAAACACAAATTTTAACGCGGCTTCAGGTTAGGTCTCTTTAGCTACGAGCGGCGATGTCACTCACACAGCAACGCTGTTTAGATCATCTGTGAAGGCTTAATGATGGTTATACAACAAATTCCCCCGCTCGCGTCTGTCTATGTGTCTGTATTCCTGTATGTTCTCGCTCATCTAAAAAAATACTGAACGATTTATACTGTTATCCAAAGCATTTCTCCCGAGAGGTATGCATGTTTTTTTATTATTAGAAAATGAGTTATTCCCGTGCGAAAACATTTCGCAGCGTGGGAGGTTGCTGGACTGGCTAAAAAGAGACTAAGTATGTGTTATTCTTGTTTATATTCTATCTATGTACCAAATTTCACCCAGATCGTCAAGCCATTTGAGCGTGAAGAGATAACAAACATACATAAAGGCACACACACACAATCTCGGATTTATAATATTAAGTACGGAATACTAAGGTGTGCATTAAAAGTTGTATAGGTATTACGTGAAACTGCCTATAAGTCATTATTTGTTAAGCTATAATAATATTGGTCTTTAGATACAAAGACTTGTTTTCAGATTCAATTAAAAATGTAATACGAGCAGAATCACTTACTGTATTATAGCGGTATCAAATGTGGAAACTAGTGGAAAACATCTGTATTCCTTATTTACAATATTTTATTTATAAATTTTACATATATTATATACCTATTTCACATAGTATTAAAAAAATACACATTTGAATTTCACATTATTTCTGTACATTTATACATATTTTAATTTGTATCACTTTTGTATATTTACAAATTTATAATTTACATTTTTTACAAATTTTACACATATTATACATTTGCATATTCTTATTATATACTTATTTCACATATCATTCATCATTTATACACATTTGAATTCTACATTTTTTCTATACGTTTATACATATTTTTATTTGTACCACTTTTTACATTTACAAATTAATACCTGTTTTCATCATATTTATACATATACTTAAATATACAATTAATTAATTTGAAATCAAATAATATACAATTAATCATGACTTAACAATAAATATTACAAATGTGACACACTTAAGTATTTATGCTTGAATTGCTTATCCTTAAAGTTGCGATTGTTCGTTTTTAATAAGTTGTAGATGCGGAACCGCACAAATAGTTTTTTTTAAATATTCTAATGGAAAACACAAGCACGGTGCTTCAAATTCCACTGCACTAATGTGATTAAATAAACTATTGCCAATGCTGGAAAAATTGTTATTGGCGATGTATTTCTGGCAAACATTGTCAATTTGCTTGATGTAATTTATGAATGTTTCTGGTGGATTAATGAGGGATCCAAAAGGAGTATCTGTTCTGTAGGCTTTAAAATATGTGAAAATTCTTTTGTGATCTACCTGGTCAGTTTCTTTTAAATACTGTCTGAAAACGGCACAATCTTTGTGGCGATCAGTACATTTTTTAAGCAAATATCCACACACGTATGTGAAAGCATTCTCTTCCGGAATTTCGAACCTATAATCTTATCTAGACACACGGCAGTGTGTCCGCCAAGTTCGAGCAAAGAACCGACACACCGGCCGTGGGTTATATTACACGAACCATTTCGGGCCAAGTTCGACCTACCTATAACTCAAAATCTATTTTATCTACGCATATGAAATTTCTAGTATCTGTCGAGATCTACTTACTTATCTTAAATACAAAATTTCATTAATGTACCTATTGTAGGTCTTGAGATATTGACGTCAGAAAATCGCTATTTTTACTATACACTCACTGACTGACTCACTCATCAAAAACCTAGACCACTTCCAATGGTCGTATTGACTTGAAATTTGGCATGGAGGTAGGTCTTTAGGTCAAGGTAAAGGAAAAAATCTGAAAATGGCCAAGTGTGAGTCGGTTTTAAAAATAATGAAGGTGTAAATTCATACCCCTAAGGAACTAAAACAAAAAAATTATCTATATCTTCCAATGGTCGTACCGACCTAAAATTCGTTACGAAGGTTTGTAATTTAGTCAAAGTAAAGTAAAAATTGCTGTAATTGCTATGCCGTGTGATGCCGGCTTAGAATAGCATCACCCCAATTCTACCCGTGGGTGTCGTAAAAAGCGACTAAGGGGTACTCATCCAGGGAATCCTCGCCAATCCGCCTGCCAAGCGTGGTGAGTATGGCAAAATACCCCCCATAGGGGGAGTCCCATGTCCAGCAATGGACTGTTGTAGCTGTAATGTTATGTTAAGTAAAAATTGAATATATCCGCTACGTACATTATACCGCCCTGACTTGGCAAGCTTATCAGTAAATAGAAAACGTGTAAAAAAAATCCAAGATATTGAATGGGCAATGCGCTCTAGCGTGTCAGTCGTACAAGACAGCATACATTATGACAAAACAAAAAAGTTTCCTTTGCCACGCAAACGTAGAAAAATTTAATAAAAAAAACTAGTCCATTTCTTTGTAAGAAGCATAGTCCATATAGTCCATATTCAAAAATCTGAAAATTAGTATAAATGAGACATTTCCTTAACTAACTTAATCATAAGAAAAAAAAGAAAATAAACCTTACAAAAATATGAAATCCCACCCAAAACATAAATGTGAAAGGCTGCCAAGTTCGATAATATTGGAATGCTTCGCCTATAAAAGAAGTGAGATCTAAATAAGTACCAAGTTCCATACACAGACCTCAGTTAAAAATAGTTACAGGAATACACACTTGATTTTCCGTAGTTTGGAAAGTAGATTCTGAATAAATATCATATTAAATACCTAAAATTCTAATACTTACAAAAACGCAAACCTGTTTTTTCAGCAGTTTCCTTATGACATTTTTTATTTTTTTTCTGTACTTTTTAATGATATAACTTGGCAAGTTTTAATAGAAAATTATATACTTGACTCATTGCGTTTAGTAGGTTTATAACAAAGTGTGTGAAAACTTGCCAAGTTATATCATTACAAAGTACAGAAAAAATAATTAAAAAACGTCATAAGGAAACTGCTGAAAAAACAGGTTTGCGTTTTTGTAAGTATTAGAATTTTAGGTATTTAATATGATATTTATTCAGAATCTACTTTCCAAACTACGGAAAATCAAGTGTGCATTCCTGTAACTATTTTTAACTGAGGTCTGTGTATGGAACTTGGTACTTATTTAGATCTCACTTCTTTTATAGGCGAAGCATTCCAATATTATCGAACTTGGCAGCCTTTCACATTTATGTTTTGGGTGGGATTAATTATATCAACGCTTTTTGTCTCAAAATCGGTGCGTCCTATAGCACTGACCCATTGCCTACACCTGTAATCGAAATTATTTAGGTTAAAATTTACTGTTATATTATTCAGTTCTAACATACCATGCGAGTACTATTATTTATTCTGTGATAACACAACATAATTGTTTATTCAATAAACATAAACACTAATAGGTAAAACTATACATAAACAATATGAGGCTAACCTGTTTCCTAAACTAAGAATAGTAGAGTTCCTGTGTCTTAGGTGAACAGCCAACCAACGAAATTACTTTAAATATTAAAATATAAAAAGTAAAATAATACTATACAATTAAAATATACTTTAATACATTATTCATTACACTAAAACTTACTTTTACTTTAAGTACAAATTACCTACATACCAAAAATAAAATTGTAAACTTAAGACGTTAGATAGGGTTTAAATCTGCCGATTCCAACGGTTTTTGTACGTAGTTCAGGTTTTGTTTAATTTAATTTTTATTTGACGAGAAAAGGAGGCTAATTTAACACTTCATCATGGGTCACATGTAAATCTTTAGTGTTTACCTTAGTTTTTATTTGATAACCAAGGTGATCCTGAATCGAGAATTTCCAGAGATAACGTATTAAATCAAATTACTTGACTTTTTTTTTCAAATATGCCGTTCGAATAGAAGTATTGTCACGTAAAGTCATCACACCTCCACAGAAGCAATTTTTTTTTCATAGTATGAATACTTAAGTATTATGGCCTCTTAGTCTCGTCCGTGATAGACGAAGCGGTAACCTGTCGTTATATAAAATCTCTGAATAGGTATGTATATTTATGACTTCTTTGCCGGAAAAGATGGTAAGACGACATAGAAGCTTTTCTCCCAAATTGGCATTCGGAAGCACAAGATCAGGACTGGTGGCGTGAAAGGGGGGAGGCCTTTGCCCTGCAGTGAGACATACCGGAGGCTACATAAAAAATTACTTTTTTATTTACGGTAGGGAAGTCTTTTTCATATTGAAAAAAAAAAACAATATCTTCAAACGGCAATAGATGGCGCTACCAAGATGCAGGGGACTTGCCTGAGTAAATTCTCGTTTGATTTTGTTTTATTTGTAACAATGTTCAACGTAAGCACTTTTTACAATTATAAGTATTTTAGAAAACGCGATAAAACGGCATTCAATACTTACATTATTTTTAAGTACAAACTAGAATTTCGTAACGCTGCAATTTTTTTCTTTTATAAACAGCTGTCAAAAAAGGTCTCATTGTATTGATATTTTTTTTTTTCTGTGCGCTACGCCGCCGCTCCAAAGTTACCGCGCGGGATACCTACTCGGGCGGGGGTTTGGTATGATAAACGTAGTAGGTTGGTAGTAGGTCATATTTTTGGCTCCAGATACTTCGACTTTTTGTTTTGGAAAACCTTGTGTTAGATGCGTACTACACATTTACTTAGATTATACCTACTAAACTAACAAATACTTACTGTACTTACGCTTTAACAACTTACTTTAGCACGATTACGTAGGCAAGTTTATTTTAACTTACTTACCTTGATTCCTGTGATGGAAATCGAAAAACTTTCAGTTCTTTATCGTCTCTGGTATTTTTGAAGCACCCGAACACGCTACAATAATGCGCCATTGTATACTTTTACAAAAATTTTGCTCACAAAATTCCTACTAATTACCTACCGTAGCGCGACGTGGCAACCAAATGTCAGTATCCTTTCATATCCTCTGACCGCAGGGCGACAGCGGGGGTGAGGTAGATATCAGCGAGGGGGTGTCAGTGTCGCTTCTTAGCGGTTAGCTATAGTTAGTATTCTTTGACGCAGTGCAAGATGTTTAATTCACAGGGAACGCTGCTGCTCATTCCCTGGATATTTATCCCTTAGTCGCTTTTTACGACACCCACGGGTAGGATTGGGGTGATGCTATTCTAAGCATCACACGGCTAAAGGACATCTAGGCATCTACATTGAAATTAAAAGCACGTCCGTATAAAATAGAACTGTCTTCTTTCTTTCTACTGCTTCGACGGTTGTTGAACCTAATTTACACTTACATGACCTATACATCTCAAAGCGTAGTCTGCTTCTTGTTTTTAAACTTTCTTACATACACACACACTGGCATCACGCTTTTATCTCTTGCGGAGTTGGTAGACCGTTTCGACTTTTCGACTGTTCCTAAGAAGCAGTTATGTGTTCCACCAGCACGACATGAATTTCGCTATCAGTCACTAGTATCATTGCAGTTTATATTGTAGTCTTCCAAAAACAATACTACTAGTCTTTTCGATTTCGTCTTTCGAGTAAAGAACTACACCGGAATCTACTTAAAAAGTGAGCAGCAAAAGGAAGGTTAAGCAGCTTACAGACAAGTGGTACAGGATCACATTACAGACCAAAACGGGCATTACTATTCATGACGGCGGCACCCTTTCGCGGATCCATTAAACCAGAATTCACTTTTAAACCCTCGCTGGGTCGGCTTCGGCTCCATATAAATATTAACAGCCCAGGACGGTAGAACGCAGAGTGGGTTAGACGAAATTTTAGGCATTTTGATACCGGTACACGTAGATGCATGCACGCACGTACCTATCACTCCTTTACCTATGCCTTATGGGCGTCAATGGAGCCAAAAATACGGTGTAGCTGAAAATAATAGAAAAACGTTACGAATATTCCCATGCAGAATACTGCACAAAAATTCGTCCAAGTCATCCTATGTATTGTAATTTTGGTTGGTTAACAGCTCTGTCAGAGACGTCAAAGCTAAAGAAAATTAATAAGTCAAAAACTTCTTACCTACCTTAGAAGATTAATATGCACACACAAACCAAATAAGTAAAATGCGTACGTAAACAGAGAATTAAACAAGTAGATGTGCTATAAAACATAAACCCAGACTGCGGTAATTTTAAAGTAGTATTTCGCTGTAAAAATTCGCCATCTTGAATCTATAATTTTTTTAATATAGCCAGTGTCACTCGCGCTGCTGAGACAAATCTAACGACACCTCATATGTCAAAATCCAACTATCCCTTTAGGCCGTAGACCGTGAAAAAGAATTTTCTTGTCCACATACATACATACTCTCGAAAAACATAACCCTCCTTCTGAGACAGTCGGGTAATTAAATAAGCATTATTTACCTGTAGCTCAGACTTTTCTACGGAACCTGCACTTGCCCTTTACAAGTCCATTGGCAGGGGGCGATCAGCTGTAAAAACCTTTCACCGTTATTAGTGCTACGGAACCCGGAGCTTTTCACATAATTACTTGCTTGAAAGAACCTCAATAGAGTCTTTAATTCCTGAAATGGTACAATTTAACTGCAGGTAATCATACATACATAATTTGTCCCTTACGGGTAGGCAGAGCTTTAACGGACGTATAAATACGATTTTTATCGCGACTATTAGCAGGTCGTCAACCTGTCGCTTATTATAGTAATACACACGTTTGTCTTACGACACTCTTAAGGATACAAAGATAAAATCTATTTACTACACGAAAATCTTATCTTAACCTATGTCTTAACCCACTAAAATGAGAATTAAAAATTAGAAGGTAGACGTCAAAAAAGTATGACATGTTTGTGTTTGGAGTTGGAGTACAATTTTATTACAAAAAATGTATCTGTATCTGTACACAATATGACAACCAATGATTTGATGTCATATTCATAGTTTACGAAGTTCGTTTCAAATCACGAATTAGGGAAACGGCGCGCGGGGCGCTTATACAGATGGCTCACTCAGTACTAGCGACGATTTTGACGCTTACTGACTTTAACTGGAAATAACTGAAATCTCAGGGGAACTCAAAGTAACTAAGATGATGGTTGCCACGAACGTCAAACTTCTCGGATTTACTTTTCAGATCTAAATAATCATTATTTTTGTTCTCTTATTGGCAAATTCAGACCTAATCTGTTTTTCCCTGTTCAATAAGGGTACCTTCATAAAATAATGTCACCTAACACACACACGTATGCTGGATTACGCATGTCATTTTAAGAGGGTGTTTTACCACCCTCTCTTACGAAGTTTTGGTAATGTATGCAGATTATGGTAATATATTTCGTGTCAATATATGTAAATTATGTAAATATTATGAAGTGCTTTAAAATCGAGGGAGTGTGCGGCTTACCTTTGCATTAGGTAGGCAGTTTTAAAGTCAAATAACATTATTTTTACCTACACTCATATGCCTAATTTTCATTTAACAGAATCGAAAGCAGGTTCGGTATGAACTGCTTTAAGAAAAATGTGGCCTTAAAAAATAATTTCCTTACTATAATCTGTATCAAATAAGAATTTAACGAAAAATCCTTTTTAATTTTAAAACTTGTTCAGTTTTTATGAGCCTCTATTTTAACATTCGGTTGAAAAATTACTTCGGTGCAAAAGTCGTTCAGTTGGTGGTTCAGTTGATAGGCTACGCCATAGTGCTATGCGAAGGTTTGAATTATTTTTCATAGTTTTTTTTTTATAGAGCGTAGATAAAAGCTTTAGAATGCTCGTGTCAAACTATAATCACACTCGGCTGCGCTTCATGTGATAAACGGACACTCGAGTTCTAAAGCCTTCCGTTAAAAGACAGTTGCATAAAGTACTATAATTTTATTTTATTTCATAGAAATCAGTCAAACAAATCTATGAAGAAGGAATATATTCATGGAAGGAAACTCTACGTAAGTAAGTAAGTATTCTACGAAAACCGTAGTAGTTTGCTACAGCAGCTACGATTCTACGTAGCAAACTTGTAAATTCATCTCACTCCCAATAGATCTTTATTAATGTTTTCAAAGTGATTTTACTCAAATAAAAAAAAAAAAATCAAAATATTCAACAAAATTCTTGACTTTTTATATAGATTTTTAAACAAAATGTACTTTATTTGTAGGTATATGGATTAATTTAAATAACATCAAAACTCCACATCACTGCACAGAAGTACCTACTATTCACAAAAACAAATAAGTATCCTGTGAAAAATGTGTCAGTATTGTTACAGTTATATTAAATTTTATCTCTTTCTATTCCCTTGTCTATTCTCATCTAAAGACGGGGACAAAAGACTTCAAGTACATCTTTTCATTGCCTGGAGTTAACCTGAAGAGCTGAAGACTTTTATGAAATGAGATGACACCTCTTGTAGTCTAAGTATAAGGGAAATCGACATACAGACTTGAATTTTGAAGAGCAAAATTAAGACACATGAGGCTTGAATCCCTTCTTATTATGCGAGTAGAGTCATATTTCTTGGAAATTAAATATTGAATTCACTAAGAACACACGATTTGCCTGTGTGTATTTTACTTACATTACTTAATGTGTGCATTTTTCCGTTACAGACAACTACCTCCAAGACCTGAGATTTCTAATATTTTATAGCAATATTCTGATAACTTGTGGCTAAAAGTAAAAAATAAGTAATATATTATATATAAGTGTCCATGTATTTAATTTATAGAAATGTGTGTATTTCCACAAATTAGAGAACGTCGCGTGGAGCGCGTATTTCTTTGACCTTGCGTGTAGCTTGGAAAGGATTATATTTATTCTTAATACCCTCAGTAATTCATCTTTCAGTCCTGTGTCCCAGTGAAATACTACAATTTTCAAGCGCGTCTATGCATATGCAATTTAAGGCGCTAAGATCACAAGTGTGTCATCCTTTGTGACCGTATGCAGAGGTGTGATGTACGGGAAAATGACTTCCCGTCCTTTGTGACCGTGTGTAGAGGTGATATACGGGAAAAGTGTTTTCCGGGACCTGGTGCTTTGTATGATCCCACTTTGCTCGAGACACCTGCTTCCGACTAAGGTTTTACCTTTTTTCTTACCCTACTACACAAAATGAGAATAAAATTTATGTAATTTTGTGTAGGACTGGTTCGACTACCTTTATTTTAAACCTTTGGTTGCAGGTTTTCTATTAGTTTTCTTATGATTTTTCTGTCATTTTCCGTTTTAATTGTTGTTCTAAATGTTACATAAGATAATGCAAGTCCGCAAGTTTAACAATCAATACATTAATATTACGAAGCTAAATCTGAGTGTCCTGATTTTATTTTTAAGTAAGCTAAAACTTTTTAAATATAATTTATTCTTAATTCAAAGTTGACCAAGTTATCTCGGGCATCTAATCTTAATCAGCTTGAAGACTTTTTTGACAGGTAGGCAATAATTTCTGGTGCTTGTCGGTCCTTGAAAATCTTTTTAAAACTTATCTTGACGAATATTTTAAGCTTTTTCAAGGGGCTATCTATCAAAGATATTTTAGATAAAAATCTTTTTATATAGATTTTATTTGATAGATGCATTTTCTTTTACATTCCTATAATATCATAATCGTATACCTAACTTAAAACTATTATCTTGCTCGACTAATAAGTTATAGTAGAATAAGTAGGTACCTATGAGAAAAATATTTTTTTGAATTCATTTTAAGTCATCTCAACATTAGGTACCTACGTATTTATTACAACTAGTTACTTACTTTAATGTGCCAAAATATCTTAGTACTTACTATTGCCAGCATATCCACCCACCCATTTAGAAGACGAACGTCCAACATTTACTGCTTTTTCTTTGTATTTCTATTAAAACCAGTATAAGTTGGACCCTTAAATTGGTAGGTGGTAAAATGAAAACCGCTAGTAGACAACCTACGCCTTGCTTCTAATTCGTATGCGCGCCACACTCTCCGTGCGCGCTCGGATAAAGAAATCAACGCAAATTGCCCGCACCCTAGTATAGCCCTTATTACACTTGCTACAGGTTTATATTGAGCGTACATTGCTGGTTCACTTCAATCACATATCACATTAAGCAGTTCACTGCTATAGACTTATGATGTGCACCGTAGAGACTTATATTGCGCGCAAGAAGACTTCTCAGACGTATCAAACTGATTTTTTGACTTAAAAGGGTAGACATAATCAAAACACAAGACAAGAAAAAAAGTAGGGCCATTAGCCCACTGGATATAATAGGCTTTCCCCAGGGCACAAATTAGGGAGCACCTTTACCCAGGGCCATGCTAAGAAACTATCTGCTGTTTTCGTCAACCAATCATTACCAGCCGCTCTCTTCTAATCATAGCTTCGTCCGCTACGCTTGTATCCATTCAAGAGCCCGCTTACTCTACCGTCCATCGGTTCTAAGGCAAAAGTGACTATGTTACTTCAAATAAAATTCTTCTTCTTTTTTTTTTGTATTTTCAAACATACAATTCAGCCAGCGTCACTACATAGCTACTCTTTCAGCCTTATTACTTACTTTGGTCACCTTACACAAACGGGCGCGTCAGCACCGACTGAAACAGGAGTAGAAGTGGCCGCCATGGCCGAAATTGGCAGGAGAGATCATCGTCATCATCACTTTTATCTTGATTCTAGAAAGAGTCAGCAATGAACATCAAATCAGGCTCTTTTGGTAGGATCGTGAAATAAGTTCTTATTGCCTGGATATTTTTTGCAGGATGAATCAATCTGTATGATAACAACTGGAGGCTAAGTAAGATGGTTCTAGGGATGATATAGGGTCTTACAGTGTGGTATAGTCGTGAATTTGAATGAGTTTTATGTTTCTTTGCCTTCGAGTTTTCTTATCATCAAGTACCCTTTTAAAGTAATACCTACGCACAATATATCAAAAAGAATGCAAGTTAGAATCTATGTTGATTAAAAGATATTTATCACTGTAAAATTTTTCTCTATTTGGTCAAAACATCGCAAAATGAATCGCTTAATACCTAGACTATAACGAAAGAAAACAAGATTTTTTTTCTGTACTTCGAAAAGCACTTTTTGTCGTCGGTTAATACCATGAATCTGTATCTACGTTACTGGACCGCAATCCCAAACCTAGTACCTATTTTGACATTTATATTCAAAAGAGGGCTGCGTAAGGTATACAAATGACCTCTTTATCAAAGATGGGTAAAATTGGCCCTTCAAACCCTCAAAGCTCTTTTGAAGTTCTAGACTAGTTTTGTACTTAGTCTGTACTTAGGTTTAAGCCCTACAACACACGTTGGTATGATGAAGGGAATAAGTCTGAAGAGCGTGATTAAAAGTGGGTACGGTTCGCAAAGGGGTAATTTCTACCATACATACATGCATTTTACCTATTACTTTTGAATAGCGTCATAAATAAGTTCTTTTAAGTTTGGTTTTTCATAAGGTATTTTCTGTGTCGTGCAGTACAGTAGGTATGCAATGCACCACAAAAATTCACAAACGCAGCACGAAATATCTAAAGACAAGCAGATGTTCTAAACACAAAAAACCCGACTGCGGTCATTTCAAAGTTGTATTTTGCGATAAAAATCCGCCATCTGGAATTTATGAACTTTTAATATTGCCAATGTCACTCACGCTGCTGAGACAAATGTAACGACACCTCACATGTCAAGTTCCCCCAGCCGTTTGGGCTGTAGCACATGAAAATGAATTACTGGTTTACGTAAATACGTACTAATACTCTGGAAAAACTTAACCCTCCTGAAAAACAAAACCCTCCTATCCGTTATCGCGTATAGCCACACTATCTATTCTATGGCACTCTTCATAAGGCGCATCAACTCATACCATAGCCCCAAACTCCACAGAGGGGACAAGGAAAGGACATAGGACGTAGGGCATGACGCTTGACGTTTGACATCGCGACGTTTCCATACAAAATGTACGAAAAAGTATTGACAAAGGCACACACAAGCGTCGCCAAAGCGTCGCATCCATGACAGCTAGCGTCAAAAACTAAGAAGAATATTTGACGATCACTTGTCTGTTAACTGTCATTCCTACGTCCTATGCCCTCGTCTTTTTGGTGGAGTTTGCGCCATAGACTCTAGTATCTACATGATATGAAGCTGTAGCAGAGTGCAAACTCTGCATTGACATCCTCCCTAAGCCACCCTCACATCTTCTTTTTTCGAATCATGTTATAACTTAAGTTTGGAACACAGCACCGAAACGTCACCGTTCATGGCTTTTTTTGACGCATTCCCACCGCATTGCATTCCTGACCTGGGTTCCTGACTAACCGTTGGACTGGGCGTTGGACCGTAAAGTCCATACCTATTTCTCGTTATTTGTGTAATTCTGCAATTCTACGATCATTCGACAGTAGATCCAAGTGCAATTCCTAGGAAAATCGGATGTGATATCGGCGTATCACAGAAAAAGTGAATGTTAACAGTTTTACATCGTGTCGTAACTCGAATAGTTAAAGGACCCATCCAAGGTAACCCTTAAGTCACTCTCAACAACCATCTGCTCACCACCATACTCAACATCACACAGTGCTAATTTTTTGTTATGTCTGCAGGGTCCATAACTTTGAATAAAAAAGTAAGCCTAAAGAAGTAGAAGCTCGTGTATTATTTGTCGCCGAAAGGCGACAAAGCTACCCATTTAATGGCCCAACTTAAACTAGTCTTTAATTATGTTTATGAAAAAGCCAGCGTAAGTTGATCCCTTGAAAGGCTAGGTTGAAATGCTAGATAGTCAATAATCCCTTTATTGACTGGGGCTTCTATATTGCTTGGTAGACAATAGAGCAAGTTTCAAGTCGAGAAGTTTTCAATATTTCATATTTTATGGAAGAGTTGGCTAGGTGGCTAGACGCAAACGGGTAAGTTAGGAGCTTCAATTCAAACTAAGTACTTTCGGATATTTTGTATTACAGAAGTTCAGATGGTTATTAAGATTTTGGTGTACCTTTTTGTTGAGTATCTACTTTTCCTTAAACTGAAATTACATACATACTACAATCAGAAAACATCACTCAAATTAACAAAATTGAAATTAAATTCGTACATATTTGGTCTACAAAGTGCAATAGAGTGGCGAAGAGCAAAGACGACTTTGAAAGGGTGGTCGCCCATGCCAGTTGGGGCATAGTACCGAAAGAAGAAAGGCTTCAAAGTCGTAAATAGCTGCTTCAACCAAAGCTTAGCTTCATTTTGACCGTTTATGAGCATTGACCGATCGCTCTGGTGGCGACACGTTTTTTAAAAACATTTATGAGAAAAATCCAAGACATAGACAAGCGTTTTATTCATTAAATACTTTAAAGCACCAAAGCACCCAACGCCAAGCGAGCCAGTTAGCGAGCGACACCTATCAATAATCTAAGCAAGCAGCGTTGGGTAGTAACCAAGGTAGTACGATAACAGTTGCCTGGTAAAAAAAACAAGGCTGACAATGCAAGACCATAGCAAGACATAATTTTATTTGTCTGCCTATCAAATATTAAAGTATTATTCTCTTTTGTCTACAGATCTGAAAACAGAATCAGTGGAAAGCGCCAGCACATCCACGGGCAGCTCTCAGGAGGAGGAAGAGCAACCAAAGCAGGCTTGGATGCGGGCACCAGCTGGTACGTCAAAAACAATACCTTACTTATTACAGTCTGCTCTAAGCGTCTGCTGACTCAGGGACGCAAAGTCAACGTATGTCGCGCTGTGCTTGCGACACAGAAAGCTAAGGGTTCGATTCCTGGTGGGTCTCTTCACAAGGTTTATATTTATCACTTTCAGAATTTGTGATTAGCCTGGATTGTTCAAAAGCAAGATGGTTCAGTGCTTCAGTTAAGGCACGTTATGCCGTCGGTCTCGCTCGGTTGCTAACTATGACTACTTTGACGGCAGTTGTTACCCATCAAGATCCGGGGCCTGCTACTTATAGTCGGCGATTGACTCTAACACGGTTAATCGGATTGTTGGATGACTCGGTGTCCCACCAGCAGAATTTTGACTTTCAGTTAAATCCCTTAAACCACCTATATTTCTGTTGCCTAAAACCTCGTCTCACTCTAACAGGTGGTGTCGCAGCAAGAAGTGGAGAAGACGCTCTATTGACCTGCGTAGTCCTGGGAGCCAGAGGAAAACCAGTACTCTGGAAGAGAGCCAGAGACCTCCAGGTAAATCCACGTAAAATGCTAAAGAGCAAGTTCCATAGAGTGACGCGTCAGACATAAGATGACTTCTGTCAGACAAGTGATCGTCAGCCTGATCAATGACCGATGCGAATGCGAGGCGCATCTCAAGTGTGTAGCTTTGGCTGTTCTGTTTTTTTAGCGTCACAGTGTCGCACGTCTCATGCCTCACATATGTGTGGAGCTAGAGCCCTATGGCCTTATAAATATGCCATAATTGGCAGCTGTCAAACCCATACTAAAAGTAAATTATGTCAACCTGAGATGTCAACGAAGAAAAATAGAACTTTCATCATAGCATTCAAAGATAACATTAACATGATTTTAACAGCTGTCAAATATGGCCTGTTTGAAACTCTGTACTGCGATAAACATAACGGAATGGCTTGTTTGTGTACTGTACGGGTTGTAAAAGTAACAGCCCTTCCAATGATAGGGTGAGTACTCAGACCACGATTCTAAATTGACGTTTCTAATTCTATTCCAGGTGTTGACTGCTGGAGCAGTCAGGGTTACCAGAGACGACAGAGTGTTCGTACTACATGATGACTGTGAGTCGCGTTCTGATTTTCTGGAGGCGTCAGGCCTCTTGATATCAGATTCTGTAAAACTGGCTTTACAAATTAAAAGAAAAAGGGGAGCAATATTGGGCCAATCGTTCCTTTATCCTCTGAGACACCTCTTGCACAAAGACCTGAACAAATTCCATTACAACAAATATCATGGATCTGATCTGACCTATGTTTCTTCCAGCTGAAGAGCCCCTACAAGGGCCTGGTATAGCCAAGGGTGGTGATGTGTGGGCCCTCGTCATCAAACAAGTCAAACCCTCAGACGCTGGGCTGTACATGTGTGAACTCAACACTGAGCCTCCAGTAAGGAGCTTCCATAGACTAACAGGTACGTTTATTGTTATTACCAAAGACCGAAAATCAAAAATGAAACAGAAGACATCCAAACTTACAAGAAGAGTCACACTCTTTTGCTTACCGGCTAAGTCGACTAGTCGTTGCGGTCTTACGTGCATAATTTTAGAAACTCCTTATTCTCAACCATGTTTTCAAAAGATAAATCATCTTTCTTTTGATTTCAGTAATATCAAGAGGCCTGACGCCTCCAGAGAATCAGAATGCGACTGACAGCTATTCAGCTCACGTTCCCACACTGTCTTCCCTGGCGTTGGCCCACAACTACACCGACTGCTGTTTGGCAGCCAACGTGACCAAGGCCTGCCTGGGCTTCTGCAGTATCCAGACGATACTGGAGGGCACTGGCCAGGATCCGGAGACATGTCAGCCAGACTTCCCAGCTATAGTCAAGTGAGTTCTCGAGCCCGTATTTAATCTATCTTTCTTCGTGGAGAATTTGCTGCAGTGATCTTTAAGCAACACTTGAATCAGTTGCTTTACTTCATTAACTTTTCTGAACGATTGTTACTTCCTCACATTTCTGATGTACCTAACCTTTATTTTAGATTGATTATATTGGAATTTCCACTAAGTTCTTCTCCTTTTACATGAACAACTGTTTTTGCTTAACAACCTTTTATCCTTTCAGATGTATGGCAGACGGACGCAACCACGTCCCCTGCTGCGTCCAAGAGCGAGTGCCGGACATCTGCCAAGATGTCTGCCGAGGAGAGTTCACTCCGGTCACAGACAACATCAAAACGCATTACTCGTGCGCCGCGTATATGGAGAAAACGCTTGCCTGTATTGTTGAAGGCATTGGTAAGAATCCTTCCAAAAAGGCATTTTTAGATAGCTCTACCATTTTTGCCCAACTCAAGTGCATCATGGTAGTAGTATCAACCTTCTGTGCGGTCTGAGTCTTCTTTTTGCGTGTTTCTCGAAATTTTCATCATTTTATAGATTCTGATGCTACTTACCTACCTAATTCTTTCTATGAAAATGATCGTGTTTTATACGATATCACAAATAGGCATTACAAATTAAAGCGTCATATCTGTCCACAGAACTACTTCCAAGTCCACCAGAAGACGTGGAAGTGGAGCCGCTGAACGAAAAACAACTGAAGGTGACGTGGAGTCCCCCAGTTGAGAACACAGACACAGTCACAGAATACATCGTCAATGTAACAGCATTGAGAACCTTCGACAATCAACTCATAGAATCAACAGATAGTACTAAGAAGAATGAAACTGTGAACATTTCGCAGCCAGTGACTATCAAAGTTCCCGCTAACAAAACGAATTTGATTGTCAACGATTTGCTACCGTTCACAATGTACGAAGTCACCGTTACGTCGTACAATATACATGGATCAAGTTTACCAGCCTACGCAGTTAGGTAAGTAGTTTCTTAGACGATTTTGTAGAAGGGAGAAGAAAACCTCATTTAAATTTAAAGGTCTTACTATCCCCATGCAGGACAAAGACTTGTATCTCTTTCGTAGGTACACAAAGTAAACTTTATAAAAAAATATGTATTTCAATATAAAGGCAGCGCTATAAAGCAAAACAGGCAACTAAATCGTAAAAGAGCGTTAAATTAAAAGGTTGAATGAAACGAAAGTTGAAAACAAAAGTTAAACCTAACTTTGTAACTTTACTTTTGAACTAATTTAGAGTGTACAAAAGCGTAGCCTTTTTTAACTGTTTGTCAACATAAGCTTTATACAAAAATATCATAATTTTAGTAATAAAGTTTGTAACATTTTGGGTCCAGATGCATCCAACAACTTCGGTAAAGACTTTTTTTTAAATGAAGCCAATGCACTTAATTTTGGAACAATCCATTAGTCATTACTGTAACTGTACTTAATTGATAGTTTAAATTACAGCTTAATAATTCTGTCATTTTTGTTACTTCTACAGATCATTAACTTTAACCCCTGGAAAGATGAAGCCTAAAGAAGTGGCTTCAGCGCCAAAACTTCCCGATGTCAGAGGATGCTGTGTTTCTGCTGGAGTCAACCATTATGGATGTGTAGACAAACTATGCGATCCTACCAAGACATTTGAAATTGAAGTAAGTTTAGGAAAAGGCTTGTGTGTTGGGAAATCTTCATAGTGTGTGTCATCATAAATGTGATCATCAGCCATCATTATATGTGAGTGTTTTGCAAATTCACCGAATACCACTCGACACATCGATCCAAGCAGATAAAACAGGTTTTGAAAACGTACATCCTATACAAATAAATAGTTTCTTAGAAAGAATATCAAAGTAGATCGTCATTAATGTTATTCGTCACAAAGACAATTTACATTCCTAAAGGAATCCAACATGTTTTAGATATTTCCTGTAGGAAGTAAAAGTAGAAAGGAATCACCAAATTTTTATGCTTTATTTGTTTCATTTGAAAATTTAGATGTCATCCATCATTGCCACCAAACACAATCACATCATCAACATAGAACCACGTCCAACAAATCCACATCTCACTGGTTAAAAGTACTTAAAACATCTTTCACAATGTGATTAAAACCTCCATAACCCACCTCATGTGTGACTAATGCACGATCATCACTTGGTATTCGTTTTTAACCACCAGCTCCAGGTCACAGATTTGATGATCTGCGCCCCCTGGGCCGGAGTCACCTTCGGCTGCTTGGCCAACGGGATGGACCACACTCCCTGCTGCCGGTCAAGAGGTCTACCTGAGCAGTGTCTTCCGTTGTGCAGTGGGAACATCACGACCTTGGACTTCAATCACTTCAAGTAAGTGTTGTTTTATAAAACTTGATCGATGAACTTTGTTTTTCATTACTTCTTCTAATTCTAGTTTTTCTTTTATTTATCTTTTCCTGCTTTTCTCTACTTCTTTTCTTTTATAGGTAAGTGGTTAATTTGTCAAAAGTTTAGAATCTGTCAATCTTTCAGGTGCCTTCGCTATATGAGCGCCTACACGAACTGTCTCCTCCAAGGCTACGGAGTGCTACCTGGCGCCCCATCCCGACTTCACTTGACCAACATCGATACAACCTTCGCAGTAGTTCACTGGTCTCCGCCTGCAACTCTACCAGATACCGTACAGCATTACAATCTCCATTACAAGTTACTTATTGCTGGCGATGACTATAAAATGCTGGAGGTTCAATCACCGTTCATTCTGGAAGACTTAGAACCGAATACAGATTACGAAATCTACGTGGAGGCTGTCAACGAACATGGCGTTGGGGAAGGATCTCCCAGACTTATTTTCAGAACTCAAAGTCAGGTTAGTTCCTTTGATACCAATTTCCCGAATGTAGATCTCTAATAGAATTGATTAAAGAAGCTGCAAGTAATACAGAATATAAACACATACTTTTACTATGATAAAAAATACACACACAAATTTTGACGATATAAGAGATTCTCTGCCCCTATAACTTCAGAAACTTGAGAAATTGATTCTTACTATGTTTTTTTCACGAAACGTTTCTTTAAACACTTACAAATTCCAACAGCTCGTAGAAGACGAAGTTGAAGCAGCAAATGCCTACAACCACACTGCATGCTGTGAAAAAGTGCAGGTGGCTACAGTCTGCATGCCGCTCTGCTCGTACAATGCAAAGATGTCTGACTTGAGAACGCTGGCGCCTCTGTGCACTCAGGATTTCCATAAACTGCTGAAGTGTAGCACTGGAGGTAATGTTATCGCATATATTGCTAAAATAAACTAAACTTGAAGGAGGTCAAAGTTTTTAGGGTAGGCTGGGTATGACTTCGCTTCATTATTCTGACTTCTATAAGATCTAGTCATCATCACGATCAAATCCTGAAAGATTTCCTGCATTCAAGCCTATTCCTTATCTTAGTAAAGTTTCCTTTGTGACAGTCGTTAACGAATACTACGCTCGCACTAAAATTTTTTTTTTATATTGTTCAACCAAGGCCAAGTCAAGCTTCTAATAGGTGAACCCTTAGGTAGCCATTGGATGCAGTCAGCCCAAAAAGCAGAAACAAGTCACAATAAATCCCTTACATAGTCTAACCAAAGTTTACCTGCAGGTCGGAACCACGAGGACTGCTGCGCCAGAAGAGGAGTGCCACAGAACTGCAGGAGCTTGTGCACGGGAGCCATCACTCCAGGCGTTCACGGGTGCGTTCCTTACATCGGAAACATCGCACAGTGCCTTGAAGAAGGTAAGCATCGTAAGCATCATCGCGAAGCATCAAGCATCAAGAGGTTGAAAGATTCGTTAGGATCGTCCAGGTGCTGGTAGCTTAGTTGGCAGAGAAGTGGGATGGTACCCCACGTTCTGGTTCAAGTCTCTGCCGAAGCTAACGAATTTTTCATTTTCATTTAGAAGCTAAGCATGTTTGTTATAATATAAGTGGCTCTACTTTTGAAATGCCAATAGGCTGGTCACATATTTTGTAGAACTAATGGACGGTGGAGTAAACGAGTTCTCCAGTAGAGGCGACGTATTATTGTATGTCTGGCAAGATAGATCGATAACTTGAAGAGTGCGGCTGATAGCGAGTTGCTATAGCGACTGGAAGGCGAGAACGGTAGAGTGCCTTATAGCCTACTTACTCTGTGGGAGGCCTAAGTCCAGTGGTGTACTGCTATAGACTGATGTGATGACCTTTCCTTTTATAGTAAAAGCAAATAAATAACTTAGTGGAAAAAAATATTCAAAAGCGCGAGACGTAACAGTACAGCCAGTTTTACCACCCATATTCCTGACAAGTTATAAAATGGAATCCATATTTGTGTAATGTACGTAGGTACGGTTTTTTACGACCGATATGGAGCAAAGGTAATGCGCTTTCCTTGGCGGTTCGCGCGGACGAAACAGATATTCGAAAGATGCTAATTCAAGTTCAAAAGCATCAGCCCATATCCGCTATGTGGCACCGGCTTTGAATAGCACCACCCCATATCTTTCCCGTGGGTGTCGTGAGAGGCGATTAATGGATTTGAGAGTTGATGTGTATTGCAATTTTAGGCGAAAGACTGTAAGACTGGTGATACACAGTCTTCTGAATGACTCTCAAACTTGTGTTAGACGTTGTTTTTACAGCCACCGTTTAAACTCTGCCTGCCTCGCAAGAGATATGAACATGCACGTAGCAGCGCGGGTCGTAGGCTGGGTAGGTAATATACGTGCATGTTCATAGGTTAACGGTCACGTCAGAATGTCAAATAAGCAACCAATGCACGCGATTTCACATCGAAATTACTGATGTACTGCCAGAAAGTATTTCCATTTATATGGAAACTACGTTTATATGGAAACAGTTTTAAGCGGCGCGATGCGCGCGATGTCGTAGATTTCATGTCTCCGACGATTACGTCTTGTTTGACAGATGCCATCTTACAAATTACGCCTCCTCTGTAGAGTTTGCGCCTGGAGGCGTCTATAAGATATTTGTGGTCTTTGAGTGAAGGCTATGAGAATAATTTATTTCCTTGTTAATACAGGAACCGGCATTCTCCCTGGGCCACCAAGGGAACTCCATGCGGTGCTGTCTACTGACAAAAAACTGTTCCTGGACTGGGCAGTTCCTCAAGATGGAGCGAACGCGACCTCCTACGTCGTGCACTGGCAGAAGGTGTTGAATAATTCCGCACCGTCATACTATAACACGCTGCAGCTGGATAATGTAAGTAATTATACGACCCAACCGACCCAACGACCCAACCGACCGACCCAACTGAACTGACCCAACCAACCCAACCGACCCAATCGACCCAACCGATAGAACTGACCCAACCGACTAACTGACCCAACCGAATCAACAGCCCCAAATTATACAACTGACACCACGGACCCAACTGACCAAAGCCACCCAATTGGCCCAACCGACCCAACCAACTCAAACTGAATTGACAACGGACCCGATGAACCCAGCTCCATGTAATGCTCTCTACTGACAAAAAGCTGTTCCTGGACTGGGCAGCGCCTCAAGATGGAGCGAACTCTACCTCCTACGTCGTGCACTGGCAGAAGGTGTTGAATAATTCCGCACCGTCATACTATAACACGCTGCAGTTGGATAATGTGAGTAGCTAGCTATACAACCAACGGAATAAACCGACACAATGACCCAACTGACAAACCCAACCGATCCAACTGATTGAAGCACCTCAAATGACCCAGCCAATCCAAATATTACTAACCCAACCGACCTAACTATCCCATCAACCCAAACAGACTACGCACGCACCTCAACCACAAAGTAAGTATTGACTAGCGCCCTCAACCTACCAAACCGATCCAACCGACCCAACCGACCTAACTGACCCAACCGACCCGACCGACCCATCTGACCCGATGAATCCATCTCCCTAACCTGACAGTCTTGAGTTCTTCTGAGATTCCAGTTCATTCCAGTAAACGTCAGTAAGCGTCAAAATCGTCGCTATTTGTACTGAGTGAGCTATCTGTAAAGGCCTCACCCGCCATCGTTTCCTCAATTTGTGCCAAAGGGTTTATATTCAGATGTGCTTCTGTTAGTACTAATTTGTCAATGCAAATTTAGTTTTTGTGGTTTCCTAATAGTCTCAATTTGGAAACAAGAAGCTTTGACATTAATATTTCTTATCGCAGACTAAATAATCACCAACAGTAAATCAGCAAATATCTATATTCAGATTGTGTGGAAAGATCACCCCTGTAGAGTTTCAACCCTCAAATTGACTGAGATTAAAATTTTCAATAACATCAAAGGGTCTGCTATAACGACGCTTAGCGGTTCACGACTTTCATTCTTATGACCCTCCGCCACTCGAGTATAAGGTTAAGGGTCTCTTAGAAGATAGAAGTGCCTGGCCACGACTTGAGAATAATCTGCGTGTAGATTGAAGATTACGACAATGAAGAAAAAGGTAGCTTTAGTCTATTCACAAAAACGAGCTAACTATAGCACCACCATTTGCATTATTAAAGAAACAATGATAACTCATATTATAAGTAGTAAACGACTGACCTTGTTGTTTTAAGTCGAGACTTATAGAAAACTCTAACAACTGTCACCGCGATAAATGCCAGTTTTCATTATTGTTCTGCCTAAGTGTGTGGACACACTACGATCGAATTTACGCGACCGAAATTCGGCGACTGAATTCCGTTCCGTCTGTTTTCGGCCTTTTTGGTTGGGATGACACACTATACGCGCCGAAATTACCTACTTACAAATCACGCCGATTTTATTAAATCGGCGACGGAATTTCAGCTGTATATAACATTGCTGGCGTAATTGCGCCGAATTCCGTCGCGTAATTTCGGTCGTATTTTCGGTACAATCATATTTTTGTTTCGGTACGTGATTTGTTTACCTTAGCCAGTAGCCCACGGCGAAGTAGATGTTATTGTCTGTCACATTATAAAATTCAGCTACCCAGGTCAGCAACAAAAGTGTTAAGCCAGTTAATCCGCCGTCTGCGTGAGTTTCAAAGCTGGCATTATAGTTACAAACAAGTCTCAACTTTGTGAAGTTCAGTTCGGGATTAAGTATGGAAAGACAATGGAGTCACAGCCAAGAGTTTGTGTCTGCCAATGGCAGATATCTCGAGTGATGAGTGTGTGACATACGGTTTAGCAAAGTTTAAGTTCATATAAAATATTTAAACTTTCTTTAACCTTAAGTCGATTATAAAATACAAAAAAAAAATTAAGAAGAGTTAAATATATACTTACTTACATTGGTTAAAGTTGGGTACTACAACTTTTTAAAATTTCTATTGAGCAAACAAATAATTGAGCGCCTCTTTGATGTTTTATTTGTGTTTCAATCGAATAAAAGGATAGATATAAATCCTAAACAAATAAAACAAAAACATATCCTACTAAGAACTTGAAAGTTGTTAGCAAGTTCAATACTGAGTTTCCGTATGTCTTTACGATGTTTACAAAATATTTTTCTTATGTCTACTCTCTTTACTAAGTATCTACTCTGATAAAATAGGGTAAGTATCTACCCACTCACTTACCTAAACAAATATCAACTTAAACCTCCTTAATCCTATAGAATTAAGAAAGGTTCCTTTCTATATTTCTTCTTTTTACATTACGATTAGGGACCACTTGGAGAGTATGACCTTGCAAACGAACTATAGGATTTTCGTATAGGCATTTATATTTATTTTTTCCTCTGTTACACTTATTGTGGTAAAGTGGCTACGCCAGAAAGGTCCGTTCCCCAACGCAGCGTCATGCGTCAGGCCGCAGGCGGCGCGGCGTGCGATAGGTATTTTTATTTTAGCGACTGTTGAATGGACGTCAAAAATGCGCAGAAACGTACGTGACATTTGTTTCTCGCCAATATAGAGTTTACAGAAGGTTTATATAGGTTCGATTTTTTCGATTGTCACTTGTTACATTGGTAGCCAGGTTTGCTATTGTCAATCTGATGCACGAACGTCATATATTTATAAGCAAATTTTAATCCAAGAAATATGACGTTTGTGGCAATCATCTTCTTATTAAATACCTTGACTTCCCCTGAGATTCCAGTTAAAGTCAATGAGCGTCAAAATCATCGCTAGTACTGAATGAACCAAGGAGTTTCGCGCGCCGTTTCCCTAATTTGTCCTATAATGGTTTACATAAAAAAAGTGATACCCAGAATATTAGTAAGTACCAACAAACCCGTTTCTTCCACAGAAAATGAACGTGACAGACACGATGACCCACATCGAGAACCTGGAAGCGAACAGCACCTACCACGTTTTTGTGGTGTCGGTCAACGAGCACGGCACCTCCCTGCCTTCCAGTATGCTGATCATCAACGTCACTGAAGGCGGTAAGAGCTCTTTTTACATTACAACACCAAAGATCACTACCACCGCGCACCGGTTAGCTATACCTATTTAGTAGTCTTTGCTATCCACTGTTCTGCTATTGGCATGACAAAACACATGCGTATAATAATTTATAGTTAGTTAGTTGTACAGTATATTTTGGGATTGTTTAAATACGACAGATTCCTAACTCCTTTTTAGTCGTTTTCTTTATTGTTCAATTCAACTATTTTCTAAGCAAATTTTTTGAAAGATACCTATTCGAAACATGGATCAAAGAATTTTATTTCCAACCTGTAAAAGGAGCTTTCTGACCTTCGCCACTCAGAATGGCAGCCGTGTTGCTCGAAGTTTCCGACCACCTGGTCTTGACCTCGTCGAAAGGATTCGACGGTTATAGGTATTACACTGGGTGCTAATTTAAATGCGTGCCATAGCTTCAGGGTAGGTATTATGTTGTATTATGTTGCAGGAAATAATTTTCTTTGTATAACAATGCCTCGAATATTTTGTTCGGAAACATATTTTATTATCTTCATTTTTTTACCAACAGAACCAGAAAAGGAGGTGAACGGCATTCCATCCCCTCCACATTCGCTGTCTGTATCATCCCACTCCGCCACCTGGTTAACCCTGAGCTGGCAGCCGCCTCAGTTCCAACATCCTGACGAGAAGATCTCTTACACGTGAGTAGATTAGCATCACCCCACTCTCCGTATCATCCCACTCTGCCACCTGGTTATCCCTGAGCTGGCAGCCGCCCCAGTTCCAACATCCTGATGAGAAGATCAGTTACACGTGAGTAGAATAGCATCACCCCACTCTCCGTTTCATATTACTCTGCTACCTGGTTAACCCTGAGCTAGCAGCCGCCCCAGTTCCAACATCCTGATGAGAAGATCTCTTACACGTGAGTATTTACTCTGAGACGCTGGTTTAGATTAGCATCACCCCATGTATCATCCCACTCTGCCACCTGGTTAACCCTGAGGTGGCAGCCCCCTCAGTTCGAACATCCTGACGAGAAGATCACTTATACGTGAGTATTTACTGTGTGACGCTGGTTAAGATTAGCATCACCTCATGTATCAGCCCACTCTGCTACCTGATTGACCCTGAGCTGGCAGCCGCCTCAGTTCCAACATCCTGACGAGAAGATCACTTACACGTGAGTAGAATAGCATCACCCCACTCTAGGTATCATCTCACTCTGCTATCTGATTAACCCTGAGCTGGCAGCCACCGCAGTTCCAACATCCTGACGAGAAGATCTCTTACACGTGAGTAGAATAGCATCACCCCACTCTCCGTTTCATATTACTCTGCTACCTGGTTAACCCTGAGCTGGCAGCCGCCTCAGTTCCAACATCCTGACAAGAAGATCACTTACACGTGAGTATTTAATTTACTGTGTGATGCCAGATTAGAATAGCATCACCCTATTATCTATATCATCACACTATGCTGCCTGGTTAACCCTGAGCTGGCAGCCGCCTCATTTCCAACGTCCTGACGAGAAGATCACTTACACGTTAGTATTTACTGTGTGATGCCAGCTTATGATAGCATCATCCTATTATCTATATTATCATCCCACTTTGCCACCTGGTTAATTCTCACATCCTGATGAAAATTTACTTGCATGTAATGTAAGTCTAACCCTTCGCCAATTCTGAGACAAAATTTCAAGTCTGTAGGACATTTTAGTTCCGAAGTTAATATACGTCTTCTCCATTTGATTGTAATTATTTTATTACTCTTCTCTCACCAGGTTATACTTCAAAACCCCAGCCCAAGTAGGGTCGAACAACGTCACAATGATCAACACCACCGTACCAGGTCACACCCTGGAGAAACTCACTCCTAATACCCAGTACGTGGTCTGGGTGAAGGCCCATGCTGCAGCAGGCGACTCCTTGCCTTCGGAGACGTTGTTGGCATGGACTGATCCAGCTTACCCAGCGTATGTTGAGGTAAGGAAAATTCATCTGGAGTGAAAAGTTTTTGTGATGGAATTATCGAAACATGAACGTGCAATAGGTCATTTCGGAATCTGAATCTGTAATATAGAATCGTTACTAAAACGCCATAGAAAAGCTCGAATTATATTCTTCCTCACTCTCCTTCACTAGTTTTCCAAGACTTACAGGATCTAGATGGAAAAAAACTGTACCAAAAGAGCGCTCCAATGTTAATATGCTGGCTTAGAATAGCTTTTCTTTCCTGCGGGTGTCGGAAAAGATGACTGAGGGACTCGAGTGCTTCATGTGAATCACAACCTTAGGCTACAAGCTGACAACCTGTCACTATGGTGATACAGAATTTTCTGAAGTGGTCCTCAAATATTTGTCGACCGTGGCGATAACGACATTTTTTACGGCCGTTAACTCTCTGCTTACCCACAAGGGAATAAGGCGTTGTGTGTGTGTGTGTGTGTGTGTGTGTGTGTGTGTGTGTGTGTGTGTATCATAATAATATAATCACTTGCTACCTCTCTTACAGCCACCGACTGTGAATCCCGTAAACCTAGTAGTGGAAGGATCCAGTATGACCATCTTGTGTATCGCCATGGGAACACCAACGCCTACCATTTCACTGTATATTTCTGGTAAGCAATACTTCTGAAATTGATCTTGTTAAATACCAAAACTATATACTAATTTTGTGTTTTTTTATGAAGAAGTGTCAGTTGAGTGTACCTATTGCAGCAAATACGTTACGCATACGGATTATGGGTCGCATTTTCCAAATCAGTAGGAAGCTTCTGATTCTCCAGTCTTATAGTGAAATTTATAATGCGTCATGGCTTCATGTTTGAAGTAATCATAACGTGGCACACTTAAACTTAAATTATTTCCAAAACGCTCTTAGCTTTAGTGTCCAAGTTTTCTATGTCGCAACGTATATCGCTGGCTCACAATAATTTAAACTATCTGTTCCATCTCTGGCAGGGGCTTTACTGCCACCCCTAGTCCACTCAAGATGTTTCGTAAAAGGCAACGTAGAGTTTTTGACCTCGAAATATGTTTCAACTATGGTCAACTGAATTCCCAAAGAGGGTTGACGTTACTCAGGCGTTTTAAATAGCTAAATTCTTTTGCTACATGATTCTGTGCTCTAACAAATCATAATGCGCCGACCCCAACTTGTTTGGGATAGGGGCAGGCAGATGATGATGTTTTCTTCCCTTACAGGTCGCCTAGTCCGGCAAGAGGTGACCAGGCACATGGTGACCGTGATCCACAACGTGACCAGAGACATGGACCAGATCTCCTGCTACGCCGACAATGGATACGGCACGCCTATGCAAGCGTCCAGGAAGATCAACATTTCTCGTAAGTATCAGCAATTAAGCAGAAATTATGATTGTACCGAAGACGAACGGTCCAAGCTTTTTCATCTTCATTTCGAATCATGTATGGAAGTGGCCGTACGGCAAGCTTTTAGGATATAATTGAGGCCAGATGGATTCTTGGATGCAAATCTGGGAGGCATTGGTCTTAAGTATACTTAGCTTGTGTAAAATCGTGTTATTGGCGTACCCTGGGGGAAACCTACATTTAGCTGTAGACTGCAGATACTGCTATAAAATGACACGCACATATTTTTAACATGCTGTTTTCATAGGGTTGGATAATCCCTTCGTAAATCCGAAACAGCTCTATTTCACGCCATAATAAAATTGTAATGTGCAGAAGAGCTACATTATTTACCTACGTCACCTTAGATACATTTTATCCCAGACAAGGTTCTTTGTGTTTCACTTGTATTGTAAAAATGGCGGCTTACTCGTCTCGCAATGAAGTAAACTCGCAATTTTCATTTTGTATTCATTGAAAATTATCTCAGAGCACATCTTATTTGCAACCTTTGCGAGGCCTCAAATTCAACATTATGAGCCCTCAGAGCGAGAGCTTGCCTCGTTTCTCACCAGTTTATCTTTCGGTATTTTTTGTACTTTGGCGACGAAAATGTTCTTTTTTACTTTCGTTGGAGTTATTAAAAATATTACCGGGTGATAAATGTATTATTACTTTGTGAAGTAATTTGTTAATTCTGTTACTTAAGTTAAATAATTTTGATTTGTCAGTGAAATATCCGTTATCCAAGTTTTATTCAAGTAGTGTTACGGAAATGACAAATCAGTTTTATGAACTACCTACCTACACCCTACTTACCTAAGGGTGTAAGCCCGAAACTATAAGCAATGATGACTTGGAAATAGTTTACAGAATGATTATTTCTTACAAACGTACCGAATTAATTCTCTTTTCCGATGTCTTCACTACAGACACGCCAACGATCCAAGCGTCAGGCATCACGATGGCAGCAGCCGGTGACTCCGTAATCCTCGAGTGCAGAGTGGAAGCCCTGCCAAAACCCACTGTGGCCTTCTGGAGGGATCCTCACGGCAGGACACCAGTCATTGAGGGACCCAACTACAGTATACAACTGCTGGCTGATCCTGACGTGAGTTTTTTTGCTCCCTGATCCTCGAATTCCGAACAAACCTATTGTAGCTTTCTAAAGGAATCCTCATGGCAGGACAACAGTTCAGGGGCCCAACTTCAGCATAAAACTGTTGTTAATGTAAGTTTCTGTGATCCTCGAGTGCAGAGTGGAAGCCCTGCCCAAACCCACTGTGGCCTTCTGGAGAGATCCTCATGGCAGAACACCAGTCATTGAAGGACCCAACTACAGTATACAACTGTTGGCTGATCCTGATGTAAGTTCCCTTGCTTCCTGATCCCCGAATTTTGAAGTGCAGGTTCCTCATGGCAGGGCAACAATTTAGGGGCCCTACAGCAGCATACAACTGCTGGCTGATCCTAATGTAAGTTTATGTAATCCTCGAGTGCCGAGTGGAAGCCCTGTCGAAACCCATTGTGGCCTTCTGGAGGGGTCCTCACGGCAGGACACCAGTCATTGAGGGACCCAACTACAGTATACAACTTCTGGCTGATCCTGATGTAAGTTTTCATGTTCTCTGATCCTCGAATTCCGAACAAACCTACTGTAGCCTTCTACAGGGACCCTCATGGCAGGAGACGAGGGGCTGAACTACAGCATACAAATTCTGGCTGATCCTAGTGTAAGTTTATGTGAACCTCAAGTGCTAATTGAAGCCCTGCCCAAACCCACTGTGGCCTTCTGATGAAATCCTCACGACAGAACACCGATCATTGAAGGACCCAACTACAGCATACAGCTGCTGGCTGATCCTGATGTAAGTTCCCTTGCTTCCTGACTTCCTGATCATCGAGTGGAACCTAGTTATCTTGCTTCTTGATCCTAAAATTTCGAACAAACCCACTGTGGCCTTCTGGAGAGACCCTCATGGCAGAACACCAGTTATTGAAGGACCCAACTTCAGTATACAACTGCTGGCTGATCCTGACGTGAGTTTTCTTGCTTCCTGACTTCCTGATCATCGAGTGGAACCTAGTTATCTTGCTTCTAGATCCTAAAATTTCGAGAAAACCTACTGTTGTATTCTGGAGGGATCCTCATGGCAGAACACCAGCTATTGAAGGAGCCAACTACAGTATACAACTGCTGGCTGATCTTGATGTGAGTTCCCTTGCTTCCTGATCCTCGAATTTTGAACTGCAGGTTTCTCATGACAGGACAACCGTTGAGGGACCCTACAACAGCATTCAATTGCTCGCTGATCCTAATGTAAGTTTATGTGAACCTCAAGTGCTAGGGTGTAAGGGGCCCTACCAACACCTTCGGGGCCCAAGCCAACCTTACCTGCCCGTGGTGCACCCTGCTGGTCAACGGACGAGGCAATGGCGACCCGCCAACCCGCACTGGATCAGCGTGGCGGGTGACGATCCAACCCCCCTAAATAAACATGGCAGTACAAGTCAAACCATGGCCCCAAGTTCCCGGCGGCTCCAGTTGCAGAACTGGCGTTGACGGGCGCCGGCCAAGCACTGGAACCAGGGGTGCTAAGAATCCCCGGGCGGCGCTCCTCCGTCAAACGACCAAAGCAAACGCACCCACGGACAACCGACGTAGATTATCACTGATGACATACAACACGCGCACTTTAAGGACCGACGAGAAGCTCGCCGAGCTGGAAGAAGAGATAGGCAGGCTGAACTGGGATATCATAGGGTTATCTGAAGTCCGAAGAGAGGGGGAGGACACGATAACCCTCAAATCCGGTCACCTGTTCTATTACCGGGAGGGCGATCAACAGTCCCAAGGTGGTGTCGGGTTTATCGTGCACAAGTCCCTCGTCAACAATATCATCTCTATTACAAGCATATCAAGCAGGGTGGCGTACCTGATACTCAGAATATCTAAAAGATATTCGCTGAAGGTCATACAGGTTTACGCACCGACCTCGAAACACCCTGACGATGAAGTAGAAGTTTTGTATGAGGACATCTCACAAGCCATACATGCTTCAAAGTCGCACTACAGTGTTGTAATGGGGGACTTCAACGCAAAGTTAGGCGAGAGAAGCGGTGATGAGTTGGGGGTGGGGCCATTTGGATATGGAGATCGGAATCCGAGGGCCAGAGGCTGGCCGATTTCCTGGAGAAGGAGGAACTCTACATGATGAACTCGTTCTTCAGAAAGCCGCTTCATAGGAAATGGACCTGGTTGAGCCCCGACGGTTCTACCAGAAATGAGATAGACTTCATTATGGCCACAAAGAGACAAATTTTCAATGATGTCTCCGTGATCAACAGGGTTAAAACCGGAAGCGATCACCGAATGGTCAGAGGCACATTGAACATAAACGTCAAACTAGAACGGTCTCGCCTAGTGAAGTCTACGCTCCGACCATCTGCGACCCATATTCAAAACCCGGAAAGCTTCCAACTGGAACTTACAAATCGCTTTGCTTGCCTAGATTGCGATACCGTGGACGGTATAAATAACAGTTTGGTGGAAACTGTCCACACAGTCGGCTCCAAGTTCTTTAAGCCCTGTCGTAAAAATAGACCTCAAAACTAACAGATCGAACTCTGAACCTCATGGCTGAAAGGCGTTCTATGACGCTGCAATCCTCTGATGACACGGAGTCATATCGGCGGCTCAACAGACAGATATGCCAGTCCTGCGGAGCGATATTCGAGACTTTAATACTAAAAATATTAAAGAAACGATTGAGCGAAACAAGGGCATCAAAGTTTTCGCCAGGGACCAGTCTATTGGGCAGAGCCAGCTGACAAAGCTGAAGACGGAGGACGGCAGGGTAGCGTCCACGAGGCCAGAGGTACTGAGGAGATCGAACGGTTCTATGGACAGCTGTACACTTCAGTTGCAAAACCTGTTAATAGCTCAACAGACCCTAGAGCAAAACTTACCCGACACTATACCGAAGATATCCCGGACATCAGCTTGTATGAGATTAGGATGGCCCTTAAACAGCTCAAAAACAACAAGGCGCCGGGCGAGGACGGAATCACATCAGAGCTACTGAAAGCGGGTGGAACACCAGTACTTAAAGTCCTTCAGAAGCTCTTTAATTCAGTCTTGTTCGAAGGTGTGACGCCAGAAGCATGGAACAGAAGCGTGGTGGTGCTTTTCTTTAAGAAGGGTAATAAGACTCTCCTTAAGAATTATAGGCCCATCTCGCTTCTGAGTCATGTTTACAAGCTGTTTTCGAGGGTTATTACGAATCGTCTGGCTCGCAGGTTTGATGACTTCCAGCCTCCCGAACAAGCCGGCTTCCGAAAAGGGTACAGTACCATAGATCACATTTTTACGCTCCGGCAGATTGTACAGAAGACCGAGGAGTACAATTTGCCACTATGCTTAGCGTTTGTGGACTATGAGAAGGCCTTTGATTCTATCGAGACGTGGGCAGTGCTGCAGGCTCTACAGCGGTGCCACATTGACTACAGGTATATTGAAGTGTTGAAGTGTTTATATAGAAACGCCACAATGTCAGTTCGAATACAAGATCAGACCACGGCGGCTATTCCATTGCAGAGGGGTGTAAGACAAGGAGATGTATTATCTCCGAAGCTCTTTACCAATGCAATGGAAGATGCCTTCAAGCTCCTGGAATGGGAAGAACTTGGCATCAATATCAATGGCGAATACATCACTCACCTTCGGTTTGCTGACGATATCGTGGTCATGGCAGAGTCATTCGAAGACCTCAGCAAAATGCTACAGGACCTTAATCGGGTTTCCCAACAAGTGGGACTCAAGATGAATATGGACAAGACGAAAGTCATGGCCAACTCTCATGTAGCGCCCACCCCAATATCGGTAGGGAACTCGATACTCGAAGTGGTGGACAAATACGTCTATCTAGGACAAACAGTCCAACTAGGAAGATCCAACTTTGAGAAGGAGGTCACTCGGCGAATCCAGCTCGGCTGGGCAGCATTCGGGAAGTTACGCAGCGTCTTCACGTCCAAAATTCCTCAGTGTCTCAAGACGAAAGTGTTTGAACAGTGTGTCATGCCAGTGATGACCTACGGTGCCGAGACGTGGTCTCTAACTGTCGGCCTCCTAAATAGACTAGGAGTCACTCAGCGAGCTATGGAGAGAGCTATGCTCGGTGTTTCCTTACGTGATCGAATCAGAAACGAGGAGATCCGTAAACGAACCAAGGTAACCGACATAGCTAAGAGAGTCAGTAAGCTGAAGTGGCAATGGGCAGGCCACATTGCTCGAAGGACGGATAATCGGTGGAGCAGGAGAGTTCTCGAGTGGAGACCACGTACCGGCAGGCGAAGCGTAGGACGGCCCCGCGAGATGGACAGACGATCTGGTCAAGTCCGCGGGGAAATGCTGGATGCAGGCCGCTTCTAATCGGACAAGGTGGAAATATTTGGGGGAGGCCTATGTTCAGCAGTGGACGTCCTATGGCTGATATGATGAAGTGCTAATGAAAGCCCTGCCGAAACCCACTGTGGCGTACAGTTGCTGGCTAATCCTGATGTGAGTTTTCATGCTCCCTGATACTCGAATTCCGAACATAGTTATTGTAGCTTTCTACAGGGATCCTCATGGCAAGACACCAGTTGATCCTGATTTGCTGTGATCCTCGAATGCTTGATGTAAATTTCTGTGATCCTGCGGATCGTTTGTGGGGAAAGAATGTGTGCGTCTATAGGCTTTGAACAAAATTATGTGTAGATAAGCGATGTACCAACTTCATTCATAATACATTTTCAAACACACAGTTCAAAATATGAGGTGTGAAGTCAATCTTTGTTAATAGACGTTGAGTTGCAGTCTCTTTAAATTCATAGAATATTTTCATAAAGTGTTATAAACTTCAGTCGAGGGTAAACCAGCTTTAAAATAAGAAAGTCGAGATAACCGCGACTCATGAATACAAACGAGAATTTGATAATCTTGGAAATATTAATTATGGAGATTTGATTTTGATTCAAACGAAATAGACGTCGTCGCTTTATAATGAAAAGGAATCTTTTTTTCATTAAATGAAATCAAATTATGCGAAAAGATAAGACGACTCGATGAGGTTTCCTTAATTTTCGTAACAGATGAAACGAGCATCAGAAAATTGTATTTATAATTATTATTGATCGAAATATACTTGTGTGCCTTCATTTATGATAGGTAGGTGTGCGTAAATTAAAATTTCATACAGATAGGTAAATTGAAAAGTTAATTGCCTAGCTGGCTCTGATTAAAAGATTTTGTAACTTTTTTTGGAAGACGATATATTTTTGCCGTTTATACTAAATACTCTGCAAAAAGTAAAGGCGTTATAACATTGTTTCCGAGTAAAATATTCCTTTTATTCAAAAAAATTTCGCCCTTTCAATAATAAACTGGTAGCTGCTGTTACCCAAATTGTAAATTGATGAAAAGCGTACTGATAAAAAACTAACCCTTTCTTTCACCCAGGACCAAACCAAATACACGATGCGTCTGATAATAAAGAAGATCATAGAAACAGACGAGGGCGACTACTACTGCCACGCCGAGAACGCGTTCGGCAAAGTTCTGCGGCCGGTGTCGGTGCGACTGCGGCCGACCGGGGCACATCACAACGTCACGGAATGCTGTACAATGGTAAATATTATATTTAATCGGTTTTGATGAGGTAAATGTCCGCAAAATACGTGCCCGCTCGGACGAAACGTGCGACGCAGCATTAGCTTTAAGGCTTATGAATCAAAAATATACAAGATGAAGATGGGTTTTCTAACGGTTTATGACGTCCCATAAACTATTTTCTTATAGGTATTAAGCATATCCTCTCACTAAAAAGGTCGGGTAACACGTGGCTCTTGCTTGAGCCGCGGTAGCTCGTAGCCTAGATGAAAAAAGCGGTTCAAATTAAAAAAAAACCCTAGATTATCTTCTTCTTTTTTGCCATTGGAATCGTGGTGGAAGGATCAAGATTGTATACCTAACACAGGAAGTATAAACATCTGGTATTCAACACTTGTATTTTTCCCCAGATGAACGTATCTTCAGCCTGCATAGACGCGTGCAGCTTCCACATCGACATGGACAACATCATGGACAGGCCGGAGTGCATGAACGACTTTGACAAGCTGATGAAGTGCGCTGCTGATGGATCAGGTAATATCAGTATGACGAAAATTTCTGCGCTCTAGTCTGATCCAAAGGTTATCAAATAGACGCCTGAAAATGCGGCGAAATGGTTCCAGTACAGGATGGTACGGCAGTGTTTGATTCGCACTCGACTTGGCGGGGGCACTGCTATGCCTCCAGATACTCCGTAACATCCAACTTGATCCCCATGACAGCAGACAAAGTCGGTCAAATGCTATGAAATGGGGTCATTTTTCTTTGCTTGCTTTTCTTATAGTATAGATCTGACAGATTGTCACAAAGATAACCTTCTAGCCAAGTTTATAGCCTTCTAGAGTTTTAGCAGTTCTTCTTTCCAGAGTAGGTACTAACTCAAACATCTTTGGCTATTTGATGTGTAGGTTTTCAGAATCTTTGACGTTACTACTCCTGAAAGTGTCATCCATCAATAAAATTACTTCTGACGTGATGGGTACTAACCAAGGTACTAACCGTCTAGGCCACCCTAGCTGATGCGATTTCTGTGGTACTAACAATTAGACAGCGTCCAAAACGACCTTACCCAAAGAGGATATAAATAAAACTAGCGTTTACCTACTAACTTATTCCTACTAATTTAAGCTATGAAATTCCAGACCACAGAAGCTGCTGCGCCTCTTGGGGTGTACCCCGAAACTGTCTGGAGCTGTGCAGAGGAGGATCAGTCTCCAAGACTTGTGCTCTTCAGCACGCGAGAAGGGCGTTGGCTTGCTTCAGAGACTCAGGTGCTAAACTGCCGGGACCACCCAGGAACCTGAAGGCGCATGTGGCGCCTACACCGCATTCTGTACTCTTGAGGTAAGTTGATGGATTTCAGAAAACGTCAATCAAGTCTCAGGACTTGTACTCTTCGACACTACGACCATTGTTTCAAGTGATCGGCAACCAAACTGTCAGAAGTTTGCATTGATCTGAATATGGCCATCCCGCCCAGGACTGCTGATGCGATTTTTATGGGAGCGTGCGTGACTCAAAATATTACAATACATACTTTGGTTTGGAGGTACTGTTTAAGCATCACCATAGATCATTACAAATAATTATGTACTAGTAGTTTCTCCTGATAAACTCTATCTAAACCCACATTTTTCTCCACAGTTGGGACCCGCCAGTCAAGAACCCTCAGACCGTCTACCTCTACCGAGTGTTCTGGCGAGCGTATGGAGCCAAGACGCCTGAGAAGCTGGACACCAGCGAGACCAGCGTAGTCATCACGGGGCTGGCAGACGATGTCAAGTACGAGTGCGTCGTCAAAGCTGCCAATGATGTTGGTGAGTATAGCCAAGAAGTGTTCGTTTGATAAGACAAAGCCGTTTTGGTGGGAGACAGAGCAGTTAATGCCAGTAAGCATTTTGGCGAAGAATTTGATAGGTTTGGAAATTCTATACCTACATTATATGCGATGCATGGTGAACACTTCAATACCAAATTTCAGGGCCCGTTGTTCTGGCTGGTTCTGTGAATAGTGCCATCTTACGGATATGTTGACAACTTCTGTTGCTTCTTGCTTGCTTGTGAACCACTGGAGTGAACTGCATTCATTAGCTCCCGTGTGTTGCTATACCCTCTTATTGTTTTTTACGATTAGGCAAATTTGTTTATCATTCCGTCCTCAGTAGGTTTAACTCTTTATCTGAAGGGACCTTGATTTCGTTAACCGCTTTGTTTCTTAATACAAATAATTTTTATTCCCCAGGCACATCGTCCCTCAGCATACCGATCATGTTCACGACAGCCGGCCAGGAGACGGGCGCAGCCGCTGCTCCAGTGACTGGCGCCGGCACCGCCACAGCCGTCGGTGTGGCTTTGGCCTGTATCATGGTGGCGGCCATATTGGCGGCCGCTGGGCTGTATTATAGACATAGGAAGGTAAGGATGGTACCAGTTGTGGCACTGAGGTACAGAGACTGATGCAGCCGCTGCCCCAGTTACAGTCAATGTGGCTTTAGCCTGCATCATGGTGGAAGCCATCTTGGCGGCCATATATTATAGACATAGGAAGGTAAGGATGGTACCAGTTGAAGCGCTGAGGTACAGGGACTGGTGCAGCCGCTGCCCCAGTTACAGTCAGTGTGGCTTTAGGGAGTGTCATTGGCGGCCGCTGGGCTGTATTATAGACATAGGAAGGTAAGGATTGTACCAGTTGTAGTACTGAGATTCAGAGACTGGTGCAGCCACTGCCCTATTTATAGTCGGTGTGGCTTTAGCCTGTATTATGGTGGCGGCCATACTGGCGGCCGCTGGGCTGTATTATAGACATAGGAAGGTAAGGATGTTACCAGTTGTAGCGCTAAGGTACAGAGACTGGTGCAGCTTCTGCACCGGGTACAGTCGGTGTGGCTTTAGCCTGTATCATGGTGGCGGCTATCTTGGCGGCCGCTGGGCTGTATTATAGACATAGGAAGGTAAGGATGGTACCAGTTGTAGTACTGAGGTAGAAAGACTGGTGCAGCCGCTGCCCCAGTTACAGTCGGTGTGGCTTTAGCCTGTATCATACATGGTGGCGGCCATATTGGCGGCCACTGGGCTGTATTATAGTCATAGGAAGGTAAGGATGGTACCTGTAGCACTGAGGTACAAAGAATGGTGCAGCCACTGCCCCAATTACAGTCGGAGTGGTTTTAGCCTGTATCATGGTGGCGGCCATATTGGCGGCCGCTGGGCTGTATTATAGACATAGGAAGGTAAGAATGGTACCAGTTGTAGTGCTGAGGTACAGAGACTGGTTCAACCGCTGCTCCAATTACAGTCGGTGTCGCTTTGGCCTGTATCATGGTGGAAGCCATCTTGGCGGCCATATATTATAGACATAGGTAGGTAAGGATGGTACCAGTTGTGGTACTGAGGTACAGTGACTATTGCAGCCGCTGCCCCAGTTACATTCAATGTGGTTTTAGCCTGTATCATGGTGAAGGCCATCTTGGCAGCCATATATTATAGACATAGGAAGGTAATGATGGTACCAGTTGTGGTACTGAGGTACCTACATATATTGGTGCAGTCGCTGCCCCAATTACATTCGGAGTGGCTTTAGGTATCTATATCGTGGTGGCTTTAGTCTGTATTATAGACATAGGAAGGTAAGGATGGTACCAGTTGTGGTACTGAGGTACAGAGACTGGTGCAGCCGCTGCTTCAGTTACAGTCGGTGTGGCTTTAGCCTGTATCATGGTGAAGCCCATCCTGGCGGCCGCTGAGCTGTATTATAAACACAGGAAGGTGAGGCAGCAACTGCAACGCGATGGTCAGATAAACCATAGAGAAGGAAAGTCGGCAGGTATGATGACGTCACTGGTCTGTGAGATACACAAATGACCCTAGACTAGACCCTTGAGTACCAACATTTTGAACTCCTAAAATGTTGAATTCTCAAAATATTGAGACAGAGTGCTGCCCGCTGATGCAATTAGACGAAGTATTGATCTCATGAGAGTCTTGATTCTACCAGCGATACCACTATCTAAATTCTGCCTCAAATTATTGATAGGATTATCTCAGTATTGATTGCTAGCTACAGTTACTTAATTTCAGTTTTATTCTTTGTGATAATCATCGCTTTTCTTGTTCCAGAACCTTAGGCTAAAAGCTCAAGGGGGAGTGGCGTTTGAGAACCCAAGTTACCTCAGGGAACCGCAACCAGACACAGTCGTGAACGTAAGTCCTACCCTATTCCCTACTTTTATGGAGAAGCATTGGTCAAATTGTCTTACAAATTTGAAGCATAGGTAATTAGGTACAGGTGTACCGGCACGGAGTGCATTGAAACATAAAGCGTGTACCGCACACAGAATGACGCAGGCCACCGTTGCCTGCACAAAGGAAAATATACAATATGACACGCTCGTCACAGAAGACTACCCAATCAGAAGCCAAGGCCTAAAAGCGGTTATTAGTAGTCACGAGCTAACATCTGGCTCGGAGGGAATTTCACCATTTCCGCCATGCTGGTTTGAACCAACTTGTAAGGGACCTACCTCCTAATCACTCCTCTGCACACAGGTACACTTCTGTACCTAATTGTCTCAGCTTCGCCCTCTTCTTTCCTTCCTCTTATCTTCTTTCAGATATAGAAATAAACAGTTTGAACTCAAAGTTTCTTATTCTTATTTGCGATGATTATATAAAATTTCAAGAAAATAACCAATAGCACCTGATCATTTTTTTTTACCAGGGTACATTACCGAACGGCAACGCAAATGGCGGCCCAGGAGTCACGCCTGTAGCAAACGGGGTGTCTAACAGTGCAGCGTGGCGGCAAGAAACTCAGGCTTCTACCACGGGAATGAGGGAGGTCGAGCCTTCGCTGTATGAAGAACTGAAGCTCGGACAGGACGGCGCAGGGTTTAAGAGATTGAAACCATAGCCCGAGGTACGTCTACCAATAATTTCTGTACTCGTAACGAACAAAAACAGGGAATGAGGGAGGTCGAGCCTTCGCTGTATGAAGAACTGAAGCTGGGTCAGGACGGCGCAGGGTTTAAGAGATTGAAACCATAGCCCAAGGTACGTCTACCAATAATTTCTGTACTCGTAAAAATCAACTATACAGGGAATGAGGGAGGTCGAGCCTTCGCTGTATGAAGAACTGAAGCTTGGTCAGGACGGCGCAGGGTTTAAGAGATTAAAGCCATAGCCCGAGGTACGTATTGCCACCTTTTACTGCCAATCATGTCTGTCCTCGTAACAACGATACAGGGTGTTAGGATATGTAGTACGTTCCTTTAAGTCACGGGTTCTGTAGGTATAACATAATAATTTATAAGTGATGATAACTCTTATCAGCACTGAGAAGGCCTGTCTGCCTGCCTACCTACCTGGCGTGGAACACCAGGAGCACGGCTAAACTATAATAAATGCGAAAACGTTGTTAAGCTTCTGTTGGCTCACAAGCATCCCTTAGCGAGACGAAGTTCGCGGGCACCAGCTAGAAACGCTAGTTTATATATATAAGTCTATGAGCTAGAAGGTAATAGGTCGCTTTGTGTGCAAGTAGCAGAATAGACTTCTTCTTCGAGTGGGACACCAAGTTGTCCAATGACCCGATGAACCCTGGTGTCAAAATTTTTCAACCTCGTACTGCAAGTAGCAGGTCTCTGACGTGGTTGTGTAACGACCGCCGTCTAAATGACCAGAGACAGCAACCGGTTGCTTTTCAGACAATCAGGTGGTTCAGCCTTGAATGTCCACTGCGCCACATCGGCTGTCATGTTTCCTATACTGATTTTACCTTTCTTTTTCCAGATGCCTGGTCGCTCCCCGCTCCGCTCGCCGCGCCTCACCGCGCGGGTGGCGCCGCGGTACTGAGCGGCAGCGGATCGCCCGCGCTTATGACTCGGTCCCAGTCTCGCTCGCTACCAAATTCATTTGGAATTATGTTCCGTTCTTATACGGGGAGTAATGGGACGGTGTAACGAAAACTTTGCAGGCGTGCTCAGCCCATGAAGCTGAACAACTTTTACTATGGAGCCAATGGTCGGAAACGAAAAAAAAAACCTACCTCCCATACAAAGTCAGTCAGCTGATCGTGAATTATGTATGGGAGATCGGAATTTTTTTTTTTCGTTTCCCACCATTGGCTCCATAGTAAAAGTTGTTCAGTTTGATGGTCTGATCATGCCTGCAAAGTTTTCAGTACACCGTCCCTTACACCCCGTATACTCTAAGGGAACACCTCTCCGGTTACTGATAGGGTGCATTGAGACCATGATAACGAACAACTTCCCGTAAGGAAATGTTTCAGAAGTTTTTTTTACTTTCAATATCACAACCAGATGAGTGCATATACTATGAGAAATAAAAAAATAAGTCTCCTGTAATATGTGTCTCCTGTCAGTATTCGTAGAACTCTCCCGTACACCCTGTATAGCAAGTTATTCCAAATATTTTTATGCTTCTAATGGAGGATAATGGATGCAGACTGCTAAAAAAAGAACTTTATGTTTATGTAGAAGATATGACCAAAAAGTAGATGCCTCCCTTGTTGTTTTTGCTGTCTAGTTCTGAAAATTATATCTTTGTATTGAAAATATAATATTTTATCTTTTTTATACAAAAGGAATTTGGTAGCTACGAGCGAGACAAATGTGGACCTTCGAGTGTAATAAAAAACCGTTGTACAGTAGTATTTAAAAAAAGAACCACATATAAGTAAACGCGTGGCAGCGGAGTGTAGATAAGTGAAAAAAAAGTAATTTAAAAATACAGTATATTTTCAGTATCATACCTGATGTGATTTTTACCAAAAAAAAGACCTCATGTAGGTAATTGTCATTTCTTGTAACTTTTTTTGTTTAGATACTGACGAAAAATATGAAATGGAACGGTGCGTCGCGCGGTTTGTCCGCGCGGACTTGCGCTAGGTTCACTCACTTCATTTGCACCGCCTAACGTAAAGTAAACCGCGCGCGGATCGTCCGCGCGGTCTATTCGCGTGACGCAGCGTTCGTCCTTATATTCATCAGCCGCGACTAAGTATTATTCAAAACTACAAAAGTATTTTTTTGTAAAACTTTGTAGGTATTTTATATTTTTGGTCAGTAAATTTAGAGATACATTCTTTAAAACTAGAGGACGTACCTTCAGAATCTCACTGAAGTCAGATAGAAGATTAGAATTCTATAAAGATGTGCCTTCGATCAATTTATAAAAGTAGATAGAGTAATAAATAGAATAGTTACCTTCTGGCCTATTTTGTACCTACTGTAAATAAAAAAAAAATTACTTAGACGTTCTTTGAAACACTGTTTTTACGATATTTTTGTAGATCGACAGCGGTTTCTAATCAAATTTTGTTACCATTTTCTCGAATTAATATGAACTTGTCTTTTTAATGCCATATCTAATATTGTAAAGTCTACCGCAAATATCTTTTCTTTGTGAAAATTTCAATTTTCGCAGAAATTCGATACTGATCTCATTTGACAAACATTCCGTAATTTTCTTTATTTACACTCAAATTATATTTGTCTGCTAAGCATACCTAAATAGGTGGCTAGATCTTGATCCTATGATAACAACAAAATGAATGCAATGAAATAGTCGTTGCCCCTTTTCTTGTACCTACTTATACTTGCAGCGAGCATTAAGAGCTTTGTCCTTTCACACAAGCGGTTTGCGCAGCGAATTCGTCGCGGACGCGCGGCAGATACCGGTAGTATTTGTACAAAAATTTGCGAGCCCGCGGTCGCTGTGGATCCGCTGGAAAACCGCTTGTGTGATAAACCTCTAACCGCCAGGCTAGCGGACGAATATAATTTAAACCTTCTTGTTTCTTGAATCTCAAAACAGTTTTTTTTTTGTGAAATAATGTAAAGTTGCTCAGTTGTAAAGATACGTTGTGATGAATAGTTTCGTTTAGTACATCATGTCCTAAATAAAGAAATATAAATAGAAGCGGATGTGATTAGATTTGTAAATAAATAATAATAAAACGTGATGATTACCAAAATTCATGTTTTTGATTTGATTACATCTATTACATTTAATTAAGTGCAAATGTTTTAAAATAAAAATATTTGTACCTAATAAATTCAACCCTATACAATAGGGCGAAATTTTACAAGTGACTGATAGCGAAAACTCAGAACTGGCTGGTGATAGATTAGGAACAACTTTATCTAACTATCGGTCATTAGTAAAATTTCACCCTATATGAACAACACAAGTGCACAGCCTACGTATCTAAAAGTACCTACTTAATACACACACATACACATTCGTTCAATACACCGCGTTTCGGAGGAAATGCATTAAATTTAACTCGTTGTATAGCGCATCGTACCTACTGAACAACTTTCACTAAGGAACCAATGTCGAAAAAAAGCGACCTCCAATACAAAATAAAAAAATTCATGATCAGCCGACTAACTTTGTATCTTCTTCTTCTTCTTCCTAGCGTTGGTCCCGCCTTGCGACGGGGTCCGCTTTCCTGCTTTTCCGTTTCCACTTCGCTCTGTCCTGGACGTCCTCCTCTATTAATTCGCAGCTCGCCATATCGTTCTTGACAACACTCAGCCATCGGAGCTTAGGTCTTCCTCTTTTTCTTCTCCCTGGTATACTAAGGTTGAGTGTTTTATTGCCGATGTACTCAGGTGGTCTCCTCTTGACATGCCCAAACCATCTCAGTCGGTTCTCCTGTAGTTTATCGGCGATGTCGCGTACGCCGAGGCTGCCGCGCACGTACTCGTTGCGGATCTTGTCGAGCCTCGTTACTCCGCACATCCACCTCAACATCTTCATCTCTGCGACATGGATGGAGTTGACATGTCTTTTTGTTACAGCCCATGTCTCACTTCCATAGGCAAGGACTGGTCTTATAATGGACTTGTAGATAAGGCCTTTGAGTTTTATAGGCATCTTGCTGTCACAAGTGACACCAGTAAGTTCTCGCCACTTAAGCCAGGCTGCTGAAATACGGTGTTGTAGGTTGTTTTCCAGCTGACCGGATCTGTGTATCATGGTGCCCAGGTACTTGTACTCATCGCACTGTTGGACAGCCTGTCCGTCCACCACTATGGGTTGACTGCTGGGTGTCGAAACGTTACATTCCATGTACTGGGTTTTTGCAACACTCAACACGAGCCCGCCTGCTTCTAGTTGCTGTTTCCAGGCAGCAAGAGCCTTCACTAAGTCCTGACGGTTTGAAGTGCAGATCGCCACATCATCAGCGTATATAAATGTCCATAATGCAGTCTTTTGAGCGGCTTCAGTGAGTGTATCCAGCACTAAACTGAACAAGTATGGGCTCAAAACTGATCCTTGATGAACTCCCTCTGTGACAGGTATGGATTTTGTCACTCCTGCTGTTGTTCTGATGAAGGAACGTGCTTCCTTGTACATGTCGACTATAATCGAGACGTAGGCCTCGGGAACATTTCTTGTTCTTAAACTCCACCATATGGTTCTTCGAGGCACACGATCAAAAGCCTTTTCCATGTCAAGGAAAGCTACATAGAAAGGTTCATCTTTAGCTCTGTATTCTTCTGCTATCATGGTCATTGCAAAAGTGGGGTCAGTTGTAGGAAGGCCTGGTACAAAGCCGTACTGGTTTTCCGAGAGCGAGCTTTCCATGCGTAATCGGCTATCTATAACTCTCTCGTACAGCTTCATCGTATGGCACGTCAGTTTAATACCTCGGTAGCTGTTGCATTCGTATCTGCTTTCTTTGCCTTTATAAAGAGGGACTATCGTACTCATTCTTCAAGCTTCAGGCATTGTCTTTGCCTCCAGTAGCATCTTACTAAAATAATTTGCCAGTAATACAATTCCTGAGTCACCCAAGCATTTCCAGGCTTCGACCGGAATTCCATCTGGACCCATCGCCTTTTTGTTCGCCATTTTCTTAAGCGATCGTTGAACCTCCTGTGGTGTAATAGGGGGTACAAGACCCAGATTTTTATCCGCTTCAGGTAAGCTAGTGTTTGTGACGTTAGTTGGATTAAGTAACTGGTCATAATACTGATACCATGTTTCTAAGATGTCGCTGTCCTGATATAGGAGAGTACCATCTTGACCCTTCACTATTTTAGTCTTAGCGACATCTTTGGTAGCCTGGTTTCGAGCCTTAGCCAACTTATATATGAGTTTCTGACCGTCCTTCGTCTCCAAGGAGTTATATAGTTCTTTTGTGGCTTCAGATCTGGCTATAGCAACAACTTTTCGGGCTTCTTTCTTACGTTCTTTGTACATATCCCTATCTGCGTCGGTTTTAGTGGTTTGCCAAGTTTTAAACGCCTCTTTCTTTCTCTTGATCGCAACTTGTACCGGCTCTGTCCACCACCAAGTTTCTTTAGGTATACGCTTACCACCTCTTAGCCGACTAACTTTGTATGGGAGGTCAAAATGTTAGGAAAATAACTAGAAACTTTTAAAAATACTTTCGAATTCCTTCATCAATGCTGAAGGTACTCCATGTAACGCATTTAAATTAACACCCTGTATATAAGTAAGACACGTAGGTACTTGTAGGAACGTTATTCTCAGTGCATATTCTATTTTGTTTTACACAAACACCTTATTTTGCGAGCTAGATTAGGTCTTTCATTCATATTAGGTCCCGCCATATTGCCACAAAATAGAGAGTTTACAGAAGGTTCACTCGGCCCTATTTCGGATTTTCGCGATTGTCACTTGTAACGTAGCTGGGCTGCTACTGGGAATATCAAAACAGCAAAGTCTGACACAAGACCACATTTCTGAGCAAATTTTAATACAAGAAATATTACGTTCATGGCAACCATCTTCTTAGCTCCCCTGAGATTCCAGTTATTTTCAGTGAAAATCAGTAAGCGTCATAATCGTCGCTAGTGCTGAGTGAGCCATCTGTATTACGAGCCCCGTGTGATGTTTCCCTAGTTTGTAAAAGAGTGGAGTAAAATATACGAATACGTGGAAAATAAACCTAATCCAAACACAAGCTACATTAATATTAATACAGACTTATGACTTTTCTCTTCTATCCTTTTGAAAAGCAATTTTACTTTACTTATGGTTAGGGCTGTCTAGCAATACAAAAGGCAAATTTCGTGGATAATCCTGCTTACCTACAGATTTTTTAGGAATTTTCGATTCGCCGTGTGATGCCGGCTTAGAACAGCATCACTCAAATTCTACTATGCTCTTTGGTAATGTTATTGTAGGTGGTATCACCGCCACCATGCGGTTGACCACAGTCAACAGATGTTCTAGTCATGGTCCTTAGCAAAAAAATACTGTTTTGCCGGCACAGTTGATGCCGCTTTGCTCAGTGATACTAGGGACCATTGTGAATAATTCCATCCAAGGAAATGAAAAATCCATCCACTGGATTTCAAGATGGCGGACCTTCGTTTTTTTGTATGGCACTAAAAAAATAATTGTTCTGGAGCCCATCGTGTGGGGTATCAAATGAAAAGGCTAGACGAGACAATTTCAAAAATATATCGTTTTAATACATTTAAGTTGCCCCCTTAGAAAAAAAATCAAGTTACATTTTTAAAAGTAGTCAAAACATGCCAAGTTTGAGGTCCAGTAGGTACATAATGGATGACATACAGTATCTTAAAAGTATTCCAAAAGATCCACCATATCCCTAACTCTAACGTGGCGAAAGGAATTTCGATAATAATAAGATTTAATGTATATTTTGCAATGGAAAGTAGATCATTGGGAACTGCAGTAGGTTAGTAATAACTGCTTGTGCGCTTCGATAAATGTTTAAAATGCAATTTTTCTCATGATTGCTTTTACACATAAAGCTAGATTATGATGTGCCGGATCATTTTAAATCTGCGGGTACGGTTGTGCCCCCGCCAAGTCGAGTAAAAAGCGGCTTTGCCGTACTATATTTCTCTTAAAGCAGTTTCGGCCAAAGTTGAGCCCCCTTTAACAATATGTTGGATTAAAATTGAAATATTTTATTTAGCATATCATATAGAAGCTCTAAATGGATTAAAATACTTAAGTTTAAGAATACATTGGCCTGAACTGTTTCGAGACAAAAAAAAATATGTAATTTAATCATTTATTGTACACACAAAACAAATACAGCAAAAATACAGAAATAAAAACGACACAGCAGGCACTACTTATTTCTAAAATGTTTTTTTTTTTTTACAGCAGGCCTACTAAAGTGAGATAGCATTCATGAGTAGAGCAACATGGTACCTATGGCAAATCCGTGTTTTACTCAACTTGGCGGGGGCACAACCGTGCCCGCAGATTTAGAATGATCCGGCACATCATAATCTAGCTTTAAGTGTTAAAGCAATGATAAGAAGAATTGAATCTTAAACATTTATGGAGGCGCACAAGCAGTTCTTACTAACCTACTGCAGTTCCCAATGATCTCCTTTCCATCGAAAAATATGCATTAAAACTTATTATTATCGAAATTCCTTTCGCCACGTTAGAGTTAGGGATATGGTGGATTATTTGGCATACTTTTAAGAAACTATATGTCAGCCATTTTGTACCTACTGGACCTCAAACTTGGCATGTTTTGACTAGTTTTAAAAATGTAATTTGATTTTTTTCTAAGCGGGCAACTGAAATGTTTTAAAACGATATATTTTTGAAATTGTCTCATCTAGCCCTTTCATTTGATACCCCACACGATGGGCTCCAGAAGAATTATTTTTTTAGTGCCATACAAAAAAACGAAGGTCCGCCATCTTGAAATCCAGTGGATGGATTTTTCATTTCCTCAGATGGAATCATTCACAATGGTCCCTAGTATCACTGAGCAAAGCGGCATCAACTGTGCCGGCAAAACAGCTTCCGGGTGATATTTGACCGTACCCGCCTAGACTATTCAGCCAAGCAGCTTGTAGTGTTCAGCCGAAGTCAAAACTCTAGACTAGGGTTGGCAGTATTCTCAGCTACTAAAGCACAGACTATACTCTAAGTAAGCACAAATTAGGCCCACTCAGTACCAGCGACGATTTTGACGACTACTGACTTTAACTGGAAATAACCGGAAGCTCAGGGGAAGTCAAGGTAACTAAGAAGTTGATTGCCACGAACGTCAAATTTCTTAGATTAAAATTGGCTCCGAATCATTTGACGTTTTTGTACGAAATTTTACTGTTTTGTTAAGATTGTTGACAGTATGGATATAGGTACCTATACCCTGGCTATGCAACAAATGACAGGCGCAAAAACCTGAATAGAGGGTCGAGTGAACCTGCAAACTCTCTATTTTGTGACATACCTAGGTAAGTATTTTAAGGATCCATAAATTCAGGTGAGTAATCTACCCCTTGCAAGGGCTGACAACCCTACAGGTTACCTGCTTCTCAAAGGGCAAGTTTCGTAAAGAATGTCTGGAGAAAGTAATGAAAAAACTTGCCTTCGAGCAAAGCAGGGGGCAAAGCCAAGGGCAAAGCTAAGTGTTGACAACTTGCTTTAATTAGTCAAACTTTAACTCCGGAAGAGATATACGCTTTATTAGTATATTTGTATGTTACCTGGCGTTTTAAAATGCGTTTAAAAAAGAAAGAAAGAAAGAAATTCAAAAGTAGTGACAAGGAGAAAACATCTGTTACTATATCTACCGGGAGTAATGGAAAGGGTATAACAAGCCGAAAGGAGGTCTAGGTACTCATGAAACTGAACAACTTTCCCCGGTCGAAATATGAAAAAATAATTTGGAGCTCTCATAGTAAATCAATTAAGTAGCTGATCGGCGATTTTGTATGGGAGGTCCAATTTTTCTTTCAGATTTCGACCAATGTTCCATGGGGAAAGTTGTTCAGTTTCATAAGTACCTAGACCTCCTTTCGGCTTGTTCCGTTACTCCTTTCCGTTACTGCCGGTATGTCTGTTCAAGCAATTTCTGTTACACTTTTAACAAACGTCATTACATAAATGACACAAATAGATAACGGTCCGCATTCCTCTAACATTTCAGAAGCGGATTTCAAAAATTAGCAAATTTCTAAGGCCGAGCTTCCGGGTGTCATACAAAATGTTCAATGCGGGTCTTGTAATTTTCACGTCAACATAACGTAACCGCGTTTTAGAAAACTATCAGCGCCATCTAGCGCGCTCAGGAAAAAACTAAATGTGGTCAAGGTTGCAGTCGTCACCCGAGGTCGTCACGGAGTGTATTGTGTTTTCTGCGCATGGCAGTAGGTACTAGCACAAAATAGAGAGTTTACAGAAGGTTCACTCGACAATATTTAGGATTTTTGCGATAGGCACTTGTTACATAGCCAGGGTTACCACTGTTAAAAATCTGCGAAAGAACGTCATATGATGCTGAGCCAATTTTAATCAATAAAATATTTTTGATTGATAGTACATGAATCAATACTTAGAATTGCTTGACCTTTTGCACTCTTTGAACCTATTATTGTTTTTTTTTAGGGTATACATATCGGGTCGTAAGGCATCATCGCGTCGTAAGGGTTCATCGGGTCCTTAGAGTTCATCGGGTCGTTGGGATTCATCGGGTCGTAAGCTTTCATCGGGTCGTAAGTTCCAACGGTCGACCCGTTGAACCCATACGTTGCGACCCGTTGAAAACTTACGACTTACGACCCGAAGAACCCTTGCGACCACCTGAACCCGTTGAATCCTTACAACCCTAACAGCCCTTACAACCCGAAGAACAATTACGACCTGATGAACCCTTGCGACCCGATGACTGACCTCTAACGACCGATTGACAAGCAACTCGAAGGGCCGAGCCAGTTGAGTCATTATGTACTTAACCTACAAATTAGTTTTAGTTTTGTTTGACTAAAAACTATAACGACTAATCATCTATATTAATGATTTCGTGCAGGGGTAACGGTTACCCCCTGTTTTCTGTTTTCTAAAATGTTAATACATTAAAAATATTGATTTTGAGTCGACATGTATCTGAATTTAGCGGATTATCGAGAAGTTTATAAAATTCTAACGATGTTGACAGGCAAAATATTGGCATTTTTGTTAGTATCCCGTTGCCTAGCTACCACCTAGCTTCTGATTGTGCTTCTGATTAAGAACTTTTTAGTCCATGGTCCCTTTTTTTTATTAATAATGGACTTTTACCCGTTTAGGGTAATTCTGCCAGTGTCAGTATAATAGGATTCCAGCGCTGCTGCGCCAGACGGTAGGAGGCTCCAGCAGCAAGACTATAGTGTCTTCTACAGGAACCGGCGACATCCTCTTGATAGCTAAAGTTGTAGGCCTTAACGAGATCTACGTGACAGGTGTCAGCTATCATACTAAAAAGTCGTTTATATCGGAATTCGGAAACTATGCGTGCTAGACTATTGGTTTCTATGAGGAGTTGTAGGCCTTAACGAGATCTACATGACAGGTGTCAGCTGTCATACTAAAAAGTCGCTTGTATCGGAAACTATGCGTGCTAGACTAATGGTTACTTTGGGAAAGTTGTACCTAGGCCTTAACGACATCCACATGACAGGTGTGTATTGAAAACTACACGTGCTAGACTATAAGTTTCTTAGGGAAAGTTGTAGGCCTTAACGAGATCTACATGACAGGTGTCAGCTGTCATAATAAAAATTCGCTTATATCGGAAACTATGCGTGCTAGACTATTAGTTTCTTTGAGAAAGTTGTAGGACTTAACGAGATCTATATGACAGGTGTCAGCTGTCATACTAAAAAGTAGTTTATATTGAAAACTACACGTGCTAGACTATGAGTTTCTTAAGGAAAGTTGTATGGTTGTAGGCCTTAACGAGATCTACATGACAGGTGTCAACTGTCATACTAAAAAAAATGGGCAGCAAAATTGTCTGTGAATAAATCACCTTGAACTGCGCTTACCAATCCGCCTGCCAAGCGTAGTGAGTATGGCAAATACCCCCCTAATAAGTGGAGGCCTATGTCTAGCTGTGAACTGTTGCGGCTGTCATAGTACAGCATGTTTTATTGCATCATTTAAGTATTAAAGTAATAGTAGGTTAGAATTTCTATACAAAAAATTTTTGGGAGTTACCGTGCGTGTTCCAGGTCGGTTCCGCTTTGGAAACTAATCTTTAGGCTTTTCTTTACCTATGCCGAACCGGGGCTTTGCTGGCCTACTTACAAAAAAAAAATGGCAACCGTTTCAAAATTTTTTCACTGGGCAAAATTTTGTTATCTTGTAATAATTCAAAAATGGTAAGAGCTACAAATAACTATTGTATGGAAGATATGTTAAGCGTAAATTTCTGCATATGAATGTTATCAATAACTTTTTCATAATCCAATAGTTTGCGAGAAAAACGTAGCACAACATGGCAGTTTTTGCTGAAAACTCACAAATTCGAAAGTATAAAGTAAGTAGTGAAGTTGGGGATTAAGAGTCACTCGCTGTGTGGGTAGACCATGCTACAATATCCTGCCTGATATTTAGTAACAAGCTTTCCGCCCAGCGGTTTTACCCGCTGATATATTTTGAAGTAAACAAGTTAATTATATACAAATTTTCGTCCTCTGTTTTACCACTTTAGGTGATGATTTTTTTGGAATGCTTTCTTGATATTAATTAAGATCATTCAAATAACCTCTGTGCAAAATTTCAGGGTCCTAGGTCCAGAAGTATTGCCTGTGCGTGGTATACAATTTGTATGAAAAAGTAGAGTTTGTTCGTTGTTGCCACATTTTGTTCTTTTTTGCTATCGTAACAGGACCTTGGGTCAGAACTATTAAAGAACAGCCTCAAGGGATTGCAAAAAAATAAAAATGTGGCAACTACGAACAAATTTAATATTTTTTTTACAAATTGTAAATCTATGCAGGCAATACCACTGGACCTAGGTTCTTGAAATTTTGCGCAGAGGTTATTTTGGTTGGGTGAATTAACACCAGGAAAGGAATTTAAGAAAATCATCTCATAAGGTGGTAAAACTCAGGGTGTAAATTGGCAAAAAATTTCCTTGTTTATTTGAAAATATATTAGCGGGTAAAACCTCTGGGCAGAAAGCTTGTTACTAAGTATCAGTCAGGATACCGTAGCAAGGTCTACCCACACAGTAAGTAATTCTTAATCCCCAACTTCACTACTTAATTCATATTTTAGATTTAGTGAGTTTTTAGAAAAAACTGCCAATTATTAAAGCGTTTTTTTCGCAAACTATTAGATTATCAAAAAAGTTATTAGAACAAGGTTATGCAGAAATTTACGCGTAACATTTCTTCTATACAATGTTCATTTATAGCACTTACCAGTTTTGAGTTATTACAAAATAACAAAATTTTGGCCAATAAAAAAAGTTTGAAATGGCTGCCATTTTTTTGTCAGTATGCTAGCAAGGCCCCGGCTCGAAATAGCTAAAGAATAGCCTAAAGATTCGTTTCCAAGGCGGGGCCAAACTTACAAACTAACTTACACGCGCGGGAACTCTCACTTAAGCGATCTTGCTTACTATAAGGGCGATTTTGCAAACAAAATGTTAAAATTACAAATAAGACTTGGGACACAAGGTAAGTATTGGCTAGCGCAAAATTCTCTATTTTGTGCTTGGGAGTCAAAAAAGGACAGCAAGTTCGAGAAATATAAGCAAAAAGCTTCCATGTAGCGGCGCCGTATGTATGCGTGAGTGAGTTTTTGAGCGTTTGTATGAAATTTCTTTACTGCTGAGACCAAAGAAGCGATATATTTACTGTGATCGAGATAACGTGCTGTCGAGGTAGGGTTACGTCGATTTCCCGCTATACACTCCTGCTTTGCCTTCAATAATTTAGAGAATTACGCAAGTACCTACATTTTGCACCTACATTTCGAGTTTCATTTCACCCGAGCGAAGCCGGGCTTTCCTCTTGTGACTATATAATTTAGTATCGTCAAAATTAGTAATTGTGCCAACACCGCTAAAAACTAATCATAACTGACTTAGTGACAAAATTTTTAGTTCTAATCGTCAAAATTTGTGATTGTGCCAATACTGCATTCTATCATACTACAAAATGTAATTGAATTACGAATTATAATTACATAATTGGAAAAATAATATCGACCACTGTTAATTTCAATTACATGTAAAAATAAAATAATATGTATCAATAATATTAATTACTTTAGTAATTTAATTAATAATTGATACATATATCACGCCTATATTTTTGCGGGGTAGGCAAAGCGTAAACGCCTGAAAAAAAACGGCTATTTTCACCACTTTTTTCAGACACGGTATCACCATACTGACAGGTTCTCAGCCTGTCGCTTAAAATAGCAACACACAACCACTTTCAAATTCCTTAGTGGCTTCTAAGTTTCTTACGACACCCACGGGAAAGAAATGGGGTGATGCTACACCAAGCCGGCACCAATCGTGATGATTAGACATCGTTATTTTTGGAGCACGAGTGACGTTGTCATGTCATAGAGATGAGTTGCGGACTTTTTTCGAAACACAATTTATCGATGTTTTCATGCTACTAACATATAAATAATGGCCTTCTCTCTTTTCGTGTGGGACACCGAGTCGTTCAACGACCCGATGAACCCTGGTGTCAGTTTTTCAACCGCCTACTGCAAGAAGCAGGCCTCTGACATGGTTGTGTAACGACCGCCATCATAGACAGCAACCGGGACCGACGGCTTAACGTGCCCATCCGAAGCACGAAACCATCTTACTTGCGGACAATCAGGTGGTTCAGCCTGCAATGTCCTAACCAGACTGGGAACAAATTCACAAAGTGATAAATATCAACTTTGTGAGTGACCCCACCGGGAATTGAACCCGGAACCTTTGCGTGGTAGGCAGGCATACTAGCCACTGCGCCACATCGGCTGTCAATAATGGCCTTGACATGGTGTATTAAAATGACGTGCTTCTCGCCCCCCCACCGTCTGTACCCCGCAGGAGGGTCGCGCATGAAGTTGTCGAACTATAGTGCTCCAAAGATAACGATGTCTACAAATAACAAACCTTATACATACTCAATACCTATTAAAACCTATACTCTACACGCAAAAGTATGAAGCGGCAAAACAGTGATTGCGTACAAAGTGCTGAAGTTTTCAAAAAGCTCCTGTGCCAAATAGGTGCGTATCCCAAGGGTCAAAAAGGACTGAGCATAAGGTCAGGTGGACCAGTACACCTCTAAATTATATTATAGTGTCAGCAAAAGGTTTAGCTATCCTTTGTAGAGCTGATGATGTTATAGAGTGGCCAGCCCGCAAAAATACGGTGTATAGAAAACTTCGCAGGCACTGAGACCATGAAACTCAACAAATTTTTCTATGGAGGCTTTGTTGGTAAACATAACAGCCACAACAGTCCCCAAACGAATGTTCAACGGTCAGTCATATAACTTTAACTATAATAACATAGAAATAGCATCAAGGCATGACTTTGTCTAGATTTCATTACTTTTTAGAGATAAACAGGAGATTCTCCATCGAGACATGGTTAATTTATTTAAATTTAAATTTATTTAATTTGTTAAAACACTTCTCGTGTTAGGTAAACAATTTTGGAAAACTAGCAAAATTTTCCACCGCAGGCAGGATTTGAACCTGCGACCTTCGGCATCAGTACTGCCGACGCCCTAACCAACTAGGCTACCGCGGTTCCAATCGAGCCTGCAAATTTAGCAATATCTTGTCCACTAACGCGTGGATGGGCTCCATCTACCGGGATAGTTTTTGCAACTAATTCCCGGCGACTAATTCATTCTTTACAGATTGAATGTAGTCAAAGCGATGAAAACCCGCGATAAATTGAATACCAAATTTTAAACACTTCTCGTTCGTTCTCAATAAATAAGATTATTTTAAAAAGACAGATTTTCCGTGTAAAGAAACGTTACTACTTACCACTTATTTCAGCGCCCCTACATGACACTTCAGAATCCATAGAAAGTAGGTACCTATTCCACTTTTATTTGGAGTGGCGTCCACTTGCGTCCACTCTATTGTTTCCAAAGGCAACATTCCTGTCATTTTGCCTTTTCTTTGTACCTAACAAAAACAAAAGAAAAACTTAGATCCCGTTCTCTTAATAAGTATGTTTTTGTGTCATCGGCATCTTTTTAAAGTAAAGTTTAGAACAAAAGAACACTGACTCCTTTATTTCGTGGATAATCATGTTTAAGTGTTTAATCAGGTAGCACCTAATATTAGAGCTCACACGCACCGAATCACTCCTTCGTCTTTGCGGGGTAAGCAGAGCACTAACGGATGTAAAAGATCGTTATCGCTGAAAATGTTTCTTTAAACAAGCAGATGTATTAAAAACAAAAACCCGACTGCAGTAATTTCGAAGCTGTATTTTACAATAAAAAACCGCAATATTAATTATAATTTTTAACATAGCCAGTGTCACTCGCGCTGCTGAGACGACTCTAACGGCACCTCAAATGTCAAAATCCGACTATCCGTTTGGGCTGTAGCCCGTGAAAAAGAATTTTCTTGTCCACATACATTCATACTTACATAAATACATTCTTAAATACATACATACTCTCGAAAAACATAACCCTCCTTCTGAGGCAGTCGGGTAAAAAGCTAGTTTGACCTGTTGAAATAAGCCTCGGTCGTTCGGTACACATACATACATACCTACATACATAAAAAGTCGCGCCTTTATCCCTTGCGGGGTAGGCTGAGTGTAAATGGCTGTAAAACGGCCATTTACACCAGGTTTGACAAAAGTTCGCGAGTCATAGTGACAAGTTGTCAACTTGTCGCCTAAAACTGCAATACACATCAACTCTCAAAAATATGGGGTGATGCTACACCACACGGCTCCACACAGATTATGTATGATATACATTCGATAGCCGTGTGCTGCGGGCAGAGTCAGCCGTGTGGTGCCGGCAGAGTAGAATAGCACCACCCCCTCTCTTCCCGTGGGGGTCGTAAGAGGCGACCGAGGGATAAACCCGACCCAAACAGCCAGGGCCAATCGTATGCTAGCGGTTAATCCACCACAAAAGCATTCCCAAGGAGGGTTGACGTCTGGTAGGCGGTCGGTCGTAAAATTAAGCCAAATTCTTTGCAACACGATTTTGTGTTTAACGAAACGTGTTGCGCCGACTCCAAGTAATTGGGATAAGGGCAGGAAGATGATGATAACATTCGATAGTAACTATTACAACATTATGTAAGTTTTACCGTGAAACAAAATAAAGTGAGTTTCAAAGATGGTAAGTAATAAAAAACTAAAAAGAACAAGCTAAAGATGCTTCTAGTGTAAAGGGTATTGAATAACAGCTTATAGGAGTAGTTTTAATGAGAAGTTAGCCTTAATTATGCTCTTCTAGTTATAATGGTCTATTGTTATGAAATTGTGGTGCCGGTGGTTAAAATAACATCAGCCCATAACTTCCCTGTGAGGTACGAAGTGGCTAAAGGAGTTGATGTGTTTGAAATGTTAGGCGACAGACTGGCTACCTGTCAATATGGTAGGTAATAAACCGTCTTCTGATTGACTGTCAGACTTGGGTTGTCAAACTCGTGTCAGACGCTGTGCGAATGGCCGTTTTTTACAGTTGTGTACCTACGCTCTGCCTACCCCGCAAGGGATATAGGCGTCGTTTGATTAGCTGTCAAATCTGTACAAAAAGACATGTCAACAAAGAAAATAGACCTTATGTCAGAGAACTAACATGATCTTATGACAGCTGTCAAATATGGCCTATTCGGAGTACTGTAATACTTTTATATCCTATATGAGTTTGACCACAATTCTGCTGTTTTATTTTTATAGATTATTCATAGGATAACCTCGCCAAGTATGAAACTATACTAGTTCCTGAACCCACTAAAGGTTTATTAATATTGTCTTCCTTGGCTTACCTATCCAAACACTTCTAACTTTTACCGTTACCCCGGGTTTAACGTTTGCAAGCTCATTACTAGAGCCATAATAATAAAAATTTAAAACGCCCTCTCAAGGGATACCCCATGAATTTTAATGGTCTAAACAGGACAGTGAATAGCCATGATTTCCATGAAGATTTGGTATGCGGTACGGTCTTTAGAGGTAATAATATATTGCAGCAACATTTACTAAATCATACAACATAGTTTTTGTCCGGCTTCTCGGTATCAATCAGAAAATCGAACCTTTAATTAAACAAGTAGATGTGTTAAAGAACAAAAAACCCGACTGCGGTAATTTTGAAGTAGTATTTTGCTGCAAAAATTGGCCATCTTGAGTCTAAATTTTTTTTTATATAGCCAGTGTCACTTGCGCTGCTGAGACGAATCTTACGACACCTCATATGTCAAAATCCAACTATCCGTTTGGGCTGTAGCCCGTGAAAAAGAATTTTCTTGTCCGCATACATACATACTCTCGAAAAACATAACCGGAGGCAGTCGGGTAAACAAAATTGTTCATGAGATAGCGTGAGAGACTGTAGGTACAGATTTGTTTAAAATCTGCTTGTCCAAGACCTATTTCTCACTACCAAGAAAGACTCTACAGACAAAAAGAATACAAGCTATCTCTAAATTTTCCGTTAACGAACACCGAAGTTTCAACAAGAGAAATCCAGGGATTAAATCAAAGATTATCCCTCACTTTATTCAACTGGAATGGGCCTCATGGGGTTACAATGGCGTAGTTTGGGTTGTATCGCGCTAGTGAGCCAATTTATTTCCATTGTGGGCGCACCGGACAGCCAACCCGCCGTGAGATATAGCGAGCTCTTCGATTTTTATGTCGTCCTGGTACTTTTGTATTCAGTTGAATACAAACATTTCAAACTTGCCAATATTTCGGCTAAACATAACAGAGAAAGAAAAATAATTCACCGGACAGTCAACCCGCCGTGAGATATGTCGACGCTCTTCGATTTTTATGTCGTCCTGGTACTTTTGTATTCAGTTGAATACAAACATTTGAAACTTGCCAATATTTCGGCTCAACATTACAGAAAGAAAAAGAAGAAAACATCATATTTTACCGCCATTTTCAGATACATACTCGAAAATCAATTCGAGGTCAATTTGAACCTTTATTTAAATCACCTGTATGAACGTAAAATCCTTTTTGAATTCTTGAGCAGCCATTGATCCTCCTCGTTTCTTACATCGCGGTCAGTCCCTTACCAAATTAGGGGCCTAATTATAGATGGTTCAAAACTCTGACATCTGGGTTCATTGGGTCGTTTGTCGACTGGATGTCTCGCACGATAAGAAGTGATGTAATTTATCTCCACTGAGGGCGCACCGGGCAGCCGTCCACCGTGAGATATGGTGACGCTCTTCGATTTTTATGTCGTCCTGGTACTTTTGTATTCAATTGAATTCATACAAACAATTGAAACAGGATAATATTTTCGGGCAATGTATTCTGGCAACAGGACATTGTACTTTTTGACTGGTTTTGACCGATTCCTATATATCGTTGTTCCCTTACGGGACGGAAGATGCTCGAAGGTTGTTCCTAATTTGATTAAAACTTAACCACTATCGTAAAGCATTGCACAGATTACTTAGAAGGCACGGAGGTTGTTAGATACACAACCACATCAAAGACCTATCATTGCTTCAAGAACTCTAACATTAGGGTTCACCGATCATTGGGTGATATGATAACGGTTTGTTAGCATGATTCCGCGACCATCTGAGTATCCAGATTCTCGTTCATAAAGCGCTTTCTGCGGTCGCTCACTGCTTCATTTCTGATTCCTTCTAACCTTTGTTCAGGCTATACAAAGAGAATTTTAGGGCATTGTAATAGGTTAGGCGCCGGTTTACTTGTCGTAGGCGTAGGTAGGTTTTGAAACATACCCGCTTATAGATCAGAATGGGAATCTCAAATATAATGCCATGAGATACTTTTATGTCTATTTTACGACTGAGCTATACGTACGTAGATGAGTTCCTGCCTTTGAAGGTATTCGAAAGTTGTTTCATATTTTTAGTACGTAAATGATTTTGCACTCTCATAAATGCTATCATAAGATTTTTTCTATCGTGTGGGATACCGAGTCGACGAAAAACCCGATAAACCCTGGTGTCAGAATCAACAAAACAACAGCTTGGTGAACATAAGTTACCAGGCTATCATGAATACATAGTACAAAGCCGCATGGATCTACAAAAGGAATAAATCCCTCCTCGTAGCTACCCACTACGGTGCTACGAGACCCTGGCGCGTAGCCATTCAGGGACCCTTTGGGACTCATCTGAATCGAATAAATAGTGGGACAGTTTGAAGCGCAAAATCCGTAAAAAAGCATCACCTACCTACTTTTTTCTTTTAAGAAAGTTACAAAGGATACTAAATACTAATTTAATAGTTATACGTTTGGATATGGTCATTGATGATTTCAATCGTCAGGATTAAACTACATAACAGACTGTTCGTTATGAAAAACGCAGGTCAATATTATGGATGATTTACGATATAATGTGATAAGATGCGTAAGACGCAAATAAGACGTTACTATGTTGTAAGTATACGGTAAAAAATTGGTAAAAAATACATAAAAAATCGAGTGTTTCCTATCTTCCCTCCATTAGCCGATTTCCTCCAAAAAAGGGTAATTCTCCACCAATTTACTGCGGTTTCTACTGATTTTATTGTACCTATAAAATCTCTTCAGAACCGTAAATATTTATATTGGATTGACTATTTGTGAAGAGTAATGAAAAGAATAGAGAGATACACATAAGTACCTAAAGTACGGCCGCTCGAATAAGCCTTATTTGACAGCTGTTAAAATCATGTTCAAGCTATGATAATGACTTAAGGTCTATTTTTGTTAATATGTCAAACAGAACTTATTTTAGCTCGCTTATTTTGGATTAATTTCATTGTTATCAGAGTTTGTGACTAATTAATGTATGATAACGACCATAAACGACCAGTCATCATCAATTTCAACGACTAAGAAGCACAATAAAAAATAATAGAACAAAAAACTGGGAACTGGCTTCCACTAGAACTGCATTGGATACTATAAACCAAACTAATATTTACTTGGGGGTGTCGGTTCAATTCCAAAAATGGCTTCAACGATTTTCTCGAAATTTCGTATCTAGAGGTTTTTAGGGGCGATAAATTGATCTAGATAGGCACAATGTAAAAAAACGTTTCATCACTCTTAAGTTGTTTTAAAACTTACAACGATTAACTGAGGAAACTCGAGGATAAATTATTTAAAGATAGGTTAAAAATAGTTTTGTTTTTAATACACATACCGTCCGTTTCGACGTTGTTTTGAAAAGGAACATGCAGATTTTAACTTTAATAACGTGCGTTAACAGAAGCTTTTGTCAAACTGATTATTCTGGTCAAACTCGTTTGATAGACGCATCCGTCAACGCACTTTCGGTTGGGCACGCCAAAATAAAGTCGAACGAAACGGACGTTATGTGTGTAAAGCGTCTAAAAGTCTCTGTGCTTGCACTCTACTCTATAAAATATAAGGTTGGTTGGTACTTGGTTGGTACCTATCGCCCCGTACCGGGAATTTTTATCACCCCTCTGTAATGCTCTGTGAAAATTTATACAAACCGGGAACCAAGCGACTGCGGGACTAAAGAGGTGTAATTTTATTTTATTGCTTTACCTCTACAAGGATGTTATAGCAGGATTTGTTTTATAAAGTCTCTCACGCCACAAAGGTTTTGGCCAAAAAAATACCCAGATTCGCCAGGAACGAAATGTATATAAATGGGTGCACTGGAGTATTGCTAATTAAATAAAAAAATAAACAGGGTCCTACCTCATCTAGTATAGAAAATATTAGATAAAATATACGAGAGGCTGGTCTTATGGTTACTTTTGCCCCCCAGTATATCTTGTGTACTCAGTTGTAGGTAGGATGTCAAATAAGTACATAAAATATAATCGTGTATCAGGTCAAATCACAACTAGGATAAATATGTTTGATTCAAAGATAAAATATATTATAAAATAAGGTAGACCCGGGTAATAAGGCCCACCTAACAACAAACCGAAATAAAACCTTTATTTTATCACCCTCAGGTAAAACAACGCTTGCAACGTATAGCAAAATTTACTATTAATTGACCTATATGATTTTTTTATGATTTTGACAATAAAAAGTTACAATTTTGATCATTTTTCAAAACATCGACTTTTGGCCTTCCTAAACTGGGCATGTGTTATAAGGCCCCTGCCAATTTTATTACGTTTGGAGTTAAAGTAAGCGTTAATTACAAAAAAATTTACACTTATATGAATGTTTACATATTATTGAACCTAAATAAAAGCAAAAAGTTGTGAAATCATCAATATTTTCCAAAAAGACTTCACTTTCTCAGTGAGGAAGAAAACAGCCTGGCAATCGAAATTTCAGGAGCTAAATGCAAAAAAATTGCCATTAATCCCAAAAGTATTTTTGTTTAGCTTAGAAAAAGGTATAAATTTTTAAAATTACTTGTTTTTAATTTTTCATACATTGGGCCTTATTACCGGTATATGGTTTGGATAGCCCCGATTGCGGGTTGCAAGGCCCAAAATAAAAATGTGGTGTCAAAATTTATTTTTATTAAGAACATAAGTAGATGTAAAGTTATTTAAATACCAAGAATTTATGGGCCTTATAAGACAGCAACAGTAAAGAGAGGCCCCAGCAGGGCTTGTAAGGCCCAAGCAACTACCCTGTGGGGCCTTCCTAACCGATCGGGGCCTTGCAACCCGTTTTCACAATTTATGAATAAAATAGCGTTAAAACCAGACAAACCTACACGAATATCAATGCAATGATAAATAAATAAACACATTCAACAATAATCTACTAATAAATTGCAGTATTAACTATTGAAAACTACTGTTTAGTGGGAGCGCAAAATAGCAAAAACACTGGCCGTGCCCGAGGTCACCGAACAACCAGCCGTCACTGGCAAAATAGCGGCCGTACGCGGCCCGCTCCCGCGTCCCTGCGTTCCTATTGGTTCATTTTACGCCTGCTATGAATTTGGTGCCAACCGAGCGTATTTTAAACGGTTTTCTGCGTTTGGGCCTTCGAAGACTGGGGGCCTTACTCCCCCGATGTACCTTATCTTGGATGACTTTGCTAAATGTTAATACAACAAAAACCCAGATTCTATTCGAAGGAATAATTTGTGTGTACACAGGATGTAAAAAAATCAGCTGCAAATATTTTCAGGGGTGAACCAGCCCATGAAACTGAACAACTTTCCCCAAAGAACAAAGGTCGAAAAACGAAAAAAAAACCTTCCGAATCTCCTTAAATAAATAAAATAAATAAATAAAATAAAATTTCTTTATTTCAGACTTTTACATCCATAGTTTTACATTTTACATTTAATAGGCATGATTTTGTAATAGCTAGTGTTAGGTACATGGTGTTTATCATTAGTTAATTGTTATTTAAAATTACAAATACATAGTTTAGTTTATTTAATTTCAACAGTAAGTAGGTACATAGTTACATTTTGTAGATAAAAGTTTTTTAGCGAAGGTTGGGTACAAAGTTTTTAGCTTAGTTAATTGTTAATTAAAATTTCCAAAAGAGTTTACTTAATTTTTTAGACTTTTACATCCATAGTTTTAATAGTTATTTATTTAAAGCTCCCATACAAATTTACTCGGTTCGGAGGCCCAAAGGTTTTTTTATTTTTCGACCTATGTTCTTTGGGGAAACTTGTTCAGTTTCATGGGCTGGTTTACCCCTGAAAATATTTGCAGTTGATTTTTTTACATTCTGTATACACCCATTTCGTTCCAGTAGAATCTGGGTTTTTGGCGTATGAACACTTAGCAAAGTCATCCATCATCATTGAATCAAATATATTTATCCTAGTTGTGATTTGACCAGATACACGATTATATTTTATGTATTTATTTGACATTCTACCTACAACTGAGTACACTCGGGGGTAAGAGTAACCACTGGACGAGCCTTTCGCATAAGGTATCTATTATATCTAATATTTTCTATACTAGATGGGTTAGAACCCTGTATATTTTTTTAATTAAATATCAATACTCTAGTGAACCCATTTATATGCATTTCGTTGCTGGCGATTCTGGGTTTTTGTTGTATGAACATTTAGCCAAGCTCTTTGGGAAACGGCGGCCTACACAGATGGCTCGCTCAGTACCTACTAGCGACGATTTTGAAGTTGGTTGCCATGAGTTGAATGCCACGAATGTCAAATGTCTTGGATTAAAATTTTCTCAGAATATTAACGTTTTTGTACCTACTAAGTATTTTTTTATAGCTGTCAAAGATAAGGCCTTTGGCTGTGGTAGGAGTAGTTCAAGTATAGCGCCACAGAAGTTTGAAAGTGAGACGTGATTGTGAACAAAACCTCAGCGCCAGCGCCAAGTTAGTATACCGTAAAACGGATTTGCAGATAGAGTTGCACAGATACCAACTGTTTACTGGGTACTTAGTTACATTGCTATAGTGGAACATGAGAGGTGTAGCGAATTCGCCGCGAACGCGCGACTGAAGCGCCGCCACAGAATACATAATAGTACAGGTATAGAAGACGCACTCCATTCAACAAATATAAATCTTTATATAAATGATCGCGCGCGCAAGCAAAATGAGCCGAGATACAAAATTTACGAATGAGGCAGGAAGGTGAGTTATTTAATACAGAATTCACAAAATAAAATAAATCTCGTGAAGAAATGCGAACGGCATCGGACGGAGCGCGCGCGTAACGTGCGGCGCGCAGCAACCAACCAACTAATTATCCCCCGCGCGGAGGTCGCCGCATGTACTTGCAACTCTATACCTACGCCGCGAAGTGCACCAGGCAGGCCTGGTGCCGCCGCCGCCGCCGCGCGCCGGCGGGTTCGCAATTTCTCACGCGTTCTGATCTGAGGAGACTTTGGCCGGACTTCCACGTGTGTTAACGACAGATCCGTGTGTCGCGCCGACATAAAAGTCGCATGTGTGAACCCGGCCTAAGTTACAAATACCGCCGGTATCATCGAATCGACACCTTTGTATTACACAGTTACATCAAAATGAAAAAAAGTGAATAGGTACTATCTTTCATTTGTCCTTTTCATGTCAGTTTAGATTTGTATATAGCGTCCTGCTGTCAAAATTCTAATAAACGCTTGGAAAGACTAGGAAATCACAAGTATCAGCTGACAACTCTACGGCCTTTCTTCAACTTTTACGTTCCGTTTTTATCCGCCCCAGCTTTTATTTTACTGGGGGTTCTTATTTAAATCCATAATCTAAATGCAGATGAGTTTCCTAACACCCGGTATTTAGATAGTACCTATAATCTCGCAAAAAGGATGAATTAGGCACCACAGTACGACCATTCAAATATGCAATATTTGACAGTTGTCAAAATCGTGTTAATGCTATGACGTAAGGTTTATTTTTCTTTGTTGACATGTCTTCTGGTATGGGTTTAACAGCTATCAAATATGGCTTATTCGAACGGCCGTACTGTAAGTAGGTGTATTCCCAGTTTACACTCAATATGATTCTGATTTAGGTCAGCATCACCCCAGTTCCAACAGTGGGTGTCGTAAAGAGAGACTAAATTATAAATTCATCCAAAGAATGGGCACTAGCCGTTCCTGTGAATTTTGCACTGCGCTATCCAACCTTAACTGGCGCTGATAAAGAAGATACAAGTATCCCGAAATGGCAACAACATTATTAATTACCTATATCAATATTTATCTACGCCAGAAATATAACAAAATAAAAAATTAACAGAAGGATCCCTCGACCCTATTTAGAATATTCGCTATTGTCACTTTTTACATAGGGGTTGCATGCAACTACCAAAAACCTTCAAAGTAAAAAAATATCTATCAAAACAGCAAAATTTGATACAAGAACGTAATATGATTCTGTCAGTAATTTTTTTACATTATTAGGAGATGATGAAGATGCGTTTGTCGGTAGCATTTCTACCTTATGTACCTATGCCGTGATCAGATCAAAGGTGTAAGGACATCAAAAAAACGTTCCGAAACACCGTCTTTGGGCCATAAATATCAGTATGGAGACATCCAATTTTATTACGGTCACCACTTGTCTTGTCAAATGGCCGCAGTGAAATATTCGAACCCAAGACTTCACGGCTCCCTCTGTCTTGGCTTACCAACTGATCTATTGGCAATACGACAATAAATATACGATGGTGTTTGTTTTTGGGAGGAAGTAGATTGACTTGCTTTTTTTTATAAGGGATTTTATAGAAATGTAAAGGTGAGATTCGAACCTAAGTAACCTGTGACAAAGTAGGTAGGTAAGTACCAAAGAACCATCGTAAAATATTAGCAATCGGGCTAAAAATGTTCAAAAAGACAGTACCTAGTTTCAATTTCACTCCACCGCATCTCGTCTAAACAATTTCGCGATATCTTTATAGTACCGTCATTCGAATAGGCCATATTTGATAGCTGTCAAAATCATGTTGATGTAATGACATAAGGTCAATTTTTCTTTGTTGACATGTTTCCTGCTATGGGTATTACAGCTGTCAAATATGGACTATTCGAATGACGGTACTGTAACTAAAATAGCGCTATCAGTTTCTGATACATAGACATAGAAAAGGATAGCTCCCCTTGCTCTCCTTTGCACCAGACTTCTAGTAAGTTATCTGTGTTCAAAAAATATATTTTGTAAATATTTTGCGCCGACTCCAAGCAACTGCAGGACGCCAGGAAGATGATGATGACTAAAAATTACCTGTAGACTTGTAGCCTGTCGTTTCATAATATGGGGCACAGATGCAACTTATTCGGGAGCAATAATGAGCAATAAAATAATTTATGTAAGCAATAATAGTGGTCAAAAAGTTACATAATCTGGAGCCAGAATTCGGCCTGCAAATTATGCAAATTCAATTCCTTTGAGCCATCTGGTCTACATATAAGTGCGCGACAAGTGCGCGACTAAACAAAATACGCGCAATCATTCTGCCGAGCTAGACAAAAAAAGTTTGTGTTAATTTTATTGCTACTTGTAGTGAACAATTGTGAAAACAACGCGAAAAATAAATACATTGATATTACGGCTCACTTCTACTTCATTGAGTCGAAAATTGTAGCTTCATGTATAACACCTTGGACCAATGTTTGGCCACGGCGATGGCTGTTGGGTTCGCCTCTTTTCTTTAGGACCAAAATGTTGAATTCCTAAAATGTTGAATTCTCAAAATGTTGAATTCCTAAAATGTTGAAAAAATCTTTTAGGTCTTGGAGTGAGCTTCACTGAGCTCAGGATACTTCTTAAGTAGGTATCTTTTGCTACCTCAAGATTAAAAAAATTTTTAAGTAAAAAACATTTTTAAAACAAGCTTTTATTTGGGTGCGCTAAAAAGTATAAAATAATCTATTTACTAAAACTTTAACTTGTAACTTTTAATGGCATTAAATCTACGTCTTCACAATTTATACGATATAAAAGCTTGTCGCGAGATTTAAGTAGGTACTTGTGTGGTGTGGCTTAGTTTAAAAGTTTATTCAAGATCATTTACACTGGCTTTCTAATTTATTTATTTATTGATTTAGACACAGGTCAAATCTCGCGACAAGCTTTTATATCGTATAAATTGTGAAGACGTAGATTTAATGCCATTAAAAGTTACAAAAAATTTATTTCTTGCTTTTTAGTAATCTCTGGAAAAAAACATTACAACATTCTTCATTGACTTTGAAACTGCGTCCATACTCCATTCCATACGGACTACTGGTGTGAATCTGCGAGGCATCGGTCTCATGAGTGTCTTACGACAACTCGGTATGAGTTTCGTCCTCTACGATAAGCTTCTTGTACCCAAGCGGGGCAATCACTAAACTTTATGTAGCCTCTTCATTGACAGTACCATGAACAGAAGACTAAAAACCCCAACACAACAACCATTCAACCCTCTAAATCTGTGCAAAGCGACGTCATTTACCTCACACTAGTATTTTTATCTTTCATTTGTCTATGTTTTTCACCCATTTAGTAAGAAAACATAACAAACTTAATACGCCATCTAACCTAGTCCGTCATATCTGGTTTTGTTTTGAGTGACGTAAACGTCACTTTATTTTTCGAGTTATTCTGAAAAATTCCTTTCATTTGACATCCATAATTGTAAAAAAGCATAATAATGTTATTCTGCCATCTTAAGAAGTCCACCATAGTTAATTTAGTGTGACGTCAACTTGTAATTCGAATAGATAATTCTCAGCAAACCCTTCCATCTGACACTCATATTGTAAATTATCATAGGTGGCCATCTTTAGATGTCCGCCATATTATTTTCTGAATTGTACTCAGCAAGCCCTTTCATTTGACACCCATATTGTAGGAGTGCGTCAAAAATTACTTGTCGGCCATCTTGGATATAAATTTATAATAACTACACACAATCTAACATGCATTGTCATCTGAGTTAAACGTGTTTACAAAATTTCAGCTCAATCGGTTGAGGATATCTGCTTCAAAATTGAGTTGCAAGATTTGACCCGAACAAACATTTTTACTTAAAAATCAAACGAACTTGCAAGTGAAGTTCGATAATAATTATGTGAACAGCTTCATTCGAAGCGATTTACTGGTTAACGTATTGTAGTAGCGCCCCCACGCATCAGCCTTGCACGGATTTTTAAAGACAACTCAAGTTTTTTTTTTTTTTTGTACCTTTTTTCTCTTTGTGTGCTGGCAACACTACCCCCAATCGGTACCTTCCGGATCGCCACTGACATTTCTTCATTTCGTTTAAAGCTGTATTTCACTTTGAAAATGGGGAGGGTACTTTAACATTATTTATTTTTAAGTGTTTATTTATTTTTTACAGGGTGGGTGTATGTAAATCGCTTCGAATGAAGCTGTTCACATAATTATTATCGAACTTCACTTGCAAGTTCGTTTGATTTTTAATTATGTTTCACAGCTTCATTCTATGCGATTTACTGGTTAACGTATTGTAGGATGTTCAGAGAATTTCAATGTGAAATACACAAATAAGGAAACACATGATGTTGGATTATTGTAAATAAAACAGGTAAGCTTATATATATACAAATCATATATATTGAGATCAAATTTCTTGATATTTATACTTCAAAGATTCAAAGATCTTTTAATTAAATTAATGTATAATCAATCATATTTACCTACTTTATCTTATCACTTACAGGTCATTATTTTGTGACGAGAGTATAGAATTGGCGAATAACTCAGGATCAGGCACTACATCTCTATTATAAAACCTAGCAAATACGGAAGAGGATGCTGTCCAACCAGCAGTGTTCCTGATCAAGTCAATGCTGACGCCAAGTCTTCCAGCGGCGGAGGTGGCTGCATGCCGTGTGCTGTGACTACCGAATATTGTTGTGTCTATACCACTGCGACCAAGAGTGTCTTTTATCCAACGGCTCAGAGTTTGTGATGTGACTTTAGAAAATGGTTTTTTGAAACTTATAAACAAATGGTCTTGGTCATTTCGTAATGATTGTGTTCTATTTAAATAACAATCTAAGCATCGAGCAGGGCATATCTCTGGTCTAGTATCAAAGTATGGTAATCTCAATACTGGTTGAGATGAGTTGAGTTTACTTGTCTTAATAGGGTCAGGAATTTTTATTGTAATAGAAGCGGTTTGCCGAACTATATTACTAATTTTTATTAATGAAAATGTTTGCACACGGTGTGCAGTCACCAATGCCAATAAAGTCAAAGTCTTTTTTGAAAGACTTTCTAAACTGAGATCCTCATTCGGCCACTGTTCTGCTAAGTAATTCAGAACTATATTTGGATCCCAGGTCAGGTTGTATCTGGGATTTGGGGGTCTCAGTTTAGAAACTCCTTTCATAAACCTATGAAGCCTATCATCGTCCAGCATGCTACCAAATAACAATGACAAGGCGGATTTATAGGAGTTGATTGTCCCATATTTAGCACCTTTTTCAAACACTTCAGTTAGAAAATTAATTATTTCAAGGATTGAAACGTTGGTATAATCATATGAATTTATATTACAATAATTAATCCACGCTTTTATACATCCATCGTATTGCTTGTATGTGGAATCAGATAGAGATGCTAACATTATTTCTATAGATTGAGGAGACATTGATTTTTTCAATAAAGTTTGCCGGAAAGCTTCGCGGCAACTAATCGAAGCGTTTTGTGAAGCGGATGTACGTTCCTGAAAGGAGAAATTAACAAGTCAGGACTAGGTCCAAAATACAACGGTTCCGAAACTATCAATTTTTGAAATAGAGGAAACCAGGGTTGTGTGACCCAGTATGGTGCCACAACAACACCTTCCGCCTTGTCATTAATAATTTTTTGAAGGACTTTTGTCAAAAGTGAAAATGGTGGAAATGCGTAGAAGTAACAGTCTTTCCAAGGTAAAGTGAAAGCATCATTTGCTTGAGCTTCAGGGTCCATCTTCCAAGATACATAAATGGGACATTTAGTATTAGACCTACTTGCAAATAAATCTATCTGTGAATTACCAAAGTTGGAAATTATATCTTTAAATGCATTGTCATTTAACTCCCATTCAGTGTCCCGGAATCTGGTCCTTGATAACTGATCAGCGTCACAGTTATCTTTCGTGTTTATATAGGAAGCAAAGACTGTTATTTCTCGCTGTTCACACCATTCCCACAGGCTTCTAGTAATTTTATTAAGATGACTGTATTGAATACTGCCCATCCTATTATTGCAAGAAATGGCGGTGACATTGTCAACGCGTAACAAAATATTGTAGTTTTTTTAAATTTTTTGCGAAGCACTTTAGACCTAAAAATGCTGCTTTTAGCTCTAGTTCATTAATGTGTAATTTAGATTCATCGCTATTCCAATATCCAAAACATTTATTTCCATTACTAAAACATCCGAAGCCAGTTTGTGAAGAATCACTGAATATTTCCAAATCATATGTATTAGGTCCGAGAGAAGTACAACCTGAATCGATATGATCGTACCACCAAAACAAATCTGATTCTAGCCACTCTGGAATGCGAACTGTTTGATCGTATGAAGGGATTTTAAGTAAACATTCATACTTAAAAATTTCAAATTTTTTCGTGTATAAATATGAATATTTAATTGCGGGACATGCCGATATTAAAAGACCAATCAACCTTGCAAAGTCACGTAGTTTGCACTTGTGTACATCCCTAATAAAAGAGTTGACTCGATCTTTGATTGACTTTTTCTTTTCCGCGGGTAGTGTAAGAATCATATTTCGTGAATCGTACAAGAAACCCAAGAATTTACATTTCGTGCTGGGAACCAAACAGCTTTTCTGTTTATTAATTACGAAACCTAGACTTTCCAAAAGATTTATAGTGATAGTTACGTTATTTTTACAGTCTGATCGTGAGTTACCTATGCAAAATATATCGTCGAGATATATTACGGATAAAAGGTGTTGTGATCGTAAGTGTTGTGCGACTGGTTTTAATAGTTTTGTGAATACAAAAGGTGCAGTGCATAAACCGAAAGGTAAACAGTTAAATTCATACAGGATGCCGTTGTACTGAAAACGTAAGTATTTTTTATGTGACTTATGAATTGGAACAAGAAAGTAGGCATCTTTTAAATCTATTGTAGCCATGTATGAATTCTTAGTTATTAATTTAGAGGCGGTCCTATAATCTTCCATTTTAAAATGTTTAGGTCTTATGAATTTATTTAGGGATTTTAGGTTTAATATGAAACGCTTTTCACCATTCGGTTTAGGCACGAGGAATATTTTTGAAATAAATTGACCAGGTTCATGATTACAACGTGTTATAGCATTAATTTTTAACAATTTATCGATAGAATCACTAAATTCTTGATGTTCTTGCGGATTTTGTGGAACGATATTAGGACTTCCAGAACATTGTGGAAGAGAAGTAAACGGTATCTTATATCCTTTTAGCCATGACAAAATCGTTGCATCGCTAGTAATTTCGGACCATTTATGCGCATAGTGTTTTAATCTGCCAGCGAAATTTACCGCGGATTCGGGAGTTATTTGCGAGGCGCCCTGCGCGGCGGGGAGCGACGGGTGCTCCGGTACGAGCCGCGCGGGGGTGCTCGGGTCTGCTGGCGACCTCGTACGCTGTCGGTGCTCGTCACTGGCGGCTTGTTGTCTGTCTTGCGGTGCTGAGTCTTGAAATTCAAAAGATATTTATTATTCTTTCCTGGATAATAATTGGATTTAGTGGGTTTAGGTTGATTTTTCAAATCATTACCTGATTTTTGTATATTTTTGGCAGCTTTAACTTTCTCTGTGATGTTTTCACCAAATAACCAGGATTTGTCACGACCAGATTCCAACAATGTGTCCTTTAACTGAGTGTTTGTTGCGGAAATAACAAGGTTCCTCCTAGATTTGGTTTCCATAAAATGACTGTCGCATAGCATTCGGCAAGCGTCGCTTATCGGTTTTAGCAACTTTTGTTTAGAGGTTTCGTTAGCCAAGATCATGCTTGTAGCCGATGACAATGCAGAAAGTGCAACACCCAGCTGTTTCTGCTTTTGCATCAAAAAAGAGTCTCTTTTTATCAACGGGTCGGAGAGGGCTGCCTTTGCCTCCGGGTTAAGAGCAGGCGCAACAAGGAAGTCACAATTACTGGGGACTAAGTATTCGCTGATAAGTTTATCCTTGACTTCCTTCGCCAATCCTTTAGCCAGTATCTCTTGCCATCTGCTGGCAACGTCTTTATGAATAGGAGGCCCTAAAGGAGCGTCAGGTTTGGGTGCGTCTCCAAGCAGCTGTAAAATATCTCCATCCAGTTCAATTTCATTGGACTCAATGACGTCGGCGGATTCTGCTTGGTTCGACGTTGTCGGCAGTGGGGAGGCCGGACGTGGCGGTGACGGTGACGGTTGCGGCGGAGAATCTGGACGTGGTGGTGGCGGCGACAGTGGAGAAGGTGGGCGCGGGGTGGGCGGCGGCTGTGGAGAAGGCAGGCACGAAGCTGAGGGAGGCGGCGGCGGCGGCGGCGACGGCGGCAGCGGCAGCGGCAGCAGCGGTGGCAGTGCAGGAGCACGTGCTTGCAACCCCGAAGGTCCTGGACGAGGCGACGAAGAAGAAATGTCAGTGGCGATCCGGAAGGTACCGATTGGGGGTAGTGTTGCCAGCACACAAAGAGAAAAAAGGTACAAAAAAAAAAAAAAAAACTTGAGTTGTCTTTAAAAATCCGTGCAAGGCTGATGCGTGGGGGCGCTACTACAATACGTTAACCAGTAAATCGCATAGAATGAAGCTGTGAAACATAATTACATACACTGCAAGTTAAATAAAAGCTTTTAATTAGCACTTGTTGCGAAAATAAACGTTGTTCTCTTGTTGTACAAATAAGTATCTAACTATTAATGTCAATCATGGCTTCAATGAAGTCTGTGTTCTGTATCTGCTTGCTGTTGAATTACATTGTCCATATTAACTTCTTCGGCGTTTACTCCAGCCTCAACATTTTCACTAGTTTTACTTTTAGCTCTATGTGGCATAGCATAACGCAGTTTTTCCCAAAACCATGGATCACCACAGCTTAAGTATGTATTGTAAGTGATGTATTTGTTTAGTTCAACGTCTAACTCCATGTCGAGAACGTCGTCTCTGATCAGGACTAGGACTTTGGCGCTGGGTTCTTCTGCTGCATTTGCCAAAGCGTACCTAGAAACATGAAATCATATAATCCTAAGAATGGGGAACAAAGACCATAAGGGTCGGTTATCGGATCGGATCAGATATTTATAAATAGTTGAATTGTTCTCAGAGAACAGATTTAGCAACACCAAATTGAGTCAGTTGTTTCAAGCGATAGCAAAGTTTTGTACAAATCACAGAACGTGAGCAAATCTTGAGTGTCAAAATTCTCATATCCACATTATCCGTACCTGAGTTCCAAAGTACTCCAAGTCGAGGCAACGAAGCTTCTTGACAAGACAATCAGCGTGCGTTTAGACAGCTGCACGGATCTCATGATCTGAGCTGGTATCCAGTCACCCACGTGCCAGTCGCGGTAGTGCACGCAGACGCGAAACTGCTCTGGGGCGTTCTCCAGCCCTGGCAGCAGCGTGCTCATCACGTATTCCTGGTCCTCGTGCGCGAAAGAGACGAAGGCGTCGTACGGTCTGGAAAATGAAGACCATATTTTATTATCGGATCATATTGTAAGAAGGAAAGTGGAACAGAATTGTCTTGCCGCAGCGCTCGATTACGTTCCAAAGGGTATAGTCAAAAAACCATAATGATCTCCTTGTCAAACCGTGTGTTTCAGTTTATTGTAGTTATAGACTATTAGCTGGGCGGTGGATAAGATTTGTGCCTTATTAGTCTTATGACGGACTTTGAGTAGTCTGCCTACGTCCAGCGGTTGATTCTAGTAGGCTGATTAATTGTCAGATATTAGCTAACAATATTTCACATGTTATAGAGACACACCAATTAAAAACATTTAAGTCCGTTAAAAAGACTTTCTTGATAGAGAAGGTATGAGGCTTACTTGTCGTCAAGGTCTCGTTTCTGTAAACAGCTTATGCACCACCCTCTTAAATACAAGAACATTCGAACTTGCTCCCCATACCGGCGCAGAAGCATCAGTAAAACTCCTATGAGCACTATGAGGACTCCGCACACACTTAAGGAGATAACGAATGCTACTTGGCAGAGTACAGATGTTGATATAGAGCTCAAAGATTCACCTGTTCCTACGCAAGTGAGTTGATCATAGTCTTGAATCTGAAAAAGAAACATTATTTTCACGCAAAAAGTCTGATCACGTACAAGGAGTTTGAAGTACGCTGCTTGCAAGGATGATTTCTATAAATCCCCCGGTTGTCCTTCGTAAAGATTTTTGGGGTCCTATTGAAGATCAAAAGGTTCATGCAGAAAACTCCAAGACCCGAAATCTTTTGAATATTATTCTCGAACGTTCTTTGAACTTGGGCTGGAATAGTCCACACCGGTTGGTCGGTGTCACTATGGATGTGAAAGATACACCATCGACTAGCACTTTTAACTTTGCTAAAAAGTTCTTGGAGACGGTTGCGCAAGAAGAAACCCATGTTTTACCTGACTGTGATACTGTTGTATGGCGTTCAAGAACACCCAGTTGTCGCATTCGCACAACAGCAAGTTATCAGCGAGCCAGACTCTTCGCCCATTAGCGAAAAGGGCAGTGGATTGCTCATAGTTGCCGCGGGCAATTAGGTTGCGGCGAAGGTCGAGCCACTGAAACAAAATGAAGGAATTATGAATGAGTAAATAAATACTTGAAGTATCCCTTTTGCACTGAACTGAAGAAAAATCTAAATCAACAATAACATCTCAAATCTTGAAATGCTGTTTTAAATCATCTTTAACTTCGCAGACCGAGCGAAACCTAATTATAAAAGTGGTAAAAATAATTATGATTCTTATAAATCAAGGGGTATATAATTTTTTAAGACCGCTCCTCGATACCTACCTCTGTTACTACTACCATTTTTTATTTTATTTTCAACAGTACTTAGTAATTAAAAATTACTAAAAGTGATACCTGCAATGTTTTCGGCAACTTGGTTTTCAGCGTCGAAACAGCTTGCCCAGAAACATTCAAACCATGCAACGGCTGCAGATTCTCTATATTATTCCAAGCTTCAAGGTTACACTCCGCTGTGACTTTGCCATCGCTCCAGCTTTTCCTATAGAGGCATCCGTCAGTGTCTCTGTTATCCACCAAATCACATTCTAAAATCTCCCTTGGAACTTCCAGAATAGGTACACCATAGTCATTGTCGCAGAGAAGGGTAGGCATGGATATAATGTGTGGAAAATCACGAAGACCTCTTGCAAGCCAGCCATGTTGGCAGTCACAGGGAACGTTTTTCAAAAATACAGTGTTGCGATAGATAGGCTGAGTAGTTAAATTCTGCGGAAAACAAAAAGAATTGTACAATTTCGAGTATCACGAGTTGGAGGCATGTTGGAAGGTACTTGCGTAGGTACTCGTCGCATAATTAATGCTGGTATGAGATATGACAGCTTTGAAAAAATCTGCTGTGCCTATAAAACAAAGTGGATCCCTGTTTCAAGTTGTAGCATAAGTATCGTCATTAATAATAACAATATGCTCATATCAAACATAATACATAGTAGTCATAACGAGAGTCATAAGCTCTAAAGCAGTACAAAGTAGTTTCATACTTTCAATCGCAAGAGTTCATAGTCGTTTTCATCGAAGGAAATCCCTTCGAACCGCCAGTAGTCAAAGTCTATTTCAAGAGGTCCGCCAGTGCTTTGTGGTAGATCCATCAACTGAAAAGTTAAAATAATTTCTAGGTTAAAAAAACACGTAAGTAGATAAATAGTAAGTAAAAACACTTATTACACCAAAATTATATAAACAGAATAAGTACAAATAGTCATGGTCCTTAGCAAAAAAATACTGTTTTGCCGGCACAGTTGATGCCGCTTTGCTCAGCGATACTAGGGACCATTGTGATTGATTCCATCCGAGGAAATGAAAAATCCATCCACTGGATTCCAAGATGGCGGACCTTCGTTTTTTTGTATGGCACTAAAAAAATAATTCTTCTGGAGCCCATCGTGTGGGGTATCAAATGAAAGCGCTACGCGAGACAATTTCAAAAATATATCGTTGTAACACAATTCAGATGCCCTTGTAGAAAAAAAAATCAAGTTTCATTTGCAAAAGTAGTCAAAACATGCCAAGTTTGAGGTCCAGTAGGTACAAAATGGCTGACAAAAAGTTTGTTAAAAGTATGCCAAATGATCCACCATATCCTTAAAACTAACTTCACGAAAGGAATTTTGAAAATAATAAGATTTAATGTACATTTTGCAATAGAAAGTAGATCATTGGGAACTGCAGTAGGTTAGTAAGAACTGCTTGTGCGCCTCCAAAAATATGATTGTTTTTATACTCAAAGCTAGATAATGATGTGTCGGATCATTTTGAATCTGCGGTTGTTCCGCCAAGTCGAGTAAAAAACGGGTTTGACATGTACCTACCCGTTTTTTACTCGACTTGGCGGGGGCACAACCGTGCAACCGCAGATTCAAAATGATCCGACACATCATTATCTAGCTGTTTAGTTTCGTATCAAAAACGGTTTCGTATCTTTTTGAGCGGACGGTGCTGGCAACACTTTTCGGTCCGCCCCGTCTGTCATCTTTACGCTAGCGTTGTTGAAGCGAATTTTAGTTTTAAGTGGTGTAAAATTAAGGTGTTTTGGCGGTTTTCTCGTGTGCTATTTGCCACAAGCCATGGCTTCCCTGTGCGGTGGGGAAGTGAACCAAGTGAATTTTGGTTTCGGCTTTTTGATTGAGGCCAACGTGGTCGCCGGTAACATAACCTCACTTTGAGTCGTCGCTCGCGTCGTGGCTGCCGATAGCTACGTATTTTAATTATAAATGATTGGAGGCCAACGGGGCCGATTTCTCATTCGGAGAGAAATCTTTTAGTTATTTTGTGTTAAAAAACATTATGTGATGTCGAACTGTGAACTATAGTGCAAATTGGAGGAAAGGAGTTCGAGAACGAGCGGATGTTCCAGTGCTGTGAGTTTAGGTTATTCCTATTCCTGCGCTCCTAAAATATCCTGAATACCTGATTCCTGTCATACTTAAACTCACAAAGAAACGGCGTCATCGTTTGCTCGGTAAGCAATTCGTTGCTGGGCCCTGTTTAAGTAGATTTTGGAAACAAGAATTTCTCGGCCGGAAACTTTCCGGAACAAAATTCTCTCATTAAATTTATTTTATTTAGCTATAGTAAAGAGCACTACGAATCGTAGTCAAATGTTGTTCCGGGGCTGATCGACCATTTAGTTTTAGATTTTAAGATAACTTTAATTTGCTTCCACTGCGCTAAGATCAGCTTCGGAATCAAACATTTTTTGGTAGCAGAGCGTGGTTGCTTTATTGCAACATAGTTAGCCGTAATTTAGTATTAAGCGTGTTTTTTATATTACCCACATATTTTATTAATTTTGGAAAATATTGTTTCGGTTCTTTTTTGTGACTGTATTGTTTGCCTAGTGAACGGTACCTTATCGGTAAGGTCTAGGCCAGTCAACTAACATTTATTTTGTGGTATTTGTTTATTGGTTTTTCGTTTTATTAAGTCGAGTGTGTAAAAGTTGGTACCATGGCTCCTCGATCGCCAGGTATAAGGCTGCTATAAAGACAGAATTAAGGTGGTTTACTACCACAGCGGCAATGATCGGCCGCGAGGACCGGGAGGACGCGCTCTTGAAAAGTGCACTACAGGCAGATGAACGGGTTCGGGTTGTGTCGGAACACCTCACAGAGTGCCTCATGCTCCTTGAGGAAGCTCCTAACCCTGAAGATAAGGAGCTGGTTGAGGGCGATGTAAGCCAGTGCTTGGAGCTGGCACAGGACATTGCGCAGGCAGCTGCGGACATATCTAGGCGACGTGACGGAAAGGAAAAGCCATTCCGTGGTAAAGTGGGACAAGGATTACAGGTGCCTCTTCCGCCTGTTACGGTTCCAGTCTTTGCAGGCGATTACGCCGACTGGCCGGCGTTTGAGGACCTGTATAGCAGTGTGGTCCACACACGGACGGACATAACGCCGGCGTACAAGATGGCTCAGCTGATGTCCAGGCTACATGGAGAGCCTCATGAATTGCTGACGCATTTGGCTGTCTCGGATAGCAATTATGAGGTGGCGTGGAAGATCCTTACCGACCGGTATCGAAACAAGCGCCTGATTGTAGACAGGCTGTTAGACCAGTGGCTGTCAATACCAACCATAACGCGAGGTACGGACCTCCGCGAGAAAATCTTCCACCCAGTCAGTGTCGCGGTCAGCGCACTAGAGCGACAGGGTTTGCCAGTGGCGGGCTACGGTTATATCTTGGTCCACACAGTGCTTCGCCGCCTGCCGAGCGAAATGGTCGCTCGATTCGAGCAGCTACATGGGGCAAGTCCTCGGACCACCTCCCGACCTACGAGGATCTGAAGTCGTTCCTCGAGGCCGAAAGCAGGCGAGTGGACGTCCAGGCTGGTGAAGCCCCTCGCAAGGAGACCTCTGCCCCTCGCCACCCGGAACGGCCGGGTGCACCGGCGCGAGGAGGCAACAGTGGGCAACCCAGGCGGTACAACACCGCATTGGAATCAGGGTGTGCCTACTGCAGGGAGACAGGCCACGGGGTGGCAGCGTGTCAGGAGTTTGCTGCGCAGCGGGTTCAGAGGAGACGGGGTGTGGCACAGCAGAGGCGTTGGTGTTTTCGGTGCCTGGGGCCGCATCAGGTGCGAGTGCCCTTCAAGCACCAACTGTAGGTACTGCCAGGGTGCACACCATCCGCTGCTCTGCATGAATCGCTCCGGAGGCGCCGGGGCAGCGCTGGATCGGATCAGCGAAGGAGCCTGCCCACCAAGGGAGGGAGCAACGCTCCCCACCCTCCAAGGAGGAGCCCACCTCCGCATCGGTCACAGGGACAGGCAGGGGGACGTCAACAGACGGAGCCCACTTACCCAAGGACGTGGGGACAATCCCCACCACGGCAGCAGGTGCCGGATTGGGGAAGAGCGGCACAGGAACGTGGCCAAGGACACCCATCCCAGGTACGGGATTCAACGGGCGGGTGTCAGGGGAGCACTAGGCAGCCACCAGGGTACATGCAGTATTCTGCGGGCTTGAGCCACCTGGTTGGGTCTCAAGACCCACGCATGCCCCCGCCTATGCCTGAGTACCCGCGGCTACAGGCGCAACCTCGGTACGGACGTTTGCCGTCGGGGTACTATAGAACTCCAGCCATGGCCTTTATGGGCAGACCTCCCTACCAGCAGGAGTGGGACCCATACACAGGTTTGGGTAGTGAGGGGATACCCCCGCGGGACGCGGCCTCACCGCGTTTAGATTCCCGCTAGGTAATCGCCGCCTACTCATCAGCTTCGGCTCCCCGTCCAATCACGGTACTTTTGCCAACGGCTAAGATTTGGGTATGGGGATACGGTGGCCGGACCATTCAAGTAAGAGCCCTACTGGATACAGGGGCTCAGGGATGTATTGTATCGAGTAAGCTGGTGAGTAGGCTAGGCCTAAATGTACGGCCAAGCGAGGATGAAGCTGTAGGCATCGGGGGCCTAAATGTGCCTGACATTCGGGGTCAGACGAACTTTGAGTTCGCATTAGGTAGCACATGTACAGGGGTCAGCTATCAAGTCTCAGCCGTGGTGCTGGATGAAGTGGTTGGGAAACTCCCTCAAGTTAGGTTACCACCAACGGTACGAGGGTTAACCACAGGGTTGGAGTTAGCGGCTTCTGGGCAGGTTTTTGGGGGGTTTTCCTGTCCAGGAGGTCCGACTAACTATACACATGTAACACCTTTTTAAAATCTTGATCGAATTTAGTTTCGCTTACTGGTCGTTAAGGCATAAAGTTACATGACGTGTGGTTAGCCTGGCCAGCCCCGAGGCAGTGCCTTTATTTTTATTTTTTTATCCCGCCCGAGCCGCGTTTATAGTAGGAATAAAATTGTTATAAAAAAGAGAAAATTGTGCTTTGCAAATTTCTCTTTTTTACAATGTCTAATCCATTTCTGCGTAATGTAATGACTATCAATAAGTGATATTTTAATATCCTATTTTGAATAAAAAACTTTCACTTTCCTGATTTTGATACTCCTGGTACGGTGGACGTACTTCTCGGGTCAGACGTCCTCGGGAGATTATGGTGCGGTAGGAAGAAGGTACTCCAGGAAACTGGTTTGGTGGCCGTAGATACCACAGGGGGGTATGTTGTTTTCGGCCCAGTTTGGAGACCTCAGGACCTACCAGAAGGGGATCCGGTCCTCTATGGTAGTGTGCTGTCAGAGGTGCTGCAGAGGTTTTGGGAGTCTGAAGAGCCGCCCACGGCGGACAGACGGAAGCCAGAGGATGACGAGTGCGAGTTGTTCTATCAATACAACACTGCGAGATGCCCGTCAGGCAGATTCGTGACCAGGCTACCTTTTCTCCCAAACCGCCCCGCTTTAGGTAGTTCGCGACAGCTCGCGGAACGGAGACTACTCGGAATGGAGCGGAAGATGAGGCGAGACCCAGCACTTCGGCAGAAGTATATAGAATTCATGCGGGAATATATTCAATTGGGCCACATGTCGGTGTCCAGCCTGGATTGGAGGTGTGTCGAGCATTATTACATTCCACACCTGGCTGTCTTGAAGTCACCTGAGGCGAAAATACGGGTGGTGTTTGACGGTTCTGCTCCTACCTCGAATGGTGTGTCTGTGAACCAATGTTTGCACGCGGGTCCTAAATTGAACCGGGACATTGTGGACATTCTCACAGACTTTCGGTTACACCAGGTAGCGTTCGTCGCAGACGTCAAAATGATGTTTCGCCAAACCATGATACATCCGGATGACCGTCGGTATCAGCTGATTTTGTGGCGTGAGAGCCCAGATGAGCCGATGGTCACATACGAACTTAACACGGTGACGTATGGACTTAAGCCAAGTCCGTATTTGGCAGTACGTACGCTGCGAGAGTTGGCCGCACAGGAAAGGGTAAGATATCCTCGAGCCGCAGCAGTACTGGATCGCGACGTCTACGTGGACGATATCTGCACGGGTGCTGATAGCGTGGAGCAGGCGCTAATTCTACGAGACGAGTTGATCGCGATCATGGGTTCAGGAGGTTACGAGTTGCGGAAATGGTTGTCCAGTTGCCCAGAGCTCCTGGCCGGTTTGCCAGGCGAGTTCCATCAGGACCCGCACCTCTTTGAGAACCCGGACAATCCAAACACGTTGGGCATCCTCGGGGTGCAATATAGGCCAACGCATGACGTATTCACGTACAAGATCGAGCCCGACCTTTTGGAGAAAACTTGGACTAAGCGGTCGGTACTGTCGACAATCGCTAGAACGTTCGATCCTAGCGGATGGATCGCCCCGGTTACGTTCATGGCGAAGTGCTTTTACAAAGGTTGTGGCTAGCCAACTTAGGATGGGACGACCAACTCTCCGGAGAGTTGTTGAAGGATTGGCTCAAGTTTGTGACCACCTTACCAGGGATTGTGCACATCGCGATACCCCGCAAGTTAGTCCCATCGGTGGGATGTAAGGCTACCCTACATGGGTTTTGTGACGCCTCGGAGCGAGGGTACGCGGCAGCTGTATACCTTCGGACAGCAAGTTCAACGGGAACTGTGCACGTGCGTCTGGTTATGGCCAAAAGTAAGGTGGCACCAGTCAGAACTAGATGGACCATCCCCAAATTGGAATTGGCAGGGGCAGCTCTTCTAGCGCGCTTGCTAAATCATGTAACCTGCAATCTGCGTGGTACCATCAACTTGGATGAAACGGTGTACGCGTGGACTGACAGTCGGATAGTTCTGTGCTGGTTGCAGACGTCGGTACATACACTTGAGGTTTTCGTGGCAAATCGGGTGTCACAGATTACGGGGTCGGAAACTCCGTTAGTGTGGAGGCACGTACCGGGAGAATGGAACCCAGCGGACTGCGCTTCGCGCGGGTGCAGGGCACCTGATTTGGTGAGTCACCCACTGTGGTGGGGACCTCAATGGCTGACTGAGTCGCCGCAGGAATGGCCATTCAACGAGTGCAGGGCGCCGCTTGGGCCACCTGATCGAGGTTTGCGAGTGAACGTGGGGCAACTCGTACCGAAGCCTAACCCAGCTTTCTTGCTGGAACGGTATAGCTCCTCGACAAACTTCTTGGGGTGACAGGTTGGATCAAGCGGTTCGTGAACAACTGCAGGAAGCCTCAAGCAGAACGGAACTTTACACCTGTCCTCTCGCCTGCGGAGCGGAATGCGGCTCTATGCTCATTGGTTAGAGTCGTCCAGGCGGAACATTTTGAAGAGGAGGTCAGGCTGCTCAGGGATGGACGTGGAAAGCTGAAGGGAGGAATTGTGCGCCTCAACCCATTCCTGGATGAGCAAGGTATGCTCAGGGTTGGAGGCAGACTTCGGAACGCTAGCCTGCCCTTTTCGGCTCGGCATCCACTGTTACTTCCAAAAGGGGACCCTTAGTTGAGCTCTTAGTCAGGGATCGTCATGAGAAAAACTCGCACGCGGGCTGTAATGCGCTATTGGCCATCCTACAGCGCGAGTTCTGGATCTTATCGGGACGACGAACGGTACGTAGCGTTGTGTTTAGGTGCTTGCCTTGTTACCGCTTGAAGGCAGCCACAATGCAGCCACAGATGGGAGATCTCCCACCGGACCGGGTGACGGAGGCCTGGACGTTTGCAGGTGTGGGAACGGATTTTGCAGGCCCTTTCATGGTAAAGGCATCACGCCTACGGAACGCAAAGTCTATCAAGGCGTACTTGTGCGTGTTCGTGTGCCTAGCCACCAAGGCCGTCCACTTGGAGCTCGTGGCCGACCTATCTACGGAGGCCTTTTGGCAGCGCTGGAGAGATTTACGTCGCGACGAGGGCGACCAGCGCTGATCAGGTCGGATTGTGGTACCAACTTTAAGGGTGCTGATCGGTGTATGAAGGAAATTGTAACGTTCTTAAGGGAGAACGAAGAAGCCATCAGCACGGGCCTCTCCCGTCAGGGCATTACCTGGGTGTTCGATCCACCAGCGTGCCCTCACTGGGGTGGTATTTTTGAAGCGGTTGTAAAGTCCGCTAAGACGCATTTGTTGCGCGTTGTAGGGTTAACAATTTTGACTTTCGAGGAGCTGGCGACCGTGTTTTGTAAAATTGAGGCTGTACTCAATTCGCGTCCTTTGTGTCCGCTCAGCTCAGACCCAAATGATTTAGAGGCCCTGACGCCAGGGCATTTCTTAATTGGCCGCCCACTTAACGCCTTACCGGAATATCCCTATACGGAGGTGAATAGCAATCGTTTGTCGCGTTATCAGTTGTTGCAGCAAATGACTCAAAACTTTTGGAAGCGTTGGTCGCTTGAGTACTTGCACATTCTGCAGCAACGCCTTAAGTGGACGGACAGGACTGAACCCCCCTGCATTGGGGATCTCGTTCTGTTTAAGGATGCCAACCTACCGCCACTGCGTTGGCGCCGGGGGCGCATTCTCAACCTGTTTCCGGGTAGTGATGGCACCCCTCGAGTTGCAGAAGTTCAGGTGGGGGATTCAGTTCTTAAGCGAGCAGTAGCTACATTATCACGCCTGCCATGCATAGAGCGGACCGATGTGTCGGTCCGGGGCGGGTGAATGTTTAGTTTCGTATCAAAAACGGTTTCGTATCTTTTTGAGCGGACGGTGCTGGCAACACTTTTCGGTCCGCCCGTCTGTCATCTTTACGCTAGCGTTGTTGAAGCGAATTTTAGTTTTAAGTGGTGTAAAATTAAGGTGTTTTGGCGGTTTTCTCGTGTGCTATTTGCCACAAGCCATGGCTTCCTGTGCGGTGGGAAGTGAACCAAGTGAATTTTGGTTTCGGCTTTTGATTGAGGCCAACGTGGTCGCCGGTAACATAACCTCACTTTGAGTCGTCGCTCGCGTCGTGGCTGCCGATAGCTACGTATTTTAATTATAAATGATTGGAGGCCAACGGGGCCGATTTCTCATTCGGAGAGAAATCTTTTAGTTATTTTGTGTTAAAAAACATTATGTGATGTCGAACTGTGAACTATAGTGCAAATTGGAGGAAAGGAGTTCGAGAACGAGCGGATGTTCCAGTGCTGTGAGTTTAGGTTATTCCCTATTCCTGCGCTCCTAAAATATCCTGAATACCTGATTCCTGTCATACTTAAACTCACAAAGAAACGGCGTCATCGTTTGCTCGGTAAGCAATTCGTTGCTGGGCCCTGTTTAAGTAGATTTTGGAAACAAGAATTTCTCGGCCGGAAACTTTCCGGAACAAAATTCTCTCATTAAATTTATTTTATTTAGCTATAGTAAAGAGCACTACGAATCGTAGTCAAATGTTGTTCCGGGGCTGATCGACCATTTAGTTTTAGATTTTAAGATAACTTTAATTTGCTTCCACTGCGCTAAGATCAGCTTCGGAATCAAACACTAGCTTTGAGTATAAAAACAATCATATTTTTGGAGGCGCACAAGCAGTTCTTACTAACCTACTGCAGTTCCCAATGATCTACTTTCTATTGCAAAATGTACATTAAATCTTATTATTTTCAAAATTCCTTTCGTGAAGTTAGTTTTAAGGATATGGTGGATCATTTGGCATACTTTTAACAAACATTATGTCAGCCATTTTATGCCTACTGGACCTCAAACTTGGCATGTTTTGACTACTTTTAAAAATGTAACTTGATTTTTTTCTAAAAGGGTAACTGCATGTATTACAACGATATATTTTTGAAATCTTCTCGTGTAGCGCTTTCATTTGATACCCCACACGATGGGCTCCAGAAGAATATTTTTTTTCGTGCCATACAAAAAAACGAAGGTTCGCCATCTTGAAATCCAGTGGATGGATTTTTTATTTCCTCGGATGGAATCATTCACAATGGTCTCTAGTATCACTGAGCAAAGCGGCATCAACTGTGCCGGCAAAACAGCTTTCGGGTGATATTTGACCGTTACCCGCTTAGACTAAAAAACATTTTAAGATCTACTATAGGTTTATTTGACAGTACCTAGTAAATGCGATCTCTTCCAGACAACCATTGGATCGAGGAGATTGAATATGAAACAGATAATAGTTTCACTACTGACGTTACAAGGAACCATTGTGCTCGATAAGCAAAAATAAACCTGCCAAAACCTCAGTTGTCTACAAACGATAGATAAGTAAATAGATGGGAAATTATAGCACGGTAACACTAATTTACTAAATCTTTTCCCAAAAGTAAAACAAAAGGTAAACACCTATTTACAACAATAAACAGAGCTCTTGTTACTCCTAGCTGTGGTTTACCTGTTTATGAAAATGCAAAACAGTGTTCGGTCTATCTATTTCATTATTTATTTTTATACTTCCGCTTTAGTCAACATGATTGTGTCCTCAACTTCGAGCAACGCGGGTTTTCCATATCTTTCTGGGGCGTCCTCAAGGAAGATTTGGAAATTAATACTTAGCAGTCTTAGCACTATGCTTAAAATAGCCCCTATTCTGCTGTGTTTTAATAATTGTATGGATAAACAGTATAATAGGTATATTGTTTTATTTTCAAAAGGTTGCTGAGGAAGTAGGTAAGCCAAACCATACAACTATGGTCCTAGCTTGCAACTATGGTCCAAACAAACTTGTATGTTTTTTTTTATTTAACTCCGCCTGTGTGGGGCGTGCTATATAGGACCCCTAATGTATGGTTAACACTGACTTAACAACGGTCACCACACACGAGATAAACGAGAAATATGTGCACAGCGTGCAATTTTGAAGGTCATGCTCAATAAACCCTTTATGTATCCAACAGAGTCCCTTTACAAAGAAGCGAGTGTTTTAAGCGTTCGTCAGCTTTACATCTCAAAGATTGTTTTGGTAATGCATCGAAAACTTCTCAACTCTGATGAATACTCAACCATGCTAAAGAAAAGAATCTTTAAAGTGAAACTGTTTACTGTTCGTTCCCGGTTTGCTCAGCGTCATATGGAATATATGTCTGCATTTGTATACAACAAAATATGTAAAAACTGTGATATCAAGCACTGCTCCGTTCGACATGCTAAAATAATATTGACTAATCATCTAAGGTCACTTTCCTACCAGCAGACTGAGAATCTTCTACAACAGCAGATTTAGCGTAAACTTGTGCAGCCACCCACTGACACACACACCACACACACACTCACACACACACACACACACACACTCACACACACACACACACACTCATACATACATTATGCTTAGTTTCTGTTTTTGAAGTTACCTAAATGTTGCTTTCTTTTTTATTTTTCTATTATATCTTTCTTATTAAAGTATACTTTTAACATGACTTGATGATTTGCTTTTCTGTCAAAATTGTACTTTTGCTGTGTGTTTCGGTTGCCCACGATACAGGCTTTGCCTAGTGTGGGAACCATTATTTTTGCCTACTTTGTAATATTTTAATTTGAATAAACTATTTGTATTTGTATTTGTATTTGTATGTTCTTTAAATTGCAGGTTTGTTAGGACCATAGTTGTAAGAGTAGGACCATAGTTGTATGTTTTTACCAGTACCTTTAAATTTCTGTCCTGTGAACTCACGACTGGTGACAAAAGGATGAGACGTTTCAAATTCTTGAATCGAATCGCCGTGAAACAGTCCAAATGTATCTGCGTTGGGCCCAGATCTAAGATCTCTATTGAAGAGTTTTGTAGTGGTTCTGAAAAACAAAACATTCCTGGAAAACTTTGCAAAAGAGTCTGGCTGCAGGCTGAGTTTGAACCTGCGACATTCGTAACAGTATCAAAAAGTATCACAACAATGGCTATCAGTGCTATATGGAGCCGATATAATTGCATAATTTTGCAGGAAACGATTGAGCCGCGGTAGATTAAATTATAGAAGCGTCGCTGAATGCTAGTACTGATAGCGAAAGTCACGGGTTCTAATCTTGTCGGCTGTCTTAAATTGCAATCCCTTCACATCAAATCACAAATCCATTAATCGTTTCTTACGACACCCAAGGGAAACTTCTTCTTCTATGGGAGATATAGGGTGATGCTATTCAAATGCCGACCGGAACCACAAAACACTGTTGTATTATGTTTACCAATAAATTTTGTTCTCAAGTCTGTGTTAAGTTTGAAATTGCTTGCGCAGTCGCTGATGAAATCATTTTCCCATCTCAACCCCAATTCCACAAGAGCAGGCAGCTTCTCCACCAGGCTGCCCAAGCCATGCCCTCGAATAAGGTTGCTGTTCAGAGTTAATGTCTTCAACGTGGCGTGGTAGGGAAACAACCTGAAAATGACTTCTGTTATTTATTATTAACATTCAAATAGGGTCAAACTAACCTCCATCATACTTGTAGTATATTTGCAAAATTTTGTGTACTCTGAATATGACATTTCCATTTATAGTTGTCATTTTCATACAATTTAAAACTATTCCTACATTACATTAAACAAAATGCTCGGCTTATTGCTATATAGGTAATGCAATTGTCTAAAAAAGAACATGCTATTTTGGAGATAAAAAAATGGGTACAAATAGAAGAATGGCATCTGGATAAAAATATGTAGGTGTAAATACTCACGGCAGAATCTCGTCGTAAAGAGTATTGTCAGAAAGATCGAGGTAAACCAAGCTTTTAGCAGCACATATTATTTCAACCGGCAACTTATGCAACCGGCAGTCTGTTATCTTCAAAGTATTTATACTTGGAGCCGCAGCTATCATTCTATCTGTCAACATTAGCGCTACATCTGGCAGAGCAGAGTCTATCTCCAAATATTTCAGATTCGTGCAGTTTTGTGGCCATCTTGGAAGATTTGTTTTTGTAAATCTCGTCAAGTCGAGCCGTTCTAGATTTCTACAGTTTCCCCAATCTGTTATTGATGCTCCGTTTGTCAGTGACAAGTTTACCAGCTCCATAGTCATAGGTAGCGGTGGAATATTTATGTCACTTACGTACAATGTTTTCAAATCAGTTAACTCTTCAAAATAGTTCGGAGTGTTGTTGAAAATGTCCTCAAAATGCTCATCATTCCTAATTGATAAGAAGTTTATCTTTAGACCCTTGGTATAGTTTCCAGGCGGCAACGCTTCTTTAATTTTAAAGCTTATAGAAAGTGACCTTACTATGCTTGTATTTATGTTTAGTGCTTTGAATTCAGAGATGTATGTCGTGTTGATCGGAAAGCAATGGCCAATAGATACGCCTGTAAAAGACAACGTTCGGTTTGGAGGTGTGAAGGCGTCAGTCATACGGATATGCTCATAGCAGTAAATACTTATGTCACTTCCGCCATGTAAGGAGTGGGTCATCATTCCTGTGAATCAATGATATAGACAATAAAGACAAGGTTTGATAAAGACAATAAACATTTTTGATTTCTTTACTTTTTGATTTGTTTGATTGAAGGCTTAGAAGAAGCATAGAATATATGGAACAAAATAGGTATACTGCTAGACGTATCAAAGGACGTATCATAAATACCAATGTCAAGGATAAGTAAAAGATATCCTATGAAAAATTCGGACCATTTCAATATGACATCAACATAGATACCAATGTCAAGGATTAGTAAAAGATATCCTATGCAAAATTCGGACCATTTGAATATGACATCAACATAGATACCAATGTCAAGGATTAGTAAAAGATATCCTATGCAAAATTCGGACCATTTGAATATGACATCAACATAGATACCAATGTCAAGGATTAGTAAAAGATATCCTATGCAAAGTTCGGACCATTTGAATATGACATCAACATAGATACTAATGTCAAGGATTAGTAAAAGATATCCTATGCAAAATTCGGACAATTTGAATTTGACACCAAAGATTTCCGTGCGAGATAAAATTGATGATAATTAAATTAACATCTCTTCACAAAACTTGTTCTAGAGTTGGATTTAGAATCTTATTTGAAGTTATATGTTACCTGTTTTTCCTTCGAATAAAATCTCGTACGGCTTGTAGGCCGGTAGAGCGAAGACACAGCATACAAAACATTGCACCATTAAAATTGTCCTCAAACACATCATTCTTATTTAAACTAATTGCTTTTTAATTATATAAATGCAAATCACAGCCTCTAGGAAGTCACAACACATTAAATTGCAACTATATAAACGCATTGAACTACATCGCTAAACGAAATACTTATTTCTATTTTGCAAACTCGAAGAGCACATTTTGTTATTCAACTCACTTCAGACTAGTTGCAATAACACTGCATCAGTGATCAAACATTCTTGACACGAGAAGATACCTAATGTTATAATTATTTTCCTGTGGTAGACAATTATAGTCGCGCAAATAATAAAGGCAGGCCTAATGCCACGCATCATTCTCTACAGGCCAACTAGAGGGCTTAACTCATTTAAATCACTTTACGTAAAGAAACAGTATTTTATTTAACAACTTACATTCAAATACCAAATATATTTAAATTTTACTCAAGGGTATGCCCTTAAGTATACCCCGAAGTTTGCCCTTATCTTTACGGCGCCTCTCTATGTGCACTTTCGAAAAAGGATGGCGGAATTCGCCCTATAGCTATCGGCAACACCATCCGTCGCTTAATTGCCAAATTAGGATGCCAAGCCGTGAGGGAAGAAATGGCTGCACTGTTCCAACCACACCAATTGGGTTTCGGGACGGCCCTTGGATGCGAAGCGGCAATACACGCAGTGCGGGCTTATGCAATGGATGCGAGTAACTCTAATAAGGTAATCGTCAAGCTGGATATCAAAAATGCCTTTAACAGCGCGGAAAGAGACTCCATCCTTGCCGAAGTCAGCGAGCACATCCCTCAACTGTACCCATTCCTGTACCAGTGTTACGCCAAACCAAGTAACCTCTTCTACAATAGTTCCCCAATATCTTCCCAGGTTGGCGCTCAGCAGGGCGACCCATTAGGGCCTTTAATATTTAGCTTAGCCATTCACAAGTCGATCACATCACTAAAATCCACTTTAAACATCTGGTACCTGGATGATGGTACAATTGGGGGGACTGTGTCTGAAGTCGCCGACGACATCCAGCGGCTGTTTCCGAAACTTAAAGAGGTGGGTCTGGAAGTAAACACGGGCAAATGCGAAATTTACCCCTGCGGTACAGAAGCAGCTCGGGAGTGCACCAGGTTCGACACCCTCATACCCGGAATCAAGGTCCTTAATCGGGACAATCTATCCCTACTAGGAGCTCCAATCTTCCTCGAGGCAATCCCCGAATTTCTCCTAAGAAAAAGAAACGCACTTGAAAAAGCACACCAAGAAATGAGACATCTGTCAGCTCACGTGGCGCTGATCCTACTCCGCTCGTGTCTGTCCTTGCCGAAGCTCACCTACACTATAAGAACTTGCCCGACCTGGATGTTCCCCCAGGACACCACGGCAATAGACGAGGTGATCAAAACATCCCTCGAAGAGGTACTAAACATAAGCCTGAGCGACCGCGAATGGCAACAAGCCAGCCTACCTGTCCGCCACGGCGGCCTAGGGGTGAGGCGGGTGTAGGACACAGGGCCGGCGGCATTCCTAGCCTCCGCAAATGGGATATTGAAACTAGTCACTCAAATTCTCTCCGTAAACGGTGCTGGTTTCTCTATCCCATTTGCAAGCGAGGCATTCACAGCATGGACCGCAGCTTGCCCTAACACACCACTGCCTACCAAACCTGACGTGCAGCGCCTCTGGGACGACCCCTGCGCAAAGGATGCTATCCAATAATTAATAGACACATCTTCCGGTGCAGACCTGGCTCGCCTAAAGGCAGCCTGCTGCCACGAATCAGGGGCTTGGCTAAACGCCCTGCCTTCACCCCATCTAGGCACTTATCTAGGCAACAACTCTCTAAGAATCGCCGTGGCACTGAGACTCGGGTGCAAAGTGTGTGAGCCGCATTTGTGCAGGTGTGGGACAATGGTCGATGACAGAGGTCGCCATGGTCTAAGCTGCAGGCTGTGCGCAGGCAGACACCCCAGACACCATGCCCTTAACGACCTTATACGACGGGCTCTGATGTCCGTGGACGTACCGTGCGTGCTAGAGCCACCAGGTCTGTCTCGCGCAGACGGAAAAGACCAGACGGCCTCACTCTCATCCCATGGAAAAGAGGACGCTCTTTACTGTGGGATGCCACCTGTGCGTGCACGTTTGCGGCCACTCACTTGCCGCGAACCATGCGAACCGCTGGGCTGGCGGCCGAGTTCCTAGCCAAACAAAAAACCGAAAAATACGCAGGCCTATGCCAGTCATATGACTTTGTGCCATTCGCAGTAGAGACCTCGGGTGTGTGGTGCGCTGCGGCAAGAACCTTCGCCAAGGAGATAGGTCAGCGCCTGAAAGCCTGTGGCCGCGATCCTCGTGCCGGCTCGTACTTGGTCCAACAGATTTCCCTTACCATTCAACGAGGCAACGCAGCCAGCGTAATGGGTACTTTTGGACCAGGTCCGAACAGGCATGAGCTGCTAGGTTAGTGTATATATAGTTAAGTTAGCTTTATTTCCTTTTGTACCATCCACTTAATAAATACCGTCTTTAAATATAAATAAATTTTAAATTAGTTGTGGAACGACGAATGAATGCTCATACATAAACTTAACATTTTATGAGCAAAATAATTTTTTAAATGGCAACAAGCGGTAACCAGTTTGAGGCTTCGCTAGTAATGGTAGCGAAAGTCGCAGGTTCAAATCCCGCCGGTTTCTACCTCCAACACGTTGATATTTTAAAAATATATTAATTAAACAGTATCATCTTTTTGGACCCTGTATTGTCCGGTCTTAACCTCTCTAGTCCTGTCTGTCAATATTAATAAAACTGTGGTGACTTATTAAGAGACAGATCCTACGTGGTTTTGTACTTTATTGACTATTTATTTTATTACACCAAGATTTCCTGCAGCTATATACTAAGTCATAACAGTCCTCTTTTATGCGTGGTCCTCCAATGGGTGGGTATTTATTAGTATTGATATACTCACCACACTTGGTAGGCGGATTGGCGAGCGCAGTGCAACATGTTGTAAATAATCACAGAGAAAGCTGCTGCTGCCCATTCATCCCTGAGTCACTTTTCATGACACCCACGGGCAGAAAGTTTGGGTGATGTTATTCTAAGCCAGCACCACATGGCACATGGCATACAACAACTTCTTCTCAGAGTTTTTCCCAGGCGACCTTCGCCATCTGTACCTTTGTATCCACAACTAACGCTACTACCAACTGGACTACAAGCAAGTATTTATATCAGTTTTCCACAAATTGTATACCAATGACGATTGTCAATACAAGACAATACAGTGTTTTATGCATAATATAAAATTGTACGCAGTTGAGTCGAGAGCGCAGTACGACGGCAAATATTTGCTGTTAATTTTTATCAATCAAAAGTTGAGCCCGTTCTGTTTGCCCACGGGATTGGAGCTCGGTTGTTTATCAAACTGCTTGTCCGATTGTTCGTTGTGATTGGGAAATACCTACACTTCTAATTGGAACCAGCGACAGAGCCCGCTTTTCTCAGTTTTTTAAATTATTACGACACTGATTGATCCCCAATGGAATTGTCTGTATCGAGATGCATCGAACAAATACGGTAATATCAAGGACTGTCTTCCTAAAGACCGTATAAACCCTGGTGTCACGACCTCTATGGACACTGGCTGGTAATTTGCTACTGACCTTACCGACTTTTAGACACAACAGGCAATTTTGATGTGGCGACGTGTGCCATGGGCCGATGATATCCGGTTCTTGTATGGAACTTTGTACATTCTTTTGAAAAACGCATCGGACCAAAACTAAGTGGAGAAGGGAACCACTTCAAACGACAAGAACAAATATTAACGTGGCTGGCGGGAATCCATCGACCTACATCGGCTGTCATACAGGTGATAAACTTGTAATTCTACCTACAGCAAGGGTTATTGGTCAAGGGAATCTACCTCTATTATGAATAGGTTGGTGGTTAATAGTGATGTATCATCTACCTACGTATTACCTATCTAGTTTATAAATTCGAAAGTATTTCTGTCTATCTGCTAAACTTATTAATAAGTATTTGACAAAAACGTAGATGAGGCGGAAAGAAAGGACATACTTTTATTACCCAACTGCTTCAGGAGGGTTATATTTTTGAGAGTATGTGTGTATTTATGTATAGGTATGTATCCAAATATTCGTTTTTAAAGGCTACATGTGAGGTGTCGTTAGATTTGTCTCTGTAGCGTGATTGGCACTGGCAAAATAAAAATTCAAAATTTCAAGATGACAGATTTTTATCACAAAATACAACTTTTTTGTTTTTTAATATATCCGCTTGTAGCCAAACAGCTTGGGTTTTCTGCAGCCCGCGCACTACTCAACCAGCTAGTCATATAGATAAATATAGTAAATTAAATCAAAAATATAGTAAATAATTTGGATTCTATTTTAGAGGTAGTATTTTAATATTTGAAACTGCGTCCATACGGACTACTGGTGCGAATCTGCGAGGCATCGGTCTCATGAGTGTCTTACGACAACTCGGTATGAGTTTCGTCCTCTACGATAAGCTTCTTGTACCCAAGCGGGGCAATCGCTAAACTTTATGTAGCTTAGTTCAGTTTTTATGCTGAACAAATAGCACTGTCGATATCGTCCATAATTTATGATACATTCTTGATAAGTACTAAAACTAGCATTGTACATGATTTTAAATCTTAGTCAGATTTTGTAAATCCATACTGTCCCTATAATTGACCATTGAACACATAAAATCACATTTTTATTTATTTTTGTAACAGCGATGATGGTACGCTGTTTTCTACTCTTGACCGGATTCTAATATCAATGACAACAAGAAAATACTTGTTTTGTTGCTTGGCTAACTTCACAGCAGTTGAATTAATATTGGCAAGAATTTCCTGTTGCAAATATAGAGTCTTAAGACTGAGATTATTAAAATACTTTATGTAGCTTAGTTCAGTTTTTATGCTGAACTAGTGAAAGAGAACGAAAGACGAAAAGTATATTTGCAAAACAAGTAGGCAACTGTTTCGATTTCAGTTCATCTCTTCAGGTAAGGAAGTGACCTTACGACAGTTGGAATTTGAAACTGCGTCCATACGGAGTTCCGTTCCGTTTCATACGGAGTTCCGTATGGACGCAGTTTCAAATTCCAACTGTCGTAAGGTCACTTCCTAATGAAGAAATCGAACTATTGCAAATATACGTCTTTTCGTTCTCTTTCACTAGTTCAGCATAAAAACTGAACTAAGCTACATAAAGTATTTTAATAATCTCAGTCTTAAGACTCTATATTTGCAACAGGAAATTCTTGCCAATATTAATTCAACTGCTGTGAAGTTAGCCAAGCAACAAAACAAGTATTTTCTTGTTGTCATTGATATTAGAATCCGGTCAAGAGTAGAAAACAGCGTACCATCATCGCTGTTACAAAAATAAATAAAAATGTGATTTTATGTGTTCAATGGTCAATTATAGGGACAGTATGGATTTACAAAATCTGACTAAGATTTAAAATCATGTACAATGCTAGTTTTAGTACTTATCAAGAATGTATCATAAATTATGGACGATATCGACAGTGCTATTTGTTACAAGTACAAGTGCAAGTGAAATTAGTACATTAGTTGAACCGTGCAATATAGTATTTAGAGGAAATAAGTGTAAGAAACTTTTATATATAAATAATACATAACATTTTATATATAAGGTTACATTTAATTTAGTACAATAATTTAAATGCATGTACGCTCACAAAACTGAACAACTTTTGTTAGAAATTTTTCTTCGATTTATTAAAAGACTTTGGTCCTCCCTTGCCTACAGATTACCTACAAACATGCTGAAAAAATTCAAAGTACATATAGGAAGTCATTTAATTTCAATGTATCGATGAAAAATTTCTAATAAAAGTTGTTTAGTTTTGTAAGTAAAAGTGCCGTGTGGTAGATTGAGGTACAGTTCAAGAAAAATATCTAAAATAGTAATACTATATTTTGCGATGATATCGTAAGAAGCGACTAAGGGATTTGAGAGTTGATGTGTTTTGCAATTTTAGGCGACAGGCTGACAACCAGTTAATAATATTGATACATGGTCTTCTAAATGACTCTCCAACTTTTGTCAGACATGGTTTAAATTAATCTTGTTTCTGTTATTTTGCAGGGAGGGCATACTCAGACAATAAAACAAGCTTGGTCATCAATTGCTTAAATGAAACATGGTTGACTGACGATTTCCCATTTCCTAATGCAACACTGAGATACAAATATGTAACCATTAATCAATGTTTACCTGAGACGTATATCGACAAATTCAAGGCTATAAATATTGACTATGAGTTTATAGAGACACTTCAGTTGAACTTACACTTGCAGGAACCACTCACGTTGATGCTGACTGGAAGCTACTTCCAATACCTCAAGATAAAACAACTGGCAATTGAAATTTTTAACAAAGATCATACTGTCAGTAGTGTTTTACGAACAACATCAAATGTTTTCAAGTCTCTATCCAACTTAAGCACCTTACACGTGAAAGGCCTAGAAATACCTGCGTTATCTGAGGATTCACGCCTTGCTTACCTGACTTTGTCTGGTGGATCATTTTTAATAGAATGGGGTAATTGTGCACAATTGGAAAGATTTAATCTATCGAGTTATACTAGAACTGACTTCCCCAAGTGGCCGCATAATTGTTCAAGTCTAAGGTATTTGGAGATAGACCATCTTTTACCCGAAACAGCATTACTTGTGACAGAAAGAATGATTGAAGCAGCACCAAATCTTCACACGCTGAAAATGAATCACTGTCGATTGTACAAGTTGCCGCTGGAGATGCTAAATTCAGCCACAAAGCTGGTTCACCTGGATATTTCAGACAACAAGCTGTATGACAACCTATTTTGGTAAATATTGTTTCAGTCTCTCTATCCTTTTTGCGGATTTCTTCGAAAGTTACGACGTCATCATCATCACTCTTCAATAGGGACTTGTGCGGTTGCGAACTATGGGCCACTTTCTTTCCGTGCCCCAACTGCCCTAGCTCTTGCACTATACTAGGTTATTATTTTGTCAGTGCGCAAACTTTGCAGGGTGTTTCTACTCGTGATTATGATAAATTTTTACTATTGGACCACCTACAAATTCGCAAAAAGAAGTTTGGATTTTCCATAGAAAAATTAATACCTACTCGGCAAAAATGTATGGGACACCCAAAATTTTTTTTTAGATTTCTCAGGGGGCCCCATAGTAAAAGTTGTTCAGAATCACGAGTAGAAACATCCTGCAAAGTTTGCGCACTGACTAAATATAACCCTACAGGGCCTGCTCGAGGCTAATGCTAGAATAGAATTTAATTGTTGTGCATCGACTCGATGAAGAAGAAGACTACGTTGTATGAGTTAAATCATTAGGAAACTAAAACAACTGCATCTTCAATAGTTTTCTCAACAATCGGCAACAGCTACAACTGGTACAGAGTTGTGGACATGAGCCTCTTCCATTTCGAGATACCTATTTAACTTTCTGAACATTTGAGCGCACTCTCGTAGACGAAGCGCTTTTGAAGTGCTCAGTAATTTTTGAACGCTCATAATTACTTTGCTTTACGATGTTATTATTTTTAGGGCCTTTCCCTCAATTGTAACCTTGAAGACTTTGGACCTGAGCAGAAACCTGATTCGAGGGAATAACGGAGTGGGAAGCTTAGTGGCTAAGCTGCCGAAACTGAAGATCTTGCTACTAAGGGATGAGGAAAGTGTCTACAATACTTGCGGGGGAAGTGAAACCATTAAGACTGATTTGATATGTAGGTCTTCCTATGTAATCTAACTTTTTCAAGATGTTATATTTTAACATAATAACATGGCCATGCTACAATGCGGTCGGTGCAAGTGTGTAATTTTATTCTTGGGATTTTGGATGTCGGAATATGACGTCATAGATTTTGCACGGCAGTACATTACTGTAAAATCTGCAAAATGTTTCATTCAATATATTTTATTTACCATTTGCTATCATAATTACTGTATATCTTTTTTTGTGATGCTTGTGTATTTTAAAATATCATCATTTTCAGTACCTCTACAAAACTCTTCATTGGAATCTCTTGATCTTGGTTCAACGTATACATATTTGGATTGTTTCGAGGACACACATTTCTCAAAATTAAAGCGAATTATGATTTATCAAGCAACGGGATATTTAGAGGTACGGATAGCCAAGAAATTTCAAAGGATTGTTTCTAAAAGAAGAAGAAGAAGAATTAAGGATTGCACGCGATTGACGGACTGACTTTTAAAACTTGCGCATGCAGAGTATACAGGAGTGGACTGTTTTAGTTAGTTAGCGATGTTAATGTAGAATTAATCTCCTTTATGTTTCAGCCTTTAAAAATGCCACTTACGGATGCGAGACATCTGGAAATCGATCTTGGTCCTTCAACTGTCCACGAAATACGGTTTAGTGAAGCTGATTATGAGACATTGCGAACGGAGGTACGACTTTTTTTTGTCTTTAGGTAAATGCTAGAACCATAATATGTCCTCTATATTCCATTTATTTCTTTATCTTTGTATCTAAAACTTTGTTTCCTTTTAGAATACAACATCGCCCACTCGTAATCTTACGATTCTCTTGAAATCCATCCGATGTGATCATTGTGCATACGCTTGGCTGGTACGTGCTCTGAGAGATTTCCCCCACATCATGTCCATACCCGACCTTCGATGCAACTATGAAAATGGCAACCCTATACTTGAAGAACCTGTAGAGCATATGGAATGTAATTCTTCTGGTGGCGACGGCTGTTTGTATATACAAAGCTGGAGCAATGGAAAAGTCATAGCCGAATGCAGTGAACGCTTTTGGAATAACTTGTACAAGCCAAATGAAATGAATGTCTTTAAATTTCCTTTGTATGGGTTAAACGTTTCTGGTATGGGCTTCACTACACTGCCGTCAAAGTGGCCAAATTCACAGGTAACACGTTTCTTTTGTATAGCTTTTGTTCGTACGAAGTACATGAGCAGAGCAAGACAACTCCTCGTACATGAACAACTTTGAGGGAGCGAACTCAAACACGAGGTCATTACAACAGAATCCACGATGTTCGGAGCAGTATCCGTCGTCATTTGCATAATTTTGTACTCAATCATCATTAGCAGTTGTTATATGCAAGGCCTTAACTCCTCAAAAGTTCACGGTTTTAGTTTTAGGCCTTAGAGGCAAACTTTTCTGAATCGATTCTTCTATTTTAGTGGCTAGACCTTCGTCACAACCGCCTTTCTCACGGCACTACCGAGCAAGCATCAGCTCTGTTTTCTGGCGGACGACGTGTCTGGCTTGATGACAACTTGCTGCTCTGTGACTGTGACAATCGACCGCTGCTGGATGCCATTCAACGGCATCGACATCAGGTACCCGTCATCAATGGCTCTAGAAGTGTTTGCCTTCATTCACACTCAAAACAATACCTTGCAATTAGCCTTGGCCATCAAAGAAATAAAGACTATTTTAGTTCAAAGCTAGGAATCCAATACTGAACATATACGTAGAATAAAGATCGTCTTGTTTCTTTCAGGTTCAAGATTATGATATGCTAAGTTGTGTGGGAACTAGTGAACCTTTGAGTTCAGTTTCCACAGACGTCCTTTGTCAAGTAGTCCAAACAGTCTCTTTGAGTGCGGCTGGTGCTCTTATATTGGTAATTGGATTGATTGTGGTATTGTATCGGCGATATAAGGAGCAACTTCACGTATTCCTTTATTCTAAAGGATGGTGCTTGAGATGTCTGCAAGATCCAGATTCCGATGATAAGTAAGTGTGCTGCTCAAATACTTAACCTTCTTAATGATAGGTTGAGGTTATCAATCCCAAGTAATAATCATCATGATCATCATTCAACCCTTATCCCAATTACTTGGATTCGGCGCAACATGTTTTGTTTGTACACAAAATCATATTGCAAAAGGATTTGCCTTAATTTTAAAACCGACTGCCTGCCCGACGTAAACCCTCTTTGGGAATGCTATCGTAGGTGGTAAAACCGCCACTATAAATACAGTTGACCGTAGCATGGTCGGCAGATATTGTAGTTAAGGTAAAAAACTCTACGTCGTCTTTCACGAAACCCTCTGAGTACCTACAATAGAGGTGGCGAATTCTTAGTCGCTAAATCTTTCTCAGACGTGTTAAAATATTATTCTTCCAGGCCATACGACGCTTTCATCTCATTCGCTCACGAGGACCAGGAGTACGTGATGAACACTCTGCTACCAGGACTGGAGCAAAGATCAGAGCAATTTCGTATCTGTGTTCACTACCGTGACTGGCACGTGGGTGACTGGATACCAGCTCAAATCATGAGATCCGTACAGCTGTCTAAACGGACATTGATTGTACTGTCGAGAAGTTTTGTGGCATCTACTTGGAGTACCTTTGAATTCAGGTAAAGATTACAGCTTTAAGTCTCCATTAAGCGTGAATGGTATTAAGGATATTTCGAGAGTAAAGAATTCTATGTATAATACGGAAGAAGAAAATGACAATTAGAAAGCGGTAAGTTGAAATGACTGGAAAATACACCACCGTTTATACGGTGATCTATGCAATCAACTTCAAATTGCCAATAATTCTTTTCACTCTACAGGTATTCCATTTCAAACGCAGACGAAGATCCCAATGCAAAAGTTCTCGTCCTGATCAAAGACGACGTTCTTGACATGAAGCTGGATATGGAAATTCGAGGATATCTTACTTACAACACGTATTTGAGATGTGACGACCCTTGGTTCTGGGAGAAGCTGAGATATGGCATGCCGCATAGAGTGAAAGGAAAAACTGCAGGAAGTGGACGATCAGAGGGAGATAGATGTGAGGAAATGTACATGAGAAACACTAATGCTGCGATTACTTATCCTGATTCAACAAGTAATACCCAGAGTTCTTTGCAGTCAGCATAAAGATGAGAATGTAAGCTGTTTTGTACCTAAACATTAATTTCTGTCTTTACTTTGATTAAGTTATTGTGAAAAATTACCTTCCGAAGTTGATCTGTGTCGTTTTACTTTTATTGCTATAATCTGGAACGTATAGAAATTATGAATGCTGTAGGTACATGTAAATACGTGTAAAAAACATCCAGTGGTAAACAAACCACTCCCCCCATTATTATCCCTCGTCATTCATGATCAACGTCATCATCATTAACACCATACTTATCAGCATTAATAACATAGTTATCAATGTTATTTTCATCATCATCTATCACTACACATTAGATCTCAAAAAGCATTTTTTACAACCAAATCACTCAGAAGCCTGTATATCACTACAGTGACAGGTTGTCAGCCTGTTGCCTAGAAATAAAATACATCAACTCTCAAATATTCTAAGCCGGCACCACACGGCAGGTTTGAAGCATTGATTTTATAATGCGGCTCTATCATTGCCAACGAAGTCATCCAAGAATGACTTAATGCCAATAACGCTTCATTCAAATATGCAGGTGAAAGAAAATGTTACAAGTTATCATTTTTCGGTATTTGATTTGTCGCGGGTTTTCGTCGCTTCGGTAGAATGATATTCAGCTGCAAAACTATCCCAATAGATAGAGCCATGACAATTTTGAAGGCAACGATAAAGCCGTGGTAGCTTAGTAGGTAAAGGAATCGCTAGTACTGATGGCAAAACTTCAAAATTCTTACACCTACTCAGACTAAACACACCTCTATAACTTTCCAAGGAAGACGGCATGGTCTATTTACCTGCTGTTAGAATCATTCAAGTTCAAAATTGTTTACAACTTAAACAGTGTTTCCTTCAGATCGCCGTTCGGTAACATTGTCCATATTCACTTCTTCGACTTTTACTCCAGCATCAACTTTTCCACTAGTTTTACTTTTAGATCTATGTGGCATAGCATAACGAAGCTTCTCCCAAAACCATGGATCGTCGCAGGTTAAGTATGTATTGTGGGTGATGTATTTCTTCAGTTCAGTGTCTAAATCCATGTCGAGAATGTCGTCTCTGATCAGGACTAATACTTTGGCGCTGGGTTCTTCTGCTGCATTTGCCAAAGCGTACCTAGAAAAATAATTGGAAATCATATTCGTAATGGAGTAGTACTTCCTAAAGAGCATAATATATGTCATTAGAAATGGTTGAAAAGTTTTTTGGGGCGTAGCAAGGCCGTATTGACTCATTGGTTGAAGCAATAGCAAGGCTTTGGTCAAATCCCAGCACGTGAGCAAATTTTGATAGTAAGTATATTTTTGTGCAAAATTTGGAATCCAACTTATCCGTACCTGAGCTCCAAAGTACTCCAGGTAGACGCAACGAAGCTCCTTGACAGAACAATCAGCGTGCGTTTAGACAGCTGCACGGATCTCATGATCTGAGCTGGTATCCAGTCACCCACGTGCCAGTCGCGGTAGTGCACGCAGACGCGAAACTGCTCCGGAGAGTTCTCCAGCCCTGGCAACAGCGTGTTCATCACGTACTCCTGGTCCTCGTGAGCGAAAGAGACGAAGGCGTCGTATGGTCTGGAAAATGAAGACCATATTTTATTATCGGATCTTATTGTTAGAAGGAAAGTGGAACAGAATTGTCTTGCCGCAGCACTCGATTACGTTCCAAAGGGTATCGTCAAAAACCCAAAATGATCTCCTTGTCATCCTTCAAAAGCCCTTTTTAAGATTGAAACATCATTCAGTATATTGTAGTTCTAAACTTTTAGCTGGGTGATGGATGAGATTTGTGCCTTAGTCTTATGACGGACTCTGAGGAATCTGCCTACGTCCAGCGGTTGATTCTAGTAGGCTGATTTCATGTCAGATATTAGCTAACAATATTTCGCATGTTATAGAGACACACCAATTAAAAACATTTAAGTCCGTTAAAAAAACTTTCTTGCTAGAGAAGGTTTAGTTGAGGCTTACTTGTCGTCAGGATCTCGTTTCTGTAAACAGCTTATGCACCATCCTCTTGAATACAAGAACATTCGAACCTGCTCCCCATACCGACGCAGAAGCATCAGTAAAACTCCTATGAGCACTATGAAGACTCCACACACACTTAAGGAGACAACGAAAGCTACTTGACAGAGTACAGATGTTGATATGGAGCTCAAAAGTTCACCTGTTCCTACGCAAGTGAGCTGATCATAGTCTTGAATCTGAAAAAGAAACAATATTTTCACGAAAAAGTCTGATCAAGTACAAGGAGTTTGAAGTACGCTACTCAAGAGAGGATAATTTCTTTATATCCCCCGGTTGTCCTTCGTAAAGATATCTGGGGTCCTATTTGGGGAAACTCAAAAGGTTCATGCAGAAAGAACTCCAAGACCTAATATCATTCTCAGACGTTCTTTGGAGCTGATTGGACGATGATCCCTATGGCTGTGAAAGATACACCATCGACTACCACTTTCAACTTTGCTAAAAAGGCCTTGGAAACGGTTGCGCAAGAAGAAATCCATGTTTTACCTGACTGTGATACTGTTGTATGGCGTTCAGGAACACCCAGTTGTCGCATTCGCACAACAACAAGTTATCAGCGAGCCAGACTCTTCGCCCATTAGCGAATAGGGCAGTGGATTGCTCATAGTTGCCGCGAGCAATTAGGTTGCGGCGAAGGTCGAGCCACTGAAAAAAAGTAAAGGAATTATGAATGAGTAAATAAATACTTGAAGTATTATACCCTTTGCACTGAACTGAAGAAAAATCTAAATCAACAATAACATCTCAAATCTTGAAATGCTGTTTTAAATCATCTTTAACTTCGCAGACCGAGCGAAACCTAATTATAAAAGTGCTAAAAATAATTATGATTCTTATAAATCAAGGTATATAATTTTATTAGACCGCTCCTCGATACCTACCTCTGTTACTACTACCATTTTTTATTTTATTTTCAACAGTACTTAGTAATTAAAAATTACTAAAAGTGATACCTGCAATGTTTTCGGCAACTTAGTAAGCAGCGTCGAAACAGCTTGCCCAGAGACATTCAAACCATGCAACAGCTGCAAATTCTCTACATTATTCCAAGCTTCAAGGTTACACTCCGCTGTGACTTTGCCGCTCCAGCTTTTCCTATAGAGGCATCCGTCAGTGTCTCTGTTATCCACCAAATCACATTCTAAGATCTCCCTTGGAACTTCCAGAATAGGTACACCATAGTCATTATCGCAGAGAAGGGTAGGCATAGATATAATGTGCGGAAAATCACGAAGACCTCTTGCAAGCCAGCCATGTTGGCAGTCACAGGGAACGTTTTTCATTAAGACAGTGTTGCGATAGATAGGATGGGTAGTCAAATTCTGCGGAAAACAAAATAGAAATGTAATATTTTCGAGTGTCATGGGCTGGAAGCTTGTTGGAAGTCACTTGTGTACTCGTCGCAGAATTAATGCTGGTATGAGATATGACAACTTGGAAAATCTGTAATTGAAGTACCTAGGTAGGTAGGTACATATTACATAAACGTTGTGTACAAAGTGGGTCCCTGTTTTAATTTGTCACTAATCATTGTCATTAATAATAATAATAACATTGTGCTCATAACATACCTACATAACACAATTTGGTATGCTAACAAGGTTATTTTCAACTAAAATCTCAAAACCGTTTCGAGATTTACACTTTATCTACAATATCTACGTATTAGATTGGTGATTATTTTAAGTTTAATTAAGAAATTTTAATAAAATATTTTGCCTTCGATGACCTCTATTTGACCTTCTGAAATAGAACCTTAAGGTTTATATTGAATGAACCTTTTGCCTTAGTTGAGAAAAAAAAACAACGAGTTTGTATTATGGTAATTTGACATTGTCTTTCTTGCATTATCCGTCAATCGTTTGTTGTTGTTTTGTGTTTATATAAAATTTTATATTTTAAAGAAAATACGTATTTTACAACGACTTTTACGGAAAAAATTTGTGGACGGTGTCTAGTGCGACCTCCTGTCGCTCGAAAAGTAATAGATTTGGCGTTGTAGCTGTGTTGAATATTGAAAACACTGATATTTACGTGGTCGGCCACAAATATGAGTTCTAAGGCAAAATTCGCTATTTTTCAAACCTCGTAAGTACAAAAAATTGTATATCGCAGTTCAGCTATTAAATAATGCATTTTATAGAAAAAATTTAGTATTCGGCTATATTAAAAGTATAATTTCAAACAAAGTCGGTACCAAATTGTGGTGCCGAAGTAAACAATAGTGCTGCTCATTACCTATTGATATTTGTTTAAGATCCTATGTGTAGCTTAGATCAAACCATTTTCTTTTTTGCTTTGATTCGTGACGTAATCAATATTTTAAACTAAAAATAAAAACTAACTATGTGTGTTCTATTTGTTTAAGATGGGAGGTAAGCGCTGTTCTATACCTTTGTGCGAGAATAATTCAAGTGTTTATCCGTACATATTATTGGTACCCATTTTGGAATGGCTGTTGGAAAAATGGTGTGCACAAATAAACACGGAGTATTTCTAGTATTTTTAGCAGTACTGCTGTGAATAACATATGGAACAGGGCAGAGTTGCTTTTTTTTGCTAAGGACGTGTCTCCTGCGTATGCGTTTGCGTTTGTCTGCTTGAATTTACTTCATATGTGATGAATCAAGAATAAATGCTAAAAATATTTTTTGTATATTATTATTGGATAACGTTCTCTTTCAAATCATATCACTTTTGTAAATAGGTATGTATAGAACCATAACATATAACAGCTACAAAAGACCACTGCTGGCCATGGATCCACAGCAAGTATGGCCTTTACATATTGGGGGTATTATTTCCCATAATCACCTAGTCTGGCAGGCGGATCGGTGAGCGCAGTGCAAAGTGTTGTTTATTCACAAGGAACGATGCTGTCGAGTGGTGCTAGCTTACCCCATATCTTTCCCGTGGGTATCGTAAGCAGCGACTTTTGAGTGTTGGTGTGTATTGCAATTTTTTGGTGGAAGATTGACAAACTGTCACTATGGCTATACTTAGTATTCTGAATGATTCTCAAAAATTTTGTCAGACGTAGTGTATTTTAATTTGATTACTATTATAGTAGAAGCCTCTGACACAGGCAGTCGGCAAACCTACTCACTTAGTAGCTTTTAGAGTCTTAATGCCAATATTTTGCAAATATGGTAATGTTAAACACGAGTCGTAGGTAATAACAACCTCCTAACGCCAGCGCTAAATATCGATATCGATAAGCCGTTACGGGTCGTGAGGTTACATCTCTACTTATCTGTACACTTGACAATTGTTGGACGTTTTGATTATCCATAGATTGCCATTATTATTATTTTTAAAGACCAGGTGTAGGCAAAGATATTGTGAATATGCAGCCTAGTGATTGAGTAAAACCTCAAAACTTTAAAAAAATATTTAAAATAGAAATAAATAATATCTTTTCAAAATATCGAAAATAGTTTCTTAGAATGATCTATAATATCAAAATAAGGCATAAAAAAATTGACCTGGCGAACCGAATTAGAACATAGTAATCACGAGCTCTAATTAATTGCAAAATAATTGTATTTCATACTAACTTCCAATCGCAAGAGTTCATAGTCGTTTTCATCAAAGGAAATCCCTTCGAACCGCCAGTAGTCAAAATCTATTTCAAGAGGTCCGCCCGTGCTTTGTGGAAGATCCATCAACTGAAAAGTTAAAATAATTTCTAGGTTAAAAAAACACGTAAGTAGATAAATAGTAAGTTAAAACACTTATTACACCAAAATTATAAAAACAGAATACAGGAACATTTTATAGGTTTATTTAAAAGTATCTAGTAAAAGCGATCTCTTCCAGACAACCTTTGAATCGAGGAGATTACATAGAAAACAGATCATAGTCTCACTACTGTCGTTAGGTACAAGGAACCATCGTGTTCGATAAGCAAAAAAGAAAAAACTACCAAAACCTCAGATGTCTACAAATGATAGATAGGTAAATAGATGGGAAATTATAGCACGGTAACACTAATTTACTAAATCTTTTCCCAAAAGTAGAACAAAAGGCAATTGTGCCTATTTACAGTTACAGCAATAATCAGAGCTCTTGTTACTCCTAGCTGTGGTTTACCTGTTTATGAAAATGCAAAATATTGCTTGGTATATCTATTTAATTATTTATTTTTATACTTCCGCTTTTGTCAACATGATTATGTCCTCAACTTTGAGCAACGCGGATTTTCCATACCTTTCGGGTGTGTCCTCAAGGAAGACTTGGAAATTAATACTTAGCACTATGCTTAAAAAAGTCCCATGGATCTACCCATTGAAGAAAACAACCTATTCTGCTGTGTTTCAATTGGATGGATAAACAGTATAATAGGTATATTGTATTTTCAAAAGGTTGCTGAGGAAGTAGGTACGTAAAACCATACTACTATGGTCCTAGCTTGCAACTATGGTCCAAACAAACTTGTATGTTTTTTTTTATTTAACTCCGCCTGTGTGGGGCGTGCTATATTGGACCCCTAATGTATGGTTAACACTGACTTAACAACGGTCACCACACACGAGATAAACGAGAAATATATATTTTAAATTGCAGGTTTGTCAGGACGTTGTAAGAGTAGGACCATAGTTGTATGGTTTTACCAGTACCTTTAAATTTCTGTCCTGTGAACTCACGACTGGCGACAAAAGAATGAGACGTTCCAAATTCTTGAACCGAATCGCCGTGAAACAGTCCAAATGTATCTGCGTTGGACCCAGATCTAAGATCTCTATTGAAGAGTTTTGTAGTGGTTCTGAAAAACAAAACATTCCTGGAAAACTTTGCAAAAGAGTCTAATGCAGGCTGTATTAGACTCTTATTAATTCGTATTAGTATCAGTAGCAATGACTATCAGTGCTACTTAGATGAAACCAAAATAACTCGCATAATTTTGGAGGTAACGATTGAGCCACGGTAGCCTAAATTATAGAAGGGTCGTTACTAAGTACTGATAGCGAAAGTCGCGGGTTCAAATACTGTCGGCAGTCTAAAATTGCAATACCTACAAATCAAATTACAAATCCATTAGTCGCTTCTTACGAGACCCACGGGAAACTTATAGGGTTAATAATAATAATTCTTCGGGAAGATATAGGGTGATACTATTCAAATGCCGACTGGAACTCGTTATTCCTAACGGCCCCCGCGGAGAGACGAAAAATTCCCAACGGGCCCCGCGGGGGCCGATCCTCGGGGGCCGTTTGGATTAACGGACCGGAACCACAAGGCCCTGCAATTATTATGTTTACCAATAAATTTTCTTCTCAAGTCTGTGTCGAGTTTGAAATTGCTTGTGCAGTCGCTGATGAAATCATCCTCCCATCTCAATCCCAATTCCACAAGAGCAGGCAGCTTCTCCACCAGGCTGCCCAAGCCATACCCTCGAATAAGGTTGCTGTTCAGAGTTAAAGTCTTCAACGTGGCGTGGTGAGGAAACAACCTGAAAATGACTTCTGTTATTATTATTAACATTCAAATAGGGTCAAACTAACCTCCATCATACTTGTAGTATATTTGCAAAATTTTGTGTACTCTGAATATGACATTTCCATTTATAGTTGTCATTTTCATACAATTTAAAATTACATTAAACAAAATGCTCAGCTGATTGCTATATAGGTAATGCAATCGTCTAAAAAAGAAGGTGCTATTTAGGAGATAAATAATAGGTACAAATAGAAGAATGGCATCTGGATAAAAATATGTTCACACACATTACCTACATTACACAAAATGTTCAGCTGATTGCTATTCATATGCAATCGTCTAAAAACGAACTAGAATAATGGCGTCTTGATATATAGGTATTAATCATACTCACGGCAGTATCTCGTCGTAAAGAGTATTGTCAGAAAGATCGAGGTAAACCAAGCTTCTAGCAGCACTTATAATTTCAACCGGCAACTTGTGCAACCGGCAGTCTGTTATCTTCAAAGTATTTATACTTGGCGCCGCAGCTATCATTCTATCTGCCAACATCAGCGCTACATCTGGCAGAGCAGAGTCTATCTCCAAATATTTCAGATTCGTGCAGTTTTGTGGCCATCTTGGAAAAATTGTTTTTGTAAATCGCGTCAAATCGAGCCGTTCTAGATGTCCACAGTTTCCCCAATCTGTTATTGATGCTCCGTTTGTCAGTGACAAGTTTACCAGCTCCATAGTCATCGGTAGCGGAGGAATCTGTATGCCACTTACATCCATTGCTTTCAAATCCGTTAACTCTTCAAAATAGTTCGGAGTATTGTTGAAAATGTCCTCAAAATGCTCATCATTCCTAATCGATAAGAAGTTTATCTTTAGACCCTCGGTATAGTTTCCAGGCGGTAAAGCTTCTTTAATTTTAAAGCTTATAGAAAGTGACCTTACTATGCTTGTATTTATGTTTAGTGCTTTGAATTCAGATATGTATGTCGTGTTGATCGGAAAGCAGTGACCAATAGATACGCCTGTAAAAGATAACGTACGGTTTGGAGGTGTGAAGGCGTCAGTCATACGGATATGCTCATAGCAGTACATGCTAATATCACTTCCGCCATGTAAGGAGTGGGTCATCATTCCTGTGAATCAATGATATAGACAATAAGACAAGGTTTGATAAAGACAATAAACATTTTTGATTTCTTTACTTTTTGATTTGTTTGATTGAAGGCTTAGAAGAAGCATAGAATATATGGAACAAAATAGGTATACAGCTAGACGTATCAAAGGACGTATCATAGATACCAATGTCAAGGATAAGTAAAAGATATCCTATGAAAAATTCGGACCATTTCAATATGACATCAACATGATACCTACCAATGTCAAGGATTAGTAAAAGATATCCCATGCAAAATTCGGACCATTTGAATATGACATCAACATAGATACCAATGTCAAGGATTAGTAAAAGATATCCTATGCAAAATTCGGACCATTTGAATTTGACATCAAAGATTTTGACATGCGAGATAAAATTGATGATAATTAAATTAACATCTCTTCACTAAACTTGTTCTAGAATTGGATTTAGAATCTTATTTGAAGTTATATAATTATGTTACCTGTTTTTCCTTCGAATAAAATCTCGTACGGCTTGTAGGCCGGTAGAGCGAAGACACAACATACAAAACATTGCACCATTAAAATTGTCCTCAAACTCATCATTCTTATTTAAACTAAGTAATTGCTTTTTAATTATATAAATGCAAATCACAGCCTCTCGGAAGACACAACTACATAGACGCATTGAACTACATCGCTAAACGAAATACTTATTTCTATTTTGCAAACTCGAAGAGCACATTTTGTTATTCAACTCACTTCAGACTAGTTGCAACAACACTGCATCAGTGATCAAACATTCTTGACACGAGAAGATACCTAATGTTATATATAATATTTTCATGTGGTAGAAAATTATAGTTGCGCAAAGAACAAAGACCCTAATGCCATACCACATAGAGGGCTTAAGTCATTGAAATCATTTTACGAAAAGAAACAGTATTTTATTTAACAACTTACCTACATACAAATACCAAATATTTTGAAATATTTGGTATTAACTTAGTTGTAGAACGACAAATGAATGCTTATATACATAACATTTTATGAGCAAAGTAAATTTTTAAATAGCAAATAAGCGGTAGCCAGTTGGAGTCGCTAGTAATGGTAGCAAAAGTCGCAGGTTCAAATCCCGCCAGTTTTTACCTCCAACACGTTGATATTCTAAAAATATATTAATTAGACAGTATCATCTTTTTGGACCCTGTATTGTCTGGTCTTAACCTCTCTAGTCTGTGTGTCAATATTAATAAAACTGTGGTGACTTATCAAAAGATATATTATGATCCCACGTGGTTTTTGACTACTTGATTGACTAGTTATTTTATTACAACAAGTTTTCCTGCAACTATATACTTTGCTATACAGGGTGTTAGGGACGGTGTACCGAAAACTTTGCAGGCATGATCAGACCATTAAACTGAACAACTTTTACTATTGAGCCAATTGTGGGAAACGAAAAAAAAATTCCGTCCTCCCATAAAAAATTCACGATCAGCTGACTGACTTTGTATGGGAGGTCGGAAAAATTTTTTTCGTTTCCCACCATTGGCTCCATAGTAAAAGTTGTTCAGTTTGATGGTCTGATCATGCCTGCAAAGTTTTCGTTACACCGTCCCTAACACCCCGTATACTAAGTAATACTTCAGTCATAACCATAACAGTCCTCTTCTAGGCATGGTCCCCCAATGCTTATTGATTTACTCACCACACTTGGCAGGCGGATTGGCGAGCGTAGTGCAACATGTTGTAAATTATCACAAAGAATGCTGCTGCCCATTCATGCCTGAGTCGCATTTTATTACACCAGTTGAAAAACCTGGGGTGATGCAATTCTAAGCCGGCACCACATGGCATATAAAAATTTCTTCTCACTTTTCCCAAGCGACCTTCGCCATCTGTACTACAGCTATCGCCGCTATCAACTGGGCTAACGCGGTCTATTCTAGCCTGCGAATTAAGCGAGTAGGGTCAAGTGGGCTACAGTGGATCACTTTTTTTCCGATGCTCATTGCTCAGCAATGGGTAAACGTAGAAAGTTGAAATTAAGTATGTGGATAGTGTATTGAATCTATTTTTCATACTTGGTATTGTCTTTCTCCTATATGTTATAGAATAGGAAATAATGGCGGTTATTGCAAAAGTCAGAAATGAGCCATTGTGAACTAGGGGGTGAATACAGTGGCTCGGCCTAATTGATACAGTGGATCACGGTAGATAAATAAAGATAATTAAGAGTTTATGAAACAAATCAACCCACTTAATAATTATTTAAATTAGTCAAAAATATAGAAATCATTCTCAATTGTTTCAAGTTTAAGATAATGTAAATATGATACAGTTTCAAAGATATATATTTTTAGTGAATCTAACAGATTTATAGGAATCAAACATTACGATAAGTATTTTAATGATGTTTTTTGGCATTTACTGTTTTTTAAAAACTTTTATTTGTAACAATTTTAACCTGTCTACCCACTTTCAAAATTTTCATACAATTAATTTGATTCACTGTGCACCTTTGAGGTATGGGCCACTGTGGCAACCGAAGCCAATTTGGAATCAATAATGTGGCATGCAATAATTCAAGTGGATTTGTCATTGGTTTTCACGTTAATCCATCTTAGATTAAACATAGATTAACTTAAAAATATCTCCATGCAATAAATATACTCAGTAAGGGTGAGAATCCACCAGAGCTGTGCGAGTAAAATGTGTCGTACGAGGATGCGTAGCTGTGCTGTGGAAATATTACATCTTTATCGGGAAGATTAAGCTCGGCTGCCTATGCGGTACGTAAAATTAGAGAAGTTACGGATATTGCAACTGCACGACTTGTTTACTTTAGTTATTTTCACAGCATTATGTCCTATGGAATTTTGTTGTGGGGTCGCGCCGCTGATATTGAAACAATTTTTGTACTTCAAAAAAGGGCCATTAGAGCAATTTATAAACTTTGCAGTCGTGACTCCCTTAGAGAACTGTTTAAAGAAATTAATATTTTGACCGTACCATGCCAATATATTTACGAAAATATCATGTACGTCAGAAAGAATATAAATACTTTCACTAGAAATTATGAAAGGCATAACCGCAACACAAGGAGTAGAAATGAATTAGATCAACCTAAGTTTAGACTAGCCAAAGTTAGGACTTCATTTCAAGGTCTAAGTATACGATACTATAACAAAATACCGGAAGATATATTAAGTCTATCAGAAAGTAAATTTAAGTCTATTATTAAGAAAACTTTATGTTATAAAGCTTATTATAAGTTAGATGATGATTATATTAATGACAAAAATGCGTGGACTTCTGAAATTCCAGCGCAGCACAAGAAACACACACTCGTTTTGAATACCAAATCAGGACTTACAAGGAGTATAAAATTGTCATAATCAATTGTAACTTCGTCTTAATCATAATTTGAATTTTATATGTACCTACTTTTATTATATTTGATTTGTTTAATATTGACATTCTAAAAGTATTCTTTGTGAATCTACTTGGAAATAAAAGTTTTTGAATCTTTTGAATCTTTGAAATGTGTAGGGGTTTCCACCAGAGCTGTGCGAGTAAAATGTGTCGTACGAGGATGCGTAGCGGAGCTGTCAAAATGCGCATTAATGTGCGGAGCGAGGATGCGTTGCGAAGCTGTGAAATGTGTGAGCGGGGGGAATGCAATGTAGTGGAAACCTCGCAACACATTTCTCGCAACGCATTCCTCGCAACGCATTCCTCGCTACACATTCCTCGCTACACATTCCTCGCACACATTTCTCGCTTGTTTTGTATGTAGAATGGCCTCGCTTCGCTCAACCCTATTCCACCAGAGCTGAGCTGAGCGAGGCTAGGAAAAAGAAGTGATTCTATTGGTGGATTTTTTCCTCGCTCACCGCCTCGCTACCTCGCACAGCTCTGGTGGATTCTCACCCTAATGTAGTTAGAACATAAAAAATGCACCGAAAAAACTTGACTTTTCACCCCAAAAAACTTTAAACCTCTCCAAAATAAAAATTTTGTTCTGGAGGCGCCCACGTTACTATGTCAATAATGTTTGTATGCCTAGATCTTCCAATAACTAATAAAAACAATAAGATATGTCTGTCCCTTCAACACAAAACCTTACTGAGCCAGTGTTCCCGCCCTAGCCAACGTGTACCACATGACCCTACCTATAGTGCATGTTATGTTATAGTGCGTTAGTGGCCAAGTTCGATATATATGTCGCAGTACGATGGCAGAATCAGGTTTGCCTATGATGTCTCTGATGCCTCGGATGCCCGGGAGGGCAGGGGGGAGCGTCAGACACCATGAGAGCAGGATGTGCCACTGAACGCTCTGGAGGATTGGTGGTAGCGTTGCACACCGTGGAGGACAGGGGTAGCGTCGGACCCCCAGAAAATCCAATGCCCGTCATCTTTCATCTTCCAGAGTGCCCGACGCTACTCACGCCCTCCAGTGCATCTGACGCTACCTCCCACCCTCCAGAACGTCCAATGCTACCTCCTGCTTTTCGATGTGTATGCCCGAACTACACGGGCACGTTAAGCCGTCGGTCCCGATTGCTCTCTATGATCACTTAGACGGCAGTCGTTACACAACCATGTCAGAGGCATGCTACTTACAGTAGGCGGTTCAAACCACCAGGGTTCATCGGGTCATTAGGCGACTTATTGTACCACTCGAAGAAGAAGAAGTTCCCCCAAAATGCAAAAAAAGCCATAATACTAAACAAATCTAGGTTTTCGGCCAAAAAACTAGGATTTTGGTCAAAAACCTGGATTAACTTAGGACGATGGCCGAATAAAGTCTACGATTTTGCCATATGCCGGCTTTTGGCCAAAAACCTAATTCTGCCATCATACTGCGACATATATACTTGCTTAATTCACAGGCTAGAATAGTACCGTGGTAGCAAGTTGCATTTTGCAATTTTTCCACAAATTGTTAGCCTAAGTGATTTAAAATTTGGTATAAAATGATGATTGTCAATACAAGACAATTAGTGTTTTATGCATAATCTAAAATTGTACGCAGTTGAACTCGAGAGAGCAGTACGAAGGCAAATATTTGCTGTTAATTTTTATCAATCAAAAGTTGAGCCCGTTCTGTTTGCCTACGGGATTGGGAGCTCGGTTGTTTATTGAACTGCTTGTCCGATTGTTCGTTGTGATTGGGAAATACCTACACTTCTAATTGGAACCGACGACAGAGTCCACTTTTCTCAGTTTTTTAAATAATACGACACAAAAACATACTCACTGATTGGTTCCCATTGGAATTGTATGTATCGAGATTATTCGAGATGCATCGAACAAATACGGTACCGTAAAACCATACAACTATGGTCCTAGCTTGCAACTATGGTCCAAACAAACTTGTATATTTTTTTTTCATATGAATTTTAACCTCAGGTTTGTTTGGACCATAGTTGCAAGCTAGGACCATAGTTGTATGGTTTTACCAGTAATACCAAGGCACTGTCTTCCCAACGTTCGTATAAACCCTGATGTTACGACCTCTACGGACACTGGCTGGTAATTTGCTACTTTCTGGTGCGACCTGACTGACAAAGACTGACCGAATTTAAGGCACAACAAGCAATTTTTATGTGGCGACGTGTGCCATGAGCCGATGATATCCGGTCCTTGTAACTTTGTACATTATTTTGAAAAAAGGAACCACTTACAACGACAAGAACAAATAGAAGTGTACCTACTACGCCTGACAAGAATCTATCAACCCACATCGGCTGTCATACAGGTGATAAACTTGTAACTCTGCCTACAGCAAGGGTAATTGGTCAAGGGCATCTACCTCTATTATGAATAGGTAGTTAGTATTGTAGGTTTGTAGTTATTTTTTTTTAAATATTATGGTGATAGAAATAGAAATAGAAATTCTTTATTTGCTCAAAATGTGGTGTAGCAGGTAACAAAATCTTAAATATGGTATCACACATTTTACCAGAATCTGGCACGCAAAATAAAATATACATTATTAAATATAAATTATCCAATAAGCCAATCATATTTACAATAACTTTAACATAATTATCATTCATTAAAAAGGATGTCATAATTTATATAATAATATTATTAAAATCATAAATTTATTTTAAATCTAAATATTCATGGACGCTATAGAAACAATTACTTATAAGCCAACTTTTCAAACATTTCTTAAATTTAATCAGAGGAAGGTTTTTTAAGTCATCATTTAATTTATTATAAATTCTCACAGCCATGTAATGCGTACTCTTACTGAACAATGTGGTTGTTACACGAGGCAGTACTAGTCTGTTCGGATATCGTGTGTTAAAGTTAACAGTTTCATGTTTTCTCGTAAATAGGCCATACTGAGTTTTTACGAGAACACATATTTCATAAATATAGATACTGGGCACTGTGAGTAGTCCTAGTTCTTTAAAGAGTGGTACACATGAGGTCATGACATCAACATTACATATGGCACGAATACACTGTTTTTGTGCTATCAGGACTCTTTCTGCATGACTTGAATTTCCCCAGAGGATAATACCGTATCTGAGTATGGAGCACACATAACCGTGGTACGCCTGAATAGCCACTTGTTTGGTGCTAGTTTGTGTCAATTTCCATAAAGCATAAGAGAATGAGTTTATCTTAGAGCAAAGCCTGTCAATGTGTTCAAGCCAAGAGCACCTATCATCCAATACTATACCCAAAAATAAGGTGGAACGAGATTCTTTAATAATCTGATCAATAAAACAAACTTTAAGAGACTTCTTTTTAGCATTGTGGTTAACAAACTGTATAAATGTTGTTTTACTGATGTTCACATTAAGGTTATGGTCGTTTATCCACTTTATGATATTTGAAACAGTTAAATTAATTTCATCATTGTAGGTTTTCACATTATGATATGGCACCACCACAGAAATGTCGTCAGCGAACAAAATGCACTCATGCTTTGTCACCTTTGGTAAACTGTTGATATAAATCAGAAATAGCAATGGTCCCAAAATGCTACCTTGCGGGACACCAACTCTGTTAAAAGCTGTAGAGGATTTATAGACTTCAATCTCCTTACTAGTAAGGTTCTGACTTTTTATCTCGACATACTGTTGCCTATCATGTAGATAGGATTTAAGCCACATAATGGCTAAACCTCTTATTCCGTAGTTCTCACAGTTTTTTAAGAGTAATTCGTGCGATACATAATCGAACGCCTTACTCATATCGAAAAAAATCGCAGATACTGGTAAACGCCTATCCATATATGTTAAAATAGTTTTCATTAACGAAAACGCTGCCAGACTAGTAGATTTCCCTTTTTGGAAACCATACTGTTGAGGTACTAATATCTGAAACTTGTTTATGAAACTAATAAGGCAATTGTACATAGACTTTTCAAATATTTTAGATATTACTGGTGGCAGACTTATAGGGCGATAATTATCAATGTTGTCTTTGTTTCCCTTTTTATGAAGCGGTTTTACAACGGACGTTTTAAGCGGATAAGGAAAAATTCCGCTTGTGAACGATAGATTTATAAGATAGTTTAAGACTGGGGCAATAATGTTAACGCATTTTTTCAATATAAATGTATGTATTTCATCGTGACCTGTGGCGCTAGTATTTTTCAGAGATTTGATTATTTTGATAACTTCATCTTCATCTGAAGGATACAGGAAAATACTGCGTTGGACAGGATTTTCACGGTGAGATTTTTTATTAGTGTCATATGTGTGTTTATTATTATTATTCTTATTTGTCATGTCAATATAAAATTTATTAAATGCAGTTGCAATGTCATGGGGATCTTTAACAATCCTTTCATCTATTACTAATTTTTCAATATTATGATTTATGGGGTTGTTAATATCCTTATTCTCAATTATTTCCCAAGTAGCTTTACAAATATTTTTAGCTTTTTCTAAGTACTTAGAGTTCGTTATTTTTTGGGATTTATTTATACAACGTTTTAAAAGCTTTGAGTAATTTCTGTATTTATCCTTATTTAATCGAGTTGAAGATTTATAGAAGCTAAAACGCAGGTTTCTTTTGGTAATTACTGATCTTTTGATTCCTTTTGTAAACCAGTTTCTAGACATTTTTTTTTTGATTGCTTTTGATTTTTCGGACAGGAAAGCATAAATAGTAAAATAGTTTAAAATTATCATAGAACTTGTTAAACGCAACCGTCATATCTGTTTCTGTGTATACATCTGCCCATGACAAGCTGTTTAGACATTCAAGAAATTTCATTACATTTTCTTCACTATAATCTCTTTTCATGAAATAACAATATTTTGGAATATGTATTTTGTTAGAGACCTGAATACTTAATGTTTGTGCGGTTTCGTGGTCAGATAAGCCTGTTAGAATCACCTCACTCACAGCTGTGTTTACATTACTAAGGAATTGGTCCAAACAGGCTCCTCTGCGAGTTGGAGTATTGATGTGTAAATTAAAGTTGGTGTTATTTGCAATTCGATAAAGCTCATCAGCATCATTTTTAACTTCTGGTTTTAGTATATCTATGTTGAAGTCACCGGCTATTACAATTTTATATTTCTTTTTACGCTTTAATTGATGTAAAAGTTTTTCTAGTTTTGCAAGAAATTTCTTAACATCTGAAATTGGGGTTCTATAAATACAAATTACTATGCATTTAAGTTCGGGAATCTCAACTCCACAACATTCAAATACGCTATTTTCAACGTAATTGCTTAAGAAAGTTAGTTCGTGTGTAAGGAGATCGTTCGAGCATAATATACAAACTCCACCTCTTTTATGATGGGACCTAGAATAAGAGGACGCAAGGCGGTACCCAGTTATAGCCACATTACCCTCACTGCCTGACTTGACAAAACTTTCACTAAAACATAGCACATTATATTTTTTACCCAAACTGCCTAATTCATGCAGAGTAAGTTCGATTACTTCTCTTTTGCTTATCACACCTGCTATATTTTGATGAAAAATTACAAATTTGTCTTGTTCAATTTTTGCATCATTAAATACTTTTTGGTCAAGATTAGGCACGAAAAAAATCTTTCTCAGTTTTTTTATTATTTTTATGTACTTTGAAGTAAAATGGTATGGTTCCCTTTTGTATTATCGGAGTTTCTACTTGTTTTTTGTTTTTGTTAGCTTCAATGCAAGCAAAGTAGTATGGGATTGTACCTTTTGGTACAATTTTAACAGTCTTTGTTGTAATTGACCAATGATGATGTATTATCTACAGACCTGCGTATTACCTATCTAGTTTATAAATTCGCAAGTATCCCTGTGGCCTGCTGCTAAACTTACAAATTACAAACTTTGATATTACCGCAGTCGGGTTTTTGTTTTTTAATACATCTGCTTGTAGCCAAACAGCTTGGACTGACAGGATTGTTTGCAGCCCGCGTACCACCCAACCAGTTAGTCATTTAGATAAATATACCTCTAGTATAGCAATTTGGATTTTATTTTAAAGGAAATATTTTACAAATCTCAGTCTTAAGACTCTATATTTGCAACAGGAAATTCTTGCCAATATTAATTCAACTGCCGTGAAGTTAGCCAAGCAACAAAACGAGTATAGGTATTCTTGTTGTCATTGATATTAGAATCTGGTCATGAGTAGAAAACATGGAACGCTGTTACAAAAATAAATAAAAATGTGATTTTACGTGTATAATGGTCAATTATATGTGACAGTATGGATTTATTAAATCTGGCTAATATATCAAATAATGTATCTTATATTATGGACGATATCGACAGTGATTTTTGTTACAAGTGCAAGTGAAATTAGTACATTAGTTGAACCGTGCAATATATTATTTAGAGGAAATAAGTGTAAGAAACTTTTATATTTATTTCATTAATTATATAAAATTTTATTTATAAGGTTACATTTAATTAAGTACAATTGTACGCTCACAAATCTGAACAACTTATGTTAGAAACTTTTCTTCGAAATATGAAAAGAATTTGGTCCTGCCATACCTACAGATTACCTACAAACATGCTGAAAAAGTTCAAAGTATACTAGGTCCAAATTTTATTTCAATGTTTCGATGAAAACTTTCTAATAAAAGTTTTTATGTTTTGTAAGTAAAATTAAAACCTAAATAATAAGTATATAATGTGCCGTGTGGTAACAGCTAAGAATTCTGCCACCCCTATTCTACTCAGGGTGTTTCGTAAACGGCGACGTGGTTTTTAACTCTGATCATCATCTTCCTGCCCTTATCCCAAGTACTTGGGGTTGGCGCGATACGTTTTGTTAAACACAAAATCGTGTTGTAAAGGATTTGACTCAATTTTACGACCGGTAATACTACCTACGACAGCAGTCGCAAAGAGGGTTGACGTCAGATAGGTGGCCGGTAGTAAAATTATGCCAAACCCTATTGTGTTCAAACAAAACATGTTGTGCCGACCCCAAGTAATTAGGATAAGGGCAGGAAGATGATGATAATGCGTCTTGCTTTAAAGATTGTCAGAATACGTCATTGAAGATTTTCCGCGTGATTTGATTACACACTTATAGATTGAGATACAGTTCAAGAAAAATATCTAAAATAACTGTAGTTTCTCGATGATATCGTAAGAAGCGGCATTTGAGAGTTGATGTGTATTGCAATTTTAGGCGACAGACTGACATAGTCAATACAGTCAATAATAGTGATACACAGTCTTTTAAATGACTCTCAAACTTTTGTCAGACGTGGTTTAAATTAATCTAGTTTCTGTTATTTTGCAGGGAGGGCGTACTCAGACAATATAACAAGCTTGGTTATCAATTGCTTAAAACGAAGTGAAGTCTCAATAATCTGGATTTTTATTATTTATATACAGAACGACTAGATATGTTAATATACATGGTTGACTGACGATTTCCCATCTCCTAATGCCACACTGAGATACAAATATGTAACCATTAATCAATGTTTACCTGAGAAATATATCGACAAATTCAAGACTTTAAATATTGACTATAACTTTATAGAAACACTTCAGTTGAACTTACACTTGCAGGAACCACTCACGTTGATGCTGACTGGAAGCTACTTCCAAGACCTCAAGATAAAACAGCTGGCAATTGAAATTTTTAACAAAGATCATACTGTCAGTAGTGTTTTACGAACAACATCAAATGTTTTCAAGTCTCTATCCAACTTAAGCACCTTACACGTGAAAGGCCTAGAAATACCTGCGTTATCTGAGGATTCACGCCTTGCTTACCTGACTTTGTCTGGTGGATCATTTTTAATAGAATGGGGTAATTGTGCACAATTGGAAAGATTTAATCTATCGAGTTATACTAGAACTGACTTCCCCAAGTGGCCGCATAATTGTTCAAGTCTAAGGTATTTGGAGATAGACCATCTTTTACCCGAAACAGCATTACTTGTGACAGAAAGAATGATTGAAGCAGCACCAAATCTTCACACGCTGAAAATGAATCACTGTCGATTGTACAAGTTGCCGCTGGAGATGCTAAATTCAGCCACAAAGCTGGTTCACCTGGATATTTCAGACAACAAGCTGTATGACAACCTATTTTGGTAAATATTGTTTCAGTCTCTCTATCCTTTTTGCGGATTTCTTCGAAAGTTACGACGTCATCATCATCACTCTCCAACTGCCCTAGCTCTTGCACTATAGTCCGACAACTTCGTGCGCGACCCTCCTGCGGGGTACAGACGGTGGGGGAGCGAGGAAGCACGTCATTTTAATATGACGTGCGGCGCGGGTGCGCGTGTCTCCCTTCCCCGCTACACCTCCCGCTACCCGCTGACATCTCCTCCCCCAACGTCTGTCACCCCTAGGGATGGTCGCGCACGAAGCTGTCAGACTATATACTAGGTTATTTTTTTGTCAGTGCGCAAACTTTGCAGGGTGTTTCTACTCGTGATTATGATCAATTTTTACTATTGGACCACCTGCGAATTCGCAAAAAAAAAGTTTGGATTTTCCATAGAAAAATTAATACCTACTCGGCAAAAATGTATGGGACACCCAAAATTTTTTTTAGATTTTTCAGGGGGCCCCATAGTAAAAGTTGTTCAGAATCACGAGTAGAAACATCCTGCAAAATTTGCGCACTGACTAAAAAATAACCCTACAAGACCTGCTCGAGGCTAATGCTAGAATAGAATTTCATTGTTGTGCATCGACTCGATGAAGAAGAAGACTACGTTGTATGAGTTAAATCATTAGGAAACTAAAACAACGGCATCTTCAATAGTTTTCTCAACAATCGGCAACAGCTACAACTGGTACAGAGTTGTGGACATGAGCCTCTTCCATTTCGAGATATTTAACTTTCTGAACATTTGAGCGCACTCTCGTAGACGAAGCGCTTTTGAAGTGCTCAGTAATTTTTGAACGCTCATAATTACTTTGCTTTACGATGTTATTATTTTTAGGGCCTTTCCCTCAATTGTAACCTTGAAGACTTTGGACCTGAGCAGAAACCTGATTCGAGGGAATAACGGAGTGGGAAGCTTAGTGGCTAAGCTGCCGAAACTGAAGATCTTGCTACTAAGGGATGAGGAAAGTGTCTACAATACTTGCGGGGGAAGTGAAACCATTAAGACTGATTTGATATGTAGGTCTTCCTATGTAATCTAACTTTTTCAAGATGTTATATTTTAACATAATAACATGGCCATGCTACAATGCGGTCGGTGCAAGTGTGTAATTTTATTCTTGGGATTTTGGATGTCGGAATATGACGTCATAGATTTTGCACGGCAGTACATCACTGTAAAATCTGCAAAATGTTTCATTCAATATATTTTATTTACCATTTGCTATCATAATTACTGTATATCCTTTTTTGTGATGCTTATGTATTTTAAAATATCATCATTTTCAGTACCTCTACAAAACTCTTCATTGGAATCTCTTGATCTTGGTTCAACGTATACATATTTGGATTGTTTCGAGGACACACATTTCTCAAAATTAAAGCGAATTATGATTTATCAAGCAACGGGATATTTAGAGGTACGGATAGCCAAGAAATTTCAAAGGATTGTTTCTAAAAGAAGAAGAAGAATTAAGGATTGCACGCGATTGACGGACTGACTTTTAAAATTTGCACATGCAGAGTATACAGGAGTGGACTGTTTTAGCTATAGATGTTAATGTAGAATTAATCTCCTTTATGTTTCAGCCTTTAAAAATGCCACTTACGGATGCGAGACATCTGGAAATCGATCTTGGTCCTTCAACTGTCCACGAAATACGGTTTAGTGAAGCTGATTATGAGACATTGCGAACGGAGGTACGACTTTTTTTTGTCTTTAAATGCTAGAACCATAATATGTCCTCTATATTCCATTTATTTCTTTATCTTTGTATCTGAAACTTTGTTTCCTTTTAGAATACAACATCGCCCACTCGTAATCTTACGATTCTCTTGAAATCCATCCGATGTGATCATTGTGCATACGCTTGGCTGGTACGTGCTCTGAGAGATTTCCCCCACATCATGTCCATACCCGACCTTCGATGCAACTATGAAAATGGCAACCCTATACTTGAAGAACCTGTAGAGCATATGGAATGTAATTCTTCTGGTGGCGACGGCTGTTTGTATATACAAAGCTGGAGCAATGGAAAAGTCATAGCCGAATGCAGTGAACGCTTTTGGAATAACTTGTACAAGCCAAATGAAATGAATGTCTTTAAATTTCCTTTGTATGGGTTAAACGTTTCTGGTATGGGCTTCACTACACTGCCGTCAAAGTGGCCAAATTCACAGGTAACACGTTTCTTTTGTATAGCTTTTGTTCGTACGAAGTACATGAGCAGAGCAAGACAACTCCTCGTACATGAACAACTTTGAGGGAGCGAACTCAAACACGAGGTCATTACAACAGAATCCACGATGTTCGGAGCAGTATCCGTCGTCATTTGCATAATTTTGTACTCAATCATCATTAGCAGCTGTTATATGCAAGGCCTTAACTCCTCAAAAGTTCACGGTTTTAGTTTTAGGCCTTAGCAGGGACCCGCTAAGCGCTTTATCGATGAAGCGCTTAATTTTTAAACCCCGTGATTCAACACTCCCAGTTAAACGACTTACCACTTCAACTAATAACCCATTCATTTGCTTTAAGTTTATCGAAAGGGTAACCCCTTGCTAAAACCCTTTAAAAAGCGCTTCATAGGGGTTTCGTGCGCACGCACTACAATGAAATCATTCGCAAATTGAGCAAAATGCGGCTTCGCGGCAACTTCGGAGCTTTGACGGACCAGCTCGCCGTCTTGTGGTGCGCGAGCAATAATAGTCCGTATAAGTCACACTTTAGGGATTAAATTTATGTGAAAGCCGAAAGGGTAACCCTTTCAATATGGTTAGTGGTTTGAAGGGGTTTCGCAAGAATTTCGATAGCCTTACAATAGCGCTTTAAAAAGCCTTTCGAATGGGTTTTGGCGAGATTCGACTAGGGACAGCAAACCCATTCGCAAAACCCAATCAATAACCCCGGAAAGGCTTACCAGTCCGGTCCCTGGGCCTTAGAGGCAAACTTTTCTGAATCGATTCTTCTATTTTAGTGGCTAGACCTTCGTCACAACCGCCTTTCTCACGGCACTACCGAGCAAGCATCAGCTCTGTTTTCTGGCGGACGACGCGTCTGGCTTAGTGACAACTTGCTGCTCTGTGACTGTGACAATCGACCGCTGCTGGATGCCATTCATCGGCATCGACATCAGGTACCCGTCATCAATGGCTCTAGAAGTGTTCCCTTCATTCAGACTCAAAGCCATAACCATAACAGCCACAACAGTCCACTGCTGGACATGGGCCTCCCCCTGGGGTGTATTGCCATACTCACCACGCTTGGCAGGCGGATTGACGAGCGCAGTGCATGATGTTGCATTGACATGGAACGCTGCTGCCCATTTCCTGGATAAGTATCCCTTAGTCGCTTTATACGACACCCACGGGTAGAATTGGGGTGATCGAACGGCATAATCTAAAGCTGCTATTCCGAACACTGCAGCCAACAGCCGACAGCCGACAGCATATGCTGCAACGGCTGCAGCTATTGGCAGTTGCAGCACATGCTGTTGGCAGTTGCAGCACATGCGATTCCGAAGGCACCGGCCGACAGCCGACAGCCGACAGCACATGCCGTGACTGCCGATAGTTTCATGTAGACTTAGGTAGATTTTATAGGTACCTACAGGTTAATAGGTACCTACATACATAAATCACGCCTTAAACCCTTGCGGGGTAGCGACGGACGTCGTGTATCACTATAGTGACAGGTTGTCAGCCTGTCGCCTAAAATTGCAATACACATGTTACCTTCGAGTCCCATAGTAGCTTCTTACGACACCGACAGAAAAAAAAGAGGGTGATGCTATTCTAAGCCAGCATCACACGACAGAGTAGACTGTAGGTACTTAAATAGTTATAATAGGTACCTACAGGTAACTCACGCACGAACTGTGAGTACTTAGTTGGTACAATTCAGTGTACCGCAACTCGAACTTAGGTAGGTATAATAGGAACTTTTGAAATTACCGCTGTCGGGTTTAGTTTTTTAATAATTATGATAGTTATTTACTTCATAATTATTTCTAAACCACACATTTTACGTTTTATAGCAAAATAGCAAAAATAGATACGTGCGTATCGCACTGCCGTTGCAGCAATACTGATCTGCAGTCACGGCAGTTGCGGCATATGCTGCAGCGGCCGACAGCATGTGCTGTCGGCTGCAGCCTTCGGATAGCGTTCCATAGAACTCCATACAAACCAGTAGTGCTGCAACGGCTGCAACTGCCGTTGCAGCATATGCTGTTGGCTGTTGGCTGTTGGCTGCAGTGTTCGGAATACCACCTTAAGTCGGCATTACACGGCATTACTCAAAACAATACCTTGCAATTAGCTCAAAGCAGAAATAAAGACTATTTCAGTTCAAAGCAAGGAATCCAACAGTTCATGAATCTATACGCAGAATAAAGACGCGCGCATTTATGCCAAGATCTTCTTGTTTGTTACAGGTTCAAGATTATGATATGCTAAGATGTGTGGGAACTGGTGAACCTTTAAGTTCAGTTTCCACAGACGTCCTTTGTCAAGTAGTCCAGACAGTTTCTTTGAGTGCGGCTGGTGCTCTTATATTGGTAACTGGACTGATTGTTGTATTGTATCGTCGATATAAGGAGCAATTTCACGTATTCCTTTATTCTAAAGGATGGTGCTTGAGATGTCTGCAAGATCCAGATTCCGATGATAAGTAAGTGTGCTGCTCAAATACTTAATCAAGCACAACTGATAATCGTCATGATCATCTTCCTATCGTTATCCTAATTACTTGGGGTTACATGTTTTGTTTGTACACAAAATCATGTTGCAAAAGGATTTGGCTTAATTGTACGACCGTCCGCCTACCACCCGACGTAAACACTCTTTAAAAATGCTATCGCAGATAGTAATACCGCCTCTATACATACTGTTAACCGTAGCATGATCGTCATATATTGTAGTCAAGGTCAAAAACTCTACGTCGCCTTTCACGAAACAACCTGAGTAGCATAGAGGTGGCAGAATTCTTAGCCGCTACCACTCGGCATAATGTATTACCGAAATTCTATTTCCCTCTGTGACCACATTCATAATTAGCAAACCTGGACGGCTAAGGACTGTGGAATGATAATGACGGATGACAACGATGAAATGTAGAAAGACAAATGAAATTGTCTTGATTTGAATAGTGTAAATCGCTGGGAAGGACTGAATCGCTGACGTAGACTATCTGCTTAAAGAAGATAAAAGACGAGATCACCGTCAGCATTGAAAAGAAACGGGACGAAAGGGGTTAAAGAATAATAAGGCATATTTGTTTTTATGTCAGGATGAAGTAACTAATAGTATCAGGCGTTACATTGCGGAAGTCCATCTTGATGAAAATGATAGAAATATATTTAGCTTCTTCCGAACCTAGGATGGTTATGCTGCTGAGTGAACCACAGTACGACCGCAACCTAATGTCAGGATGGTTTGCCTGTAGTGCTCACGGTCGCAGACTGGTGATCATCTACTTAGAACCATTGCCCCCAAACAAAACATAAAATTTTTCTCTGACGTGTCAAAATATTTCTTTTACAGGCCATACGACGCTTTCATCTCATTCGCTCACGAGGACCAGGAGTACGTGGTGAACACTCTGCTACCAGGGCTGGAGCAAGGGTCGGAGCAATTTCGGGTCTGCGTTCACTACCGGGACTGGCACGTGGGTGACTGGATACCAGCTCAAATCATGAGATCCGTACAGCTGTCTAAACGGACATTGATTGTGCTGTCGAGAAGTTTTGTGGCATCTACTTGGAGTACCTTTGAATTCAGGTAAAGATTACAGCTTTAAGTCTCCATTAAGCGTGAATGGTATTAAGGATATTTCGAGAGTAAAGAATTCTATGTATAATACGGAAGAAGAAAATGACAATTAGAAAGCGGTAAGTTGAAATGACTGGAAAATACACCACCGTTTATACGGTGATCTATGCAATCAACTTCAAATTGCCAATAATTCTTTTCACTCTACAGATATTCCATTTCAAACGCAGACGAAGATCCCAAGGCAAAAGTTCTCGTCCTGATCAAAGACGACGTTCTTGACATGAATCTGGATATGGAAATTCGAGGATATCTGACTTACAACACGTATTTGAGATGTGACGACCCTTGGTTCTGGGAGAAGCTGAGATATGGCATGCCGCATAGAGTGAAAGGAAAAACTGCAGGAAATGGAGGGTTAGAGGGAGATAGATGCGAGGAGATGTACATGAGAAACACTAATGCTGCGATTACTTATCCTGATTCAATAAGTAATACTCAGAGTTCTTTGCAGTCAGCATAAAGATAAGAATGTAAGCTGTTTCGTGCCTGAACAATAATTTCTGTCTTTACTTTTAAGTTATTGTGAAAAATAATCTTTTGAAATTGATTTGTGTCGTTTTACTTTTATTGCTATAATCTGGAACGTAGAGAAATTATGATGCTGTAGGTACATGTAAATGAGGCATTTTCAACAAGTGCATTTTTTTCCTAATTTCGGTGGATTTTTTCATTTTTGGGTTTTATGTTATAATTTTTTTATGTCGACTGAAATATTCACTTCCTTAATCCATATTTTTAAGGAAAACTCTATAACTTTAGTATTTAATGAGATATTTCGCCCACCGAAATTGCCATGGCACCGAAATTTATTTTGTGCCACCGAAATTGTATTTATGGCACCGAAATTGCAAGAAGAGACTGCCATAGATCTAGCAGACGAGGAGGCTATCCTGGCTTGTGTTTGCTTGCAGGATTGCAAGCATAAACAAGCACAGAAGGCAAAAGTGGTTTGGGTTAGCTTGCCACAACTACAACCACAGCGAGCTGACGGCCAGAAACCCAGCCAGTGGGCTAGTGGCCCTGATCAGCGTTTGCTTGCAGCGCGGTGACCAAAGACAGCCTCAGACAGAACCAGGCGTATGTGAACGGCGTTTTCTTGCAGCGCTGCAAGCAGAATCTAAATCTTCAGCAAGATTTAGAAATCTGGAAGCAGTGCAGTGCAAGCGCGATGCTTGTAGACCAAGCTGGCGGACAAGTAGACCTGACCGGCGTTTACTTGCAGCAGCAGAAGTGTGGTCGCAGTCGCAGATCTACGTACTAGGCGGGAAGGCGAGGCTGACCAGCGTTTCCATGGAGCGCTTCAATCAAAGACCTAGCTAGTCGGCAGGTGATCAGATACGGCCTTTTTTCGTAGCACTGCAAGCAGATCAGCAGAGGCAAACGCAAACTTGCTGTCCGAGATGTGAGCGTAGACAGTGCAAGTGAGAAAGCCAGGTCTGACCGAAGTTTACTTATGGTGAAGCAATTAGGGTGGCCTTAAACCTAGCTGGAGGGCAGAAGAGTCCGATCGGTTGTTTATAGCGCTGCGTACTGCGCTGCGTGCTTGTGTTGTAGTGACACAAGTACTGACCAAACCTTAGCCACGCCACAAACCTATGCCACGTTATAAATGAATGTTCCCTCTGCGGTTATATAAATACAAATTACATTCCGTATGCAGAGAACTGGCTAATGCTCTTGACAATAAACGTTTGATCCAAGCAGCAAGATTGCCCTATTATGATGCCATACTGATGATGCCGTAGTCGTTTGATGCTGCTTCTAACATCATCACCCCATATCCTTCCCGAGGGTGTCGTAAGAGGTGACTAAGGGATAAATTTCGTTATCGCATTGCAACATCTTGCATCGCGCTCACCAACCCGCCTGCCAAGCGTGGTGAGTATGGCAAATACCCCCCTACTAGGGGGAAGCCCATGTTCAGCAGTGAACTTTATTGTGGCTGTTATCGTTGTAATACTGATGAGTAATGCAAGTATGAGGGCTCAAACTTAGCTGTTGGGCAGGCGAGTCTGGTGAGGCTCGATTTCGTTTACATTGATGCATGCTGGTAGTGACGCTAGTAGATGCTAAATCGTGGGTGGTGTTTTGTTTTTATTTTATATTTATTTATTAAGCTCAAGTTCACTTAACATCTATGTACATATTCCCACAAAACTGCTTACACAGTTTTTCTGCAGAATCAGTGTCGGTTTTTGGTCCGGTCCATATACGAGTTTGGTCCGTTCGGGGTTTGCAGTACTGCAAGCAAAGGTGATTTCAGACCTAGCTTGTAGGTAAGTAGGTCTAACTGGTGTTAGCTTGCAGCGCCACAAGCAGAGATCTAGCCGTTCCGAAGGAAAAGGTGAAAGCCTTGGCTAGCAGCACTGCAAACAGAGACATGCCGGCTGGCAAGTGATCGTTAAAGGCGTTGCCTTGAGGCGCTGCAAGGAAGGCGACCTCAGTCTAAGCTGTGTTCAAGTAGTTCCTACCTGATTTTACTTGCAACGCTGCTCTGAAAGAAAAGGTGACTGGAGACCAAGGATAATGAGTGGTCGTAATCAGTGTTTGCATTTAGCGCTGCAAGAAGAAATTCCCGTCAGAAGGGCGGGTGTGACAGTTTGCTTGCAGCACTTCGACATAGACCTAGCCAGCTGGGAAGTGAGCGTAAACGGCGATTTTTGCAGTGCTAACCAGAAGTAATCACAATCTAGCAAGATTGTAGTCTGCAAGTAAGGTAGCCGCAGCCCAACTGGCAGACGAGCCTTGGTGGCGTTTTAACACAGCGCTGCTTACGAAAGCGACTATTGCCTGGCTGGTTGATGAGAGAAGCTGTTGTTTATTAAATGCGCTGGAAGTAAAGTCAGCCACAAATCACGCAGGTAGGTAAGTGGAAATTGACAGAGTTTGATTACTTACAGCACTACCAGCAGAGGCGGCTTCAGGCCTACCTGGAGATCAGGCGGGCCTGCCTAGTTTTTTGCAGCGCTTCGAGTATGTGCAGTCACAAACCCAGTCAGGTGGACCTGCGCGGCGTTTGCTTGCAGAATTAAAAGCAAATCTCAAATCTGCCAGCGACTTGCTAGCAGCGCAGTCAACAAAGAACTAGCCAGCTAACGTACAGGCATGCATTTGCAGCGCTAGGAGCAGAGGTTGCCTCAAGCCTGGACATTGGCGTGTGCTTATAGTGCTGCGAGCAGAAACTTAACCGCTGTCCTTTACAAAAGCGAGCATGGGGCAGCAGTATTCCTATCTAGCTGATCAGTAGGAAAACGTGGCTGGAGTTTGCTGACCGACTTGAAGCCAAAATGGCTATTATTCCTTAAAAAGCCATTTAAATCAAAATTGAAATAATAGATACAATTTCGGTGCCTTAGAAACACCAACAAAAGCCACCGAAAAGCACCGAAATTAGGCCAGCGAAATTGGAAACACAAGGTTTTTTTTAAAAAATAAAGTTCATTATAAAGGTTATTTCAGTTTTTTTGTTAGTTATTTTATAGTAAACCAGAGGCTCATTTGCATGCATTAAATTAGAATTTTTCTTGCATGTGAATAGATTTAAATCTTTACCACCGAAATTGCACATTTTTGTTCCGAGTGCGCGGAAATCATATATTTTTATTTATGACGGGAAAATGTAGCAATATAAAGAAAAACAATTTACACTGCCAGAAACAGCATATTTCATAGTTACGGGGAGGGGTTTTATAATCTTTATAATATTGTATTTTTGCTGGGACAAAACTAGATTTCATACGACTCATTTACTATGCGTCCAAAAATTCATATTTATATATTAATACGTAGGGTAACTAATACATAACACATTCAGAAGACCTTTTGTTACGTAATTTGGACATGATTTATCTGAGAGATGAAAATGTTGTAAAAAAGAGATTGGGGACAGGCCACCGAAATTGAAAATGAGGTACTTATTGATTACTAGCTGGTGCCCGCGAACTTCGTTTCGCCAAGGGAAGTTTATAAGACAACAGAAGCGGCACATCATGCTAAACAATTTTTTCAATACATTCATTTTCATATACCTTAAAGTTTTGCCGAGCTCCTGGTATTCCGTCGGGTAGGTATATAGACAGGCCCTCCAGTGCTGCTATAGGTTCTCACTGATCATTAAATATGTTCTCACTATTTAAAATTTTAACTGTATTACTATCACGGTTAATGAGATGTAAGTCTGGTTACAGACAGATAGCGAAGTGAACTCTCAGCTTTGGGTACGTAACCCTAAAAATAATGGGCTGGTAATAAATAAGTAAACTATCATTATCACACCTATTTTTGAAAAAGTTGTATGTAATCTGTTAGTGTGTATGACTAAGCTCACAAAAAAAGGAAGACACCTACCTGACCCGACAACCCCAGAAAGAACGTTATGGCGCCGAAACATTAGGAGATACAGCAACCCCCAAAGTGGGAAGGTGCAATGGGAAGGTGCGATGTTTTTTGATGTTTGATATGGTAAGAAGATATTTAATAATTAGTGAGAACCGATAGCAGCACTGGAGGGTGTTGTATTTCAGTTGCCGTTACGACCCCCATGCAACAAACATGTTTTTTATGCAATTTTTACACATAATAGTACCGATCACGTATATTTTTCTGTTCTCATATTCAAACTTTGTCTAATGGTTAGTATTTTATGCGTGATCGCTACAGGCGATGGTGATGGGCAGGCAGATGATGATTGTGATGACGATGATGATGAAATAATCTGGAGGAACCGTGGAATACCGCGGTTTTGTGTGTGTTACTTGTCTATTAAAGGAAATTTATGAGGCCATAGAAGCAGCACACCATGCTAAACAACTTTTTCAATACAGACATTTTCGTATCTCTTCAAGTTTTCACCCCTCCTGTTTCAGCGCCTGAGTCACATCTTGAGGATATAGTTGGTTACACTACCAAAACCGATGTTCCTTTATAATTTTTATGTCAAGTTGCAAGCACATCTTGACCCACTGTCAATGGATGGATGCTTGTTTCTTTCTACTTCTACTGCTTACTTATTTCACTTCTGTTTTTGTTTTCTCATTGAGAGTTAAGTCTCTTACTGAGAGAAGGTAATTGTTTTTCAGTTTTCGACATACGTTCCTTGAGGAAAGTTGCTCAGTTTCATGGACTGGTTCACCCCTTGAAATTATTTCAGTTACTTTTTTTAAATCTTGTACTTAACTTATTCTTTTAACGCAACGCAATATCGATTTACATGCAAACTTATTTCAAGTTTAGTGGCTACCCATCCTTTTAGGGGTTCATTTTTTTACCCTATAACCTGGTATTTTGTATTTCTATTTGTTTTATACATACACACATCTAAACAGAATAAACGTCTAAATATCTAAAAGTAAACAGAAAATTGCTGAAACGTGTTCTGTTATCATTATCAATTTTATGTAGGTACCTACCTACCTACCTATTACCAAAGAAAAGTCTTTTATGTACAGACTTTCGACCCTCTACAACAAATACAAATTACAAATACAATCCATTTATTAAAACTTTTTTATATTATGTGGCTTCGATGGTGCGCATCTTCTATTCTGAGCTAGCGGCAAGCGAAAGCATGGCGGTCAATTCCTCGTATGTAAAGGTGTTCAGAAGAGACACATGAAAAGGTGCAACATTGACCTCTCTAAATTTGAGGTTTTGGCAGCTCAACGGCCAGAACGCCCCGGTCTTGAAAAGAAATGAATCCGCGACTTTGAGGAGCAGCGCAAAGCAGACCTGGACGCTAAACACGATGAACATGAGGTCCGTCCTCCCGCTGCCATTAACTACAATTACCTATATCAATGACAAACTCATGTGCCCACACTATGCAAGTGAGTTTACTGCCAAAATCGGCTATAATGGGCACCTAAGGGCGCATCATCGCCGACTTGGTCAGAAGAAGAAGTGGTCGCCATGCCTGAAATCGGAGCTCAGAGAGATCATCATCATCATCCTATGACAGATAAATAAGCAAAATCAAAGACCGTAATGAAAAGCCAATGTGTCGTATTAACGTAGCGAAACTTAATCAAATTATTTTCAAATTCTAATTATGGGAATTAAACTTTGATATTTCACAGGTTACGCCGCCTGTCAGTGGCTCTTTTTATAGCTTGAAGAAAAACAAAAATTTTGATACCGCGTTTTATAAAACTATCAGCGACATCTATGAAATTACTTTTGTACTAATTTTCTTCTCGAACAACTTTTTAAACCTTTTTTTATTATTTTCCATTAGGAAGCGACTTTTTTTTGCAGAAAATAAATGGTATTAATAAATACCCTCGTTTCTATATCAGTAAATTTGTTAAAAAAAATTCTAGATGGTCGAGCTTTGGCGAACCAGTTAATGGGTTTTCCCATGGGATTGAGACATTTTCCTGAAGTAAAATGTATCCTAGATGTTGACCGGTGTAATAAACAATCACTGTACAGAATTTGGTAAAAATCCGTCCAGCAGTTTTTGCGTGAAAGAATAACAGACAAACAGACAGACATACAGACAGACATACAGACAGACAAACAGACAAAAATTTAATTAGCTGTTGTTTCGAGATCTACATCTTGAACACAATTTACTACAACTACTCTTTTTTTAAACTATTTAATGTACAGACTTAGTTTCGTTACTGTTTTATTATATGTATAGATTCTATTAAATACTAATAACTTTACCAACATTATTTATGTGGCTAGATATAAATACATATGTCTTTAATCTTGAGAAAAAAAATCACAGTCGTAACTGCAAAGCATCACCACGTTTTCAGCCAGGACACGTAAAATGTTCACTTCAGAAAACCACTCAAATACGTGTAAAAAAACATCCAGTGGTAAGCAAACCACTCCCCCCATTATTATCCCCCGTCATTCATCATGAACATCATCATCATTATTACCAAACTCATCAGCATTAATACCATAGTTATCAGTGTCATCATCATCATAGTCATCATCTATCATTCATTCATCATCACCAAAACAAAATACTACACATTTGTTCTCAAAAAAAATTTTTTTTTTCAACCAAATGGATTTTACTGCCTTACATTTTAATCCAATCGACAGGAAAATTATATCGGCGACAGGATACCAGCTCAAAACATGAGATTGGTACAGCTGTCTAAACGGACGCTTCTTCTTCTTTTTCGAGTGGCACAACGAGTCAACTCACGACCCTATGATTGTCCTGTCAAAAATTTCCTAATACATATCTACATAATTATATCACGTTCCCTTGCAGGGTAGGCAGAGCGCAAACAGAAATCTCAGAAGACTGTGTATCAACATAGTGACAGGTTGTCAGCCTTTCGCATAGAGTTACAATACATCAACTCTCATATATTCTAAGCCGGCACCACAGGGCACGGTCTGCAGCATTGATTTTATAATGCGGCTCTATCGTTGCCATCGAAGTCATCAAAGAATGCCTTATGCCAATAAATAACGCATCGTTCAAATATGCAGGTGATGCAGGTGGTAGAAAATGTTACAAGTGTATTATCATGAGAAGTTTTTTTTTTTAATTTTGTTTGATTTATCGCGGGTTTTCATAGCTTCGGTTACATTCAATCTATTATGAATGATATTCAGTGCAGGCAACGATAAAGCCGTGGTAGCTTAGTAGGTAAAGGCTTCGCTAGTACTGATGGCAAAACTTTAAAATTCTTACACCTACTCAGACACAACATACCTCTATAACTTTCCAAGGAAGACGGCATGGTCTATTTACCTGCTGTTAGAGTCTTTTAAGTTCAAAATTGTTTACAACTTAAACAGTGTTTCCTTCAGATCGCCGTTCGGTAACATTGTCCATATTCACTTCTTCGACTTTTACTCCAGCATCAACTTTTCCACTAGTTTTCCTTTTAGCTCTATGAGGCATAGCATAACGAAGCTTCTCCTAAAACCATGGATCGTCGCAGGTTAAGTATGTATTGTAGGTGATGTATTTCTTCAGTTCAGTGTCTAAATCCATGTCGAGAATGTCGTCTCTGATCAGGACTAATACTTTGGCGCTGGGATTTTCTGCTGCATTTGCCAAAGCGTACCTAGAAACATGAAATCATATAATCCTAAGAACAAAGACCATAGGGTCGGTTATCGGATCGGATTAGATCTTTATAAATAGTTGATGAATTGTTCTCACAGAACAGATTTAGCAACACCAAATTGAGTCAGTTGTTCCAAGCGATAGCAAAGTTTTGTACAAATCACTGCATGTAAGCAAATCTTGATTTGCATATTTTTAGTGCCAAAATTCGCATATCCAAATTATCCGTACCTGAGCTCCAAAGTACTCCAGGTAGACGCAACGAAGCTTCTTGACAGAACAATCAGCGTGCGTTTAGACAGCTGCACGGATCTCATGATCTGAGCTGGTATCCAGTCACCCACGTGCCAGTCACGGTAGTGCACGCAGACGCGAAACTGCTCTGGGGCGTTCTCCAGCCCTGGCAGCAGCGTGTTCATCACGTACTCCTGGTCCTCGTGCGCGAAAGAGACGAAGGCGTCGTATGGTCTGGAAAATGAAGACCATATTTTATTATCGGATCTTATTGTAAGAAGGAAAGTGGAACAGAATTGTCTTGCCGCAGCACTCGATTACGTTCCAAAGGGTATCGTCGAAAACCCAAAATGATCTCATTGTCATCCTTCAAAGGCCCTTTTTAAAATTGAAACAACATTCAGTATATTGTTCTAAACTATTAGCTGGGTGTTGGATGAGATTTGTGCCTCATTAGTGTTATGACGGACTCTGAGGGAGACCTACATCCAGCGGTTGATTCTTGTAGGCTGATTTCATGTCAGATATTAGCTAACAATATTACGCATGTTATAGCGACACACCAATTCAAAACATTTAAATCCGATAAAAAGACTTTCTTGCTAGAGATCAAGGCATGAGTTTGAGTGTGCGTGTAAAAGTATACAAAAATAACAGCAGACTTACTTGTCGTCGAGGTCTCGTTTCTGTAAACAGCTTATGCACCACCCTCTTGAATACAAGAACATTCGAACCTGCTCCCCATACCGACGCAGAAGCATCAGTAAAACTCCTATGAGCACTATGAGGACTCCACACACAATTAAGGAGACAACAAAAGCTACTTGACAGAGTACAGATGTTGATATAGAGCTCAAAGGTTCACCTGTTCCTACGCAAGTGAGTTGATCATAGTCTTGAATCTGAAAAAGAAACAATATTTTCACGAAAAAGTCTGATCACGTACAAGGAGTTTGAAGTACGCTGCTTGCAAGGATGATTTCTTTATATCCCCCGGTTGTCCTTCGTAAAGATTTTTGGGGTCCTATTGAAGATCAAAAGGTTCATGCAGAAAACTCCAAGACGCGAAATCTTTTGAATATCATTCTCGAACGTTCTTTGAACTTGGGCTGGAATACTCCACAACGTTTGGACGGTGTCCCTATGTATGTGAAAGATACACCATCGACTACCACTTTCAACTTTGCTAAAGAGACCTTGGAAACCGTTGCGCAAGAAGAAACCCAACCTGACTGTGATACTGTTGTATGGCGTTCAGGAACACCCAGTTGTCGCATTCGCACAACAGCAAGTTATCAGCGAGCCAGACTCTTCGCCCATTAGCGAAAAGGGCAGTGGATTGCTCATAGTTTCCGCGGGCAATTAGGTTGCGGCGGAGGTCAAGCCACTGAAAAATAAATAAAAGATTTAATACCTATGAGTAAATACATACTTTAAAATATACCTTACATTTTGCACTGAACTGAAAACAGATCTTAATCAGAAGCATTCCCAAATCTTGAATCTTCTTCTTCTTCTTTGAGTGGGACATCACGTCGTCCAACAACCCGATGAACCCTGGTTTCAGAGATTTTCAACCGCCTACTGCAAGCAGCAGGTCTCTGACATGGTTGTGTAACGACCGCCATCAGAGACAGCAACCGAGACCGACGGCTTAACGTGCCCATCCGAAGCACGGAACCATCTTGCTTTACGGACAATCAGGTGGTTCAGCCTGCAATGTCCTAACCAGACTGGGAACAGATTCACAAAGTGATAAATATCAACTATATGACTGAGTCGCAGGCAGTTGTACTAACCACTGTGCCACATCGGCTGTCTTGATTGAATTACTGTTTTAGATCGTCTTTAGCTTCACTAAAGCAGACCGAGTGAAACATAATTATAAAAGTGGTCAAAAATAGTTCAGGCGAAATCAGCTCAGAAACGTCCGCGAAAGCATTCGGAATTTTCAATGCCATTTCTTGAAATTTCCTTAAAATAAGAAACGTAATTATTTTTATAATTATTTCAAGATATATTCTACAAAACTATGGGACCGAAAACACGATTTGATAAAGTTGTCTCGATAGAAAAAAATCGCAAAGTAAGCTCGAATTTTCCATTTTTTTGTTTGAAAACTCGAACGATTTCATTGTTATTCAATATTTATTATTTTATTTTGTGTCCTCTTCTTCCTTTTTGAATTTATAATGAATCTATGGGCTTACATTTTCAAATATCTCTATGTATCATTTTATATTACAAATAATGTCCATATTTCTCATTCGAAGCGTCATCGTCTGTTTCTCTTTAACGCAGCGAAAAAGAAAGGGACTTATTTTTTGGGACTGATTTCGCCTTAAGCTACTTTTACCTTGATAATTTTATAAGACCGCTCCTCGATACCTAACTTTTACCACTACCATTTTTTTATTATTTTCATCAGTACTTAGTAAGTAATTTATGAATTACTAATACCTGCAATGTATTCGGCAACTTGGTAAGCAGCGTCGAAACAGCTTGCCCAGAAACATTCAAACCATGCAACGGCTGCATATTCTCTATTTTATTCCAAGCTTCAAGGTTACACTCCGCTGTGACTTTGCCATTGCTCCAGCTTTTCCTATAGAGGCATCCCTCAGTGTCTCTGTTATCCACCAAATCACATTCTAAGATCTCCCTTGGAACTTCTAGAATGGGTACACCATAGTCATTGTCGCAGAGAAGGGTAGGCATGGATAAAATGTGTGGAAAATCACGAAGACCTCTTGCAAGCCAGCCATGTTGGCAGTCACAGGGAACGTTTTTCACTAAGACAGTGTTGCGAAAGATAGGCTGGGTAGATACATTCTGCGGAAAACAAAATAGAAATTAACGGGGTAGTAGTGATTGCGTACTCGTCGCAGAATTAATGCTGGTATGAGCAATTTTGTGTTTGAAGACGATACAAGTTGTACCTAAAAGGGGATCCCTGTTTCAAATTGACACTTATTCATTGTCATTATTAATGTTGATAATTCATCCTACTTCCTACTAATATTATAAATGCGGATCTTTGTGTGTGTGTTTGTTACGACATCACGCAAAAACGGCTGATTAGATTGACATGAAACTTTGCAGAAATATAAAAGGGCATCTGGAATAACACATAGGATACTTCTTACCACGGAAAAATGTCTCATTCCCACGGGATCACGCATTTTCCAATATTTTTGAAATAGGTGGCGTGACTGAGCCGATTCGCGTTATAAACGTTTTCGCCGAAAACTAACAGCGACATCTCTTGGCGAATAATGCTTTTTTCCCGCGGAATAATAGGTTGCAGCGGGTGAAACCGCTGACGGGCAGCTAGTGTCATACATAACAAAGTAAAAAATGTGTTCATACTTTCAATCGCAATAGTTCATAGTCGTTTTCACCGAAGGAAATCCCTTCGAACCGCCAGTAGTCAAAGTCTATTTCAAGGGGTCCGCCAGTGCTTCGCGGAAGATCCATCAACTGAAAAGTTAAAATAATTTTAAGGTTAAAAAAAAACACGTACCTAAATAGATAAATAGTAAGTAAAAACACTTATTACACCAAAATTAAAAAAACAGAATAAGTACAAAAACATTTAAATATCTACTAGTAGGTTTATTTGACAGTACCTAGTAAAAGCGAACACTTCCAGACAACAATTGGATCGAAGAGATTGAATATGAAGCAGAGCATAGTCTCACTACTGACGTTACAAGGAACCATCGTGTTCGATAAGCAAAAAAATAACCTACAAAAACCTCAGTTGTCTACAAACTATAGATCGGTAAATAAATAGATGGGAAATTAAAGCAAGGTAATCTATATAACACTAATTTACTATATATTTTTCCCAAATGTCAAACAAAAGGCATTTACAACAATAAACAGAGCTCTTATGGCTCCTAGCTGTGGTTTACCTGTTTATGAAAATGCAAAATATTGCTCGGTACATCTATTTCATTGTTTATTTTTATACTTCCGCTTTTGTCAACATGATTGTGTCCTCAACTTTGAGCAACGCGGATTTTCCATACCTTTCGGGTATCCTCAAGGAAGACTTGGAAATTAATACTTAGCACATGCTTAAAATAGTCCCATGGATCTACCCATTGAAGAAAACAACCTGTTCTGCTGTGTTTTAATTGGATGGATAATCAGTATATTGTATTTTCAAAAGGTTGCTGAGAAGTAGGTACGTAAAACCATACTACTATGGTCCTAGCTTGCAACTATGGTCCAAACAAACTTGTATGTTTTTTTTATTTAACTCCGCCTGTGTGGGGCGTGCTATATAGGACTCCTAATGTATGGTTAACACTGACTTAATAACGGTCACCACACGCGAGATAAACGAGAAATATGTATTTTAAATTGCAGGTTTGTTAGGACCATAGTTGTAAGAGTAGGACCATAGTTGTATGGTTTTACCAGTACCTTTAAATTTCTGTCCTGTGAACTCACGACTGGAGACAAGAGAATGAGACGTTTCAAATTCTTGAACCGAATCGCCGTGAAACAGTCCAAATGTATCTGCGTTGGACCCAGATCTAAGATCTCTATTGAAGAGTTTTGTAGTGGTTCTGAAAAACAAAACATTCCTGGAAAACTCTGCAAAAGAGTCTACTGCAGGCTGGATTTGAACCTGCGATTAACTCATATCAGTAGCGATGACTATCACTGCTTTTTAGATGGATACTTGCATAATTTTGGAGGTAACGATTGATTGAGCCGCGGTAGCCTAAATTATGGAGGCGTCGCTGATAGCGAAATTCGCGGGTTCAAATACTGTCGGCAGTCTAAAATTTCAATACCTACACATCAAATCACAAATCCATTAATCGCTTCTTACGAGACCCACGGGAAACTTATAGGGTTAATAATAATAATTCTTCGGGAAGATATAATTGGTGATGCTATTCAAATGCCGACTGGAACTCGTTATTCCCAACGGCCCCCGCGGAGAGACGAAAAATTCCCAACGGGCCCCGCGGGGGCCGATCCTCGGGGGCCGTTTGGAATAACGGACCGGAACCACAAGGCCCTGCAATTATTATGTTTACCAATAAATTTTCTTCTCAAGTCTGTGTCGAGTTTGAAATTGCTTCTGCAGTCGCTGATGAAATCATCCTCCCATCTCAATCCCAATTCCACAAGAGCAGGCAGCTTCTCCACCAGGCTGCCCAAGCCATACCCTCGAATGAGGTTGCTGTTCAGAGTTAATGTCTTCAACGTGGCGTGGTGAGGAAACAACCTGAAATATAAAATCTCTACTTCTGTTTTAACATTCAAATGGGTCAAACGAACCTCCGTCATACTTTTAGTTTATTTGCAGAATTTGCATACTCAGAATATGACATTTTTGTTTTATTATTTGTCATTCTCATACAATTTAAAACTATTCCCATACATTACCTACTACATTACTCAAAATGTTCAGCTGATTGCTATTTATATGCAATCGTCTAAAAAAGAAGGTGCTATTTAGGAGATAAATAATAGGTACAAATAGAAGAATGGCATCTGGATAAAAATATGTAGGTGTCATACTCACGGCAGAATCTCGTCGTAAAGAGTATTGTCAGAAAGATCGAGGTAAACCAAGCTTTTAGCAGCACTTATAATTTCAACCGGCAACTTATGCAACCGACAGTCTGTTATCTTCAAAGTATTTATACTTGGCGCCGCAGCTATCATTCTATCTGCCAACATCAGCGCTACATCTGGCAGAGCAGAGTCTATCTCCAAATATTTCAGATTCGTGCAGTTTTGTGGCCATTTTGGAAGATTTGTTTTTGTAAATCGCGTCAAATCGAGCCGTTCTAGATTTCTACAGTTTCCCCAATCCGTTATTGATGCTCCGTTTGTCAGTGATAAGTTTACCAGCTCCATAGTCATCGGAGGAATCTGTATGCCACTTACATCCAATGCTTTCAAATCAGTTAACTCTTCAAAATAGTTCGGAGTGTTGTTAAAAATGTCCTCAAAATGTTCATCATTCCTAATTGATAAAAAGTTTATCTGTAGGCCTTCGGTATAGTTTCCAGGCGGTAAAGCTTCTTTAATTTTAAAGCTTATAGAAAGTGACTTCACTATACTTGTATTTATGTTTAGTGCTTTGAATTCTGAGATGTATGTCGTGTTGATCGGAAAGCAATGACCAATAGAAACGCCTGTAAAAGACAACGTGTGGTTTGAAGGTGTGAAGGCGTCAGTCATACGGATATGCTCATAGCAGTACATACTTATGTCACTTCCGCCATGTAAGGAGTGGGTCATCATTCCTGTGAATCAATGATATAGACAATAAAGACAAGGTTTGATAAAGACAATAAACATTTTTGATTTCTTTACTTTTTGATTTGTTTGATTGAAGGCTTAGAAGAAGCATAGAATATATGGAACAAAATAGGTATACAGCTAGACGTATCAAAGGACGTATCATAAATACCAATGTCAAGGATAAGTAAAAGATATCCTATGAAAAATTCGGACCATTTCAATATGACATCAACATAGATACCAATGTCAAGGATTAGTAAAAGATATCCTATGCAAAATTCGGACCATTTGAATATGACATCAACATAGATACCAATGTCAAGGATTAGTAAAAGATATCCTATGCAAAATTCGGACCATTTGAATATGACATCAACATAGATACCAATGTCAAAGATTAGTAAAAGATATCCTATGCAAAGTTGGGACCATTTGAATATGACATCAACATAGATACTAATGTCAAGGATTAGTAAAAGATATCCTATGCAAAATTCGGACAATTTGAATTTGACACCAAAGATTTCCGTGCGAGATAAAATTGATGATAATTAAATTAACATCTCTTCACAAAACTTGTTCTAGAGTTGGATTTAGAATCTTATTTGAAGTTATATGTTACCTGTTTTTCCTTCGAATAAAATCTCGTACGGCTTGTAGGCCGGTAGAGCGAAGACACAGCATACAAAACATTGCACCATTAAAATTGTCCTCAAACACATCATTCTTATTTAAACTAATTGCTTTTTAATTATATAAATGCAAATCACAGCCTCTAGGAAGTCACAACACATTAAATTGTAACTATATAAACGCATTGAACTACATCGCTAAACGAAATACTTATTTCTATTTTGCAAACTCGAAGAGCACATTTTGTTATTCAACTCACTTCAGACTAGTTGCAACAACACTGCATCAGTGATCAAACGTTCTTGACACTAGAAGATACCTAATGTTATGATATTTTCCTGTGGCAGGCAATTATTTATTTCCTATTTATTTTTACACAAGGTGGGCCTAATGCCATGCATCATTCTCTACAGGCCAACTTAAGGATTAACAGAAAGGAAAATGATGCGGATGCAGTCGGGTGTGATATCAATTTACGATTAGTACCTATCTAAAAGATTTTATTTTATTTGTACAACTTACATTCAAATACCAACTAGTTTATCTAAATAATTATTACCTACCAAAATACCAATTTATTTTACATTTATTATACTGTTTACATTTATTTTTAAATATTGTAGAACGACGAATTCATGCTCATACATAAACATAACATTTTATGAGCAAAGTAATTTTTTAAATGGCAAATAGGCGGTAGCCAGCCGGAGGCTTCGCTAGTAATGGTAGCTAAGACGCAGGTTCAAATCCCGCCGGTTTCTACCTCCAACACGTTGATATTTTATAAATATATTATCTAAACAGTATCATCTTTTTGGACCCTGTATTGTCTGGTCTTACCCTCTCTCTCTCTAGTCCTGTCTGTCAATATTAATGAAACTGTGGTGACTTATTAAAAGATATAATATTATGATCCCACGTGGTCTTGTTGATTGACTAGTTATTTTATTACACCAAGATTTCCTGCAACTATTATACTAAGTACTACTTCAGTCATAACAGCCCTCTTTTAGGCATGGTCCTCCAATGGGTGCTCCATCTGTACTACTAACACCACTACCAACTGGGCTACAGCGGTTCTATTCTAGCCTGCGAATTAAGCGAGTACCTATAGTGTATGTATAGTGCGTTAGTGGCCAAGATAGATATAAATACTTGCTTAATTCACAGGGTAGGATAGTACCGCGGTAGCAAGTTGCATTTTGCATGTTTTCCACAAATTGTATACCTAAGTGTTTTAAAATTTGATATTAAATGATGATTGTCAATACAAGACAATACAGTGTTTCATGCATAATCTAAAATTGTACGCAGTTGGACTCGAGAGAGCAGTACGAAGGCAAATATTTGCTGTTAATTTTTATCAATCAAAAGTTGAGCCCGTTCTGTTTGCCCACGGGATTGGAGCTCGGTTGTTTATCAAACTGCTTGTCCGATTGTTCGTTGTGATTGGGAAATACCTACACTTCTAATTGGAACCAGCGACAGAGCCCGCTTTTCTCAGTTTTTTAAATTATTACGACACTGATTGATCCCCAATGGAATTGTCTGTATCGAGATGCATCGAACAAATACGGTAATATCAAGGACTGTCTTCCTAAAGACCGTATAAACCCTGGTGTCACGACCTCTATGGACACTGGCTGGTAATTTGCTACTGACCTTACCGACTTTTAGACACAACAGGCAATTTTGATGTGGCGACGTGTGCCATGGGCCGATGATATCCGGTTCTTGTATGGAACTTTGTAGGTACATTCTTTTGAAAAACGCATCGGACCAAAACTAAGTGGAGAAGGGAACCACTTCAAACGACAAGAACAAATATTAACGTGGCTGGCGGGAATCCATCGACCTACATCGGCTGTCATACAGGTGATAAACTTGTAATTCTACCTACAGCAAGGGTTATTGGTCAAGGGAAACTACCTCTATTATGAATAGGTTGGTGGTTAATAGTGATGTATCATCTACCTACGTATTACCTATCTAGTTTATAAATTCGAAAGTATTTCTGTCTATCTGCTAAACTTATTAATAAGTATTTGACAAAAACGTAGATGAGGCGGAAAGAAAGGACATACTTTTATTACCCAACTGCTTCAGGAGGGTTATATTTTTGAGAGTATGTGTGTATTTATGTAAAGGTATGTATCCAAATATTCGTTTTTAAAGGCTACATGTGAGGTGTCGTTAGATTTGTCTCTGTAGCGTGATTGGCACTGGCAAAATAAAAATTCAAAATTTCAAGATGACAGATTTTTATCACAAAATACAACTCTTTTGTTTTTTAATATATCCGCTTGTAGCCAAACAGCTTGGGTTTTCTGCAGCCCGCGCACTACTCAACCAGCTAGTCATATAGATAAATATAGTAAATTAAATCAAAAATATAGTAAATAATTTGGATTCTATTTTAGAGGTAGTATTTTAATAATCTCAGTCTTAAGACTCTATATTTGCAACAGGAAATTCTTGCCAATATTAATTCAACTGCTGTGAAGTTAGCCAAGCAACAAAACAAGTATTTTCTTGTTGTCATTGATATTAGAATCCGGTCAAGAGTAGAAAACAGCGTACCATCATCGCTGTTACAAAAATAAATAAAAATGTGATTTTATGTGTTCAATGGTCAATTATAGTGACAGTATGGATTTACAAAATCTGACTAAGATTTAAAATCATGTACAATGCTAGTTTTAGTACTTATCAAGAATGTATCATAAATTATGGACGATATCGACAGTGCTATTTGTTACAAGTACAAGTGCAAGTGAAATTAGTACATTAGTTGAACCGTGCAATATAGTATTTAGAGGAAATAAGTGTAAGAAACTTTTATATATAAATAATACATAACATTTTATATATAAGGTTACATTTAATTTAGTACATTTAATTTAAACGCTCACAAAACTGAACAACTTTTGTTAGAAATTTTTCTTCGATTTATTAAAAGACTTTGGTCCTCCCTTGCCTACAGATTACCTACAAACATGCTGAAAAAATTCAAAGTACATATAGGAAGTCATTTAATTTCAATGTATCGATGAAAAATTTCTAATAAAAGTTGTTTAGTTTTGTAAGTAAAAGTGCCGTGTGGTAGATTGAGGTACAGTTCAAGAAAAATATCTAAAATAGTAATACTATATTTTGCGATGATATCGTAAGAAGCGACTAAGGGATTTGAGAGTTGATGTGTTTTGCAATTTTAGGCGACAGGCTGACAATCAGTTAATAATATTGATACATGGTCTTCTAAATGACTATCCAACTTTTGTCAGACATGGTTTAAATTAATCTTGTTTCTGTTATTTTGCAGGGAGGGCATACTCAGACAATAAAACAAGCTTGGTCATCAATTGCTTAAATGAAACATGGTTGACTGACGATTTCCCATTTCCTAATGCAACACTGAGATACAAATATGTAACCATTAATCAATGTTTACCTGAGACGTATATCGACAAATTCAAGGCTATAAATATTGACTATGAGTTTATAGAGACACTTCAGTTGAACTTACACTTGCAGGAACCACTCACGTTGATGCTGACTGGAAGCTACTTCCAAGACCTCAAGATAAAACAGCTGGCAATTGAAATTTTTAACAAAGATCATACTGTCAGTAGTGTTTTACGAACAACATCAAATGTTTTCAAGTCTCTATCCAACTTAAGCACCTTACACGTGAAAGGCCTAGAAATACCTGCGTTATCTGAGGATTCACGCCTTGCTTACCTGACTTTGTCTGGTGGATCATTTTTAATAGAATGGGGTAATTGTGCACAATTGGAAAGATTTAATCTATCGAGTTATACTAGAACTGACTTCCCCAAGTGGCCGCATAATTGTTCAAGTCTAAGGTATTTGGAGATAGACCATCTTTTACCCGAAACAGCATTACTTGTGACAGAAAGAATGATTGAAGCAGCACCAAATCTTCACACGCTGAAAATGAATCACTGTCGATTGTACAAGTTGCCGCTGGAGATGCTAAATTCAGCCACAAAGCTGGTTCACCTGGATATTTCAGACAACAAGCTGTATGACAACCTATTTTGGTAAATATTGTTTCAGTCTCTCTATCCTTTTTGCGGATTTCTTCGAAAGTTACGACGTCATCATCATCACTCTTCAATAGGGACTTGTGCGGTTGCGAACTATGGGCCACTTTCTTTCCGTGCCCCAACTGCCCTAGCTCTTGCACTATACTAGGTTATTATTTTGTCAGTGCGCAAACTTTGCAGGGTGTTTCTACTCGTGATTATGATAAATTTTTACTATTGGACCACCTACAAATTCGCAAAAAGAAGTTTGGATTTTCCATAGAAAAATTAATACCTACTCGGCAAAAATGTATGGGACACCCAAAATTTTTTTTTAGATTTCTCAGGGGGCCCCATAGTAAAAGTTGTTCAGAATCACGAGTAGAAACATCCTGCAAAGTTTGCGCACTGACTAAATATAACCCTACAGGGCCTGCTCGAGGCTAATGCTAGAATAGAATTTAATTGTTGTGCATCGACTCGATGAAGAAGAAGACTACGTTGTATGAGTTAAATCATTAGGAAACTAAAACAACGGCATCTTCAATAGTTTTCTCAACAATCGGCAACAGCTACAACTGGTACAGAGTTGTGGACATGATGACTTCCATGACTTCCATTTTCTGACTTCCATTTCGAGATACCTATTTAACTTTCTGAACATTTGAGCGCACTCTCGTAGACGAAGCGCTTTTGAAGTGCTCAGTAATTTTTGAACGCTCATAATTACTTTGCTTTACGATGTTATTATTTTTAGGGCCTTTCCCTCAATTGTAACCTTGAAGACTTTGGACCTGAGCAGAAACCTGATTCGAGGGAATAACGGAGTGGGAAGCTTAGTGGCTAAGCTGCCGAAACTGAAGATCTTGCTACTAAGGGATGAGGAAAGTGTCTACAATACTTGCGGGGGAAGTGAAACCATTAAGACTGATTTGATATGTAGGTCTTCCTATGTAATCTAACTTTTTCAAGATGTTATATTTTAACATAATAACATGGCCATGCTACAATGCGGTCGGTGCAAGTGTGTAATTTTATTCTTGGGATTTTGGATGTCGGAATATGACGTCATAGATTTTGCACGGCAGTACATTACTGTAAAATCTGCAAAATGTTTCATTCAATATATTTTATTTACCATTTGCTATCATAATTACTGTATATCTTTTTTTGTGATGCTTGTGTATTTTAAAATATCATCATTTTCAGTACCTCTACAAAACTCTTCATTGGAATCTCTTGATCTTGGTTCAACGTATACATATTTGGATTGTTTCGAGGACACACATTTCTCAAAATTAAAGCGAATTATGATTTATCAAGCAACGGGATATTTAGAGGTACGGATAGCCAAGAAATTTCAAAGGATTGTTTCTAAAAGAAGAAGAAGAATTAAGGATTGCACGCGATTGACGGACTGACATTTAAAACTAGCGCATGCAGAGTATACAGGAGTGGACTGTTTTAGCTATAGATGTTAATGTAGAATTAATCTCCTTTATGTTTCAGCCTTTAAAAATGCCACTTACGGATGCGAGACATCTGGAAATCGATCTTGGTCCTTCAACTGTCCACGAAATACGGTTTAGTGAAGCTGATTATGAGACATTGCGAACGGAGGTACGACTTTTTTTTGTCTTTAGGTAAATGCTAGAACCATAATATGTCCTCTATATTCCATTTATTTCTTTATCTTTGTATCTAAAACTTTGTTTTCTTTTAGAATACAACATCGCCCACTCGTAATCTTACGATTCTCTTGAAATCCATCCGATGTGATCATTGTGCATACGCTTGGCTGGTACGTGCTCTGAGAGATTTCCCCCACATCATGTCCATACCCGACCTTCGATGCAACTATGAAAATGGCAACCCTATACTTGAAGAACCTGTAGAGCATATGGAATGTAATTCTTCTGGTGGCGACGGCTGTTTGTATATACAAAGCTGGAGCAATGGAAAAGTCATAGCCGAATGCAGTGAACGCTTTTGGAATAACTTGTACAAGCCAAATGAAACAGTCTTTAAATTTCCTTTGTATGGGTTAAACGTTTCTGGTATGGGCTTCACTACACTGCCGTCAAAGTGGCCAAATTCACAGGTAACACGTTTCTTTTGTATAGCTTTTGTTCGTACGAAGTACATGAGCAGAGCAAGACAACTCCTCGTACATGAACAACTTTGAGGGAGCGAACTCAAACACGAGGTCATTACAACAGAATCCACGATGTTCGGAGCACTATCCGTCGTCATTTGCATAATTTTGTACTCAATCATCATTATTATTATTATTGTCAGCCTGTGACGTCCCACTGCAGGGCAAAGGCCTCCCTCCCTTTCTTCCATTGTTCCCGGTTTTGGGCCGCCTCCATCCAATTCTGGTCTTGCGCATTTATTTCGTCGGTCCATCTCTTTCGAGGTCGACCGCGCGCCCGTTTTGCGTTAGGAGGGACCCAAATTGTGCAACTTTTTGCCCAGAGTTCGTTCGGCATCCTGGCAACGTGACCAGCCCAATCCCATTTTAAGAATGCTGCCTTCTGACCTACATCGATAATTTGTGTGCGGGATCGCAGCGTCGTGTTTCTAACTCGGTCTATAAGCTTGACCCCGAGTATGCTGCGCTCCATATTTCGTTGGCAGACCTTGAGCCTGGACTTCTGGATGTCAGTCAAAGACCAAGTCTGAGCTCCCTAGGTAAGGATGGGGAGAATGCACATGTCCATGAGTTTGCGCTTGAGTGTCAATGGAAGGGTGCCCTTCATAAGCTCTTTCATGGACCAATAGCTCTTCCAGGCATTTTCGATTCGTCTTTCGACTTCTTTATCCTGTCTGGCCTGGAAAGAGACTATTTGGCCCAAATAGATGTACTCATTGACATATGCAATTCTCTCTCCATCCACGTCTACGTTGTGCTCAGTACTGTTTGTCATCAGCTTGGTCTTCGACATATTCATCTTTAGCCCAACCTCAAGGCTTGCCTGGCTTAGTTCTTGAAGCATTTGATGTAGGTCAGAGGCTGTTGAAGAAAACAAGACGATATCATCGGCGAAGCGAAGGTTCGTGAGCTTCGCCTCGCCGACAATAATACCCTTATTTTCCCATTTTGGGTTCACCCTTTGAAACACCTCCTCCAGAGTAGCTGTAAAAAGTTTCGGGGACAACGGATCACCTTGTTTCACGCCTCTTTGTATGGGAAATGAAGGTCCGGGATTTTGCAGTTTAACTGAGGCAGTGCTGTTATTATAAATGTTTCTTAAAAGACTAATGTAAGTTGGGTGGATATTCTGGTTTTTTAAAGCTTGGAACATGGAACTATGGGTTAACATGTCGAAAGCTTTAGAGTAATCCACGAATGCCAGTGCCAATCATCATTAGCAGCTGTTATATGCAAGGCCTTAACTCCTCAAAAGTTCACGGTTTTAGTTTTAGGCCTTAGAGGCAAACTTTTCTGAATCGATTCTTCTATTTTAGTGGCTAGACCTTCGTCACAACCGCCTTTCTCACGGCACTACCGAGCAAGCATCAGCTCTGTTTTCTGGCGGACGACGTGTCTGGCTTGATGACAACTTGCTGCTCTGTGACTGTGACAATCGACCGCTGCTGGATGCCATTCAACGGCATCGACATCAGGTACCCGTCATCAATGGCTCTAGAAGAGTTTGCCTTCATTCAGACTCAAAACAATACCTTGCAATTAGCCTTGGCCATCAAAGAAATAAAGACTATTTTAGTTCAAAGCTAGGAATCCAATACTGAACATATACGTAGAATAAAGATCGTCTTGTTTCTTTCAGGTTCAAGATTATGATATGCTAAGCTGTGTGGGAACTGGTGAACCTTTGAGTTCAGTTTCCACAGACGTCCTTTGTCAAGTAGTCCAAACAATCTCTTTGAGTGCGGCTGGTGCTCTTATATTGGTAATTGGATTGATTGTGGTATTGTATCGGCGATATAAGGAGCAACTTCACGTATTCCTTTATTCTAAAGGATGGTGCTTGAGATGTCTGCAAGATCCAGATTCCGATGATAAGTAAGTGTGCTGCTCAAATACTTAACTTTCTTAATGATAGGTTGAGGTTATCAATCCCAAGTAATAATCATCATGATCATCATTCAACCCTTATCCCAGTTACTTGGATTCGGCGCAACATGTTTTGTTTGTACACAAAATCATGTTGCAAAAGGATTTGCCTTAATTTTAGAACCGACTGCCTGCCCGACGTAAACCCTCTTTGGGAATGCTATCGTAGGTGGTAAAACCGCCACTATAAATACAGTTGACCGTAGCATGGTCGGCAGATATTGTAGTTAAGGCAAAAAACTCTACGTCGTCTTTCACGAAACCCTCTGAGTACCTACATTATAGGTGGCAGAATTCTTAGTCGCTAAATCTTTCTCAGACGTGTTAAAATATTATTCTTCCAGGCCATACGACGCTTTCATCTCATTCGCTCACGAGGACCAGGAGTACGTGATGAACACTCTGCTACCAGGACTGGAGCAAAGATCAGAGCAATTTCGTATCTGTGTTCACTACCGTGACTGGCACGTGGGTGACTGGATACCAGCTCAAATCATGAGATCCGTACAGCTGTCTAAACGGACATTGATTGTACTGTCGAGAAGTTTTGTGGCATCTACTTGGAGTACCTTTGAATTCAGGTAAAGATTACAGCTTTAAGTCTCCATTAAGCGTGAATGGTATTAAGGATATTTCGAGAGTAAAGAATTCTATGTATAATACGGAAGAAGAAAATGACAATTAGAAAGCGGTAAGTTGAAATGACTGGAAAATACACCACCGTTTATACGGTGATCTATGCAATCAACTTCAAATTGCCAATAATTCTGTTCACTCTACAGATATTCCATTTCAAACGCAGACGAAGATCCCAAGGCAAAAGTTCTCGTCCTGATCAAAGACGACGTTCTTGACATGAAGCTGGATATGGAAATTCGAGGATATCTGACTTACAACACGTATTTGAGATGTGACGACCCTTGGTTCTGGGAGAAGCTGAGATATGGCATGCCGCATAGAGTGAAAGGAAAAACTGCAGGAAATGGAGGGTTAGAGGGAGATAGATGCGAGGAGATGTACATGAGAAACACTAATGCTGCGATTACTTATCCTGATTCAATAAGTAATACTCAGAGTTCTTTGCAGTCAGCATAAAGATAAGAATGTAAGCTGTTTCGTGCCTGAACAATAATTTCTGTCTTTACTTTGATTTTATTGTGAAAAATAATCTTTTGAAATTGATTTGTGTCGTTTTACTTTTATTGCTATAATCTGGAACGTATAGAAATTATGATGCTGTAGGTACATGTAAATACGTGTAAAAAAACATCCAGTGGTAAGCAAACCACTCCCCCCATTATTATCCCCCGTCATTCATCATGAACATCATCATCATTATTACCAAACTCATCAGCATTAATACCATAGTTATCAGTGTCATCATCATCATAGTCATCATCTATCATTCATTCATCATCACCAAAACAAAATACTACACATTTGTTCTCAAAAATTTTTTTTTTTTTCAACCAAATGGATTTTACTGCCTTACATTTTAATCCAATCGACAGGAAAATTATATCGGCGACAGGATACCAGCTCAAAACATGAGATTGGTACAGCTGTCTAAACGGACGCTTCTTCTTCTTTTTCGAGTGGCACAACGAGTCAACTCACGACCCGATGATTGTCCTGTCAAAAATTTCCTAATACATATCTACATAATTATATCACGTTCCCTTGCAGGGTAGGCAGAGCGCAAACAGAAATCTCAGAAGACTGTGTATCACCATAGTGACAGGTTGTCAGCCTTTCGCATAGAGTTACAATACATCAACTCTCATATATTCTAAGCCGGCACCACAGGGCACGGTCTGCAGCATTGATTTTATAATGCGGCTCTATCGTTGCCATCGAAGTCATCAAAGAATGCCTTATGCCAATAAATAACGCATCGTTCAAATATGCAGGTGTAGCCACAGCAAATTAGATTCAGAATCGTTGATCAGATCGAATAATTCGTGTAGTTTTGAAAGTTGCTACATTTATTCCTAAAGATGTCCAGATTAATATACTAAAAGCCCCCGAGGGAGGGACACGAGCCGGCGGTGGGGGAGGGGGGGAAAGGTCCCTTTTTTAAGGTTTTTGCTTATAACTCGAAAATTATTCATAATATCTGTTTAGTGACTTCTACATTAATTATCTACGTTAAATTTCCTATAAATTACGTTCAGAAATTTTTAGCGTACGATCAATACTTTAGGAGATACAGAGTATTAAAGGTAAAAAAATAAGAAACAATGTAGTTTTACAAATTTCAATTATAAAAAGAAATTACATTTTTTTTCACGGGTATGACGACTTATTACTCAAATTGTATTTCATCTTCGTCATCTTTATCACTAACATCGATGGGGGGTCCATTAGCACAAGCTCCTAGGCAGCCGTTACAGATAAAGACTACACTTAATGCCCACTTTTCGGCAACTGCGTGCAACCTGTGCAACCTGTGCCCAAAAAAGGCAGCCGTGCTGACCCTGCCAATTATAGACCTCTATACTCTGCAAGACTATGGAGCGTGTACTAAACAATCGGCTCCTGGCTTACCTCGAGAGCAACATTGATCTCCTTAACGACCGTCAATATGGCATCCGCCGCCGGCGGTCGACAGGGAACCTCCTCGTGCATGCCACCCACTCATGGAGCGAGGCTATCGAGAGGCACGGCGAAGTCCTCGCCTGGGTATCTCTGGATGTCTCAAAGACATTTGACAGGGTCTGGCACGCATGTCTTAGTAACAAGCTTCCCGCCTACGGGCTACCTGCTGGACTTTGCAACTGGATAGCAGATTTCTTGAGTGGACAGTCAATACGAGTGGTCCCAGAAGGACGCTCTTCAGATGAACAGGCTATTGATGCCGGCGTCCTCAAGGGTCTGTACTTTCCGCAACCCTATTCCTGCTGCACATCAATGATATGCTCACGCCCGACACCTTTGGGTATGCAGATGACAGCACGGTTGTTGATAGGTACCTGTCCAGTGCAAAGGCCAGCAATGAATCTACTCAGTCTTGTCGAGAGGCCCTAGTGAGTCGCCTAAACTTGAATCTTGAAGCAATATCCGATTGGGGTGATGCAAATCTTGTCAAGTTTAATGCATCTAAAACACAGGCATGTCTATTCTCCACTGAACGGAGTCCCTTCGACCTGACTCCCACTTTCCGAGGTGTATCCGTACCGATTTCCGACCATCTTGAGCTTCTTGGCATGAACCTTTCATCTGACCTGAACTTTAAACAATATATTGAGTCTTTGGCCACGACTGCAGCAAAAAGACTCGGAATTCTCTCAAAGGTCATGCGATACTTCACACCAGTACAGCTTTTACTATACCAAGCTCAAGTCCGTTCCTGCATGGAGTATTGCTGTCACCTATGGGACGCATCTGCCAAATACCAGCCGGCAGCCCTGGACTCGATTGAGAAGCGCGCCAAGAAACTCATCGCTGATAGGGCACTTACTGACGCAAAGTCGCAGAGCCTCGAACAACGTCGCAAGGTAGCTTCCTTGTCGGTATTCTACAGGATACATTTCGGGGGAGTGTGCACAGTCTCTCCATGACCTGATACCTCCGTCACCATTCCATCTCCGGTGCACGAGACGCCGGTTGGGATTCCACCCTTATATCGTAGACATCCTGCAAATTCGCACAAAGCGCTTCGCTTCTACATTTTTAGCATGTAAGAATAGTTTTTTAGCATGTCACAATTTGGTTTATTTAGATCCCTATAAATGTAGCCGAAAGTATTTTTTAATATCTTGTTTGTATTTATTACAGACCTTGGTCAAGTTTATAAACAACCCCGTTTTAGAATTTATGAAAGCCAATTTTAACTTAATTATCCACCAATAGATTGTCGCCTTAGAAGAAATTCAATTGCCACAAAAGAAAATCACTGCCAGATAAAATTTAAATAAAACCTCAAAACTCATTAAAAAGTCGCCGCTTTCTAGTTAAGATGCTACCTCAAATTAGTCGCCAAAGTAGTCTATTTAATATCCATTTTCAGTTTTTTGAGACCCGCAATGGTATCAATTTGTCGCCGCGTTAAATACATGTCTTTGTAAAACTATGTTGTTTCTTATTTTTTTACCTTTAATACTCTGTATCTCCTAAAGTATTGATCGTACAGTAAAAATGTTTGGATGTTATTTATAGAAAATTTAATGTAGATAATTAATGTAGAAGTCACTAAACAGATATTATGAATAATTTTCGAGTTACAAGCAAAAACCTCGAAAAAGAGACCTTTCCCCCCCTCCCCCACCGCCGGCTCTTGTCCCTCCCTCGGGGGCTTTTAGTATATTAATCTAGACATCTTTAGGAATAACTGTAGCAACTTTCAAAACTACACGAATTATTCGATCTGAATAAATTAATTTTCCCATACTAGTGGTAGAAAATGTTACAAGTGTATTATCATGAGAAGTTTTTTTTTTAATTTTGTTTGATTTATCGCGGGTTTTCATAGCTTCGGTTACATTCAATCTATTATGAATGATATTCAGTGCAGGCAACGATAAAGCCGTGGTAGCTTAGTAGGTGGGTGCTTCTTCGGAGCCTAAATTTTCGTTGTCCGGGAACAAAACACACCTTTTTTTAAAAAACTTAGGTATGGACTATTTTTTTATTAATAGTTCATACTTGTATCTAACTGGGACACAATGAAACTTTTGTATTTTAGTTAAACAAGACAGTTAAAAAAAAATTCAAACTGCTGAAATCTGATTCCCGTAACGTGTCCGCGCCCCAAAATTTGATACAAAACGGCTTGTATGTTTTTTACTGTATGATTTATCTACATAAACTATTTTTTTTTTTTATTAACAGATGTACAATGATACGGGAAAAAAATATTTCAAACGTGTAATTAAGGTCCATTTTGTTTTATAAATCATTTTAAAAATGTCCGGTACCTAGAACTGATTCCCGTGTAACGTCATTAAACCGCAAAAAACTTCCTATTAAACCACCCTGAAGGTGTGGTCTATCCACCATAGCTATTCCCTAGGAGTGCTCCAAATGCCATGGGAAGCAGAACGTGCCGCTCGTGCAGCATCACCCCACTACGAGGCCAAGAATCTGATTCCCGTGCATTTGGTTTCACTTAAAACTGATTCCCGTTTGTCGATTTTAAATTAAAGTATAAGTCACGAAATGGACCCATTATACTTAATTTAAAGCTCTTTAGGTTTACTACCTTATATGTTAATACTATTGTGTGAGACGCAAAAGGTTCGAGGTAATCTCAATTTTTCGATTTTTTCTGATTTCCGTCACACTGATTCCCGTGTACTTCTTGACACGGGAATCAGTGATTAGTACTTCAGAGGGCACGCCAAATCATAAATCTTAGTTGTTGTGTATGATTTCTTACACGGCGGTCGTTACACAACCATGTTATAGCCCTACTAGTAGTTTTATGTGTAGGTATTTTCCAAGTTACCTACCTACTTACTTACCTTCACCTAAGTACTTAGCTGGTTACCTACCTGCCTACTAACTTACCTATCTACCTGCCTACTGCTCAACTACCTACTTTATGACATTATTTACCTACTGATATCATAATATTACATAAAAATGGTATTTTACGTGACAAGGACATTTTACGACTGCAAAGTACTGCAAAAGGGACATTATGCGTCTGAATGCTACCTACCTAAGTACTTATCAACCTATTTTCGATTTTTTAGAAATAAATGAATTATTTTCTTGCCTACCTGATTTACCTAGCTACCTACGTACTTTACTATATTGATAATATCATATAACTTGTATTAGAACATTACGCCGAGAAACATTTTGCTACAGCGACATTCTGCGAAGGAGACATTATGTGCCTAAACCAGAACACCTAAGTAATCTAGCGGTGACATTAAATTGCAATAAATAAGTAGAAAAATAAATATATGTTAAGTTTATTAATGGTTTGTCATATTGAATAATCATATTTCTGATTCCCGTATTTCTAAATCTGATTCCCGTAGGCAGTAAATTTTATAATGTCAATATTTCGAAAATCTTTAATTTGAAATGAGTGCCTATGTCAAATATACCTTTGTTTCGTTCTATAATTTGACATACAGTGTAACATTACATCATAAATTGAAAAATGAAAACGACTACGGGAATCAGCCGAAGAACGCGATTTCGAAGAAGCACCCAGGTAAAGGCTTCGCTAGTACTGATGGCAAAACTTTAAAATTCTTACACCTACTCAGACACAACACACCTCTATAACTTTCCAAGGAAGACGGCATGGTCTATAATTTACCTACCTGCTGTTAGAGTCTTTCAAGTTCAAAATTGTTTACAACTTAAACAGTGTTTCCTTCAGATCGCCGTTCGGTAACATTGTCCATATTCACTTCTTCGACTTTTACTCCAGCATCAATTTTTCCACTAGTTTTACTTTTGGCTCTATGAGGCATAGCATAACGAAGCTTCTCCCAAAACCATGGATCGTCGCAGGTTAAGTATGTATTGTAGGTGATGTATTTCTTCAGTTCAGTATCTAAATCCATGTCGAGAATGTCGTCTCTGATCAGGACTAATACTTTGGCGCTGGGTTCTTCTGCTGCATTTGCCAAAGCGTACCTAGAAAAATAATTGGAAATCATATTCGTAATGGAGTAGTACTTCCTAAAGAGCATAATATATGTCATTAGAAATGGTTGAAAAGTTTTTTGGGGCGTAGCAAGGCCGTATTGACTCATTGGTTGAAGCAATAGCAAGGCTTTGGTCAAATCCCAGCACGTGAGCAAATTTTGATAGTAAGTATATTTTTGTGCAAAATTTGGAATCCAACTTATCCATACCTAAGCTCCAAAGTACTCCAAGTAGACGCAACGAAGCTCCTTGACAGAACAATCAGCGTGCGTTTAGACAGCTGCACGGACCTCATGATCTGAGCCGGTATCCAGTCACCCACGTGCCAGTCGCGGTAGTGCACGCAGACGCGAAACTGCTCCGGGGCGTTCTCCAGCCCTGGCAGCAGCGTGTTCATCACGTACTCCTGGTCCTCGTGAGCGAATGAGATGAAAGCATCATATGGCCTGAATAATCAAGACAATATTTTAGTATCGGATCTCATTTGTATAAAAGAATGTGGCATGACATAGTCTGGCAACAGCATTTTCTCGCTTATTTTATAAAGAGTGTTTCTCGTTTCTTCTCATCCTTTAATGAAGCTGTTAACTAAAAAAAAATCGCATCCTATGGCAACACACTAATCGAAAACATTTAAACGTCGCGTGGGTAAAAAACCTTCTTCGCTAGGAATCAGGGCATGACGTGAGTGTGTGTGTGGAAGATACTCGTATCATGCTCAAAAGTTACAGTAGGCTTACTTGTCGTCGGGGTCTCGTTTCTGTAAACAGCTTATGCACCATCCTCTTGAGTACAAGAACATTCGAACTTGCTCCCCATACCGGCGCAGTAGCACCACCAAAACTTTAATGATCACTACCAGGACCCCACACACACTTAGGGAGACAACAAAAGCTAATTGGCAGAGCGCAGATTTTGTTATTGAGCTCAGTGGTTCACCAGTACCCGCGCATTTGAGCTTATCGTAGTCTTGAACCTGAAAAATTTACAAATAGTTTAATTTTTAAAAGAAAATGCATAAAGTTTTGAACACAGAAAGCTTGGCGGAGAATCACGTCAAAGATGACTCCACTCTTTAACTACAATGTGCTCTGATGCATCTTGAAGATTTGTCTAGAACCATTGCACACGCATAAAGAGGTACCCCAAGAAATAGATCGTGGAACCTTTGTCCAGAAGGCAATGCGCTACGGATCTCCCCTCGAGGTCTGGTTGCAACATACTCTTTTCCTCTTTTGTTTGTGTTTACTATTTAAGTTTAAAAGAACTCATGAATGAATTTAAAATCAGACCTGATTGTGATAACGTTGTATGGCGTCCAGGAACACCCAGTTATCGCATTCGCACATCAGCAGGTTACCATCAAGCCAAACTCTTCGCCCGTTAGCGAATAGTGCAGTAGCCTGCTCTAAGTTGCCGCGGGCAATTCGGTTGTGGCGAAGGTCAAGCCACTGCAAAAAAACAAGTTGTAGAATAATATAATTGGTAGAATAACCTTCCAGACCTTCCAGATGCGGAGTCCTGAGAAGACACACACACACACACACACACACACACACACACACACACACACACACACACACACACACACACAAAGTTGATATTAATTTGTTCCACACTTAATAAGAGTTCCCACTTAGATAATGATAGGTCATTCATCTAAGACACCAATCTTTATCTAAGAGTTCCCAGTTATGACAGGCTGAATCATTTGACTGATCCTACGTAGTCCGAGTTCTTAATGGGCAGTTTGTATGGAGGTATGGTCCCATCTGGCAGAAATAATGAAACTTGGCATGTGTGTAGCTTACATATGTAAGCTTCAGGAAAAGAAGGGAAGCAAGTTGGACTTCCTTTACCCTTTTATGTCCCAAATTTCAGTTATCTTTTTTTCTCGAAACGATTAAAGATAGGAGAAATTTCTCAAGGTAAGAAATATTCCTTATAAAATTGTCTACATAATTGTTCTTGGGTCGATGTTGATAGGACTTATACTTTTCGAGTTATGCTTCTGGGAAACCCATCATTTTTTTAAAGGTGACTTCCAGCTCTGAATTAGCCATAACTACCATGTGATAGAATATTCTTTCAAACTTGCTATTGGCTTTTATTAGTTAGGTAGTCTACAAAGGAAACCCGCAGAGACAACACTTCAATCACGCCTGTGGGGATGGGGGGAGGGGGGCAAAGTTTATTTTTTCCGAGCTGAACTTGAGGACTTCTGACTCCCTAAGTAAATGTGACACGAGAAATTGAGTATCATTTTCGAATATATTAAAGACGGGAGTATTCATTTCTGGAACGCTCTTTGGTACATTTCATACAAAAATATAAAAATATTAAGTGAAATAAGAAAAAAATATGTTTCGTTCTCATTCAAACGCTGTTTTCTTCATGACCTTGAGACATATTTACTAGATAATAACACATACTCGAAGACATACTCACTCACCCTTATTATAAAACCATATTTTATTTTTGAAAATATTAGAAAATACCTAGCCTACGGAAGCCTAAATATTTTTACAAAGTTATGTTTGTAGCTGGAAAAATTTCAACTTCATAGATTTTGTATGCAAAAATAAGATTATATATTAATACCAACCGCAAACTTATATTTCTCAATTGTCGCTAAACCATTCCAGATAGAGAAATGCCTTCATAGGGAATGTTGTTTATACTGAAGGGTAGTTTTTGTTGGAATAAAGAAATTGAGGATCTGGAGTACTTGATGTTTAAGAAGACATTACAGTATCTCGAATAGTTTAGCTGGGCTGTTGATATTCCACATCAAGTACTCCAGATCTTCAATTTCTACATATCAACATAAACAACTCTTCAGTATAAACAACATTTCCTATGAGGGCATTTCTCTATCTGGAATGGTTTAGCGACAATTGAGAAATATACGTTTGCGGTTGGTAATCTTATTTTTGCATACAAAATCTATGAATTTGAAATTTTTCCAGCTACAAACATAACTTTGTAAAAATATTTAGGCTTCCGTAGGCTAGGTATTTTCTAATATTTTCAAAAATAAAATATGGTTTTATAATAAGAATGAGTATGTCTTCGAGTATATGTTATTATCTAGTAAATATGTCTCAAGGTCATGAAGAAAACAGCGTTTGAATGAGAACGAAACATATTTTTTTCTTATTTCACTTAATATTTTTATATTTTTGTATGAAATGTACCAAAGAGCGTTCCAGAAATGAATACTCCCGTCTTTAATATATTCGAAAATGATACTCAATTTCTCGTGTCACTTTTACTTAAGGAGTCAGAAGTCCTCAAGTTCAGCTCGGAAAAAATAAACTTTGCCCCCCTCCCCCCATCCCCACAGGCGTGATTGAAGTGTTGTCTCTGCGGGTTTCCTTTGTAGACTACCTAACTAATAAAAGCCAATAGCAAGTTTGAAAGAATATTCTATCACATGGTAGTTATGGCTAATTCAGAGCTGGAAGTCACCTTTAAAAAAATGATGGGTTTCCCAGAAGCATAACTCGAAAAGTATAAGTCCTATCAACATCGACCCAAGAACAATTATGTAGACAATTTTATAAGGAATATTTCTTACCTTGAGAAATTTCTCCTATCTTTAATCGTTTCCGAGAAAAATAAAGATAACTGAAATTTGGGACATAAAAGGGGGGGTAAAGGGGGGAAGCAGGGGGGGTCCAACTTGCTTCCCTTCTTTTCCTGAAGCTTACATATGTAAGCTACACACATGCCAAGTTTCATCATTTCTGCCAGATGGGACCATACTTCCAGCTAAGGAGCCGTACTAACGGGGCAAGTTCAAGGGCAAGTTCCACAGAATAGAGACGAGAGCGAGACGCGACGACTCTTACTACTACTCTGTGAGCTACTCCACCAGGCTTTCTTACTACTTGCTCGTGTCAACAAAATGTCAATTGCACACAATGTTGTACGGATAGCCAAAAAAGTTCACTACTCACTAAAGAGTTCATTCATGTAACTATAGTTACACAGATGAATACCCTCGTTCTTTGTACGCCCGTGTAACTTATGCAAAAAAATATACAAATATTTTAAGGGGTGAATCAGTTCATGAAACTAAATAAAAATACCGACATCTGATACAAAGTGTCTTTGTTGGCCAGGTCAGTGTGTATGAGATAGCCAAATTTTTCATATTTCGACATGGACTGATTAACGTTGTGAAGATTTTTTGTTCCTGTTTTTCATATTTCGACATGGACTGATTAACGTTGTGAAGATTTTTTGTTCCTGAGGCAAAGTTGATCTGTGTCATGAACTAGTTCACTCTTTTAAATATTTACAGTATTTTTTTACCATTTTAATAATAATAAATATTCATTTATTACAAATACTACCTTTCCAAAGTACAATCACAGAGCAAAGATTCGTTTCGCTCGCTACTAGAGGCGCTGGTTAGTATTAGCAATAGACCCGACAGGGAATGGTCTATGGCCAGATGATTCTGGCACTGACACCACGATGTCCTTTTGCGATATTAGAAATAACAAAATTAATACCTGCAGCATTTCCGGTAACGTTGAATGCAGAGTGGAAACAGCTTGTCCAGAAACATTCAAACCTTGCAACGGCAGCAGATTATCTATATTTTTCCAACCTTCTAGGTTACACTTCGCTGTTACTTTGCCATCGTTCCAGCTTTTCCTGTACGTGCATCCATCTCTATCTCTATTATCCGTTAGGTCACATTCCAAGTCTTCTCTTGCCACCTTCAGAATTGGTCTCCGATGGTCATTGACGCAAAGAATATTTGGCACCATTAACATATCAGGAAAGTCTCGAATACCTCGGGCGAGCCAGCCATTTTGGCAGTCACAGTCAGTTAGAATCACATGTTCCAATATGAGTTTGCTGTTATAGATATGCGGGTTAGTTGAATTCTGCGGAAAACGAAACGAGAACCGCCATGAATTGTGTGATTTTGTGTTTCAAAAATATTTACTTACATAATTATAAAGCAAAGAAATGATATATTTGGGTCTAAAACCGTAATTATAAAAGTTGTACTATTTCAGCAAGACGTAGTATTTTCTGAATGGCCCAATGGACTATTACAAGTTCTTATGGTTATTATAAGATATTGCTTGATACAAATAATCAGCTCCTTTTATGTAAATATACATAAATTGTTGTTAAAATACAAGTAATTTTCATACTTCTAATCGCAAGCGGTCATAGTCGTGTTCATTGAAGGAAATTGTAGTCCCGTATTGCCATGAAATATCAATCATAAGACGTCCTTCTGTGCTTCGTGGAAGATTCATGAACTGGAAAATAAATTAACTGGTTGTTCATTTGTTCGCAAATCAAAAAACCTATTTGTAACAAAATTGTTAACCACTGAATACGGTTTTTTTTTCATATTTGTTTGATTATATAAAATATCGTTGTGTTACATGATATTTCCAGTAATTACCTTTAAATTCATGTCCTCGGAGCTCGGCACGATTGGTGAAAATGCGAGTCGTTTCAGGTTTTTAAATTGTATTGCCTTGAAACAGTCCAACTGTACATCTGTTGCGGCCAGGTCTAAGATCTCTATTGAAGAGTTTTGTAGAAGTTCTAAAATCAAAACATACATACATAATATCACGCCTATATCTCTTGCGGGACAAGCAGAGTGTGAAAGGCTGTAAAAACAACCATATGCCTTCACCACGTCTGCCAATTTATGAGAGTCGGTCACTCGGAAGACTGTGTATCACTAGTGACAGGTTGTCAGCCTGTCACCGAAAATTGCAGTACATCAACTCTCGAACCCCTTAGTCTTTACTCACGGTAAAGATATGGGTTGATGCTATTCTAAATTGGCACCATACCGCAAATCACAACATTTGTGTCGTATTTGCGTCGAAAGGTTTTGACGCTTATCTTATCTATGAAAATTTATTTAGGGTGAAATGTAACTAGTAACCAGTCGTGAAAACTTTGATAAATAACTTTCCTTAACAAATATAGAACAAAATAGGAAAAATATTGGGCCTTTCAAAGTAACTCAAATCAGCTGATCGGCAATTTTGTATGCGTATTTTTATGTTCCTTAGCGAAAGTTGTTCCTAATCGCCAGTCAGTTGTTGCTTTCTGTCACAAGTAAAATTTCACCCAGTATAGCCAAATTATATTATATTTAGGTACCTACCAATAAATTTTCTTCTCAAGTTTGTCTCGAGGTTGCTTGTACAGTCGCTTATCAAATTGTTCTCAAATTGCAGCTTCAGTTCTACAAGACCAGGCAGCTTCTCCACCAGGCTGCCCAAGCCATAGCCTTTAATATGGTTCTTGCTTAGGTCCAGAGTCTTTAATGTGGCATGATAGGGAAACAACCTAAAATACGAAAAGTCGAACAATTACCTAACTAATTTTATAATTCTGTTCTCGTCTTTTTTCCAGAATAGTACTGCAGGCTGATATACTTATCTTTTGCTAAATATTGTTATATACATATAGGTATAAGAAACAAGTTGTTCAAGGCTACAAAAGAAAGAAATCTGGAGAAAGTTAGGTAACCAATTTGTTGAAAAGGTAATAAGTGTATAGAAATCTAGGGATGGATATTCAAAGCACTTTCCGAATGATCCCAGAAAAGAACGGACCAATGAGAATGTAATACGAACGACGAAGAAACGACGATCTGTAGACATACTTAAAGAAATACAAACATACATATATCACGCCTATCACCTTGCGGATTAGGCAAAGCGTAAACGGCTGTAAAACGGCCATTACAAAAGTTTTAGAGTCACTCAGAAGACTGTGTATCACCATAGTGACAGATCGACAGCCTGTTGAATAAAATTGCAATACACAATATCACAACTCTCAAATCCCTAGTCGCTTCTTACGAAAGCGACGAGAAAGATATGAGGTGATGCTATTCTAAGCAGGCAAATAATACTCACAGAAACAATTCGTCATAAAGCATATTACTCATGAGATCGAGGTAAACCAAGTTCTTAGCAGCTTTTATCATTTCAATCGGCAATTTATGCAAACGACAGTGCGTTATCTTCAAAGTGTGGATACTTGGAGCCGCAGCCATCATTCTGTCCGTCATCATCAGCGCTATATCTGGCAGAGCAAAGTCTATCTTCAAATGCTTTAGTTTTGTGCAATTCTGTGGCCATATTGGAAGGCTCGTATTCGTTTTTTCCATTTCTATCAAATCGAGTCGTTCTATATGTCCACAGTTTCCCCAGTCTGTTATTGATGCTCTATGCGACAGGGATAAGTTTACCAGTTCCATAGTCATCGGTAGCGGTGGAATAATTATGTCGCTTACGTACATTGTTTTCAAATTGGCTAGCTCTTCTAAGAAGTTCGGAGTATTGTTGAAAACGTACTCGAAACTCTCATCATTCCACATTGATAAGAAGTTTATAGGGAGACCAGCGGTGTAGTTTCCAGGCGGTAAAGCTTCTTTTACTTTAAGTTTTAGGGTCAATGACCGAATTATACTTGTGTTAATATTAAGAGCTTTGAATTCCAACATATACGTTGTGTTAATAGGATAGCAATAAGATACAAACACTTCTGTAAAAGACAATGTTTCGTTCGGGGCTGTAAACGCGTAAGTCATACGAACATGGTCGTCGCAGTACATATTTATCATATTTATGTATCTCCTGTCGTGCGTTATCTTTCCTGTAAATAAATACCTAAAGCTGTAGTAAATCATCCAAATACTAAATTTAAAGAAATCGTACAGGCAGTTCTGTATATGTTCGTTATCTGCGCCAGTTAGGTTAGGTTAGGTCAGGTCAGGCCGTACTTTTCTACCTGCTGAAGTGATTTCTTTACTTTTTTCGAATGTACGTTAGTGGTTATGTATGATAATGGCTCAATAGAATACATGTCTTACCTTTTTCTCCCTCGAATAAAACTTCGACTGGTAAAGTACAGGCACAACAAATGAAACATTGCACAAATAGACATTTAATCAAATACTTCATGATTACATAGAATGCAAATCATAGTCTCTTTGATGTCACGATATTATTTATTGAACCATATCAGATTGAACCATAGCAGTACATTAAAATGGTCATCGGTAGATAAATTAAGTATAAAGAGGTTTTTGCAAGGAAAATAATAATCGAAATTCTGTTATTTCACTCACTTCAGACTAGTTGCAACCACACAATATCACTGATAAAATGTTAGGATATTTTCCTGTAGCAGTAAATTAATATACCTATCGAAAATATTCAAACTAAATTAACAATGTTAAAACTCTATAGCTGACCAAAAGAATTTGAATGCTCAGACCAAAACAATAGTGGTGTTTGTATACCTACCTATGTGTGTAGACACACTACCACCGAAATTCGGCGGTTGAATTCAGTTCCGTCACTTTTCGGCGTTTTCGGTTGGGATGGGACGATACACTATAAGCGCCGAAATTACGCGACCAAAATTCGGCGGCTGATTCTACGTTCTGACGTATTCGGTTGACAGCCGGGTTGCGTATATACGAACCCAATGTCTGTATGCAAGTGACTTGCATAGTTACAAGTCACTTGCATAGTTAAAATTCACTTGCATAGTTACAACTCACTTGCATAGTTTAAATTCACTTGCATAGCTACAAGTCACTTGCATAGTCACTTGCATTTTTACAAGTCACTAACATAGTTACAAGCCACTTGCATAGTTATATGTCACTTGAATAGTTACATGTCACTTGAATAGTTGTAACTTTGCATTTCATGTAATTTTAAGGAGGATGGTACGAGTGCTGAGTTAATGTCTGATACTTTACAACCCGACTTCAATAGAAAGTATGGGTACGTCTGTGTGGTATGTAGTCCGGTTTGTATTTATATTGTGTGCAATCCGTAATGCAAATAACATTGCTGGCGTAATTGCGCCGAATCCCATCGCGTAATTTCGGTCGTAGTGTGTCGAGGCACTTATGTGGAGCCAGCCAACCCAATAATTGGTAGCGCCGATTTGGACTCTCTTCTACCGATTGTAGCACAACTTCTTCTGGTGACATAAAATTTTGTAAAAAATAATGATTGGCATTTCTTCTTCTTCTTTGGGCGGTGTTTTGATTTTTGAATTAGGTACATCAAAAATAGAGTAGGTAATTAATTCTAATACTTGGATTGAAACAACCGAAGATTTTGGGGAAACTTGGACTAATTTACCCTATTAAATATTTGCAGTATTTCTTTTTTTGCAAACTGTACCTACAATCGAATCGGGGTATTAATATGTGTAACTATAGTTACATGAATGGTTAAGTGAGTAATGATCTTTTTTGCTATCGGTACAACATATTATCTTAATGTCAATTTAAAAGCCTGATTTTATCATAAACCTGAGACATATATTTGGATCAGGTGTTTTTTTTTCTATTTCGTTTATTAGAAGATCAAATCACCAGTATGAATAAATGCCCGCATGCCGGTAACACACTGACTCTCATACACTGTAGTAGGTACAGTTGTAACAGGAAATTCGTGTCAATACTAATTCCACTCAGCGATCCAACTGGCTGTGCCGTGAAGTTAGCCAAGCAGTAAAACTTGTACCCATTTTGCTTCTTGTTTTTGACATTGGAAAGGTCATGAGTACCTAGTGCAAAACCTAGTGAAATAACGACGCTGTTACAAAAAAATACTTATAAGAATTTTAAGTATTGAGTCTTCTATGATGACAACTTTGCTTTCGTTTTAAATAATGTTTCTCATATTATGGACAATATTGACAGTGCTGTTTATTATAAGTGCAAGTGAAAATAGAACATTAGTCGAACCATACAGTGTTGTTTATGGTAAAAATAATTGTAAGGAACCTTTTATTTTGATTGTGGTTGTGTAGATTTTGTAGTTTGTTTTCAGATACATCACAGACATTCAGCGTAATTTTGGTAAAAACATCCATTTTATGTTTCCATTTTATTTTGCAGTGATCGCATATTCGGTCAATAGTACAAGCTTGGTTATAGATAATTGCTTTAAACAAACATCGTTGACTGATGATTTCCAATCTCCTAATGTTACACTGAGATTTAAACATGTAATTATAAATGAATGTTTACCTGAGAAATTAATAAAAAAATTTAAGGTTATCAATATTGACTTTGAGTTTATAGAGACAGTTAATTTAATTTTACACTTGAAGAAACCACTTAGCCTAATGCCAGCTGAAAGCTACTTTCAAGACCTCAAGATACAACACCTGACAATAGAAAATTTTAGTAAAGAACGTACCATTTTACAAGCGACACCAAATTTTTTCATGTTTCTATCTAACTTAAGCACCTTATACGTGAAAGGCCTAGAAATACCTCCGTTATCAGAGGATTTACGACTAGCAAACCTGACACTAACTGATGGATCATTTCTAACTAAATGGGGTAATTGTGCACATTTGGAAAGATTTCATATATCGAGTTATTCAAGAAGTGACTTCCCCAAATGGCCACAAAAATGTGCAAAGCTAACATATTTAGATATAAACAATCTTCTGCCGAATGCAGTGCTACATGTGACAGAAAAAATGATTGAAGCTGCACCAAATCTTCGTACGTTGAAAATTAATAACTGTCGACTGTTCGATCTGCCGATAGAAATGCTAAATTGTGCCACACATCTGGTTCATCTCGATTTGTCAGATAACAATCTGTATGATGACCGATTCGGGTAATTACACTATCTTTATTGGGCATATACCATATATGTACAATACATAACTATGACATCCTTTAGGGACATATTATACAGGGTTACTGGTAATTGGTCACCTTCCCGTTAAGGAGTGATAGTATAGGTAATTTGCAATCGAAATCACCCTTAAGTGAACCCATTTCGAGATAATTAAGTTTTTGTATGGAATATTGGGTCCCACACACTAAAAAACTTAATAAAAAATAAAGTACTAAATGTAATCAAAAACTTTTAACCAGTAACCTTGTATATAAGTAATCTGTGCGTATTACAAAATAAAGTTTAACCACTTTAACCATTATTAGTGGAAAATTAAGATTCACATTTTTATTATCATCATTCATCACATTAAATTTCATTTATTTCTCTTCTTTGTCGGGGATATTGAAAGTGTCTAACTACTGAGCATTATTTTTATATATTTTTAGGAACTTTCCCTCGATTAAAACCTTGGAGACTTTAGACCTGAGCAAAAATCCGATTCTAGGAGAAAGCGGACTAGGTAGCTTGGTAGTTAAATTGCCAGCTTTAAAGGCGTTGCTGCTAAGGGACCAGAATGATATTTACAATTTCTGCGATGGGGGCAATATTAACATAAAAACTAATCTAATAAGTAAGTTACCTTTATTATCATCGAAGTTTTAGAAAACCTCCTTAAAAAACTATAATCATTTATCATCATTTACAGTACCTTTACAAAATTCATCATTGGAATATCTTGATTTTGGTTCGACGCCTACAGATATCAATTGTATTGAAGACACACACTTCTCGAAATTGAAGCGAGTTATCATTTATCAACCAAGAGGTAGTTTTGAGGTATACAATACATATAAATAATATCAGGTAGAATTCATTTAAGTCATCAGACGGCTTCCAACACTTTTCTTCAAGTAATACCTCTTCCACACTGCTTTATTTGAAGCAGCAACTGAAACTGTTGAGATGGTCGATCGGTTGTCACGATTAAAGGAGTTTTGCTTATGTTATAATCAGGGATTTCAATTCGTAATTTCAGCCATTAAAAATGCCACTTACCGATGCGGGACACATGGAAATTGATTTTGATCCTTCAACTCTCTTCAGGATTCGGTTTAGTGAAGCAGATTATGAGACGTTGCGAACAGAAGTAAAGTATCTACGATTTTCTTTTTTAAATAAAGTAAAAATATAATTTTTTTTTTTTTATGTAGCCTGTATAATGTCCCACTGCAGTCCCACATAAAAAAAAAAATATATATATATATAATTATGTCTATTTAACAAACAACATGCAAAATTAACAACATAACTCCTTAACAAGCCTAGTACACCGCATGAAGTAGAAAAAAGTATTGCCCGGTTTATAGAAGAAAGGGACCCGAAATGGTTACGTGGGTCATTCTACAGAACAACGAAATTTGTGTTCGCGACTTATAAATTGAAAAGTATCGCTTGCAGAAGGGCACTTTTTGTTAACGTTTGAAATGGCTACTTATTCTACATGACAGTCGACAATAGGAACCAATAATGTAATAATTTAGCCGATTTTTTTTGTTAACAGTACGTGACATGTCACGTCCTGTCGACTGTTCGCGTGAGCCCGGCTAAGGTTTAGCAGCAATTATAAAATTAACTTATATAAATATGACACTACAGATCCTCGATAATTAACTTCTATAGGGTGTATTTGTATTAGTGGCGGATCCGTTAAGGGTGTGTTCTGTCAATGAAACTGAACAACTTTCCCCAAGGAACATAGGTCCAAATACGAAAAAAAAATTTGGTCTTCCCATACTAAGTGTGTTGGCCGGCTGGGTCAATTTGTATGGGATGGCCAAATTTTTTTTTCATATTTCGACCTATGTTCCTTGGGGAAAGTTGTTCAGTTTCATTGACAGAACACACCCTTAACGGATGCGCCACTAATAAAAATACACCCTATATATCCTTAACTTATCACTTCTAAAATAACAAAAAATTATGTCCAGAACAAAAGAATTAACAAGTGATTCTACAAGCGTTATAAAAATCTTGTCACTTCTGTCGACAGTTCAAAAAATAACTCTCAAATTAAGAATTTTGATAGTTTTGATCATTTATTTGGATTAAAATGGCAATACTATAGTCATTTGTTAGGACAAATGCTAAAAATTGCGTTTGAGCGTTAAATTGTGGCCAAAAAATGATTTGAGAACTAGTTCTACAGCCGTGTCAAAGTTAACGAGTCACTTCTAAATTGGATATACAAAAGATAAGCAACGGATTAAAAATAATTCGTGAGTTGAGCCTTGTTTGAAACGTTGATAAATATTCTAAAACTGATTGAATTCAATATAAACTCAGTATTTTACTGTTTTTGTGACGGTATTGTAAAAATTCTCACATCTGTCGACGTCACTCCTGTTGACAAAGTTGCCGACAGAAGTGATATTCGGCGACAGAAGTGACTTTTTTGGGTAATTGCACGGTAATAGATAAAAAAGTACTTAATTTTTTTTTACTAATTGTCTTTAATAAACTGCATAAAGGTGAATTCATCAAACCCGTAGCTTAAATCGTGAGTATTTTTGGGATCATCACCTATGACTTTCAAATATAAAATAAAGGTTTATCGTCGTAAAAAATACATAATTTGTGGCATTAATAACTTTGCAAGTTAACTTTGCTCTTTATTTCCACCAACTATCTCGCATAGTTTCTCCAGACTTTATTCAAGGTGAATAATATTCTCCAAAAAACTCGTAATCAGTTCCACCAAAGCACAGGCTTCAAGACAATCACTAGATTTAGTTATCTGTTGCTTACTGCTTACCACATTATTTTTACAGGAATTCCCAGGTTTTTTGGTTTAATAAAATGTGCTTTGGAAGCGACGGTGATGTTACCGATGATAGGCAGACACCACGAAAACACGCCAAAACCTAACAGAGTGAACCCCAAATAATTCAATCATAATAACAGAAAAGTAAAAATATTTTGGGTTAGGGCTTACTCATTAGCGATGATAAAGCTTTACTAATTAAGTTCTATCATCGATTAAGAGTGTTATCGTCATCACCCGACGAAGATTTTTTTTATTACTGTCGACATAAGTGATGTCAGTTCTGTCGACATTTCTTGGTATATTTTTTTTAACTGACATTTAGTAGTCGGATACTGGTTGACTTGAAAATATTATGACTTATAATGTTTAATTAAAGTTTAGAACTACTTTTTACTTGTGTACCGATTTTGTTTATGTTTAAACATGTGATATTCATCACTTCTGTCGCCATGTGTGTCACGTCTGTCGACGTACAAAAAGTGAATATTTAATTTTTATCGATTAATTTGGAATATTGATCTGTAATACTATTTTTGTAAAGTTAGTATGACACTAACATGTACTTTAAGCAAAAAAAACTTAATAAAAGTACAATTTTTAATTAATTTATTTTTATTTGCCACTTCGTAGAACCACCCACGTACGGTATCAAGTGAAAGAGCTTTACGAGACGATTTTCAATTAGCAAAGTAGACAATTCCATGGACTGATTCAACCAAGATTCAACGCATAAAATTATTTTTTTTTTACATTCTGTGTAGTATCATGGATATAAACCGGAGGTATATTAATCTATATAACTATAGTTAGGTACATAAAATATTAACTACAAAATGACGTTCACGTCAAACGAGAAAACAATTGCACAAGATATTGTAGGTACGGATAGCATAAAAATGTTCACAGGCCCGTGTTGCTTGAAGAGTAACTACTTCGGTTATAATTTCTTAAGATGTAGCTAAAATAATAAATACAGGTTAACTTTTTTTGCTTTTAGAATTCAACAAACACAAGGCGTAATCTCACAATCCTGTTAAACTACATCCGATGTGATGTTTGTGCAAACGCTTGGCTAGTGCGCGCTCTGAAGGATTTTCCCCACATCATGTCCATTCCTGGTCTTCGTTGCAACGATCAAAACGGCAATTACGTACTTGAAGAGCCTGTGGAACGTATGGAATGTGATAAAACAGATGGAGACGGCTGCGTTTATAAACGAAACTGGAGCGATATGACAGTCATAGCCGAATGCAGTGAATGGTTTTGGAATGAGACGCACACGCCAAATAAAACAGCTTTTGAATATCCCTTGTACGGGTTGAATGTTTCTGGGTTAAAACTCACCACATTTCAATCAAAGTGGCCAGATTCACAGGTAATAAGTGATGTCATTATATTTAATAGGGTACGAAAATATTGCTGTACGTAAGTATACATACTGGGTGTTACAAAACAACCAATAAAGCTGAAAGGAGGTCAAGGTACTCATGAAACTGAACAACTTTCCCCATGGAACATGGGTCGAAATATGAAAAAAAAATTTGGACCTCCCATACAAAACGAACTCAATTTGTATGGGAATATTTATGGGTTGTTTTGTAACACGTTGTATATGTTTGTAACGTCATCATCATCATCATTCATCACAATGTTGAGAAGTTGAGAAAGTAGGCTACGGCGTCGTACGGCAGAGCGAGCTCAACTAAAGACAATAGCCCATGTTGTACGTTTTTTAATCACATCAGCCCATAGCAGTCCACTGCTGGATACTGAACTCTCCCATAGCACGCCACAAGGCACGTTCTCCCGTTTTCGCCTTCCAGTTGCTAACATCCGCAATATTTAAGTCATTGGTCCATCTGGCCAGAGGGCGTCCAACGCTACGCTTGCCGAGCCGTGACCTTCACTCGAGAACCCGCTTACTCCACCGTCCATCGGTTCTACGACAAATGTGATCAACCCACGTTACTTAAAAACTTATTTTATTTACAGTGGATAGACCTTCGCCACAACCGCCTTTCTCATGGCACTGCTGAGCAAGCATCAGCTCTGTTCGTTGGCGGACGACGCGTCTGGCTTGCTGACAACTTGCTCATCTGTGACTGTAACAATCGACCGCTGCTGGATGCCATTCAACATCATCGAGAACAGGTCTACTAATCCTTTAAACTTACCGATGTCTTCAAGTATAAAAACATGTTGAAAAAGATTTGGGTTCGAAGTACTACAAAAAATCTCAGGCCTTACGAGTACATAAGCCCTATCAGAGCCTACATAATTATCCCAATCTTATTAAGATGCACTATGGGGCTTTCTCGGACATCATAGAATTATTTCAAAACAAAGAACAACAAACTCCCTAATTTGTGACAAAACTGTGCCGATTTAGACTACCTGGTGGAAATCTGCGAGGCATCGGTCTCATGATGACTCCGTATGAGTTTAGGCCTTGTTGTTATGTGTTACAGGTAAAAGATTATGATCAACTAAATTGCGTGGAAACTGGTCAACCTGTAAATTCAGTATCGACAGACGTCCTTTGCCAGGTAGCCAAGACAGTTTCTTTGAGTGCAGCTGGTGCCCTGATATTGTTAACTGGACTTGTTGCAATTCTTTATCGCGGATATAAGGAGCAAATTCACGTATTTCTTTTTTCCAAAGGATGGTGCTTGAGATGTCTGCATAACCCGGATTCCGATGACAAGTAAGTGTGCTGCTCAAATGACCATGTTTTTCTTAATGATAGGTAGATATTATCAAGCTAATGTGGTGCCATAGTACAGTAGCAGGACCCCATTTTCCGTTATGGCCATCATCATAAAAGGCGCATAGGTCCCAAAAGATAAATCGAGATCCGTCTTAGACGTGTTTTTTATTTTTCCAGGCCATACGATGCTTTCATCTCTTTTGCGCACGAAGACCAGGAGTACGTGATGAACACTCTGCTACCAGGGCTGGAGCAAGGGCCGGAACAGTTTCGCGTCTGCGTGCACTACCGCGACTGGCACGTGGGTGACTGGATACCAGCTCAAATCATGAGATCCGTTCAGCTGTCTAAACGGACATTGATTGTACTGTCGAGAAGTTTTGTAGCGTCTACTTGGAGCACCTTTGAATTCAGGTAAAGCACAATCCCACGCGCTGTTGTGTGCCGGCTTAGAATAGTATCACACCATGTGCGTCCAGGGTAAATCCAGTGTTGACGTTGATCGCCTAGTATTTTTACGTCAATAGATATGGGTAATGTTGCCTCGGGTTGCCTCGCTTATTATAACAAACAGGGGTATTTATATGAATACCATAGTTACACATGTAGTGTTATTTTTGCTATTCCTACTTACAAAACTTTTGTGTAATTGACAGTTCGTTGACACGAAAAATTAGCAAGAAGGCTTGGTGGCGGGATAGTATTTTTTTCTAAAAGTATTTTTCGAATCTAAAGCGACTGCTTTTTATTGTTTTCATTCATTGTTTGATTGTTGTACGTACAATCTTCTTATGGGCAGTGTAAATTAAGAAATGTCTGTTACATATAATTTAGACAGGGTTTGGCAGTTTTTCGTCGTCTGTAAGTCTAGAATTTCTCCTTTTGTTTGCTACAGGTATTCAATATCAAACGCAGACGAAGATCCCAATGCCAAAGTTCTCGTCCTGGTCAAAGACGACGTTCTTGACATGAAGCTGGATATGGAAATTCGAGGATATCTCACTTACAACACGTATTTGCGATGTGACGACCCTTGGTTCTGGGAGAAGCTGAGATATGGCATGCCGCATAGAGTGAAGAGCAAAACTGCAAGAAACAGGGAATTAGAAGGAGTCAGAGGCCAAGAATTGTACATGGAGAACATTAATGTTGCGATAACTTTCCCTGATGAAGAGTAGTCCTCAGAGGCCTTAGCTTTGAGAATCATTTTGTACTTAGTAGTTTTATGCCTACATCGATTTCTGTTTTATGTGATGTGATAATAATTATGCTTTAGGGTTGATTTGCTGTTTTTACTTAATTGCGGATTTTCTTTTTTTATAATGGGGCCATTTCCAACTTAATCAAATAAAATAATTTTATACCAGGCCACGACTGGAACGGGTTATAGTCCAGAGCAAGAGTAATATTATAGTTCAAGCAAGAAATTAACTTACAGCATAGCGTTTGAATCACAGATGAACCTAAATATGTAGAGTTTGAATAGGCCATATTTGACAGCTGTCAAAATCATGTTAATGCCACAAATTATGGAAACGACACATGACAATAAGATCTATTGTTCGTTGGTGACATGTCTATAAATATGGCATGTACGTATACGCAGCGGGACCCTAAGCCAGAATGGAATGAAACTTATGTGGTCTTGTAGGTATTAATTTGTACCTATAGAAATGTGAAATAAAAAAATTTGATCGACCTTACTTTAGCCTTTAGCTAGAATTTAATTAGGCTACTTGTAAAGGGACAGCAGTGGGTTGTAGCTATAAGCGTATTTCTACCATCTTTTCCTTCCCTTTAAGATGATATAGAATAGGTCTGGTCTGGATATGACTGGCCACTTTATTTTATACCTACATAGAACCAGCATCTACTTTATAAAATAATGACACTTCCGGATAAAAAAACCTACACTGAGGGCGACTTTGTTTTCGTAGTTTGGCAAATATGGCCCCGTAGCACTTTTGGGAAATGGCATGCGGGGGGCCTATACAGATGGCTCACTCAGTACTATAGTTCGACAACTTCGTGCATGACCCTCCTGCGGGGTACAGACGGTGGGGGGGCGAGGAAGCACGTCATTTTAATATGACGTGCGGCGCAGATGCGCGCGTCTCCCTTCCCCGCTACACCTCCCGGTACCCGCTGACATCTCCCCCCCCCCAACGTCTGTCACCCCTAGGGAGGGTCGCGCACGAAGCTGTCGGACTATAGCGACGATTTTGAAGCTTACCTACTGACTTTAACTGGAGATGACCCATGTTCCATGAGGAAAGTTGATCAGTTTCATGAGTACCTTCACCTCCTTTCGGCTTGTAACATCCTTTTTGTTACTCCCGGTATATGCAGAACTAGATACCTTTCACTTCCATGATCACACGAACCTCTACATCTTTGTGGGTGGGTGGTTCTACGAAGTGGCAAATAAAAATAAATAAATTAAAAATTGTACTTTTATCAAGTTTTTTTTGCTTAAAGTACATGTTGGTGTCCGACTAACTTTACAAAAATAGTATTACAGATCAATATTAAAAATTAATCGATAAAAATTAAATTTTCACTTTTTGTACGTCGACAGACGTGACGCACATGGCGACAGAAGTGATGAATATCACATGTTTAATCATAAACAAAATCGGTACATAAGTAAAAAGTAGTTCTAAACTTTAATTAAACATTATAAGTCATCATGTTTTCAAGTCAACTAGTATCCAACTACTAAATTTCAGTTAAAAAAATATACCAAGAAATGTCGACAGAACTGATATCACTTATGTCGACAATAATAAAAAAAAATCTTCGTCCGGTGATGACGATAACACTCTTAGTCGATGATAGAACTTAATTAGTAAAGCGTTATCATCGCTAATGAGAAAGCCCTAACCCAAAATAATTTCACTTTTCTGTTATTTTGATTGAATTATTTGGGGGTTCACTCTGTTAGGTTTTGGCGTGTTGTCGTGGTGTCTGCCTATCATCAGTAACATCGCCGTCGCTTCCAAAGCACATTTTATAAAACCAAAAAACCTGTAAATTCCTTTAAAAATAATGTGGTAAGCAGTAAGCAACAGATTACTAAATTTAGTGATTGTCTTGAAACCTGTGCTTTGGTGGAACTGATTACGAGTTTTTTGGAGAATATTGTTCACCTTGAATAAAGTCTGGAGAAACTATGCGAGATAATTGGTGGAAATAAAGAGCAAAGTTATTAATGCCACAAATTATGTATTTTTTACGACGATAAACCTTTATTTTATAGTGGAAAGTCATAGGTGATGATCCCAAAAAAACTCACGATTTAAGCTACGGGATTGATGAATTCACCTTTAAGCAGTATATTAAAGACAATTAGTAAAAAAAAAATTAATAACTTTTTTATCTATTACCGTGCAATTACCCAAAAAAGTCACTTCTGTCGCCAAATATCACTTCTGTCGACAACTTTGTCAACAGGAGTGACGTCGACAGATGTGAGAAATTTTACAATACCGTCACAAAAACAATGAAATGCTGAGTTTATATTGAATTCCTTCAGTTTTAGAATAAATATCAACGTTTCAAACAAGGCTCAACTCACGAATTATTTTTAATCCGTTGCAAAACTTTTGTATATCCAATTTAGAAGTGACTCGTTAACTTTGACACGGCTGTAGAACTAGTTCTCAAATCATTTTTGGGCCACAATTTAACGCTCAAACGCAATTTTTAGCAATTGTCCTAACAAATGACTATAGTATTGCCATTTTAATCCAAATAAATGATCAAAACTATCAAAGTTCTTAATTTTAGAGTTAATTTTTGAACTGTCGACAGAAGTGACAAGATTTTTATAACGTTTGTAGAATCACTTGTTAATTCTTTTGTTCTGGACATAATTTTTTGTTATTTTAGAAGTGATAAGTTAAGGATATAGGAGTTAATTATTGAGGATCTGTGTTGTCATAATTATATAAGTTAATTTTATAATTGCTGCTAAACCTTAGCCGGGCTCACGCGAACAGTCGACAGGACGTGACATGTCACGTACTGTTGACAAAAAAAATCGGCTAAATTATTACTTTATTGGTTCATATTGTCGACTGTCATGTAGAATAAGTAGCCATTTCAAACGTTAACAAAAAGCGCTCTTCTGCAAGCGATACTTTTCAATTTATAAGTCGCGAACACAAATTTCGTTGTTCTGTAGAATGACCCGGGTACGTTTTTCGGTATTCGATACCCTATTCAGTGTAACAGATCGTGCGGCCATAAATATCAGCATGGACACATCCAATTTTATCACAGTACGGTCGCCATCGCCACTTGTCAGTGTCCCCACCTTAGGCGCAAGGCTCCACACATAAGACCACAAACATGAGACGTGAAACTTGCGTGAGACGTAAAACGTAATAATATATGGCATCTGTCAACGACGCTTGAAACAGTTACCATATTAAATGTATGAAACAGAAGAAACAAAGCTACACGCGTCAGATGCGCGTCCCATCAACAACGGCTGACGATCGCTTGTCTGACAGTTGTCTATCGTCCACAGAGTAGCTAAACTTCGGCCCAAGCATTTGCAGGGGTTGATTGCAAAAACAAAGGCTTAAGAAGGCTCTATCCTCTCACGATTTTTTACTATATTGCGTCTTGAGGGGAAAGCTCCACAGCGTAGACGTAAGACAAAAACTGACACATGTTAGACGGCTTGAAACTGTTTCCATACAGAGTGTACAAACACAGATGAACTTAAATATGTAGACTAGCTAGTATAAAACAGAAGAGACAAAGCTACACACGTGAGACGTGCGTCACATCGATGACGACTGCGATCACTTGTCTGACAGATGTCGTCTTACGTCAAATGTCTCTTGCACCGTTAACATTTGTATTAAAAAAATGTGAGAGGATAGAGCCTTCTGAAACCTCTATTTAGTAGAATAGTGCAATCGGCCCCTGCAAATGCTTGGGCCAAAGTTTAGCTAATATAACACTGATTGGTATGCAAGCGAGCCGCCATTTGCAATTGTTCTGTGTAATGCAGTATTGCTATACAATGTTGGCTATTCGATTTTGGTCACAATTACCTGCAAATAGTTTGTGGCGCCGGCTAGGAACAGTAGTATCACTGTAGTTAGGTATTTCGCCAGTCCTATCCGCCTGCCAAGCGTGGTGAGCATGCAAAATGGCCCAAAGAGAAGACATATATCTTTTTTAAGTTTTGCTGTAGGCGGTTGAAAAACTCTGACACCAGGGTTCATCGGGTCATTGGACGACTTGGTGTCCCACTCGAAAAAGAAGAAGTATTGAACCGGGTCTATACCGGGTCGCGATAGATCCGGTACAATACTCAAAATGTGTGAAAACAATCGCAAGTGTTTAAACAGTTATAGGCCCACATCTTGAATACCAAATTCTGACAGGCAGTACAGGTGCCGAAGGTCGCAGGTTCAAATCCTGCCTGCGGTGGAAAATTTTGCAAGATTTTTTTTTAAAAAGGCCCATATCTATACAGTAGGTAGTGGGCTGTTGACTTATCCATCATCTTCCTGCCCTTATCCCAAATCAGTTAAAAATAAAGTCCGGCTGCCTGCCTGACGTCAACCCCCTTTGAGAATGCTATTGTAGGTGGTATCACCGCCACCAAGTGGTTGACCATAGTCGACAGATATTCAGCCGAGGCACAGATAATATAATAAACTTGCCGAGGTCAAAAACTCTACATCGCCCTTACGAAACACCCTGAGTGAACTAGGGGTGGCATTATTCTTAGCCGCTACCACATGGTGTTAGTAAATCTAGTAACATGTGCATCGATAGATCAGTGGTACAGCGCAGCGGTGGGGCGTTTACCTATGCGGCCCGGGTTCGATCCCCGGTCGATGCATGTCATTTTTCATTTTCATTTAGTAACACGTGTACAGAAGACTACAACCACTGGTCTCACCACCCACTTCTACCTATCACATTTTCAACTACCTACCTACTTGGTTTTAGAATATGTATCTCTCACATTTTTATCTGTGCTCTTTCAGGAGTGATTCATTATGAGAGTAATTAGAAGGGAGCGGTGTCGCCGACGCCTTTTTCAGCTTTAAACCCTTTTACAAGACAACGGGAGGGATACAAACAAAGGACTCGATTATCTTTGGTCACTTTACCTACCAATGCTAAAATTTGAGTCTATGGGTGTTGACCCGGACGGCTAGGTTTATCATCCATTAGGAAAGTAGCAGATATCTATGTTAACGCCAGCATATCCACCTACCCTAAATTTAAATGGATAGGTGGATTTGCAGCCGATAGTACGTAATCAGGGAATCAGAATGAAGGAGAATCCTCATTGATGAGAATAAAATCTTCTTTATAAATATGTGGTATAAGTGTAAAAAATTAGACTATTCTGGCTACTGTGCTGTGATCTGTGATAAATACCTAAGTACATAGGTGAGATAATAAATACCTTCTTATTACGATTGTAAAAAATTAACTAATTTATAAAATCTACTTACTTCAAAGATAGTGCCGTAAAAAGCCATAATTTGGAAATATAGCGCTCTTTTTGATAGCATACCTATTGTTCATATTGAATTGAGTCCAACTTTTCGTTGAACAATGAAAACGCGCGACACGCTTCGGTTCTCTTCCACTTTTTACTTTCAAGCTAAAATAAAGCAGACGTTTTCTCGAAAAATAATAATATTGTGTTACATTTTATGTCTTGAAATTAAATAAAAATTGTATCAACTTTATGCTACCTACACCTATATAAGGTCCTATTAAATTCACTGCAAATATTTTAGGGGCAGATCAAATAAAATATAAGCATGTACTAGGCAATTTTTTAAAGAAATCTACACGCTAGTTTTCGAGAAAATTGCATTTAACTAAAAAATAACATAACGAAAAAAGTGCACCCTGTTTGTCCTAGAAACACATACTTCGATGAATTTAAATTACGCGCCAAAAAAAGGTGCTGTGATTGATTGGTTGTTAGTGTGCGTGCCGTGTAAGTGAATCCTATCTATGTGGCGGAACGTCAGTCGGGTCAGTCAAAGGGTGTTCACATAATTAATTAAAAAGTTTGTTTGAAAATGAAAAATAAAATCTAGCGTGTAGATTTTTTTTAAATGCCTTGGATGTTTTTCTTATACATATTTACGCATGCCCTTAAAATATTTGCAGTGAATTTAATAGGACCTTATATACATCACGCCTTTATACCTTGAGGGGTAGACAGAGCGTTAACGGCTGTTAAAAACAGCCATAACACCACGTCTGACAATAGTATGAGAGTCATTAAAAGTAGATTGTGTATCACTATATTTTTTTTTATTTAAAAAAAAAAAAAAACAAAAAAAAAAACGGCACCACCAGTCACTATATAGGATGCTATTTTATTAGTGGCGGATCCGTTAAGGGTGTCTTCTGTCAATGAAACTGAACAACTTTCCCCAAGGAACATAGGTCGAAATATGAAAAAAAATGCGGCCAAGAGCGTGTCAGACACACTCACAAATAGGGTTTCGTAGTCAGTCAACTTTTAAGTATCTTTCAGCGTTACAAAGTTAATTTTGTTGCTCGTTTGTTTGCAGCTGTATGGTTACCAACCGCAAATTGAAAAACTTTAATATTTCTTTAATCTTAAGTAGTACAGTATTCGTTATAGTTTTCATGGTAACTTCATATTAAGAACTATATTCCATATTTTTTTCAAATTTTTAACATGCGTACTTTAGAAGTTACAGCTGGAACAAATTATGGCTCAAAAACGCCCCTTTTAAAAGCAAATATCTCGAGACAGAAACATTTTAGAGAATTTGTTTCAAAGAAACCTCCCCTTAGTATTAAAAGACCTATTCAACCCTACTCAATATTACAGATTTTTTTGCCCCCCTTTCACATGTATGGGAAGGGGGTCCAAAAATAAATAATATTTTTTTTTTCAACATTTCTAAATTTGGGTCAACACGATCTATCTTCACACCAATTTTGATGTCGATTGCTCCAAAACTGACGAAGTTATGAGGGCGCAGACAGACAGACAGACAGACTTACCGAAACTATAAGGGTTTCTAGTAGACTACGAAACCCTAAAAAATTGGCCCTGCCGTGAAAATTGACCCGGCCGGCCAACACACTCAATATGGGACGACCAAAATTTTTTTCGTGTTTCGACCTATTGGGAAAAGTTGTTCAGTTTCATTAACAGAACACACCCTTAACGGATCCGCCACTAATAAAATAGCATCCTATATAGTGACTGGTGGTGCCGGCAGAGTAGAATAGCACTACCCCCTCGCCCTCTCTTCCGGTGGGGGTCGTAAAAGGCGACCGAGGGATAAACCCGACCCAAACAGCCCGGGCCAACCGTATGGTGGCGGTTAATCCACCACAAAATCATTCCCAAGGAGGGTTGACGTCTGGTAGGCGGCCGGTCGTAAAATTCAGCCAAATCTTTTTGCAACACGATTTTGTGTTCAACGAAACGTGTTGCGCCGACCCCAAGTAATTGGGATAAGGGCAGGAAGATGATGATAGTGACTGGTGGTCAGCCAGAAAAATTGCAATATACACATCAACTCTCAAATCCCTTAGTCGCTTCATACGACGCCCACGAGAAAGATACGGGGTGATACTATTATAAGCCGGCGCCTTATTCCTTCTTATATCTACATTGAGAACCAGAAAGGTGTTGATCCAATAAGTACTATCGGGAACACATCAACCTGCCCATACGTTGTTCCCTCAATGGAATGTAAGGGATCATAGGCAGAAAAAGAGACCGACGACTTAACGTGCCCTCCGAAGCACGAAACCATCTTGCTTTTCTGACAGTGGTTCAGCCTGCAATCTCCTGATCAGTCTAGGCACAAATTCACACAGTGACTAATATCAACTTTGTGAGTGACCCCACCGGGAATCGAACCCGGAACCTCCTGTGTCGCAGGCAGTCGTACTAACCACTGCGCCACATCGGATGTCATCACATGTGTGACATCACACAAAGCCATTTCCTATCGATCGGATGGCTCATTTCCGAGATCCGAGATTCGTACTACAAGTCTAAAAAAAATTGATGCGGTAAACTCCTGTCCTTCTTCTTCTTTTCGTGTGGGACACCGAGTCGTTCAACGACCCGATGAACCCTGGTGTCAGAGTTTTTCAACCGCCTACTGCAAGTAGCGGGCCTCTGACATGGTTGTGTAACGACCGCCATCATAGACAGCAACCGGGACCGACGGCTTAACGTGCCCATCCGAAGCACGGAACCATCTTACTTGCGGACAATCAGGTGGCTTCAGCCTGCAATGTCCTAACCAGACTGGGATCAAATTCATAAAGTGATAAATATCAACTTTGTGAGTGACCCCACCGGGAATTGAACCCGGTACCTTTGCGTGGCAGGCAGGCATGCTAACTACTGTGTCTGCGCCACATCGTCCTGTCCTAACTTACTTTAAACAAGCACTATTATTAAAAACAAAACCCGCCTGCGGTAGTTTCAGTCAATTTTGCGCTCGAAGTCCGCCATTTTGAACTAATTCCCAACGAGCAATCTAATAAATAATTGCTACATTCAATTTGTAAAAAAAGTTAGTTGCAAAAGCTATCCCTGTAGATGGAGCCACACCGCGCGTTATAGTCCCGTTAGTTAGCCGATTAATACTTCGGATCGTCATACCGGTACCAAATTTTAATATGTCAATAAACATGACATAAGCTCTAGAAAACCGCCGGGAGACAAGCTGATGAGGGCCTGTCTCCCGCAGAAATGACGTCATCAAGATGGCGGCCGCCGCATTTAAAAAACTGCAAATTGTTTGAAAACTATAAGTTGCATTGTCATGTGCATGGTCACAGAATATATAATAGTACTAGGGTACAGAAAATTCACTCCCTAACAAAAGCCATGGTTAGGTATAAAAAGATACCTACTCTCGGCTTAGCCGACCGCCCGCGCGCGAAATTGAAACTTATTGCTGCGCTCGAACGGCTCAATCTCCACTGGACGCCGCCGGACAATGACTCGGCCGCGCGCGCTCTCAAAGGGTTGTCAAAATAATCGAGTAGGTATTTAATTTATCTGTTCAGTACATATTTATTCTAGGTAACTATAAGACAAGTATTGCAAGTGTTTTTAAATCCTGCTCGCAATGTGGCGGCAGCGAACGGCGATGCGGGAGCGCGAGCGCGCTGCTTATTTCCATCGCACTCGCACGTGAGCGCAGAATCAAGGGTTAGAATAAGACAGCGCTGTTGTTGGTATGAAATATCTTCGCAACAAAAATATACCTACAGTAAAATGCGTATTTCAGCTGTAAAATTTATGTATTTACTTTGGTAGTGTTTCTTAATTACTTAAGTTTTGTAAACAGTGCCTAAGTAGGTACTAAGAATGTAGGTATATCATCATGGTATCTACGTTGTTTGTTTAAATAAAGCCCAGAAGTAGGTACCTATACTCTGAACAACACCTGAACAATGTTATAAATAGCAACAAGCAACCTAGAACCTACATATAATATCATTGGCAACAAGTAGGTGAAAATTATCAAAATAAAATTCTAGAAGGACCTTTATATCTCCTTCGGAATAACGAAAAAACTTATTTCCGGGTTCTTTTTCATATTGTTCTTACACATATCTACACTGCAGTATTTGCGAGGTCCATGGCTAGCCATTTTTTAGTTTTTAATCCACTTTCGAAACACAAAACAACACATCCGAAAATTTTGAAATAATCCGTTTACGCACGCAGGCATCATCAAAAGGCAGGCAAAATCATGCTATGTACCTGGTCGTAGTTCAAGACAAATGTGTAGAACAATTAATTAGCTTTCATTTGATACCATGCACATGACAATGTAACTTATAGTTTTCAAACAATTTGCAGTTTTCTAAATGCGGCGGCCGCCATCTTGATGACGTCATTTCTGCGGGAGACAGGCCCTCATCAGCTTGTCTCCCGGCGGTTTTCTAGAGCTTATGTCATGTTTATTGACATACTAAAATTTGGTACCGGTATGACGATTCGAAGTATTTTGACTAAATTCGGGATTAACTTACGCCGCTATTAGTATTCAAGATACCCTTGCAAAACTCGCGAGCTTGGAGTGAGCCGCTATAGAGGTGTCGCCAGTACAGATGGCGAAGGTCGTTATTGTTCAAATCCAGCCGGCGGCGGAAGAAAATTCTGCAATTTTTCCAAAAAATATGAACCTAGCCCTCAAATCCCTTATTCGCCTTTTGCTAACCCGCGGGATAGAAATGGGGTGATGCTGTTCTAAGCCGGCATCACAAAAATAAAAAAATAATGCCACATCCACTATTTAGAGGAAAAGCATTGACTCAATCGGTAGAGTCAGGACAATAGGCAATTTATGATGTGATGCAGCTACACCAACACATTTATCAGTGATTTTTTACCATGTGTGGTACGTGTAAAATACGTCATATACGTACGTACTATATCCAGCAAATACCCTACCCTTTTGAAAGTTTAGTAATGAATGGACTGTAGGTTCTAGTGCCGAATGGCAGCAGCTAAGAATTCTGTCACCCCTTTTCTACTCAGGGTGTTTCGTAAAAGGTGACGTAGAGTTTTTTTGCCTACAATATCTGCCGACTATGGTCAACCCTATGGTGGCAGTAATACCACCCACGACGATAGCATTCCCAAAGGTGTTGACGTCAGGCATGCGGCCTGTTTTAAAATTCTGTCCAATCCTTTTGCAACATGATTTTGTGTTAAAAAAAAACGTGTGGTGCCGACCCCAAGTAATTGGGATAAGGGCATGAAGATGATGATGATTAGTAATGAATGGACTGTAGGTTCTATGGGGCTGGTATCGTGAATTAAGTGCGTGTGTGGAGACTGGATATAAGTGAAAGATTGTCTTCTGGAAGCACTAAAATACAACACTGTATTGACTGATTTCACAACAAAAATTACTTATTATGTTACAGGAAAGTGCACTATTTATGGGATTCTGAACACCATTTATGAGATTATCTTTTACTGGTTATTCATAAAAATACTGAAAATCCAGTATATGTTGGTATTTATTCATAAAAATACTGAAAAAAACATATTGGTCTCATAAACGGGTAGATGAACTCAGAAATAAATTGTATGTTTATCGAGTAACTTTACATTTTAGGTGGCGCATTTACGAAAAATCCATTCTAGCTAGACTTGGAATCCTACTTCTATCCTAAGACATATATGTACGTTCACTGCTCATAAGGTACTCAATCAAAATTTCATGCATATCCCACGAAATCTCATTCCCTCCATCCAGCTTAGTTTTCCAAATCTCCCGAATTTTCTCCGGCTTCAAAGACAAAGGTCCATATATCTTATTATTCAGCTGTTTAAGTCCTGCTTTCATCATTTCAGTTTTTCTCGTGTACCACTCGTCGGTTTTGATTTGGACATGTGTGACGCCGATCACTTTGGCCAAGATCCCGGAGACGTAAACGTCATCTATCCAAAAGGGGCGGACCTTTCGTGATGCTGCTAGGAGACGCCGGGCCACGTCTGCTGAGTAGATGATGAAAGCTCCTGAAAATGTAATTTTTATAGGTATGCAAATATCGTTAGAGAAACCAAAGACTTCGCTGGCTGGGTCACAGAAAGGATGGGTGAAGATCGAGGATACAAAAGAGCGTTTTTGGATCGTCCGTCTACTAGCTGAAGATCGGTCGGGCGTCCCTAGTAACGCTGCAGTGATGTAGTGGAAGTGATGGCGGGAGACCTCACAAGACCGAGACAAGTGGCGAAATCTCATAGACAAGTGGAAAAGTCGGTTTGTTACTAATTACACCGTATAGGATGAAATCTTACGAGTTACCGACAACGAAAGCTAAGGATTTTCATAAATATCAATCGAATCTGGAATATACACCGTGCAGTACGCTCACCGGTACAATAATCTGGATAATAATCCTCATGATACTCTTCTCTTGTGACAAACCATTTTAAGTCCTTTTTTCTCATAACAGGACCCAGGTGCCGAACGCCGCACGCTATCAAATTCCTCTCACCAAAAGTCTTGGCTTTCAACACTTCGTACAAACGGGTCGTATTCACAACAAGATCATCGTCTGTTTTAACCACATACTTCGCTTTGGGGCAATAATACGCCACCCATTTCAATGCCATGACATGCTTGTAAGTCAAGTTGCGGTAGCTATCGACGAAGTTCCCTTGTATTACATCGCGGTGTTCATCGTTCTCTTCTTGAATCATCTGGATCAGTTCTGGGTCTTCAGTCGTTCCCACAAGATAGGCAACTTTCACGCAGTTCCATTGCTTACCCCACGTTTCTCTGATGGCTGCTCGGTTTTGCGTATTTTTGAGTGCCGAAGATATAAGAACCACCATAAGAAAATCTTTACAATCGTCACACACTTGAAAATTTGTCAAAAATTTAAAATCGACTAGATCTACCAGTTGGTAGTATACATCGTCCACAGGTTTAAAATATATTCTTTCAACTTGAATCTCAGGACGAGGGTGGTAAAATTTTGCATAGTTTTGTAGGCGTTTGACAATCAGTATTATGAAAACAACTACGGTGAAAATTAGGTACAAAAATGTATTGAAAATTGATATATTGTTAGAGGATTTTTCCATTTTATAAATTTGGTGAGATGGCCTCTTTAACCTACTAAATTCACACTGAAATTATTATTATTAAAGTTTACACTGAAATTATCATTATTTATCATTACACTGGAATTATCATTATTACAGTTTATACTGAACTTATCATTATTACAGTTTATACTGAACGAAATTATCATTACTACAGTTTATACTGAACGAAATTATCATTACTACAGTTTACACTGAAGTTATCAATTATTCTTATTACTGTTTACCCTGCAATTACCATGATAACCGTTATCAATCAGTAATATAGGTTTGGTCTCAGTTGCGTTTAAACGAAATTAGAAAGACCAAACCAACAACTTATTAGATCAAAACGTTTCGGACCTCAAAAGAAAACCAAGAAACACTTAGGATCACTTTGGTGCCCGTCTGTCTGTTTGTCAAGATCCTTTATCTCGGGAACACCATAGAGATATTTAATTAAAATTAAAAGTATAAGGAGTGTAACAGACGGACCGAGTTAATAGTTCGCGACGAAGTGAGAACCTCCTCTTTGTTTTTTCGTCGGTTAAAAAACAGTCGAAAAATAATCGAGTTGCATTCAATGATATTATTTATATGTAGGTGTTGTTTCATTGCAAATGTCCCGATCAGCTGACCGAATTTCTATGGAAATAAGAAATTCTTTTTTCGTTCAACATAGGCTCAGTATCGTTTATTTATTACCTATCCATGTCTGCAAAGTTTTCGGTAGGTACCTAGTTCTTTACACCCAGTATAGTACTCAGCCGCTTGTAAGTATGTAAACAAATCAAACATTAAAGTTGGCGTTAAATTAAAAAGATACGACTGCTCAAGGGAATCAAAATCTGTATAGTAGGTACCTACCTACTTTTCGTAGACCTAGACTAGAACTAGGTACCTACCTTATACTTATAGGTAAAAGTTGGCAAATAGATAAAGGTGCTTTTGTTTGAATCGATATTTCAAGAAAAACAACAGACTGTATATAGGACCATAAAAAAAATTTGGTACCTACCTAAAATGAGCCGAAAATTAAAGAAAATAAATAAAAATTTAAATTTATTCTATAGTGACGTCTGTCTCGAGTCTCGACATACTGGTTGTCATGTTTGTATGCCGTTTAATGCTGCCTTAGAATAGCATCACCCCAATTCTACCCGTGGGTGTCGTAAAAAGCGAGGCATGGTTCCTTGTAAACGCAACATCTTGCACTGCGCTCGCCAATTCGTCTGCCAAGCGTGGTGAGAAGATAGATAAAGTAACCCCCCGATAGGGAAAGGCTCATGTCCAGCAGTGGACTGCTGTGGCTGTAATGGTTATGGTATGTCAGTTTGTCACCGTAATAGACATGAAGCCCTCAAGTGTCTTTATAATATCAGTAGAAAATAAATGTGGTGATGCTATTCTAAGCCAAGCCGGCATCGCGCGGCATTTTTAATCTCAGCGGGTGTAAACGCTAGGTGAATGGATATTATGGTATTTTCTTGAAGATCGTATTTTGAATAAATAGAACCTAGGTTAATCCAGTTACAGGGTTTAATTAAAAGCTAAACTAAAATAGTGTCGGTTATTTAATTGAAAATAATGCTAAGCAATACAAGTGAAGTTTAATATTAAACTGGTTCAAAGATTTTCTACCACGTTTACCTATTTTAATTAAATGTTTTTAAGTAAAAGGAACGACCGACTTTTCTGAAAACGTTAAGCTACATTACACAACAACGTTACGTTACGTTACATTAAACAAATATCCCTAAGTAGCATAAGACAAACAATAAAAAAATTGAGCACCCCATTAAAAAAAACAGTTAAATGAGTAATATTGTAATTTTTTGTTACATTTTCACCTATGTGTATTGGGAAAGTTGTTCAGTTTATCAGGGTGAGCGATTTCGGAAAATCTGGTTGTTAACAACCACCCCATATAGTTATTTCTTTAAGTATTCATTTACACTTAAAATATACTTAAGTATACCTACCTTAATACCTATCTAAAAGGCGATCAAGGATTGAATCCAGAAAGAGGATGAGTAGCAGAATACCCAGCACTGCGCTCGCCTATCCAAACATTTCTTATATGTATAAAAATGTGTAGGTACAAAAGAACCCAAAATGACATTATTGTTTGCCTCTCTATCGCATTGTTGAAGAACATATCATCAGGATCAAAAGTGTTACCAATTTTATTAGGGTCCATTCGTTATCTGCGCAAGTAATAGTAACAACCACACACACCTTGAGCTGATGCTGAGACAAAGCTTCATTTTACGGAGTGACAAGGAAGCCCCGTCTTCATGTCTTTAGTTCAGGTTCAGTGCAGAGGTGGAAAACATTTTGTCAATGCGTAGTTGGTTAACACCACACATCTCATACATATGTGGAAGTCAATATGTCAAAGTCTGCCTTCTACATAATAGCTCGTGTGTTTACAAACGAAAAGCCGTTTGCATATTTCCATCTGACGTATGTATACCGTCGACATTATGTGTACCGCCAAAAAAACGACCTTTTGCCGTATGGCATAATGCCCGGCAATATGTACGAACTAGTACTGAATTCCGCCACGGTGGCGCTGTAATCGCAAAACAATAAATATGGCGCACAGTAAAGTAGTAACAGTGCAGGAGGTGTAAATGGAAATCCAGTGACAATAAGAGATTAAGGAGAAGTTTAGTTCAGTACTTTTAAAAAGTATTATGGAACTCGTAAGGGATTGGTTAGAACCCCGTGGACGAACCAGAAATTTTTCGAGGTCACTTATCACTTAAAAAGTGGTAGGACGTCCATGGCCACGGATATTCGGCGGACTAGGGACGAGTATTAGGTACTGGTGCTCTCACTACGTCGTAATGAACATTGCAGTGCAGGATTACTTAATTTACAAAAAAGTACAATTATTGTAGTCCGACAGTACGCACTTTGGAGGACTACTTCGATATACTAAATGAAATTGACGAAAGTTGCGGGCACGGTGGACAGGTTTTTTTGTATCTATTGAATCAATTGAAGGATCGATTTACGATTAAGAAAAGCGATAGACTTGTTTGTGTCGCTTTGTCCTTAATTCGAATTAAAAATGAAAATCGTTAAGAAGTGCGTCGTCACTAAACCAATCATATCATCAGATTTGAATCAACGGTTAAGGACAGGTTAATTATTCGAGTTAATAAGCTGATCACGTACCGGAAGGCGCAGCGTAGGATGGCCCACCGCGAGATGGACAGACGATCTGGTCAAGTCCGCGGGGAAATGCTTGATGCAGGCCTCTTCTAATCGGACAAAGTAGAAATATTTAGGGAGGCCTATGTTCAGCAGTATAAGTCCTATGGCTGATATGATGATGATGATGGTAATGCATTATTCTCACACAGCCCTGTTTTCCTTAAGAACTTTTATTTAGCTAAAATATCAGATCACTTATCAACACAACTTAAATCATGATGTAAAAAAGTAAGGTTTAACTTACATAGATATTTACAATCATTGCACTTTAACGATCTATGATTGTAAATATATCTATCAAACAGTCTAAATGTGACCGTCGAAGATACTTAAGTAAATAATATGTAAATGAATAAATATCGTTGTTTTTTTCTTAATCATGGTCACCCTAATATGATCACCACGTTGACGTTTAAGCAACGTTCATTTCAAAGTCATATTGCCGGATGTCGTGCCGACAATTTGTATACTGCTTTTCGTCTGTATACGAACGGGTCATTATGTAAGCGTCAGAATCTTACATATTGACTTCGACACATAGATATTCAGGTTGAAAATATTCATCATAAAATGTGCAGTAAAAATTCGGCGTCAACTGACAAATGAAGATCAGACGTAATTTTAAAACAGGATGAAAATATGAAATTCGCCCAAGTGTGAAATGGATAGATAGATTGTCATGCACATGACATTTTCTGACGCCAAATTTTTACTGCACATTTTGTGATGAATATATTCTGTCGAATATTTTTTGACGCGTTTTGTGCGCGCCCGATATTCATATTTGGTGGTAAGTTCGGTAGTAAGAACTTCTTGAAAATTCTTTCTTTAAGTCAGCCCAACGAGTTTTGCGAACCTTAACATCAATCAGATTCAGGCCTGATCGATCAACGTGGTTTATAAATTAAAGCCACTAGCACAAGTTGGCCATTTTGCCTTGACCATATTTAATTTGGACTGTATGCTCTAGGTAGAGTAATATTATAATATTATAACAAAACCATCCAATAAGAAAGGATTTTTATTATCTTAACAACGTTTAGATAACTAAATAGGTCCTGCTCTCAGTGTCTCCTTCCTAATATTGAACAAAATATATAAGGTTACATTTAACTAAGTACAAATCTCCAAAGGGTGTGTTCTACTCACAAATCGGAACAACTTTTGTTAGAAACTTTTCTTCCAAATATGAAAAAAAAAAATTTGTTCCTCCCATACTAAGTGACACACTTTTTCAACATTTTTGTATGGGAGGACCAAACTTCATTTTTTCAAATTTCGAAGAAAAGTTTCTAACAAAAGTTGTTCAGTTTTGTAAGTAGACCACACCCCTAAGGTACTTAATTAAATGTACCTACTTAACCCTATACCTACCTATACATAAAATGTTTCTAACACCTGGCTAGCGATTCACCGCACGACGGTTCCAAATAATGACTAGGTAGTAGATAGGTGCCGTCGAGCTTATTGCTTAGAGCTTATATCTTACTAGCTGCCCGTCAGCGGTTTCACCCGCCAGCGGTTTCACAACCTATTATTCCGCGGGAAAAAAGCATTATTCGCCGAGAGATGTCGCTGTTAGTTTTCGGCGAAAACGTTTAAAACGCGAATCGGCTCAGTCACGCCACCTATTTCAAAAATATTGGAAAATGCGTGATCCCGTGGGAATGAGACATTTTTCCGTGACAAAAAGTATCCTATGTGTTATTCCAGATGCCCTTTAATATTTCTGCAAAGTTTCATGTCAATCTAATCAGCCGTTTTTGCGTGATGTCGTAACAAACACACACACAAACATCCGCCTTTATAATATTAGTAGGATGTTCTAGCTCTAGGTAACGTAGGTAGGGGTAGGCTACCGATAGCGATAACTCAGAACCAGATGGTGATATGGAGCAATTTTCCCCAAGGAATATATTTTTTCCACATGGAACAAAATTTCCGATCAGCTGATTTGAGTTACTTATTTTATTAGGTAGGGGAGGTACAATTTTTTTTTTCGTATTTCGACCTATGTTCCTTGGGGAAAGTTGTTCCTTATCATTAGCCGGTTCTGAATTTTCGCTATCGGTCACTAGTAAAATTTCACACTATATAGGGTGTATTTTTATTAGTGGCGGATCCGTTAAGGGTGTGTTCTGTCAATAAAACTGAACAACTTTCCCCAAGGAACATAGGTCGAAATATGAAAAATAAATTTGGCCCTCCCATACAAATTGACCCGGCCGGCCAACACACTTAGTATGGGAAGACCAACATTTTTTTTCGTATTTCGACCTATGTTCCTTGGGGAAAGTTGTTCAGTTTCATTGACAGAACACACCCTTAACGGATCCGCCACTAATAAAAATACACCCTATATACAAAAAAATGTTTCTACCAGCTGGCTAGCGATTCACCGCACGACGGTTCCAAATAATGACTAGGTAGTAGATAGGTGCCGTCGAGCGTATTTCTCAGAGTTAAATCTTATGTTCTAGCTCTAGGTTACTATAGGCAAGTATAGGTAAGTAAACCGTCCCTAACACCCCGTATATTAAATGTTTCTAACACCTGGCTAGCGATTCACCGCACGACGATTCCAAATAATGACTAGGTAGGTATAGATAGGTGCCGTCGAGCTTATTTCTTAGAGCTTATATCTTATGTTCTAGCTCTAGATAACGTAGGTAGGTGTAGTGTATAATATAAGGTTCTATTAAATTCACCGCAAATATTTTCAGGGTACGTTCTACTCGTGAAACTGAACAACTTTTCTTAGTAACATTTTTCCGAAATATGAGAAAATATTTTGGACCTCCCATGCAAAAATGTCCAAAACACGTGTCAGTTTGTTTATGAGGTCCAAATTTTTCAGTATCACGAGTAGAACATACTCTGAAAATACAGGGTGGACCATAGAGTGACGCCAATAAAAATAAATTAGATGCCTCACATCTTGGGGTATTCGAAAATACCCCATGTAGGTATGTACCGCGATTATTTTTAGTTTCTGAGTTATTCAACTTTTAAAGTTGTATGGGAAAAACATTTTATCTTTTTTGTACACTAAAAAGTACAAATCATAAAGATTGTGTTACGAAATCAACCGCGCGAAGAGCCCTTTTATACGGAAGTAAAAAAAGGAAAGGAAAAATTACTGCCAGTCGAGATTTTCCCATACAACTTTATAAATTCAATATCTTGGAAACTAAAAATAATCGCGGAACATACATGGGGTATTTTCGAATACCCAAAGATGTGAGGAAGCTACGAGTAATTTCTACGTCAATAACGTCGCTCTATGGTCCCACCCTGTATTTACAGTGAATTTATTAGAACCTTATGTAGGCCCCCCACAAGGTTGACAGGTTCCTGACTTGATGGTTAGGTAGGCCACTGAAATGCTGAGATGACGAATGAATCAATGCATTTCGCCATTACCCGGGAATTCACGTATTGCCTTGGAAATACGCGAATATCCGTATTTCGCGGATTTCCTGCGACATATGTATTACTTATTCATTATTATTTACAAACCAAATGGAACCAAAGTTAATTAAGAAATTAAGTATTGCGATAGAAGTGCCTTTGAATCAACATAAAATATGTTCGAGTGAAATTCATGAATTGCCGTACCAAGTACAAAATTCTAATCTTAATTTCAATATTTGTGCTCTATGTATTCAACATTTCTAAAACATTTGCGTTCATTGATACGTTCAGAATATTTTTCACGGATGTAGAATATTTCCATGATGTGGAAAGCCAGCTTTTAGATTTGAAAGACTTTAAATATCTAATCAACACTCAAGAATGCGTACAGTCTTTTGAATGCAAAGGCGTCCATTTGGTTATCACAATATTCTCTAAGCTCCAGGATAAAGAACGGAGAAAAGTTATTAGAAACACTTGGGAGAAAGAGAATAACTGCATCAAACTTGTATTTCTCCTTGGTACAGTGAATAACTATACTATCAATAAAGCTATTGACACCGAAAGCGATATCCACGGCGACATAGTTCAGGGAAACTTCATGGACACATTGTGACGGGTGACCCTAAGTGGATAAAAATAAGAGAGGGTACTCGTCATCAGTTACAAGGATTTTATTCAAATATCAAATAAAACAACCGGAAGGGTCGCGGTAGGTACGGCCTAAGTAGTCTGTTTTCGCTGGCGTAGAACGGTACTCCCCTGGCGAAGAAGGTCGACAGGCGGCTGGGTCTTCACTTCAGTGTAGAGGTCTCGCAGTCGCAACTAATAGTGAGCTGGTACTGCAGGAAGCGTCTTCACTTCGGAAAGTCCACCGTCATGGGTGTAGTGCGTAGCGGAGATATTCTTCTGGATGTTTCTTAACCCGTAGGGTAACAGTTCCGTGGGTAACAAACCCGAAGGTAATCCCCTGTGAATAAATGTTCACGCTGTAGAATGGTGCTAAAATTCCTCCGCTGATAGTGAACCCATGAAGTGCGTCTTCTTAATAAAGGAAGTAGCCGAGAAAGCAGAAGGTGTAAGCGTTCACTATCAGAACGGAGATTACAAGGTTGCAGTTTGAGTGACTTGCAAATATTAGTAGGTACTTGAGGAAAATGCTAGAATGAACAGTTTATCGATGCACAAGCATTAAATGGAAATAGCATTTCTACTTATCTATGCATTAATATAAAATGCACTAATATAAAATTACGGAATAACTCACTAATAAATAAGTAGCGGTTAGGAACATTTGAATAGCTAGCCTGTGCTCTGAGCGTTACGGTACTTGTTACGGTAAAATAAAATTACGGAATAACTCACTAATTAATAAGAAGCGGTTAGGAACATTTGAATAGCTAACCTGTGCTGAGCGTTACTGTACTTGTTTGTTACGACACAAAGTATATAGGTACCTACGCCGGGGGGCTTGATGCTTGGTAGCAGAGATAACATAACATATAACAAAGCTTACATAAGCCTACAGCAAAAATGCTTCCGGTGGAAGCCACAGGTATTTAATATGAACACTAAGTGGTGAGTTCTAGAACTAGTACATGGAATATACTTGATCAACACTTACCCAATTGGGGTTTCCTGTTGCGCGTAATAACTATATAAAACTATGGCAATAACGTGCCGATGTCGAGGTACGTTACCGGCGTCTTTTACGATAACGGTTTTATTTGTTTATGGGAGCGCGTCACGTCCTAGTGCGTGAGGCGAGATTTTCGGAATGGCCAGTAGCGGTCAACCGTAGCTCCGACACAAAGGCACGGAGACAGCCGAAACATGTCGATAGTTTCCGAATGTGGACCCGGCGGTTGTTAAGGGCCGTCTTGACCAATCAGCTTGCTTAAAATATCACGCCATGTTTTAGACAAAGGCTGGAATGTGGTACCTGGCATCTACTGACGCCAATCGGTTAACAAAGAACTCGACGGCCTGAGTATTATAGCCGCATCTCGACTTGGAATTTGTAAACAGTGACGATTTCAGATTTGATAATATCCTACTATGAAATTATTTTGTTACTAAGGTATTAGGTTTGTAATTAGGTTTAATTAGAACACTTTAGGTGTTTAAGTTAAATTAGTAAGAATATGTAACTGCAACGTTACAACATACAGAAATCTAACGTACAAACATGTTATGGGATTAAAATGGGTGGCACGTTACTGCAGGAAGGCGCAGTTCATGTTGAAAATTGACGACGATGTGACCATTTCGCCTGAAATGTTCAGATTAACGATTCAGCACAGACTTGGACTGGGATATAGCACCACTGACTATATGGCTTGTAACCCAGTAAGGAACGCAACAGTCATGAGAAATGACAGTAAGTGGGCAGTAGTTAAGCAAGAGTTTCCTGATGAAATATATCCTGATTATTGCAATGGTTTTTTTTTTTTTTTTTTTTTATTTATGATGGGCTTACTCTTGACCCCAATCTTACCCTAGAGCAGAGATGGGATCTACGGTGGAGCGAGCTTGCCCAGAAGATGCCTATTCACTCTAGACTTAAAGAGATTCAGGTTATATGCACTCGGAAATACAGACGCAGGCAGGGAATTCCATTCTTTAGCCGTGCGCATAATGAATGAAATGAAGATGATTTGAAGCGCTTAGTGCGTAATGTGGGTATATCAACTAAGAACGGATGGTAGCCGGCCGTGCGTCTGGATGTCCGATAGAAGAAAGGAGACGGTGGTATGAGCTCATGCAGCTCACGCGCACACTCTCCGAAGTACAATCTGTAGAAGACCGATAGGCAAGCAACCTTGCGGCGGTGAGCCAGGCTGTGAAGCTTGGTCGCCACCAGTTTTTTATCGCCTATTAATCTCTTGGCTCTGCGTTCCACCGAATCCAGTGCAGCAAGTTGGTATTTAGCCGAGCCATCCCAAAGGTGACAGCAGTACTCCATGCAAGATGGTGAGTTAATATTATAATGAACTAAACAAAAATACGTAGGTATATAAACGTACGGGATTTTTAGGTAAGTATCTAGCTATCCGAGAACGAAGGAATTCTCGCCACTTTCGTGTATCTTGGAAATCTATTGTAGATAGGTAGGTACATATAATTTAGAACTAGTTGGTGCCGGCCGGCGAAGTTCATCACACCAAGAGATGCTTATGTGCTAACAGAAACAGCTCATCATGCTAAACAACTTTTTTAATGGAGCCATTTTCGTATCTCTTAGTTTAGCCTTGCTCCTGGTGTTCCACGTCAGAAAACTAGGCAGACAGGCGAAGTTTCAAGTCAAGAAGTGAAAGTTTTAAGTTCGTGTGTGTGTTTTTTTCAGGGCCAATGATAATGTACTCTATAGACGTGGTACGGAGACTTCTAGAAGAATCTACGAAAGTCCCATTTTTCTGGGTCGAAGATGTCTACGTCACTGGTATTCTAGCGAAGAGGATTGGTGTAAAACCGCAGAAGTTTGAAGCCTACTGGATATTTTTCAATACAAATGCTATAATTATGGACGATCTACAAAAGATAATGGCTGAAAACGATTCCGTAACAGCTGAACCCGGCCTTATGTATAAAATATGGAAGTGGAAAGCTAGATCAGTTACGTAGGTTATTTATTTCCTAAACCACTTCACTTGAGTAGGTAGGTACTTTGTTGCTTCAAGTTCAAAATGTCCAAGAGCATAAATCTATTTCTATGTCGGTCTGTCACGGAATTCGCTTACTCCTCCTAAATCACGCACCAGATCATGATGTGGTTATTTTGTAATAGTGAGTCAAGAGAAAGGTTTAGATATAAGATAAGTAGGGAAAATTCATTTTTCCCGCGGAAAAATGTGTTGCAGCAGAAAAAACAGATAGCGGGCCTGAAGTTTTAAATAAAGTGTTTGTCCCATCTCGAGCTGAAGACGCCATAAATAAACTAAATTCGATGCGGGCCCTCCTATTCCCTGCTCTCACTTTATCCCATTTACATTTCGTTGAGTAGAGCTACTCACATTCTTTAAAGTAACCAGCTGGTGGACCGAGCTCGTTCGGTTTTTGTTTTTTATGAGTTAGTTTCAAAACAACTTACAAACACGGTTATACTGCCTTACCAATAGATGTCGTTGTTAGTTTTAAAAGGATTTACAATAAAAGTGTGAAGCAACGATTTTCGGAAAATGAAACCTATCTAGATCAATTTATCGTCCCCGAAAACCCCTACTTACGAAATTTTGTGAAAACCGTTAGAGCCGTTTCCGAGATCCAGCCGCGGAATCGGGTCAATCGCGAATTCCCTAGGCCAATCGCAAATAGCCGGTCAAGTGCGAAATACATCGATTTATTCGTACTTGTCCTTAAACTCTAGGTTAAGAACGAATTTGTTAACTTCATGGACAAAATTTAGGTCAATTACCTACGTATAAGGCATGCTCGTAGATGCCTACGCACCTGCTACGACTTTTCGGTGCTTTAAGCCCTTCTACGCCGGTGTAGCACGCACACAAGAGCACCCGCGACGCGTCGTAAGCTCTCGCTTCCGCCGCAGTCGAGCCCCGCAATAATCTTCAGCAAAAATATGCTTATGATAAGGTGGTTAAGCCTGCAATGATCTATACATTCATGTCAGTGGCCCACAGAACCATGTCAGAGGTATGCTCAACTAAGTCATGATGCCTCCTCGACGATGTCAAAGTACCTACTATACATACACAACCATTCCAGAGTCCTATTACACCACCATGACAGCCGATGTGGCGCAGTGGTTAGTATGCCTGCCTGCCACGCAAAGGTTCCGGGTTCAATTCCCGGTGGGGTCACTCACAAAGTTTGTGAATTTGATCCCAGTCTGGTTAGGACATTGCAGGCTGAACCACCTGATTGTCCGCAAGTAAGATGGTTCCGTGCTTCGGATGGGCACGTTATTACTGTTTACTGTTTATTTATTTTTAAAACTTAGCTAGGGTAGCATAGGGTCTAATCGATTGTAAATTTAGAATAGGAGCACTTCTGGGCAGGTTTTTGGGGGGTTTTCCTGTCCAGGGGGTCCGGCTAATTATAAGCATGTAACTTTTTTGTTTTATGTTATCTGAATTTAATTCTATTTACATGCCGTGTGGTTAGCCTGGCCAGCCCCGAGGCAGTGCCTTTATTTTTATTTTTTTATCCCGCCCGAGCCGCGTCTATACTAGGACCGCAAAATTTTTATAAGAAAAAGAAAATTGTGTCATTCAATTTTCTTTTTTTTACAATGACTTATCATTATTTTTGTAATGACTATCAATAAGTGATATTTTTTGTATCCAACATTGAATAAATATTTTTGTATTTGTATATTTTTTGTATTAAGCCGTCGGTCCCGGTTGCTGTCTATGGTGGCGGTCGTTACACAACCATGTCAGAGGCCTGCTACTTGCAGTAGGCGGTTGAAAAACTCTGACACCAGGGTTCATCGGGTCGTTGAACGACTCGGTGTCCCACACGAAAAGAAAGAAGACCATGTAAGAGCCCGCACCATGTTAGCATGCGCATGCTAATTTCCATGCACATGCTCACTTCCATGTGCATGCTCATTTCAGTGCGCATGCTCTTTTCCATGCGCATAGTGATGCGCATTATTGCGCATGCTCCTTTCAGTGCGAGCGCATACAAAATGTAGGTACCTGCCGACCGAGTCAATTTGTATGGGAGATCTAATTTCTTTTTCTTATTTCGACCATGTGGAAAGTTGTTCACTTTCATGTACCTTGACCTCCTTTTGGCTTTGGCTTTATTCGTTGTTTTTTAACACCCAGTATATTAGTTTTTCTTTTTTTTTTTTGACTTCTACCCATCTAGCGTAAGTCTGCCAGTGTCAGTTTAATTAGGATTACAGCGCTGCTGCGCCGGACGGTGTTGGTGGCTCCAGCCCAAAGCTCCAGCAGAATGATGATAGTGTCTTCTACAGGAATCAGCGACATTCTTTTGATACCATCCGGAAATGAAGAGTAGGCGAATACAAATCGTCCATTCCATGTTTACATTTGGGCACTTGACTGATCAAATAACTATCCAAAATAATCAGTGATCAAATACAGAAAAAACTTGAAATAAAAAGATATTGAAAATACGTCTGCCATTGCATTGACGGGTGAAACAAAAGACAAAATAAACCTAGCTGAAGATGAGGCAGTATGATCTAAAGACCTTCGCCTGTCCAAGAAAAAACGAATAAAAAAACAAAAAACAAGATCAGTGCTGCCATCACTTCACAAAAAAATGGTTTTCTATCATTTTTAGGGTTTCGTAGTCTACTAGAAACCCTTATCATTTTTTCGGTAAGTCTGTCTGTCTGTCTGTCTGTATGCCGCGCCCTCATAACTTCTTCAGTTTTGGAGCTATCGACATCAAATTTGGTGTGAAGATAGATTGTGTTGACCCAAACTTAGAAATGTTGGGAAAAAAAATATTTCAATTATTTTTTGGACCCCCTCCCCAAACTCCCCATACATGTGAAAGGGGGGCAAAAAATTTTTTTTTTCTCCTGTAGTATTGAGTAGGGTATCGTTGAATAGGTCTTTTAAAACTAAGGGGAGGTTTCTTTCTTTGAAACAAAGTCTCTAAAATGTTTCTGTCTCGAGGTATTTGATTTAAAAGTGGCGTTTTTGTACCATAATTTGTCCCAGCTGTAACCTCTAAAGTATGCGTGCTAAAAATTTGAAAAAAATATGGAATATAGTTCTTAATATGAAGTTACCATGAAAACTATAACGAATACTGTATCACTTAAAATTAAGAAAATATTCAAGTTTTTCAATTTGCGGTTGGTCACCATACAGCTGTAAACAAACCAGCAACAAAATTAACTTTGTAATGCTGAAAAACCTGATATTTAAACTTTGACTACGAAACCCTATTTGTGGGCGTGTCTGACACGCTCTTGGCCGCTTTTTAATATTATAGCGATCTGTTGTTATTTGTACGCAAGGGTAAGGTATCAGTGTCGTATACTGGGGGTCGTCGTAGGGGTCATAGATCGCGCGTGTACGAGTACAATGACGTGACATATTGTTACAGAAAACATATTGATATCGTCCGATATCAACGGAATAATCTGGCAGCACGAAAATTTGCTTTGATTTGTCTGTCTTTTCAACTTTTGTCCAGCGTTGCCAGACTGTCCCAAAACGGATGGACTTCTATCTTTTGTATCCACGGTCATCCCTTTTCGGATGATCTCGAAAATCTCTACAAAAACGATATTTGGTTTAGAAAATTATGTTCCTGATCGATTATTGTGCATTAAAAATTACAGTGAAATTTCACGATAGCTCAACCAGTGAGTTTCTTTGTATGTTGACTGTATTTATATCCACAAATTGGTTACATTCGGGCCGGTGACATTTTGTGAGCAAGGTGATGAAGCGATTCTAAAAACCATCCCTTTTTGATAAAAATTGCCGTCGCCTTTTTAGGGTTTCGTAGTCTACTAGAAACCCTTATAGTTTCGTCAAGTCTGTCTGTTTGTCTGTATGCCGCGCCCTCATAACTACGTCAGTTTTGGAGCTATCGACATGAAATTTGGTGTGAAGATAGATCGTGTTGACCCAAATTTAGAAAAGTAGAGAAAAAAATATTTCAAATGCTTTTTGGACCCCCTCCTATACAAGTGAAGGGGGCAATATATATTTTTTTTGCTCCTGTATTTTGAGTAGGGTATCGTTAAATAGATCTTTTAAAACTAGGAGAGGTTTCTTTGGAGCAAAGTCACTAAAATGTTTCTGTCTCGAGATATTTGCTTTCAAAACGGGCGTTTTTGGGCCACAATTTGTTCCAGCTGTAACTCCTAAAGTATAAATGCTTAAATTTAAAAAAAAATATGGAATATACTTCTTAATTTGAAATTACCATGAAAACTATAACGGATACTGTATCACTGAAGTTTTAAGAGATATAAAAGTTTTTCAATTTTCGGTTGGTAACCATACAACTGCAAACAAACCAGCAACAAAATTAAGTCTGTAACTTTGAAAAACCTGATATTTAAATGTTGACTACGAAACCCTATTTTTGGGCGTGTCTGACACGCTCTTGGCCGGATTTTTTGGCTATACTATATCGTCTAAAATAAGCTGAGAGCTATCTGGCAGCACTGATCTTGTCAGGGTGCGCTCTTTGTGCAACAAAAATACGGACCTATAATCGATTATGATTTCTCGACCACTAAGAGTTTTTGAGTACACCTCTAGTAAAGTTCAATGACATGACACTGAATTGCGGGTTGCATTTTTTGTGCTGCATTTTTCTGAAGCGCTTCGAGAAATGATGTTTCTTCAAAACATGAACTTTTTACTGCATTTTCCATGACGCCCTTTATTTCCTGCATGAATTTTGACGTCAATTCACCGAGCGCTTCAAGAAAATGCAGAAAAAAATAGGCGTCACAAAATATTCAGTCCGGGAATTCATGTCAGGATTACGTGATTTTCAGTACTGCATAATATTTGATGCGAATTATTTAGTGCACATTGTCTGTTGCGCATTGTGGCAGCCCAGGCGACAAATAGAATGCAGCCCGAGCATCTGTGTCAAAAGTTACTGCTGACATGAAATATTTGTTGCATGTTTTCTACTGCGCAATCTTCATGCGGTCCGAAATTGTGCAACCCGAGAATTCATGCTAGCTGTCATTCGTTTTATTTTTAAATTTAATAGAGATGAACCATCATCGTTGATCATACAAATCGATAATCATATTTTAAATTAATGACGTGGATAGCGTGTCGTTTCTGGCACATCGCCGGCCGCTGCCGCGGCACGCTCGCTCCGCTCGCTCGGCTCGTGCGTTGTGGTCAAAGTTCTAACCTAACCTAACCTAACCTGGCGCTTTCCGCGCCAGGTTTGGTTAGGCTATACCTAACGGACCTATAATCGATTATGATTTCTCGACCACTAAGAGTTTTTGAGTACACCTCTAGTAAAGTTCAATGACATGACACTGAATTGCGGGTTGCATTTTTTGTGCTGCATTTTTCTGAAGCGCTTCGAGAAATGATGTTTCTTCAAAACATGAACTTTTTACTGCATTTTCCATGACGCCCTTTTTTTCCTGCATGAATTTTGACGTCAATTCACCGAGCGCTTCAAGAAAATGCAGAAAAAAATAGGCGTCACAAAATATTCAGTCCGGGAATTCATGTCAGGATTACGTGATTTTCAGTACTGCATAATATTTGATGCGAATTATTTAGTGCACATTGTCTGTTGCGCATTGTGGCAGCCCTCTTGTCAGGTTCAGGGGGGTGTCAGCCGTTGCTCCGAATAGTCCTTGGTGTCGCTGCTATCACTTCATTTGACTGTGGCGGCGGAATTTAAATTTGGAATGAAAAACAAAATTGTCGGAATTAATTGATCTGTGACAATGACACTCTTATGACAAGACTTTTCAAATCTCGACGTGGCATTTGTTGTTGATTTCACTAAAAACTAATTTTTGGGGAAATTTGCAGAATTTCTTGAGTTGTCCTCGCATTAATGAATGTTTGAATTGATTGCATTAAGTAGTTGATTTATCCGCGCATCATTTATTTCTCAAATTGTTGATAAGGGAGGCTTCCTTCGCAAAGTCTTCGGATGCGTGGACCTAAGGCGTGGACCATGACCTGAGACGTGGTAAGCTGTAATTTCCCTTTTTAGATTGCGGGCTGATTACCTAAATATGACGATTCTTCATTTGCTCGTGTTTCCTTGTGAGTGGTTCCTTGTAATTATTTATTTAACTTGAACGGTTTTTCTTTCAGATCAAAAGCTTTGAGTGACCATATTTACTTCAAGATTCAATCTGATGATAATGATGATGATGATTCTGCCCTCACCTTATTTGCGGGAAAAGCAGGTATGTAATGTAATTAAAAATTAATATTGTGCACTTTGTACTTATGTTAGGCGCAAAACTGCCTCAGAAGGAGGGTTATGTTTTTCGAGAGTATGTTTAAGGGTCAGTTTAACGAAATCTTTGTAGGGGTGCTCAGACTAGGGAATGCAATCTCGATCTCGCGAGATCTCGAAATCACCGAGATCTCGAAAAAGGAAATCTCGTTTCAGAAAAATCCTTCGAGATCTCGACAGTATCGGTCGAGATTTTGAACGAGATTTCGAGATTGAGCTTAAATTCATAGACGTGTTTCTTGATTTGCGAAGCTTAGTTTTTGGTGTCTACCGGTCTATTCCGAGCGTACTATTTATTGAGCAAGAGCAGTCTGCTGTTGTTAGACATCTTAGGGAAATCTAATAAAATGGACAGGTTATAAAGGGGCCCCAAGACGGCAATTTTTTAGCCATTGCCAGCGAAACTCAACTTTTATTCTATTGCCAATGTGATTTTCCATACTAAAACTGTTGGCAAAATACGAAACTGCCAAAGTCATCCAACTAAAATCCCATCGGCACCCAACTGAAACGTTTCTTATTTAACAGATTTCGGGCTCATAAGTTAAAAGAGATGGGATATACTACTGACTGGGTGTAGTGAGGCAAAGTCAGTCAAAGTTCGGGTAACACACCTTAACTTTTGGCCTAGAAGTTGAGATGGATTCCCCGACATGATAATATTACAACAGTACCATGGCATGGAAAGAAAGTTTAATTTTGAAGATTTTAATATGAGAAGCAAAATCTCGATCTCGATCTCGAAATTCCGAGATCTCGACCAATATTCCAACGAGATCTCGAGTTGGTCAGTCTCGAACCTTAAGATCTCGACCGAGATCTTGAGTCATTAATCTCGGGTCGAGATTGAATTCCCTAGCTCAGACTATGAAACCGAACAACTTTCCCCATGGAACATATGGTAGTAAACGAAATATTTTTGGCCTCCCATAAAAAATATATGATCTGACATATATTTTGTATAGAAGGTGAATAAAATATTCTTTTTACTAGAAAGGTATACATTTTCTTTAAAATTAACTGCCTAACCTCTATCTTATTTATTTACTGTAAAAAAGGATCATCAACATCATAACCTATTTTACATTTTTAAGATATTATAAGTACTTATAGAACTAGTTTCTAATATGCAATAAAGATGAACACAGCATTCTTAAATTATAACTTATGAGCTAGGAAGGTGTGTGCTTATAGCAACACTATCTTATTTTAATGTTTATTAAAATAATCAAATTTCAGATCTTCATTTGCAACCTTCGCCCCTTCTTGTGAACATTGTACAAGCTTCTACATCTACCTAAAACGCCAGGCCGAATTCACGTTGAATTAATTAATATCAAACATCGCAATGGAAATTTCCGATAAAACTCTTTGTAAGTGGTAATGTGGTACCTAAGTTTGTTGAACTACCTTGAACAAATGTATTTTGAAAATTTAATAAACTGACAATTTAATCCTGTTTTCTGAAGTTTTATTCACAATTTCTAATTAATTTAATCAAAATCAATACAGTATACCCTGCAGTAGTATGTCGCAGTTTTATCGATAACCACCGCACAGCACTAATATCGATAGCGATAAATGTTTCGATGGACAGCACTATCAATAAACATAATACCTACTTGGATGTACTATCTCCTTAAGGTCTATATTTACCATCTATGCTTTTTGCGTGATCTATAGTTAACATCTATGGTTAATGTGCGACGCTAGCGACACGGTGGTCCTCGTTTGGTTTGCGGTTTCAGTAACTGTCTTATCTGTAGCTAGTCTACATATTTAAGTTCATCTGTGGTCAGGTTGTCTGATAGAATTTGTTTGTATTGTGTTGTGCTTTCGCTTGTTCGTTTTCTAGTTCGACCGGCTGACGAATAAATCGTAAATCATTTGATATTTTACTTTCTTTAGTGCAATCCATTGAATTGGTCCCAGTATAATTTTTGGACCGGGATTCTTTCGTTGACGTCACTTGAAGGTTCAAAGTCAACAAGAAGAAAGTTTGTTGTACCGATGTGTACTTCTAATGCAAATAAAAATCTTCATACCGGTCAGGTAAGTACTCGAACAATTACGTGACCATCACTGTGGTCCATAAGCTCCTAGGTACTTGTAACTTTGGAATAACTTCAGTGATAGTTAACTATACATCTTTAAGTGTACCTCAACCCAAATATTATTGTCAACTGGCGGCTTCCTGGCGGCGATAGCTAACACACTTTCACGGGCTTTAACAATCTGCCTACCCTGCGATAGTTAAATACGTGATATTGGGTATGTATGTTAAAATACCTGTTTGTATGGGTATGTAATTAACAAAGTGAATTTGCAATTCTAAATGCTCCGATATGGCTGCCGGCTTGAAATAAAGTACATAAATGAAAGTAAATGATAGGTGTAGTTGTAATTTATTGTCCAATAATTGTTAAAAAGTACAGTTAGTGTAAAGTTAGTTGTTGTTGTTCAAAGTTCTTTATTCAAGATAAATCATACAAGTACATATTCATACAATACGACTTAAACAGCTACTAAAATATTACTTTATCAGGCTAACGCCTACGAAAGTTTGCTATATAAACATTAAAATAGTAAACACAATGAATATTAACAAATAGTTATACCTATTTTGTAGATCAGACGTTGAGTCGCGAAATTGTACTACAATTTCACTTACTACCTAAATAACAGACATATTTATATTATGGTATTTGCTAAGATGATCTTAGTAAACCCATAAATAATTAATAATTATAGATTATTTAAATATTTACATTGCTGAGGGTAAGACAGTTAAATTTTACGCAGTCTATCTACCAAAGCACTCACGGTGACCAGTGACTGGTCTGCGAGAGACCTACCGCTACGCCCCGCGCAAGTACGCGGTCTAGCGCGACAGAGGAATCGCCGCGACCAGCGCTAGGGGTCAGCTGACTGGTCAACTGAGGGCACAGTTCGTCATTCGCAGGGAACAAAACATAGTGTTGTGGTAAACGATATGTTCCGTATCCATCGACATATTTGAGGTGGACATTCAATTTACCTATTTGAGAAATGAGAATATTATCATGTGTTGAGTTTTTATTGTAGAATAGTCTCGTAAGTTTAATTAATTCTTTTAGTAATGGAAATGAAATTTGTTCATGAAGTTTTTTAAGGTTAGTTAGTCTAGCAGTGTTGAAGGAAATTTTTATAGCTTTATTTTGTAAAACCTGAATAATTTTATAGTGGCAGTCACGGGCGCTACTCCAGACAGGACATGCATATGTCAAGCAGGGTCTAATCAGCGTTGTATAAATTCTGAGCTTTGTTGCTGGACTCAAATTACTACGTCTATTCATTAGTCTATTAATTCTAAATGCTCCGATATGGCTGCCGACTTCAAATAAAGTACATAAATGAAAGTAAATAATAGGTGTCGTAGTAATTATTGTCCAATAATTGTTAAAAAGTACAGTTAGTGTAAAGTTAGTAGTTTAAGTAGTAAGTAAGTAGTAAGTAAGTAAGTCGAAAATCAAGTAGGTATGAAAATCATATAACTTGGACAGCTAATGAATGGATTACGAATTGGAAACATTATTGTTGTCATCTAGATCAAATGTCTTATTATATGATAGAGAGGCAAACAAAGGGCAAACAATAATGTTGCCTATGTATCTGCACATTTAATAAGAAAACCTGTTCAGTTTTAGGTTTTTTACAGACAATGAATCTCTATGAATGATCTGTGCTGAGTGAATTTTGACTAGTGCTCGATAGCGATAACTCAGAACCAGCTAGTGATAAATGAACAACTTTCCCCAAGGACCATAGGTCAAAACATGAAGAAAAAAAATCACCTCCCATACAAAATTGCCAATCAGCCGGTTTGAGATACTATGGTAGGGCTTATTCTTTTTCATATCTTGACCTTTTCAATATTTCCTTGGGGAAAATTGAACCTTATGACCAGCTGGGTCTGAGGTTTTGCTATCGGTCACTTTTAAAATTTCACCCTGTATAAGTGATCTGTGGCTTTACATTTCTAAAGTAGTAATTCAACTTAGCCAGACTTTCTCCAGTTTATAGACATACTCTGTCTGTCTAGATAGATATAGATCTGGACTTTCTCTAAGCTTATAGTGTGCAGTAGTGCAGTCAAGCATTGCAGTATTAGATCAAAACATTATAGATTGAAATAACACAGTCGATGACTCTGAAACTTTTGTCAGAAGTGGTGTAAATGGCCATTTTACAACCATTTACGCTGTGCCTACCCTGCATGAGACATAGGCGTGATATATGTATGTATTTATTGAAATGTAGGTGGCCTTTGCTGAGGAGGCAGACCAGTAAAGAAATAACAAATAAAATAAATGAAGATAATTATATTTGCACAGACAAATGAAACCTTTTTCGCGCAGCGCTACTAGACACGCCTTTTGTCAAAATTTCATACAAGACAAGCCTGTCATTTTTGAATGTTTTTGAACGAGTTTGTCATTTGAGGCAATTTGAGGTGATAGCTCATTTAACCGTTCCGTACACGTCATATTTTGAAATATTGTATGAAATTCTATGCCACTTAGGGTGCTGTGCGTACGGTTCGGAACAGAGTGCGTTCACCCTAAAGTGTTGCCACAACCGTCTTTTCAAAATACACATATCCGTCGCCAAAACCTAAATTTGGAGTGTATGAGATTGAATAAAAAAAAGGTACTGAAAATGGCCCCTTCATCCCCGTGGTCCACCTCCTGGTCCACCTGGTGGACCACGGGTACGTTATTTTTTCCCTGTGGTCCAGGACAGGTGTCAGCTGTCACACAAAAAAGTGGTTTTTATCGGAAACTATGCATGCTAGACTATTAGTTTCTTTGGAAAAGTTGTAGGCCTTAACAAGATCTACATGACAGGTGTCAGCTGTCATACTAAAAAGTCGTTTAAATCAGAAACTATGCGTGCTAGACTATTAGTTTCTTTGGGAAAGTTGTATGCCTTAACGAGATCTACATGACAGGTGTCAGCTGTCAAACTAAAAAGTCGTTTATATCGGAAACTATGCGTGCTAGACTATTCGTTTCTTTGGGAAAGTTGTAGGCTTTAACAAGATCTACATGACAAGTGTCAGCTGTCACACTAAAAAGTGGTTTAAATCAGAAACTATGCGTGCTAAACTATTAGTTTCTTTGGGAAAGTTGTAGGCCTTAACGAGATCTACATGACAGGTGTCAGCTGTCACACTAAAATGTCCTTTAAATCAGAAACTATGCGTGCTAGACTATTAGTTTCTTTGGGAAAGTTGTAGGCCTTAACGAGATCTACATGACAGGTGTCAGCTGTCACACTAAAAGTGGTTTAAATCAGAAACTATGCGTGCTAAACTATTAGTTTCTTTGGGAAAGTTGTAGGCCTTAACGAGATCTACATGACAGGTGTCAGCTGTCACACTAAAAAGTCGTTTAAATCAGAAACTATGCGTGCTAGACTATTAGTTTCTTTGGGAAAGTTGTAGGCCTTAACGAGATCTACATGACAGGTGTCAGCTGTCGCACTAAAAAGTGGTTTATATTGGAAACTATGCGTGCTAAACTATTAGTTTCTTTGGGAAAGTTGTAGGCCTTAACGAGATCTACATGACAGGTGTCAGCTGTCACACTAAAAAGTCGTTTAAATCAGAAACTATGCGTGCTAAACTTAAATCGTTTTTCATAGTTAATAGTAGTTTATGCAATTGCCTTATAATGAGAGGCTTTAGGATGTGAGTGTCTGTTTATCACACGAGGCGCAGTCTAGTGTGATAATAGTTTGACACGAGCATTCTAAAGCCTAATTATATGCAGTTGCATACACTATTTTATCTATACTTTACAAGAAAAACTATGAAAATAATTCAAACCTCCGCACTGTGGCGATTGCAAGCCTATCTACTGAACCACCAACTGAACGACTTTTGTACATAAGTAACTTTTTAACTAAACGTTAAAATGGAGGCTCATAAAAACTGAACAACTTTTAAAATTAAAAAGCATTTATCGGTAAATTTAAATTTGAAAAATGATTTGAAGCAAAGATTTAATAATAAATAAGTCCTCATTATTTCAAGTGTCGTCCCGCCCGGGTGACATTTGTTTTATTTTTATTTAACTTACTGTTGGCCAGTGTTGGCTCAGGAAATAAAAAAGCGGAATATTCGTTTAGTTTTTTTTAAATACTAGACATCACGTTCCATTACGATTCAAATTTTAGTATGGAAATTATATTTTAAGGCTGCATACTTTTGAATGCAGTTCATTACGTTGGTGCTTTCGATTCTGTAAAACGAATATTACGAAATGAGTGTAGATAAAATTATTTACCTACCAGCTGGCTATTACCTACATAAAATGGTTTTATAATGGTTAAAGAACTGAGTAGCAAGCGAGGCTTAGAGATTTAATATGTTAATGTTTTCGATTGGATCAAGTTTATTGGGTGTTGCACTCGTTTTCCAAAAAGGATCGCAAATCAATCACACCAAGCCCTACAACTTACGTAAAGAATTATTATAATATTAGTGTAAACATTTATTCAAAGTTGCTTTCAGAAATAAGGTGAACCGGGTGAACCATTAGTAAAACCCCTGCCCTTGAGTCCACCTATAGCAGGTGGACTAGGGTGCACCACGGGGAAAAAAGAAATACCCGTGGTCCACGTAGGCATTTTCACCTTTTCTTGTGGACTCGTACTGATAGATGACTGAATGTCAGTGTTCTAGAAACTGACATCCTCTGATAAAAGATTAAGTACGTGTCAGCCAGAAAAAAATTCAATGAGTTGAATGAGACAACTTTTGTCTGTCGTGTTTATTTTTTAGAATTAGGTACATAGATAGGTAGATAACAGCTACGTAAAAAAAATATTCTCATTTTTTGTTTAATTAGTTTTTCACTAAATCACAACGAAGATCCAGATAATAAATAGGTATATTGCCGAGTAATGTTGGCGTTGAATAGCATCACCCCATCTAACTACCCTTGAGTGTTAAAAACCAATTAAGTCGTTCCAGAGAATGGGCAGCAAAATTCTCTGTGAATACATCACCTTGAACTGCGCTTGCCAATCCGCCTGCCAAGCGTAGTGAGTATGGCAAATACCCCCCTAATAAGGGAAGGCCTATGTCTAGCAGTGGACTGTTGCGGCTGTTATAGTACAGCATGTTTTATTGTATCATAAGTATTAGAGTAAGGGCGATTTACAAACAAAATGGTAAAATTACAAATAATACGTGGGAGTCAAAAAAGGACGTCAAGTTCGAGAAATATAAGCTGGTGGCAACACTGGGAATGGCAATTCGGTAAACCAAATTGGCAGGCTATATTGCTCAAAGGGCGTCTCTATCGGGGACCGCGAATGACGTTTTGGTTCACTGTGTATATTTGAAATAAAATTCAAATAATGTAATTAAATTAATTTATTGCCATTGAATGTAATTAATGTAAAATTTATTGGTCAATAAAGGCTATTATTATTATTGTATTTAAATAACATTGATATATAAAATTTATTTATATATTTTTTTAAATCCTTTTTGCAATTATCCAGGTTTAATTTAATAAATGCTTTTGTAAGGCGATTTCCTAAAAAGCGAGGGAGTGATAAAGTCGAATTTCTAATTCAATTCACTAAATTAACGTTTGGTGGGTGGCCGCTTTTTTAGGAAAAATAAATAGTGATGTGCTAAAAAGATAAATTGAATCACTCATCTAGTGACATAGTTCATAGTTAATAAATCACTAAGTGTATTTGGTTACAATATTAGTACAATAATTTTAAGGACGTGTTCTTCTCACAAAACTGAATAAGATTTATTAGAAACTTTTCTTCAAAATATGAAAATTAATAAATTGTGTCTCTCGTACTAAGTGACACACTTTTTAAACATTTTTATATGAGGAGTATAAAAATTTAGTAGGAAATTAATAAATAAATGTAAGTGACCTGACTATGAGGTTTGAATGAATCAGCTCACCTGAACTTAAAAATCGAACTGAAGTACGTCACTAGTGATATGGAGTTGGTATCATTATTTTGTCAGCATTTGTCATTTCAGTGAATAGAATTAAAAATTCGACTATAGAGCATAATACTGTTTTTAATGATAGTAATCTTCATAATACAAGGTGTTGCAAAGGAAATACATTAAATTGGAGACGTTGTGTAGACCATCGTACCGAATAATTTTCATTATGGGGCCAAGTTATGAAAACCCCTCGTTTAGAAGTAATTAGCAACTTAAGTTTGTTAAATTTAATTGAGTCCCACATTATGAAAGAAGCTTTATTGATCATGACCTTTATTTATTTCATGTTGCCGTCTTGGAAAAACTTTTGAAATTACCGCCACAACTGTTGCCAAGGCAACGGTTTTGGCGGTAATTTAGTTGCCAAGGCAACAGTTGTGGCGTAGACCAAGGTCAAATGTCATGTTTGTCAAAAACTGACATAACTGACACTACAGACTCTACTTGGTTCTCTGATTGGCCCTTTGTCTTTGCGTCTCTATGGATGCTCTAAGTCAAAATAAGTTTTTAGTTTGAGGCGGCAATAAAATAAAATAACACCAAAGAAAGAGATCTTTTATCTTAAGTTTTCGTTTAAATTTAAAACATTGACAACTATGTTCCAAACTTTTTCGAAGATTCAAATCCAACAAGTTAAAAATGCAAGGTTGCAATCTTGGATAAGGGGTAATACATAATGGTTGTAGTAAATGTAGGCATTTAGTTTGTATGAAAATTTTAACTTTTTAATTGTTAAGAATTCAAACTTGGTGCCATAATGAAAATTGTTCAGTACAATGGTCTACACAACGTCTCCAATTTAATGTATTTCCTTTGGAACACCTTGTATATCTTGTTTAAATATACCTAGCAAATGATAATAAAATTATAGAGTAACTGATTATCAGAGCTGACAAATAAAGGTATCTGATAGGACATGTTACATAAAACACATTAGAATTTAAAGTACCTATTTGACAATTTATTTCATAGTTTGTTAGTGCATTAAAATCCCAATAAATAAAACTTACAATTATATAACTTTATTTTCAGAACCCAAATGATAAGCCTTGCAAGATCCTGAAAGGTATTGCTCTCAACATGATCAAACACATCTTTCTGTGGGTCCGTGCCGTATGGAGTTTGATCATCGATACAATTTTCTCATTCATTTGGGACGGGACACGGCAGAAGATCCCGGACCTGGACCAACGTCACCAGATTCTGAGTGAGAGTGCAGTGTCGCTGGCGGCTAAGATTCGCAACAGGGAATTGAAGTCAGCCGATTTAGTTGGAGCAAGCATCGAGAGAATTAAAGCTGTAAGGGAAATTTGACTTCTGTTCATTAGTTTAAAACTTAATTTGATTTTTTCAGTGTAATTTATGTGGCTGTATATCGAATTGCGCTGCGCTGCTTTGGCAACTACTTTTGAACTTTTAGTTGTCAAAATTAGTGTTGCGAACTCTCTCACTCTCTTTATGTGATACACCGAGTCGTTCAACAACCCAATGAACCCTGGTGTCAGAGTTTTTCAACCGCCTACTGCAAGTAGCAGGCCTCTGACATGGTTGTGTAGTGCTGCGATGCCACAATAAAATTAAGTGTAATTTAATTACTTACAAATCTTTTATTTGTTATACTTATTCAAAAACAATATTATGGTTCTAATTTATTTTAATAGACTCTTTGCAGCAAAGCCCTCCACAACTTTTCAGCTTTATTTTTTATTCTGTAACACATGGTATATTCTAAGAATTAATCAGTTCAGTTTGACAGTATTTTTATAAATACCTACTCGTGGAGTGAGCGTGTGCAGTTCAAGATTGAAAGTAAGAAAATTGAAAAATGCCCTAGAGACCGTCGTAATTTGAATCCGGGACCGTGGGGTACCGTCCCACCACTCTGTCAACTGAGCTGCGGGCGCCTGGCGGTTTCTGGCGAATTTCTCAACCTCTTGATGCTCGTCTCGGTGCGACGATTAAGCGACATCTAGTAGTAGTTTTACAACTTAATACTTTGGTTAGTCCACATGACAGTAGGAGTTCAAACCATATAATGAAGCTTTTTACTTAAACCAATGTATTGGGATTTTTAGTGCACTCATGCATTCCATTCACAGGGAACACTGCTGCCTATTCCTAAACTATTCTTACATTGGTTTTCCAGGTGAACCCATTGTTGAACGCCGTGACTGACGAAAGGTTTGAAGATGCGTTGAAGGAGGCTCGGGGCATTGACAAGCTGATCGAGAGCGGACTACCTGATCAGTACTTCAAGGAGAGACCTTTCTTAGGTAAGTTTCATTCAAACTAAGGATAGTATGGCGGAGATCAGGCCAAACAGACAAATGTGGAAAGAAAACTAAATAAAAAAAAGAAAACAATACTCTACAAATATAAACCCAACGACAAGGCTATAGAAGAAAAGAAAAGAAAGAAAGAAAGGATAGTATTATTGACATTTAGACCACTAAAACATTACAATAAAGACGATTCTCGAAAATAAGGGCATGCCTATGGTAGGCCTTAATGTAATAAAAAGAATTATACCTTCGTATGAAAAGGCGGAAAACAGGAATCGCTAGGGTATCCTCTTAAAATGGACTGAGATACTACCCGAATTTTCACCCTGCAAGCAATGTCTTAACCAGACTAGAAAAATCTTCATAATAGTAGTTTATGCAACTGCCTAATAATGAGAGGCTTTTGGATGAGAGTGTCTGTTTATCACACTAGGCGCAGCCGAGTGTGATAATAGTTTGACACGAGCATTCTAAAGCCTAATTATTTGCAGTTGCATACACTATTTTATCTACACTCTACAAGAAAAACTATGAAAAATAATTTAAACCTCCGCACTGCACTATGGCGATTGCAAGCCTATCTACTGAACCACCAACTGAACGACTTTTGTACATAAGTAACTTTTTAACTAAACGTTAAAAAAAATGGAGGCTCATAAAAACTGAACAACTTTTAAATTATTCATATAGCATTTATCGGTGAATTTTAATTCGAAAAATGATTTGAAGCAAAGATTTAATAATAAATAAGTCCTCAAGTGTCGTCCCGTCGCGGGTGACACTTGTTTTTTTTTTTCATTCGACTTACTGATGGCCAGTGTCAAATTGGAACAGATTACAATTTGGTACGCGGGTCAATTCGTTTAATTTTTTTTCAAATACTAGAAATCGAGTTACTTTATGTAGCTGCCAGTAGTATGAAAGTTTTTTTTTATAGGCTGTATATTCGTAATGCAGTTCATTACGTTCGTACTTTCGATTCTGTAAAACGAATATTACGAACTGAGTGTAGATAAAGTCATTTATTAGCCACTAAATTCATTATTTTTCTTCCAGGCGTACCATTCACAGCAAAAGAGTCTCACGCAGTGCGCGGGCTACTGCACACACTAGGCGTATTATCACGTAAACATATCCGAGCGCCTTACGATGCCGAATGCGTCGAGTTACTGAAAGCTGCCGGTGGAATTTGTGTCGCCGTCACGAATATACCGGAGATATGCAAATGGTAAGTCATTACCATTACCATTAGATATTGGAAAACATAAAATACTTAGTATAACTAAGGAATAGTGTGGGACCTAGAATGTGTCCTTGTGGCACTCCACATAATTTAGGACCTAGAACCTTGATTTTCCCAAGTATTGATAAACAATACTTGCAACCACCTAAGCAAGTATTATATAAAATGTAATTAGACTTAGTTATGGCAGAAACATACCTATCCGCGCGCCTTACGATGCCAAATGCATCGAGTTACTGAGGACGGCCGGTGGAATTTGCGTCGCCGTCACAAATATACCGGAGATTTGCAAATGGTATGTCAAAATACCGTTAAATTCGCTTTTGTAGCTAAGGAATAGTGTGGGACCTAGTATACATCCTTGTGGCACTCCACATACTATATAAGATATGATAATTATATTCTATGAAAATGTCCCCACAAGACCCTCTGGTTTCTAGTATTTCCGTGTAAAATAAAAGGATATCGCCAATACGGTATTGTAAGTAACTAAAATGTATTAGGATCTACAAGTTCTGTAGCTGTGTATCTTAAGCATAAATATAGCCTATCATAAACGTCCCGTGTGGGACAAAGTTGCAGTTTTCGTGGAATGCCCTTCTAGCACTTTGAAAAACATACTAGCATTGATAAAGCATTGCCGCGAACAGTATGTAGCTTAATAGTTACATGGAAACATATCCGCGCGCCTTACGATGCCGAATGCGTAGAGTTACTAAAGGCAGCCGGTGGAATTTGCGTCGCCGTCACCAATATACCGGAGATTTGCAAATGGTATGTTAAACTACTGTTAAAGACGCTTTTGTAACTAAGGAATAGTGTGGGACCTAGAATACTCCCTTATGGCACTCCACATGATATAGGACCTAGTACCTTGATTTTCCCAAGTATTGATATACAATACTTGCAACCACCTAATGGTCGTGTGGTGCCGACAGAGTAGAATAGCACCACCCCCTCTCTTCTGGTGGGGGTTGTAAGAAGCGACCGAGGAATAAACCCGACCCAAACAGCCAGGGCCAATCGTATGGTGGCGGTTAATCCACCACAAAAGCATTCCCAAGGAGGGTTGACGTCTGGTAGGCAGCCGGTCGTAAAATTCAGCCAAATCCTTTTGCAACACGATTTTGTGTTCAACGAAACGTGTTGCGCCGACCCCAAGTAATTGGGATAAGGGCAGGAAGATGATGACTCGCAACCACCTAAGTAAGTATTATGTAAAAAAGTAATTAGGCTTAGTATCGCAGAAACATATCCGCGCGCCTTACGATGCTGAATGCATCGAGTTACTGAAGGCAGCCGGTGGAATTTGCGTCGCCGTCACCAATATACCGGAGATTTGCAAATGGTATGTCAAAATACTGTTAAATTCGCTTTTGTAACTAAGGAATAGTGTGGGCCCTAGAATATGGCCTTGTGGCACTCCACATGATATAGGACCTAGTACCTTGATTTTCCCAAGTATTGATAAACAATACTCGCAATTACCTAAGTAAATTTTTTGATAGTTTAGTTGACTCAATTAACATTTTATTTAATCAATTACAACTTTAACACCTAAGTAAGTACCTATTATGTAAAAAGTAATTAGGCTTAGTATGGCAGAAATATATCCGCGCGCCTTACGATGCCGAATGCGTCGAGTTACTGAAGGCAGCCGGTGGAATTTGCGTTGCCGTCACAAATATACCGGAGATTTGCAAATGGTATGTTAAAATACTGTTAAATTCGCTTTTGTAACTAAGGAATAGTGTGGGACCTAGAATATGCCCTTGTGGCACTCCACATACTATGGGACCTAAAGTAAGGCCAACTAGATAAATAATGTAAACAATTTTTATAAGACTCAGTGACAGCTATTACGATCTGTCCTTATCTGTCATAATGGTAAAATGTCAGTTGTCTCTTTCTGGTTTGTTTACATTCTTTATCTCGTCTGGTTGGCCTTACTTTAGATCCTTGATTTTCCCAAGTATTGATAAACAATACTCAAAACCTCCTAAGGAAGTATCATGTAAAAAGTAATTAGGCTTAGTATGGCAGAAACATATCCGAGCGCCTTACGATGCTGAATGCATCGAGTTACTGAAGGCAGCCGGTGGAATTTGCGTGGCCGTCACCAATATACCGGAGATTTGCAAATGGTATGTCAAAATTAAATCTGCCGTTGCCGGTCCCAAGCCCGGATTAGAAAGGATGAGGGTTTGTCTGGAGAATAACGAACCAGCTGTAAAATGTTCAACGCCGAGCCTCGGGCGGCGGCCAATTAACCCGACTCAATGTGGCTTACAGTGGCCTTGAGGACTAAATCACCTCTTAAAGACTGCCGTGGAAGGACGCGGGAACCCACCACGACGTATTTTCCCAAGAACATTCCCCATGGAAAGCACAACAGATGGAGTTAGTTTGTTGGACGATCCGGCTAACACCCGGCGTCAGTCAGTTTCCGGGCTGGCTGGTGTGAAATTGGCTACCGAAGCCTCTACCAAGACGGATCACCAGGTTTTGGATAGCGGTCATGCTACTGGTGATTCACGCAAGAATAACATCCCATTGCAAGAACACAGACGTATCGCAACCTGGAACGTACGTGGATTACTGGCACCAGGCAAGCTTGAAATCGTGGAAAAAGCAGAGGAACACAATCTTACGCTACTAGGTATTACCGAATCGCATATGCGTGGTCAAGGCCATCAACAAACACCTGGTGGTAACACCCTTTATTTCTCGGGAGCTGCAAACTCCAGCAACAATGGAGTCGCTGTTTGGCTCTCCAAGCATTTGAACAAATATGTGCTTGGATATAGTCCCGTCTCCGACCGAATAATGTGCATGAAGTTAAACACCAGGCCCTGCACTTTGAACATCGTTGTGGTGTACGCCCCAACATCAGGGGCAAAAGACGTAGTCATTAATGAATTTTACAAGGAGCTTGAAATGACATTGTCCAAAATACCCAATCGCGAAATAACACTTGTCCTGGGTGACTGGAATGCGAAGATAGGAAACACAACAGATGACGATCACATCAGAAGTACAGTCGGGAAACATGGGCTAGGAGATAGGAATGAAAGAGGAACCAAACTTCTGGAATTCTGCATCGAAAGGAAGCTCACAATAATGAACACCTGTTTTCAACATCATCCCCGCCGGCTTTACACCTGGATTTCCCCTGGTGATAGATTTCGGAACCAGATTGACTATATCATTATAAATAGTCGGTGGAGAACTTCAATCACCAATGTGAAGACATACCCAGGCGCTGATTGTGGTTCAGATCACAGTCTTTTGATTGCTAATTTCGCTCTCCGCTTGAAGAGAGTCAAGAAACAACCTCCACTGAGACCGCGCGTTCTATCACCAACTCAAAGTGAGCAATTCCAAAAGAATTTATCAACCTTCGCTGCACAGTCCCCAGTTCCCGATAACTGTAATGCAGAGGAACGTTGGGAGCTTTTTAAGAACCGCATTTGGAAGGCCGTTCAATCTCTTCCAAATAACCGCGCTCCGGACATATGCAAGCAGTCTTGGATATCGGCCGATACTTGGAAAATTATCCAGACCAGGAAAGACCTTAAAACACAGGGACTGGCTAACCAGGAAAAATATTCGAAGCTCGGCTGTCTCATCCAGACCTACTGTCGCCGCGACAAAAACAACTTTATAGATGGCATATGCCTAGAGATAGAAGCACACGCGAATAAAATCCAAAGCTCGGATCTCTTCAAGAAAGTGCGGCTTCTAACCAAGCAATACAAACCCAAAACATGGGTGATCGAGGATGAAGATGGCACAGCTCTCCATGATCTGAAGGAGGTCTCTGAAAGATGGCGGAAATACTGCGAACAGTTGTATAAAAATCCTAACCCAGTACAAGGCGCAACATACCAGAATTGGAGTAACACCACACCAGAACCACCTATTCTACATTCTGAAATCTCAGCTGCTATAGCATCTCTTAAGTCCAAAAAGGCCCCCGGACCGGATCAGATAACTGCAGAGATTCTGAAAGCCTCTGGTTCGTTTGGAATTGATGCTTTATACAAGATATGTAATGAGATATGGCGTACTGGTGAATGGCCAACCGACTGGACGAAATCTGTCATCTTGCCGTTGCATAAAAAAGGCTCCACTTTGAAGTGCGATAACTATCGAACCCTGGCTTTAATATCACATGCCAGCAAGGTACTTTTGCATATATTAAACAATAGGATTCGTCATTTCCTGGATTGGCAGATTCCTCAAGAACAGGCTGGCTTCGTGAAGGGCAAGGGTACCCGCGAGCAAATACTCAATGTTCGTCAATTGATACAGAAGGCATATGAATTTAACACACCCCTGATCATGTGCTTTATTGACTATAGCAAAGCATTCGATTGCGTGGTTTGGCAAAGCTTGTGGATGGTACTTTTGGAGCTCGGAGTACCTCAACATCTGGTATCCTTGATTCAATCACTCTACACCAATAACAACGGCATCGTGAAAGTGGATCAGATCACCTCAAACCCCTTCAGTTTCGGCAAGGGTGTAAGGCAAGGGTGCATATTATCCCCCATTCTTTTTAATGCGTATGGAGAATACATTATAAGGCGCACCTGTGAAAACTGGGAAGGTGGTGTGACGATAGGCGGAACCAAGTTAACTAATCTCCGCTACGCTGACGACACTACTCTCTTAGCAGCCGCAGAGACTGAAATGTTAGAACTCCTTGGAAGAATGGAGCGCATTAGCTTAGAGCTCGGGCTACAAATCAACCATGCAAAGACAAAACTAATGGTGGTAGATCGCGCAAATAAACTCCAGCTTACAGGCGCTCTTAAGCTCGAAATGGTCGATAATTTCATATATCTGGGCTCCTGCATTTCAAACACAGGGTCCTGTGAAAAAGAAATCCGAAGACGCATAGGCATGGCCAAGAATGCTATGACACAGCTGCAGAAAATTTGGCGAGACCGCAACATATCGCGGAAAACAAAAGTAAAATTGGTCAACACGCTGGTTTTCTCGATTTTCGCATACGGAGCTGAAACGTGGACCTTAAGAAAAGCTGACCGAGCTCGTGTAGATGCATTCGAGATGTGGTGCTGGAGGAAAATGCTGCAGATCCCCTGGACAGCACTCCGCACAAATGTTTCTATACTGAGCGAGCTTAAAATTAAAACCAGACTATCAACGACCTGTCTTCGCAGAACCTTGGAATTCTTCGGGCATATAGCGAGGAAAGACGGCAGTAATCTTGAACAACTAATAGTAACTGGCCAGGTTGATGGAAAGCGTGCAAGAGGCCGCAGTCCCGTGAGATGGTCCGACCAGATTAGTTCTTCTCTTGAAAGCAATCTCCACGATGCGCTTCATGTAGCCAAAGATAGAAGCAGATGGCGAAACATAATCCGACAGAAGATGATTCCAAGGGGGGATCACGACCCTCAGTAATGAGGAATACGACGTGAGGAGGAGGATGTCAAAATACTGTTCTGTTCTGTAAATTATCTTTTATAACTAAGGAATAGTGTGAGACCTAGAATACTTCCTTAGGGCACTCCACATACTATAACATATGATATAGCACTTTGAAAAACATACTGGCATTGATAAAGCATTGCCGCAAACAGTATGTAGCTTAATAGTTACATGGAAACATATCCGAGCGCCTTACGATGCTGAATGCGTCGAATTACTGAAGGCAGCCGGTGGAATTTGCGTCGCCGTCACCAATATACCGGAGATTTGCAAATGGTAAGTCAAAATACTGTTAAATTCTCTTTTGTAACGAAGGAATAGTGTTGGACCTAGAAATCCCCTTGTGGCACTCCACATAATAAAGGACCTAGTACCTAGGTTTTCCCAAGTATTGATAAACAATATTCGCAACCCCCTAAGCAAGTATTATGTAAAAAGTAATGAGGCTTAGTATAGCAGAAACATATCCGCGCGCCTTACGATGCCGAATGCGTAGAGTTACTGAAGGCAGCCGGTGGAATTTGCGTCGCCGTCACTAATATACCGGAGATTTGCAAATGGTAAGCCATTGTCATTAGCATTAGATATTGGAATAATGTGGGACCTAGTATACTTCCTTGTGGCACTCCACATACTATAAACCAAGGACCTTTAGGATTATTTTTCCAGCATTGACAAAGAATAATCTGAAGCCAATAAGTGTAGGTAACCAATAAAGTTACAAGAGGGGGTATCACGGAAGCATATCCGTGCACCTCAAAGTGCATGCTGAAAGTGTCGTTATCTTAATATACCGGACATTTGCAAGCCATTACATATCGGAAAACAAAAGTCATTTTTATTAAACTTAGGAATAGTGTGGAATAATGCTCACTTTTGTAACATAGAAATAATGTGGGGTCCGGAGTACTTCCTTGAGGAACACCATCTATAGTAGGACCACAAAGTAAGTATTGGCTGGCGCAATCCAGAGAGTCGGCTTCGACCAAACGCGGCTATACTCACTCAGACATCCACACGCGTCGTTTACGCGCTCTGTGGAACCGTGTCGAACCGGAACTAGTTGAGTGTGAACGGCGCGTTCGGTGCGGGCGGACGGAATGGCGAGTAAAGAAAAATATTTTTGTAATGTGTTTTGGTGTAATAACACCACAGAAAATTGTACATTGTCATTTTTCAGTTTCCCACGCAATAATGAAAAGTAAGAAGAACTAGAAATGGACGGATTTCTTTTTAAAAATCTTATTTTTCTTTCGTAATATGTGCTTTAGCGTTTTAGGTACCTACGTACGTAGAAGTAGGTAGGTTGCGCTTTAGTTTGATTTGGTAGGTTAAACGGGTTTAGGTAGGTACCTACCCATAGTAGATAGGTACCTACCTAGTCAGCATTTGAGGTGAAGCGATGAGTACCGAAATACCTACCGATAGCAAAAGGTCCAGGTTATGTCATCTTCATTTCCGATCATCAGGTAGGTAGGTACCTACTTAAGGTAGTCCAAATGGACTATTACGATACTGGATATTTTTTCATTTTTTCGTCACGGCAGCTGGTGACCTTCGAAACTATAGTAGGTAAGCAGGTACACTTCGAAACTAAGGTAGGTACTAGGTACCTACTTAACTACCTACCAACTTACAGCACCTTTCAGCTACAGATTCAGCTTCCATGCCCGAATTTTTTCAGGGCGCGTCCCCGCGTTTGTCATGTCGTCATGTTCATGTCATGATAGGTACTTACCAACCTACCTACCCACCGTTCCCAGCGCGTATCGCCCGCCCGCCAATACATTGGTATTGGTAGGTAGGTAATCTGTGTGCGACTGACTAGTGACGGTACGTTTGACTTTCATGATGGCTTGACTCCCTGTTCAAAAATACCTACCTTCCAACCATAGGTACCCAACCTATTAAAGTTCATGACGGCAAGATAGGTATTTTTTTAGGCCTTTCTTTTAGATAGATACACTTGTTTTCCGTTGGAAACACCGACGAACGACTTGAGGATCCCTTTGTCGTGTCGGTCATCGCCGCCGGCTGGTCCGCTACCTACCTACTACCTACTTACCTACCTGCCTACCTATGGGTCGCTTCGCTCACCACCAAGTCTCGTGACCCAAACCCATTGCCTATCTACTGTAGTGGCCGCATAGCCACTAGAAGCGTATTGCTTGTCTTAGCAGTATTTAGTATTAGGCAATCGAGCGTTCGAGCTCTAGATATGTAATTATTAGAATAAAGTAGACAGTCTAAGTTCAACCACCAACTAAGTCGTATCATTTCTTAATCTACTCCCTGGGCGCTCATACTTTATCTTATGGCGACCTAAGCCAGGGCTGCTCCTTAAGGGCAGTGCTGGGTATCATGTAGTTCTTTGTAAAGTATTTGTGTTAAACTACGCGTAACCTGGCAAGAAGTGAAAGAACCTGAAGTGATTTAAATGGACAATGATAGATAAAAATTATAGACAATTTAAAAGACAGTATAAAACAGTGAAAAACGAACTAATAAATTAATATAATAAACTCTAAAGGAAAGTGTTAAAAATGAACATTATAATATACAGAAAAGTGACACGTTTTTGTACAAAAGTGCAGCTTTGTAAAAATTTCTTCAAACAATACGTGGACAATGTAATAAAAATAAAATTGATGTGACCAATGAATGCGGCTCTACCATGATGCAGTACCAGACCAGATTTTGATGATAGATGTAGTCAAGAAGGCGCAATAAAGGAAACAAGATGACGTCAGATCAGATGGCTATTGTATCAAGAGATAGCCCATGGTTGGGCGCAGCAGGGAGTACAACTACTTTTAATCACTAAGAAAAAGTGATCAACCAATAAGAAGAAAACATGAAGATACCATTATGAAGAAAGAAGATTTACCCTTATAGAAGATTTCAAGAAAGAAGATAAACCATTGCAGAAGACACAATTAAACAGAAAAATAATGAAGAGATCCAGTAACAATATAGAAGAAGATGACATCACCCATGAAGAGGATATTCCATGACGAGGCGATAAATTATAAGAAGACTCAAGAGGTTGTAGCTGCTGGGCGCTCGCAGTAAATTCAAGCCTTGTTTGATGCTAGGATTGTGATTGCTGGGCGCCGCGAGACTTCATAGTACGGGTCCGATGAGGAGCAGCCAGGCAGAGCATAATCGAACATATCACCCATAATGCGAGCCAGGGTAGCAACCGCTATGCCGTGCGCGCGCCTCGCTGCACGCGCTACAGCCAGAACGCCGAGTCAGCGATGCCTTCACGACCTACAAACGGTATCGTACCTACCTGATAATGAATAATGTAAGTTTTACAAATATAAATTGCAGCAATTTCAATGATTTACATTTTTATGACTAAAGCTTTTAATAGTAGTTTTTATCACAAGGGAATAAAGTGATATATTTAGGGCGAGGGCGCTATTTTGAATCATGAGCGGAACGAGAGATTCTAGAGTAAAATCCCGAGCGTAGCGAGGGATTTTAAAGTAGAATCGCGAGTGAAGCGAGGGATTCAATGTAAGTCGCCCGAGAATAAATAACTTTATACCCGAGTGATACATACTACTTTTCATCCCCCTCTATGAGAAAAACAATAAATACTTACTTAATCTACGAATATTGCTTGCTATTGTCCATTATTTTACAACACATCATATAAATGCGTTATAAACATCCAATACTTACAAAAACATTATCACTCATTTCATTTTATATTATTGCAATATAATTGGGAGGTTATATTGTTTTTGCCCATTGCCGGCCAGTTATCGCGCCAAAAGAAAAATAAACTTTGACACATTACTTTTTAATTTCAAATTTTGCTAGGAATTAGGTCTTTTATGAGCTACATACTAGGTGTAAAATACTCAATAAAATAACAGATAACAGGTAGTGTTGCAGAGAAAAAACCTATCTGTAGTAAATTTTCGATTGATTGGCTGCAAATATTTGTGTTCCATATTCAAATGAATTTTAATCCCTTGGGATTAAAAGACCTATTTTAATCCCACTTAAGTGCGACTAAAGCGTAGTTTTTTGAATAGAGGGGATGAAAAATTGTTTTTAACGTCACATTGGACATATATTTCTTTTATTTAGTCTATTTTATATCAGTTAATTAAAAATAAATTTTCAAATCTATAAAAGGTTATACACCTACCAAATTTCATAATTTTTTTTTTGAAACAGATGTGAAGGAAAATATGTCTAATGAATGATTATAGGTACATTATTGGTAGTCATATTCTACTATTACGCCGCCGGTACGTGTATTTGTATTATTGAAATGTGACAAGTAAGTACTTATTACTTATTATAGAATAACGTTCAGGAGTTGGAGAAAGGACAAACTGTCAACAAAGTATGAAATAAATAATTAAGTAAAGTACAGCGTTGCCAATCGGGTACATTTTACACATTTGACGTACTATTTTAGGCTCCCATGTGTAGTGTGTAATCCTGGCCTCTCATGTGTAATTTCGTAAGCCCGAAGCCAAATTACCTCAAACATTGATAGGATAGGAGTCAGCGCTGCTTGCTATTCATTTATCGGAATGTAAAATTGATTATAAAAAAAAACATACAAACGTCAAACAGAAAGCTATTTTACATCTCTCTTGCTATAGATGAACTTAAAAGCATCCTTTTCCACACCACAGACAGATGGATCAGCCACCTAGTCGTTGTGGTGTAGTGTCACACTACCCATCCAGTTCGAAAGTGTGTTACCAGTGCTTCTGCCTACCCTCGGTCGTCACATAGGGTTCTGTTGAGCACCCGTAACCTCGGCCTCCTACCAGCGGGGGGGCATTCCAGGGTCCTGCGTAGAGGGCAGGCTACGCTTTACGCGGACCAGGCAAATAAAAAGATGCCCTTCAAGGGCTAAAAGCGCTCCGCGCTCAAGAGTCGCGACAGGGTGTTCGTCCGAACGAACACTTAAGCTGTCCCACGGGTTCTAGACGCCTACGTCCATCGTGGACGCCACCCATGCCGGGTTCGACGGACCCACCTCTCGTCACCTCTCGCCGCCTGCTACCGCCGCAGCAGCGATAACCGCTGCCTGCTTCTCCCTCGCCGTCTCCGCTGTCCCAGTGTAGGCAGAGGTACAAGAAGTACCTGTTCGCCCTTTGGTCCACAGAACATCTTCCACCTCACTGACAACGCCGAGGACCCGCACGGTTCCGGTTACGAGGGTCACGTCGCTGCTGTCCATGCACCTGCTGAACAGCTCAGGTACTGGAGACAGTCCAGCGGCGACATCTGCCCAGACATCCTATGCGTCCACGCTGACGATGCTGAAGCCTGCGTCGCGCAAACCCAGAGAAGACGCCGACACCTGCACCCACGACGTCCATGAAGATGACGGGGTGTAAGTAGAAGCCGCCGCTGATAGTGGTCGATCTGCTCCCGAACTGGAGCTACCACTTCGGCGAGCTAAAGAAGGAGCTTGGTCATGCGCCAAATGTGCGGCCCTACATGTCCACAGAGTTCTGATTCCTGGCGCAAGGCGAACAGAAATTCCGCGTTTACCAGCGCTACTTTACCGCGCTGGAGGGCTCCAGAACCAGAACATCCTGTTGTTCGCCTACGCAACGCACCTCCGAAAGAGCGGCCAGTCAAGGACACGATTAGAGACCTCCCCGTGGACACAGACCCGAAGGACATCCAGGAAGAGCTGACCACCCTGGGCTACAAGGTGGACTACATGCGCCCTATCAAGGCTAGCCAGCCACATGTGCCAACTGTGGCTGCTCGCAGCCGGCCAACAGTCTCAATTGCCCCGTACGGGGCACAGCACCTCTTACGAAGACCGTCGAACTGAAGAGGACGGAGGCGGCACCAAAGAGGGATACCAAAACGTGGCTGGATCCCTTATGGCGGCTGCCATCGGCCCCTCCGGAACTACGACGACGAAGAGGCGGAAGCCTAGGAGGCGAAGGAGGCGAACATCGCCCTCACCCCCCAGGACGTGGACGTGGAGCCACCCAGGGGTTCGTTGGACGCGGTCGGTACTCCATAGAGTACATCTCAGGGGGAGCAGACGAAGCACCAACCGACCCCAAGACAAGTGAGCTCACGAACAGCCATCCTAGAAGAGAACAGAAAGGTCCTGATCAGTGCAATCAGGACCCCTCACTGAGGTCCAGATCGTGCTCCGCACGGGAGCGGCCGCGACCTTTATCGACGCCTGCAGCGCCTGATCCCGTCATACGGCGGGGTCATGGCCACCAGGACGAACTGGAGGCTCTAGGACCCAGAAAGGCTGCTTAGGGTGGTGCTGTCCAGCACAGCCTGACGTGGCCTTCACCTGTCCACATCCACTACTCCACGTCGAGTAGTTAGGATCGTGGACACACTCCCAGAGATGCCCGGCTACCGCCGCTTACTGGATATGACCGCTGCCTCGGGAGCCATACACCAGACATAACCCACCAGATGTAACCAGCCACCGCTGGCTGACGGGCATTAGTCGGCCTCCTCCAATGGAGAATCACCCGGCTCGTAAAACCTCGTCATGGCGTGTAGTTTTGCCTGGACTCCAAGAAAACCACGCCACTTACCAGAGCGACCACCCGTCGCCCCTGTAGTCACAGGTGGCGTGTGATACCACGTTAGAGTGGCTCAGCCACGTGAACGTCTCTCTACTAGCCACAAGCAGCCGTCGAGTAGAACTCCACGTTCGACCATTCCGTTCAGAAGTTTTATTGATAAAGCACGGGTGAACGTCCTCCAAATAAGTTTTCTCAAGAAAAATAATAATTAGGGAAAAAAAATGCGCATGTGTAATTTTACTTCAAAATGTGTAATTTTGGCGGCGGAAATGTGTACTTTGGAAAGTCGGTTGTGGCAACACTGGTAAAGTAGCAATTCCGATGTACAATTGCAAATAATTCTTCTCATTGAAGAAATAGTCAAAAGGACATTTTCTTTTGCTAGCAATATATAGCAAAATTATATTTTTTAGCCGATCTGTGCAGTGATTGTTTTTTTACGAATAAAGTAAATATTTGGTAAGTACCTAAGTTTAGTGTCTTATAGTGTCATTTCTACCGTTTATTTAATACTATTTTATTTAATGAGCCTTGCTGGTTCAAGTTGATGCCTAAACTTCAAGCTACAAGCTTGAAGTTTAGGCATGAAATCCAAAGATTGAGAAAGGCTATGATTGAGCGTACGAGCCTGACGTTAAGTAACGTCTCCCAGTGGCGCGAAGACAATCTCGTCAGCTTCAATGCTTCAAAAACGCAGGCGTGTCTTTTCTCCGCAAAAAGGAGTCCTTTCACCTTTTCTCCTACTTTTCGGGGTACATCTGTTCCAGTGACCAACACTCTTCAACTCCTTGGCATGGAGTTGTCCTCTGACCTCAACTTCGGCACCACCATCGAGTCCAAGGCTCAAATTGCAGCTAGAAAGTTGGGCGTCCTGAATAAAGTCAAGCGGTACTTCACGCCTGAACAGCTTCTAACTCTTTATAAAGCTCAAGTCCGATCTTGCATGGAGTACTGCTGTCACCTTTGGGATGGCTCGGCTAAATACCAACTTGCTGCACTGGATTCGGTGGAACGCAGAGCCAAGAGATTAATAGGCGATAAAAAACTGGTGGCGACCAAGCTTCACAGCCTGGCTCACCGCCGCAAGGTAGCTTGCCTATCGGTCTTCTACAGATTGTACTTCGGAGAGTGTGCGCGTGAGCTGCATGAGCTCATACCACCGTCTCCTTTCTTCCATCGGACATCCAGACGCACGGCCGGCTACCATCCGTTCTTAGTTGATATACCCACATTACGCACTAAGCGCTTCAAATCATCTTTCATTATGCGCACGGCTAAAGAATGGAATTCCCTGCCTGCGTCTGTATTTCCGAGTGCATATAACCTGAATCTCTTTAAGTCTAGAGTGAATAGGCATCTTCTGGGCAAGCTCGCTCCACCGTAGATCCCATCTCTGCTCTAGGGTAAGATTGGGGTCAAGAGTAAGCCCATCATAAAAAAAAAAAAAAAAAAAAAAAAAAAAAAAGCTATTTTGAGTTGAGTTAGTTTTTGCAAGTACTTAATGGGGATATATAAATTGTTGTTTAAAATTATGTATATTGAAAAAAAATCCGTTCGTAACGTTAATACATAGAGTTGGTCATTTTTGCAGACATTTAGGTATGCGACAAATACATACGACCCAAGATTAAATTTATATTATACAAATTATTAAGTTCTAGTAAAGGTCATTCGCCTTATGGGCAAACATTGCATCACCTGAGGTGTTGCATGCACGTCTGGCCAACGTGTATCACATTCAGAATGCATCGACAGCATTTTCGGTATTACAAGTACTTATGCGGACGCGCAGAGGTATGACTAATACACGACAACGTATATGTAGCGTGACTACTTTTCAGGTTAGGCAGAGTGAAGAAAGGATTTTGATATTTAATTTGAAATTAAACACTTAACATTTTGGTAGTTATTTAACATGACCTTAAACATTTATGCGGTATAAGCATATCAGTTTTTTTTTTACTTCTTTAAGCAAAAGTAGATTCATAGAACTTACCTAATATTTTATACAAATTAGAGTTTTTAAGAATTTGCAATGACAGATAGATATTTTTACCGTAGAGAAACAGTAAATGCTTTAATTTAGACATTTTACAACATAAGTTCCACATTATAAACGAATTTTGAAATAAAGAACTAAAAATAGAGTAATGAGTTTTGAGAATCTAGAGATAAAGACACTATGCTGACACGATAGGTACTAATTATAAATAAATTAAAACGTTAATTACACATTGTTACGCAAATTTAAGAAAGAAGAGTATAGTCATTCATAATGTCGCTCATCCGCAGGAACAACGGCACAAATGACATAAACCACATTTTACAGGAGAGCGTTTTAAAGTTATAATTTTTTTTGTTATCGAATACCGACTATGTATTGCAAAATTCGGTGTCGTAATGCGGTTTATATCACTCTCCTAATGTTTAACTATTTATAAATACTATTATCATGCGTCCAAAGAATCTTAAATGTCCAAAATTAACGTGAAACCATGGTGACAACCTGCAATTGTGCCATTTTACTACTAGAATTTTTCTTTTTGTGTAGTTGTGACAGCCTGGACGTTTGAAAGGGTAATGAAAATCTGTCAATATAACCCACCCATGACGCCCATGAATCGATCTGCTCCCAAACTGGAGCCACCACTACGTCGAGCTAAAGAAGGAGCTTGGTCATGCGCCAAACGTGTGGCCCTACGGGCCCACAGGGTTCCGATTCCTGGTGCAAGGCGAACAGGAATTCCGCGTTTACCAGCGCTACCATACCGCGCTGTAAGGCTCCGGAACCAGAATATCCTGTTGTTCGCCTACGCAACGCACTTCCGAAGGAGCGGCCAGTCAAGGTTGCGATTAGAGACCTCCCCGTGGACACAGACCCGAGGAGGAGGGCGTTCAGAAGGAGCTGACCACCCTGGGCTACGAGGTGGACGCCCAGGGTGTATCTGCTTCGCCTAGCTCATCCGCACGCCAAACCTCATCCCGGGCATCTACAACGTCATAGAGCTGTGTGACGCCCGGCGTGAAGATCGAGGGATGGCGTAGAATACAAGGAATCCCACAGAGCCATCGATGCCAGAAATTCCGGCAGAGCAACAAGCACTACCACTGCTAGCTAACGTGCGTGATCCGCGGCGGCGAGCATCCCACTCAGAAATGCAGAAGACATCGTGAAGAGCCGGCCACATGCGCAAAGTATGGCGGCTCGCACTCGGCCAACAGTCTCGATTGACCCGTACGGGGCACAGCGCCTCTTACGAAGCCCGTCGAACTGAAGAGGACAGAGGCGGCACCGTAAGGGGGAAACCAACGCGGCTGGATCCCTTAATTATGGCGGCTGCCAACGGCCCCTCCGGAACTACGTCGACGAAGAAGCGGAAGCCTAGGAAGCGGAGGAGGCGAACATCGCCCTTGCTCCTAGGACGTGGAAGAAGCGGGTCAGCCATGTGAAGAGCCACCCACGGGTTCGTTGAATGCGGTACATCTCAGGGGGGGAGAAGCCGAAGCTCTAACCGGCCCCAAGACAAGAGAGCTTACGAGCAGCCGTCCTAGAGGAGAACAGAAAGGTCCTGAACAGTACAATCAGGACCCCTCGGGGCAGACACGACCTTTATCGTCGACAAGAGCCTGCAGCGCCTGATCCCGTTATACGGCGGGGTGATGGCCACCAGGGGCGAACTGGAGGCTCTGGGACCCAGATAGACTGCACAGGGTGGTGCTGTCCAGCCCAGCCTGACGTAATCATACGTGGGCACCCTCCCAAAGATGCCCGGCTACCGCCGCTTACTGGATATGACCGCTGCCTCGAGACCCCCTCGCGAGGAGGATGAGGCCACCGGACATGACTCACTAGATGTAATGAGCCGCCGCTGGCTGACGGGCACTAGCTGGGCCTCCCCCAATTGGAATCTCCCGGCTGGTACGACCTCGGAACCTCGCATGAATGTTGTTTATTACTCGTAAAATTATTGTGAATTTGGGGTAAGACCGACAGATCCCATTTAAAATTAATAAGAGTTTAGGTGAAACAATGGCACAAAAAACAATTATGCCGATATCCCACTTAAAATTTATTAAATTTTTGGTGAAACAATGGCACAAAGAACAATTGGGCACAAAAATTTCAATGAATTTTATGTCACAATTACCTAAGTGCCGATCTGGCTACTGAACACGGTGCGCACTCCGCAGGGCACCCCGCATAACTGGTGATGTGACATTTTACCTCCCAAGATGGCCGAAATTTTGCATCAAAGCAACATCGGCACAGTGCCATCTAGCGGTAACTACTGGAAATACAAAAGTGCCGTCTTTGCAGCGAATGTATGTATACTCAAGGGTACTTATGCCATCAAAAACTCGATTTTGGAAAAAATGCAATTGTGCCGTTGTTCCTGCGGATGAGCGATGTATTGCTAAAAGACTTGTGGATCCTTGCGTAATCATGCAATAAATAGATAAAATTGACCCATGTATAAAAGTTTATCTTCACCGAAAGTGTGACTAAATGTAAGTATACATAATAAAGATGGATTACAGCGTGGTTTAAATGATAAGTAGGCAGAAATGTAATATATATATTTTTGTGACACCAGAGTATAATTATAGTTACCTACATTTCACAGGAAGCGTTAACTGTTTAGTTAAGAGTAAATTACGGTTTACTAGAAAGAAGGTTTTGTAGAAGCAAGAATAAATTATAATTGAATGAATTGTGTCTAAAACTATTATAAATTTAGTTTCAAAATACCTAGCGATGAAATTGTAAAGTAGCACATCGTATAATGCAGGTGATACCTATAGTGATAAAGTTCACTAACCTAAGTTGACACTGAATGACCTGGATATGGATGTCATTTTGTGCAAAGAATTTTGTATAATTTATTACTACTGATTTGATTGTAAAATGCAGAGAAGCCAAAAGGTTAATACCTACATGTAAATTACTTGCAATATTGTGAAACATTTTTGTCGTTTCGAAAGATGACAAATTCAGATTTTAAAGTTTGATATTAATGAAGTAATAGGTATAAATTACTAGTATGATTATGAACGTATCAAATATCTTTTTCTGCTTATAAATAAAATTAGTTGCGTTCAAGGATAGGTATATTTGAAATATGAAGAATTGTGAAGTTTATTAAAAATCTTTTGCTACCTAGAGTACAATTAGTTAAATTTCCGATAAGAAAAGATGACAGGAAGATTGAAAGAAAGTAAATCGAATGAATGGATTGCAATGTAAAGATAACCATAAAAGTTGGGAATTATTTGGTAAAAATATTGAAATGCTAGTTGGATTGATCATCCACAAAGTAATGATAAATATTAATACCAAAGGATTCAACATGCTGCAGCATGACGCAATAGAAAGAAAAGTTGGTATTAGAAAGTATTGTGAAAGATGATGAATAAAAGTACAATATGAATTAAGTACAAAAGCAGAAAAGATAATGATTCAGATTTAAGTGTGAATAAGATTCCACTATGTAGAAAAATAGGAGGCCATGAGATGCCTTACACATTATGCGTTTTGTAATGATTGTATAATGATAACATGGTACGTTGAGGATCAGAGCTTTCAAGTCGACCATGGTGTTTGACTCACCGTCCTCTGTGGGATAAGTTAGCGCCGCATATAGAAATATTGGCTTAAAATTTATGATCACTCACATACCAGTATTGTAAGGGTGTACGTAAGGAAACGTACAACCCATTATGTAGGCACAAAGATGTCACTATTATGTATTATGAAATAGGTAACATATGATTACCGTATCAAGTAGAATTTGTACTATGAAGACAACTACTTATAAATAAATACCACCAAAAATGGTAGGTAAATAAATAGCTAAAGCATTTATGAGCCTGAAAAACGGCCATATACGTAACATCTCGATCGTAATCTACCGTAAGTGTGTTAGCGAGAGATTTATGTAAGTTATGCAAGCAAACAAACAAAAATGTTTATATTACCAAATGAAGAGAATAAAGAATTATGTATGACACAAATATATGTAAAATACAAACAGGATTTTACCATTAATTTAGAACTTGGAAAATGTTGTACACTAAGTGCAAAATATGGATATGACAATGAAATAAACTAACTGGATATGTCTTGAAAATTTAGATAAATAGATAAAACACGGATTGAGACGAATAATATATATTTTATTTTATAAGTTAGTAACTATATCTAATACTAGTAATATAATTTAATATTCTTTTTAGCACAAAAATTTGCATAAATTGTTATGATTTTATGAGCTGCATACAAATCGTTTCCTATCTTTTATTACTTCATACGGTCTTAAATATAGAAAGAAGATAATTATATACTATGCTTAAGTAATTAGGTATAATAGTAAGTAAAGAAGGCCCACTATTATCTATTAAGTAGGTATAAGTAAATTATAAGACATTGTTAGTATTTACATTTTATTATTTTTTCATCCCCTCTATTCAAAAAACTACGCTTTGGTCGCACATAAGTGGGATTAAAGTAGGTCATTTAATCCCAAGGGATTAAAATTCATTTGAATTTGGAACACAAATATTTGCAGCCAATCAATCGAAAATTTACTACAGATGGGTATTTTCTCTGCAACACTACCTGTTATCTGCTATTTTATTGAGTATTTTACACCTAGTATGTAGTTCATAAAAGACCTAATTCCTAGCAAAATTTGAAATTAAAAAGTAATGTGTCAAATTTTATTTTTCTTTTGGCGCGATAACTGGCCGGCAATGGGCAACAACAATATAACCTCTTATATTGCAATAATATGAAATGAAATGTGTGATGATAATGGTTTTGTAAATATTGGATGTTTAAAACGCAATTTATGGGATGTATTGTAAAATAATGGATAATAGCAAGCAATATAGAACTTCGTAGATTAAGTAAGTATTTATTGTTTTTCTCATAGAGGGGGATGAAAAGTAGTATGTATCACTCGGGTATAAAGTTATTTATTCTCGGGCGACTTACATTGAATCCCTCGCTTCACTCACGATTCTACTTTAAAATCCCTCGCTACGCTCGGGATTTTACTCTAGAATCCCTCGTTCCGCTCATGATTCAAAATAGCGCCCTCGCCCTAAATATATCACTTTATTCCCTTGTTATAAAAACTACTATTACATATTCACCTTTCTTGTATTAAAAAAAATGTTTATTTAGAACAAGTAATATGCTTCAACATTTTTTTTTCTGCTGCCCCGGGGGTGAATCGGGACTTCGGGGGAGGTGTAGTGGCCGCATAGCCACTAGAAGCGTATTGCTTGTCTTAGCAGTATTTAGTATTAGGCAATCGAGCGTTCGAGCTCTAGATATGTAATTATTAGAATAAAGTAGACAGTCTAAGTTCAACCACCAACTAAGTCGTATCATTTCTTAATCTACTCCCTGGGCGCTCATACTTTATCTTACGATTTAGGTTGGGACCTACTTATTTCCTATTAGAATTATGACTTACTTACATACTTACTTCCATGTGGTAAAAAATATTTCATATCGGCCAGGTAATTTAGGAGTTTATCAATTGCATATACTTACCTAATTCATAGGTAACTTCATTAAAAAATCAGAAAGTAAAAGTAGCAACCCTAAAGAGTAGGCATAAGTGATCGAAAGAAGGGGCGAGCTGGCCTTCTGTAAATTCTCTATTTTGTGGTAGGACCTAGTTAATAAGTTTGTTACAGTAACATTTTTTTAAATAAGTACCAATGTGAAAAGTTATGTCACAAACAAAGTCTGCAAGTAATTTACTTTTTATTTTGCAGGCAAGAAACCCGAAACATGGTGTTTGGTCAGACGAACAACCCTTACCATACAGGCCGGACCACTGGGGGCTCCAGTGGCGGCGAAGCAGCCCTATCTGCGGCTCTGGCAACGCCGATCGCCCTGTGTAAGTTCCCAGCTTAGAGTATAATAAGCAAGCTATAGAGTACGCATATCGCTCGCGCCGTACTGGCAAAACTTAAGAAGTTGCTCCCTAGATACACACGTCGAATGTATGAGAAGTAATAGAGGTTGTTAGTGACAACACTATGCATAGTGTTGTCACTAACGTTTTGCTACTGATGATGGACTTGGACAGAGAGGTTGCGTTCTGACTTTTTAGGCGCACTCTATAGCTTGCTTATATATATATACCTGGCTACTAGCAAACGAAAAGTAGGCGGATATCAACCGACCATGCATATTTAAAGCCGCCGCATACAGACGGACGTTTTTTTGCGCTGTTTTACAAGACATATTATCCGAAAATTCTTCTTCTTCGAGTGGGACACCAATTTATCCAAAGACCCGATGAACGACCCTGGTGGTCAGACCAACAATCCTTACCATACAGGCCGGACAACCGGGGGCTCCAGTGGCGGCGAAGCAGCCCTGTCTGCGGCTCTGGCAACGCCGATCGCCCTGTGTAAGTTCCCAGCGAGTATGATAAGCAAGCTATAGAGTACGCATATCGCTCGCGCCGTACTGGCAAAACGTAAGCAGTTGCTCCCTAGATACATACGTCGAATGTATGAGAAGTAGGTAATAAAGGTTCCATAGTGATAACACTATCATAAGATATGACTAGCGTTTTGCTACTGATGGACAGAGGGGTTGCGTTCTAACTTTTTAGGCGCACTCTATAGCTTGCTTATTTATACTCAAAAGTTCTCTGTTTTGGAGAGCACGTTAACCCGTTGTCTGGCTACTAAAAAAATGCATAGTTAAAGCCGCCGCATACAGACGGACGTGTTTTGCGCGAACTGTTTCACAAAACATACGAAAATTTTACTTCTTCGAGTAGGACACCAATTTGTCCAACGACCTGATGAACGACCCTGGTGGTCAGACCAACAACCCTTACCATACAGGCCGGACCACTGGGGGTTCCAGTGGCGGCGAAGCAGCCCTGTCTGCGGCTCTGGCAACGCCGATCGCACTGTGTAAGTTAGACCCTCCCATAGGATAGGTGTTGCCCTCATCATTTTAAAATGCACAACTCGATGAAAACTTAATTTAAAGAAGTTGCACGGTAGACGATGGAAGTACATTTATAAATTAACAACGCTTTTTCAAACTTTTCTTCACCGACGATAATGTAAATCTAAGTTATGGTCATGCCTCGAGACGTTTAAAACAAATGAAAAATTGAATCTCGCCATACAAGTTTTCGGGATGTTGACGTCACACGATCGCCGGTACGAAAATTTTGAAACAGCGTAACGATTTTACTAAAGTAAGGCGAACCATACGAGATGAAGAATGTAAACAAACCAGAAAGAGACAACTGACATTATACCATATGACAGATAAGGACAGATCGTAATAGCTGTCACCGAGTCTTATTAAAATTGTTTACATTATTTATCTCGTGGCCTTACTTTACCCTTTTTCTCTGAAAATACTGGAGCGATATTAATAAACTAAAAACTAAAGTGTAATCAATCACTGTAGATTGGCTTGTGATATGTTAAAGTGCTAAATGTTGTACGCCCTGTACGAAGACTAATTAATTTAGAAAACTGTTATTGATTCCAGGCTCAGACATCGGCGGTTCGACCCGCATGCCCGCCTTCTACTGCGGACTGTTCGGGTTGAACCCCACTGCCGGTTACACCAGTCTCAAAGGTAAGTCAAAAATACAGTATGTAAAAAAAAAAAACAGCTGCATATACAGGGTGTTATGGACGGTGTACCGAAAACTTTGCAGGCATGATCAGACCATCAAATTGAACAACTTTTACTATGGAGCCAATGGTGGGAAACGAAAAAAAAAATCCGACCTCCCATACAAAATTTGCGATCAGCTGACTGACATTGTATGGGAGGTCGAAAAATTTTTTTCGTTTCCCACCATTGGCTCCATAGTAAAAGTTGTTCAGTTTTATGGTGTGAGCACGCCTGCAAATTTTTCGTTACACCGTCCCTAACACCCCGTATATTTTAAGGGGTGAAACTGAACAACTTTCCTGAAGAAACATAGGTCGAAATATGAAAAATAATTTTAGACCTTCCATACAAAATGTACCCGCCGACCGAGTCAATTTGAATTGCAGTTGATTTTTTACACCTTATACAGAGTGATTTTACTTGTGACTTATACCGAAAACTTAAGGCGTGCTGGTTTCAAGAACAATTTTTCACTAGTAACATAGGTCAATATTATAAAAATACTGCCACCCTTTGTCCACTCAGGGTGTTTCACAAAAGGCGACTTCGAGTTTTTGACTTCGGCTGAATATCTATCGACTAATAGTCAACCGCATAGTGATATCACCTACAATACGATAGCATCTCCAAAGAGGGTTGAAGACAGGTAGGCCATAAAACATAGGCAACTCCTTTTTTGCTGCATGATTTTGTGTTCGAACAAAACATGTTGCGCCGACCCCAACTGATTTGGGATAAGTGCAAGAAGCCAGAATGCCGTGTGATGCCGGCTTAAAATAGCATCACCCCAATTCTACCCGTGGGTGTCGTAAAAAGCGACTTAGGGATAATTATCCAGGGAATGGGCAGCAGCGTTCCCTGTGAATTAAACATCTTGCACTGCACTCACCAATCCGCCTGCCAAGCGTGGTGAGTACGGCAATACCCCCAATACGGGGGAGGCCCATGTCCAGCAGTGCACTGTTGTGGCTGTAAAGGTAGGTGCAGATTATGTTTGAATTGAGGTGATGCCAGCCTTAACCGACATTGCACGGCGAACACTAATATACAGGGTGATTGGAAATTCGATGCATTCCCTGAAGGTGGTTAGAGGGGGGGCCATTTCCAACATATTCTTCCATGGAACCAGGGGTCGGAAATGATTGGTTACAAAATTATTAGGACTTTTGATTTTTTAAACAAAAATTTCCCGATTTCAACTTTAAAAGTCATGCGAAAGCTAGCCAAACCGTTTTATGCATAGTTTTTTGACATGATCTCATAGTGAATGAATAGGACAATCATTTTAGTTACAAGTTTAGTTAGAAATACTCTTCTTTTTTAAAATACAGCGCCAAAACAAGAAAATATTTTGGTGGAAAGGATTTTTCAACATTCATGGTAATCTACTGTAAAAATCACTATGGAATAATCCGTAAAAACTTCATAACAGAGTTCTCTGTTTCATTAGCTAACCGAAAGGTACAATAATCTACAATCAAACATGTTTTCATAAAATAATTAGCATTAATGCAAAAGCGGCGTGCGAAACAATGCTATTGAATATGGTCGCTCGACTACGCCAAAGTCAGCAAATGCTGTTTAGACAACTTTTTCAAGTATTTTCGTGGTCTAATGGGTGGAGCATTCCCCTCAGGAGTCTGTGGTTCCAGGTTCGATTCCGGTGAGTTGACCTACAAGGTTGCTATTCAACACTTTGTGAATTTTTCCCAGTTTGGTTTAAAAAATCACGTTGAACCACCTGATTGTCCGCAAGAAAATATCGTGCTCCGGAGGCATATTAAACCATCGGCCTCGATTGATGTCTAATAAACGCAGACGGTGGTCGTAACACTACCCCTAATAAATTCACACAAACCCTTAACATTTAAAGTGTCGAGTAGTAGAACGTGTAATACGAATGGTTAGACCACTCGTTTTAGATTTCCGTGCACGGATTTGGATTACGACAATTCAGAAATGGAGCTCCTGAGCTTAAAACAGCCTAAAAAACTGAAATGATAAATCTTTGTCGGAGTTTTTAAACCACCTTCTACAAGTATTAGACCTCTGCTATGGTAGTGTTACAACCACCGTCTGCGTTTATTAGACATCAATCGAGGCCGATGGTTTAATATGCCCTCCGGAGCACGATATTTTCTTACGGACAATCAGGTGGTTCAACGTGATTTTAAACCAAACTGGGAAAAATTCACAAAGTGTTGAATATCAACCTTGTAGGTCAACTCACGGAATCGAACCTGGAACCACAGACTCCTGAGGGAATGCTCCATCCATTAGACCACGAAAATACTTGAAAAAGTTGTCTAAACAGCATTTGCTGACTTTGGCGTAGTCGACCGACCATAGTCAATTGCCTTGTTTCGCACGCCGCTTTTGCATTAATGCTAATTATTTTATGATGTTTGATACCTTATTGTTAGCTAATGCAACAGAGAACTCTGTTATGAAGTTTTACGGATTATTCCATAGTGATTTTTACAGTAGATTACTATGAGTGTTGAAAAAAATCCCTTTCCACCAAAATATTTTCTTGTTTTGGCGCTGTATTTTAAAAAAGAAGAGTATTTCTAACTAAACTTGTAACTAAAATGATTGTCCTATTCATTCACTATGAGATCATGTCAAAAAACTATGCATAAAACGGTTTGAAAAAATCAAAAGTCCTAATAATTTTGTAACCAATCATTTCCGACCCCTGGTTCCATGGAAGAATATGTTGGAAATGGCCCCCCCTCTAACCACCTTCAGGGAATGCATCGAATTTCCAATCACCCTGTATAAATTTTATTCTCGTATTTCAGGATCGGGGCTGCGTTCCGGACTGGACCCGTCGATGGCTTCTATCGGCTATGTATGCAAACACGCAGAAGATATGCTGCCTCTCACTAAGATACAACTCAGAAAACCTGAGGAATTCAACTTGGATCGGGATATTGATATAAAGGTAAGACTCACTAAGATACAACTCAGAAAACCTGAGGAGTTCAACTTGGATCGGGATATTGATATAAAGGTAGGTAACTCAACTTATTAAGGGCGCCACATACCGTCTCCGTATGCGTGACGTGAAATACTCCGTATGCGTGAGTGACGCGATCCCATAGAATACAACGTCATCTCTACGCGCGTGATGACGTGCACGTCATGCATAATTGAGTGAGGTGTGAATTAAGTGAGGCGGTGTGTGGCTTTAGGGTTCTTTATCCAAAGGGACTGGACCTATCTATGGCTTCTACCGGCCGTGTAGAGCAATGGAAGAAGCTATGTCCTCCTGACGCATCCCATGTGCCACCAGCTGTAAAGCTACCACCTGGTGGTGACCTCCCCTGGGCAGTCTGGAAGTCACTCAACCGACTCCGGGCTGGTGTTGGGAGATGCCACGAAAACATGAAAAGTGGGGCTTTTCGGCTGGCGATAGATGTGACTGTGGCGCCGCCCAGACAAAGGAGCACCTACTGGTCTGTCCCAATTGCCCAAGCCCCTGCACTCTTCAGGACCTACTGGAAGCGAGCCCCAGGGGCATTTCAGTTGCCAAAAAATGGTCAAAGAAAATATAACTGTTGCCATCGACTTGACGAAGAAGAAGACCGGCCGTGTATGTAAACACGCGGAAGACATGCTATTGATATAAAGGTAAAGGTATCGAGAGTAAAAACCTACATACATAAGGCACCTCCCGTTTTCGGCAGACACTACCAGCCGCTCACTAATGTTTATTTATGAATTGTTTCAGGATGTGAAGTTCTTCTACACTGAGACAGCGCAAGACCTGCGCGTCAGCCCGATCTGTTCTGATCTGCGCAAGGCAATGAACAAGTAAGTATATTGACTTTAATTAACGGAAGACTTGTAAAAATAGACTAGATATAGGCACATCAGCCAGTGGCTACTCGCCTATTAATATACAGGGAGTAACGGAAAGGGTATAACAAGCCGAATGGAGGTCAAGGTACTCATGAAACTGAACAACTTTCCCCATGGAACATGGGTCGAAATATGAAAAAAATTTGAGCCTCCCATAGTAAATCAATCAACTAACTGATCGGCGATTTTGTGTGGGAGGTCCAAATTTTATTCACATTTCGACATGTTCCATGGAGGAAGTTGTTCAGTTTCATGAGTACCTTGAACTCCTTTCGGCTTGTTATACTTTTTCTGTTACTCCCAGTATAAATAATAAAATAGTAGTTTATGCAACTGCCTAATAATGAGAGGCTTTAGGATGAGAGTGTCTTTTTATCACACGAGGCGCAGCCGAGTGTGATAATAGTTTGACACGAGCAAATGATTTGAAGCAAAGATTTAATAATAAATAAGTCCTCATAATTTCAAGTGTCGTCCCGCCGCGGGTGACACTTTTTTTTTCATTCGACTTACTGATGGCCAGTGTCAAATTGGAACAGATTAAAATTTGGTACGCGGGTCAAATCGTTTAATTTTTTTTCAAATACTAGAAATCGAGTTACTTTATGTAGCTGCCAGTAGTATGTTAAAAATAAGTTTTTTTTTAAAGGCTGTATATTCGTAATGCAGTTCATTCCGTTCGTAGTTTCGATTCTGTGAAACGAATATTACGAACTGAGTGTAGATAAATAAAATTTCACTGCAGACTGGACTTGAACCAGCGACCCTCTTTATCTGTACTGGCGACGCCTCTACCAACTGAGCTACATCGGCTCACTCCAAGCCCGCGAATTTAGCAAGTGCATCTTGACCACTAACGCGTGGTAGGGCTCCATCTACTGAGATAGTTTTGCAACTAAATCCCAGCGACTAATCCATTCTTCACTGACTGGATGTAGCCAAAGCGATGAAAACCCGCGATAAATTCGCGGGCTTGGAGTGAGCCGCTGTAGCCCAGTTGGTAGAGGCGTCGCCAGTACAGATGGCGAAGGTCGCTGGTTCAAACTAGCCTGCGGTGAAAATTTTCCAAATATTGTATACCTAACATGAGGAGTGTTTTTAAATTTGTGAATGCAAGCTCTATTTACCCGACTGCCTCAGAAGGAGGGTTATGTTTTTCGAGAGCATGTATGTATGTATGTATGTGGACAAGAAAAATATTTTTCACGGGCTACAGCCCGAACGGATAGTTGGATTTTGATATATGAGGTGTCGTTAGATTCATCTCAGCAGCGCGAGTGACACTGGTTCTATTAAAAATTTATTGATTCAAGATGGCGGATTTTTACAGCAAAATACTACTTTAAAATTACCGCAGTCAGGTTTTTTGTTTTTTAACACAGCTACTTGTTTGACTACAATTTCAACCATTTTCAGGGTCATAAAAAAACTCACAGAGGACGCTAAAACCACGGAACAAGCTCCCAAACCATACTACCACCGCGGTTTCGACCATATATTTAAAATATGGAAGCACGGCATGGACAAGGAGGTTGAGAATTTCGCAGCCCTACTCACTAACTGCCAGGGAGAAGCTAGGGCTACCACTGAAATTGTTAAAAAGGTAAGAATTAACGACCTCCCATACAAAATTTCACGATCAGCTTACTGACTTTGTATGAGAGGTCGGAATTTTTTTTTCGTTTCCCACCATTGGCTCCATAGTAAAAGTTGTTCAGTTTCACGGTCTGAGCACGCCTGCAAAGTTTTCGTTACACCGTCCCTAACACCTGGGTGAAATTGTACTAGTGACCTATAGCTAAAACTCAGAATCAGCCCATGAAACTGAACAACTTTTCCCAAGGATCATAGGTCGAAATATGATAAAAGAATTAGACTTCCCATACAAAATAAATCATTTGGCAGAGACAGTTTGTAAAAAAAAACGAATTTCGACCTATTTCCTTGGAGAAAGTTCTTGAGTTTCATGGGCTGATTCACCCCTTAAAATATTTGCAGTTGATTTTAATACCGAACTTTAAAATTTTACCTCTTATTTTGTTTTCGTTTCAGCTACTCGGCATGTCTCAATACACTTTAGCGGCAGTGATGAACTTGGTCAACCAGCAGATACTGCCCAAGGTCAACCCGGAGTGGGGGGAGGCAATCACTAATGAACTTAAAGAGGATTTGATTGTAAGATTACATTTTATACAGGGTAAAAGAGACGGTGTAACGAAAACAGGCGTACACAAACCATAAACCTGAACAAATTTCACTCAGGAACGAAAAAAAAATCCGGCCTCCCATACAAAATTCACGATCAGCTGACTGACTTAGTATGAGAAATAAAAAAAAAATCGTTTACCACCATATGTTTCTTAGGAAAAGTTGTTCAGTTTCATGATCTGAACACGCCTGCAAAGTTTTCGTTACACCATCTCTTACTCCCTGTATTATCTTAGTTTTGGAGTGGCAGCGGCTAAGAATTCTGCCACCCCTATTCTACTCAGTGTTTCGTAAAAGGCGACGTAGAGTTTTTAACCGACGAAAAAACAAAAGAGGATGGCTACAATATCTGTCAACCAGCAGATACTGCCCAAAGTCAACCCGGAGTGGGGAGAGGGGAGAGGCAATCACTAATGAACTAAAGGAGGATTCGATCGTAAGATTACATTTTATAATATTATCTTCTGTATTGGGATTTTAATGCACTCACAGTGCTATATTATTCTCATAAATGTAGGCACCCGTAGTTCAGTTGGCAGAGCGGTGGGACTGTAGGTACCCTACGACCCCGGGTTGTAGTCCCGGCGGTCACTGGTGATTTTTTATTATTTTCTCATTTTCAGTTCATATTATCTTAATTTTGATTGCATCTATGCCGAGTAGAGTAAGAATTCTGCCACTCCTATTCTACTCAGGGTGCTTCGTAAAAGGCGACGTAAAGATTTTGACCTTGGCTACAATATCTGCCGACCATGGTCAACCGTAAACATCTTTCAAACGGGTGCCCCTTCGAACGCATAACATTTTTACTCCTATTTGCATTACGCATAACACTTTCGCCATAGTTGTTATTTCGCATAATTATAAATTGGCATAATTTTTTAAATGCATAATGAATATATTGGCATAACAATAAATATCCATAATTTTGTTTACCATACCGATTATAGCCATAAACTTAAAACCTCATAAGAATCATGGAATGGATAATTAGTAAATACTTATTCTGAAATTACACTTGGGCACGAATGGCACAATATAGGTAGGTACTTTGCCGTATTCCTTAGTGGAGTATTGACAAAAAAAATAATTTGGATTGTCGTGTTACCCAGGTTCCTAGAGGCACCGGCACTCAGGGAACCGAGGTAACCGCAGGTGTAACTTAGTAGCTAGGTAGGGTGGAGTGGTCTCGCTAGCACGAGTGCCTGTGGCCCCGGGGGGCGTGAGTGAGTAGGTGTGGGTAGAGTGTCCTGTGTGTAGGCGCCCTAACAAGCCTGGTGCCCTCGCGCGTAGTGAGGGGCCGCGGCAGGAAAAGATAGAAAGTAAACCAATACTACTTTTATTAGCCACTTATACAAATAAGTAACCTCCTGACACCGAAAAGGCCACAAGACGCGCGGACTCACACAGCGTAGAATCGCCCTCCGACGGTCAGCGTGCGCTCGGCAGGAACTTGGGTCCTTCAGGCTCGACGGCGACTCGGCAACTCGTCGCGGACGCTTGCGGACAGCAAAGCTTCTTTAGCTTCTGGACTTGAGGCTTCTGAGTTCTTGAGGCTTCAGAACTTACTTCGCTTACTTTGTTACTTCACTTTAGACTTTTTACTTCTTTTTTATTTCTTAGATAATTGGAAGTAGAGTAAAGACTTGTAAAGACTGATCTTTTGACAGCTTGACACGCCTTATATATGCTTGCCAGGCGTTCGAGAATGTTCTAGTCTTCTTTCTGATTTCGAATTTCAAAGACCTTGAGGTTTGTCAGTGGCCAGTTTTCTTGCAAGTTGCCAGTGCTGATGGTGGAGGTTTGTCGCCCTGATGATGTAGTGGTTTGTCCAGGCGACGAGGGCAGTCCTGTGGCTTCGGAGGGCTCGGGGGTCTCGTTTCCAGGAGGAGTGAAAGAGTGCCAGCGCGAGATAAATTTAGAATCAAGTACCAGGAGGTCAGAAATTAGAAAGAGGTAGTGGACTATAGTACAATAACTTTTTAGTAGAGAACTACGCGGCTCTATGAGATAGCCGTCAAAGGTGAGACGTTGACATTTTGTCAATAGTAGTAAATAAATATGTCGAATAAGAAAATTATTTACAGGTTTGAAGAAAATTAAAGTGAAAAATAGCGCAATGCTATAGGATATAATAAACATGCAAATTATAACGCATTTTATTTCAAACTTTAGTTTTTTTATATTATTTAGATGCCGTGTCATGCCATCTTAGAAAAGCATCACCCCAATACTAGCCGTGGGTGTAGCAAAAAGCAAGTTAAAGATTAAATTTAAGATGGATGGGCAGCGGTCTTGGGCAGCGGTCTTCCCTGTAAATGCAACATCTTGCACTGCACTCGTCAATCCTCTTGCCAATCGTGTCAAATACACAATCAAATACTTACCTACCATATGAAGAATTCTATTTTTGTTACAATTAAGGTGAAACCGCGTTGCGCGGCACGGCGCGGCAATTGCAGCGTAGTTTGACCATTTTTTGCAGATTTTATCAGATAAAAAATTGTGTCATATTGCGATTGAACTTTTATTCCTACTGCCTTTTATGCGTTTACTTCGTTATGCGTATCGATCGTATGCCAAAAAAATGTATGTCAAAAAAGTTATGCTAGATTAAGATTATGCGAAAAGATGAGTATACCAAAAACAGGTATGCAAAAGTACGTTAGGACAGAAAATTTTATGCGTTCGAATATGGACCCCTTTCAAACTTGTTTATTTTTACCTGAATGCCTCAGGAGGGTTATGTTTTTCGAGAGTAGGTGTGTATGTATGTAGACAAGAAAATTCGTTTTGCACGGCTGGGCGGATCTTGACATGCGAGGTGTCGTTAGATTCGTCTCAGCAGCGTGAGCGACATTGGCTATATTAAAAATTCAGACAATGATGGCAGATTTTTATCGCAAAATACAAATTGAAAATGAGAAAATTGAAAAATTCACTAGCGACCGCCGGGACTCGAACCCGGGACTGCGGATCACCGTTCCACCGCTCTACCAACTGTGCTACGGGCGCCTAGCGGACCCTGGTGAATTTTTCAACCTCACCACCTTTTGATGCTCGTGTCGAAGCGACGATCCAGCGACATCTGTAGAAAGTATTTAGAATTTTATCTACACTTCATACATAATGTTCCTATTACAAATTCGAAAGCAAATGTATAAGCAACTGCTTTACAGCCATTCAGCCTTTAAAAAAAAAATTTCGATATCATAAAGTAAAATGCCGATGTCATAAAGTACTTTTTTCTGACTTTATGATATCGACATTTAGCAGTAAGATAATAAAAAAAAAACAAATGTCACGACACAATCAAAGAATGGGACGACACCTGAAATTATGAGGACTTATTTATTATTAAATCTTTGCTTCAAATCATTTTCCGAATTAAAATTTACCGATTACTGCTTTTTAATTTTAAAAGTTGTTCCGTTTTTATGAGCTTCCATTTTAACGTTTAGTTAAAAGTTACTTATGTATAAAAGTCGTTCAGTTGTTGGTTCAGTAGATATGCTTGCAATCGCCATAGTGAAGTGCGGAGGTATGAATTATTTTTCATAGTTTTTCTTGTAAAGTGTAGATAAAATAGTGTATGCAATTGCAATATAATTAGGCTTTAGAATGCTCGTGTCAAACAGACACTCACGTCCTAAAGCCTCTTATTATAAGGCAATTGCATAAACTACTATTACTACATGGTTAGTCCACATTATGAGTGGAATTCAAACCATATGATGAAGCTTGCTTAAAACCAATGCATTGGAACTTTTAAATGCACACACAGCGCAATATTATTCTCATAAATTGAAAATGAGAAAATTGAAAAATTCACTAGCGACTAATTAAATTAATAATATTTTAGTTTTTAATTTATGAGAATAATATTGCGCTGTGAGTGCATTAAAAAGTTCCAATACATTTTCTTGCCATATTTCGACCTATGTTCCTTGGGGAAAGTTGTTCCTTATCAATCACCAGCCGGTTCCGAGTTTTTGCTATCGGTCACTAGCAAAATTTCACCCTATATTGTTTATTTTACTTACAGAAGACGCTTGGCGACAATGGAGTGTTAATATTTCCATCGGCGCCTGCCCCCGCGCCTTACCACTACTCGCTGCTGCTGCGACCCTTCGACTTTGCTTACTGGGGAGTTTTCAACGCGCTACACTGCCCCGCTGTACAGGTACATACATATATAGGGTTACATTTAATTAAGTACAAATCTCTTGAGGGTGAGGTCTACTCACAAAACTGAACAACTTTTCTTTGAAACTTTTCTTCGAAATATGACATATTTCCATCGGCGCCTGCCCCCGCGCCCTACCACTACTCGCTGCTGCTGCGACCCTTCGACTTTGCTTACTGGGGAGTTTTTAACGCGCTACACTGCCCCGCTGTACAGGTGCATACATATATAGGGTTGCATTTAATTAAGTACAAATCTCTTGAGGTTGTGATCTACTCACAAAACTGAACAATTTTTGTTAGAAACTTTTCTTCGAAATATGAAAAACAATTTGGACCTCCCATACAAAAATGTTGAAAAAGTGTGTCACTTAGTATGGGAGGCCCAAAGTTTTTTACTTATTAAATGTAACCGTATATACTTAAGGTTATATTAATTACATATGTACAAATATTTTAAGGGCGTGTTCTACTTACAAAACTGAACAACTTTTATTTGAAACTTTACTTCGAAATATGACATATTTCCGTCGGCGCCTGCCCCCGCGCCTTACCACTACTCGCTGCTGCTGCGACCCTTCGACTTTGCTTACTGGGGAGTTTTCAACGCGCTACACTGCCCCGCCGTACAGGTAAGTAATCAATAAGCGCGTCCACACCTTAGAGTATATAGGGTTACATTTAATTAAGTACAAATCTCTTGGAGGTGTGGTCTACTAACAAATCTGAACAACTTTTGTTAGAAACTTTTCTTCGAAAAATGAAAAAAAAAATTGGCCCTCCCATACAAAAATGTTGAAAAAATGTATCACTAAGTACGGGCGGTCCAAATATTTCTTTCATATTTCGAAGAAAAGTTTGAAACAAAAGTTGTTCAGGTTTGTGAGTAGGCCACACATTAAGAGATTTGTACTTAATTAAATGTAACCGTCTAACCGTATATACTTAAGGTTATATTAATTACATAAGTACAAATATTTTAAGGGCGTGTTCTACTTACAAAACTGAACAACTTTTATTTGCAACTTTTCTTCGAAATATGACATATTTCCGTCGGCGCCTGCCCCCGCGCCTTACCACTACTCGCTGCTGCTGCGACCCTTCGACTTTGCTTACTGGGGAGTTTTCAACGCGCTACACTGCCCCGCTGTACAGGTAAGTAATCAATAAGCGCGTCCACACCAAACGAGGCTGCTCGCTGCCTCACTGCCTCGCGAGGCAAACGACCAAAAAATTACCTGGCACACCCTAGCCAACGCAAGGTCATGCTCGGGGAGCCAAAATCAACGCGCCTCAGACGTTTGTCTATTGACAGCATTTTACCTACCAATAAAATGCTTATTAAACTACTTACCTCCTATAACCATACTTATAACATGAGAGTAGCAACTCATCTATGCCGCTACGGTCGCACCTATCTGTCCTTGCTCGTGATTGGCTGCTCCCACCTCCCCGCTCCTCACTCCGACAGGGCAGGGCGGGGCGAGTCGGCCCGCTTGGCTTCATTGCGTCTCACAATAATATTCTAATTAGAATATTATTATTATTTTGTAGAAAATATTTTCAATTTTTTACAAAATATACCAGGCAGAATTAAAAATGTATGGATATAGGAGGTAAGTAGTTTAATAAGCATTTTATTGGTAGGTAAAATGCTGTCATTAAACAACTGTACGCTCCTATAACCATACTTATAACATGAGACATGTTTCCTATCGCCTGGAGGAGTGGGAGCTATCGCCAATGTGATTAACTATAAATAATTCAAATATTGTTAAATAATTTATATTATAGAATTAGCTTATAAATAGAAATGGCATTGATCCACTATATTAATGAACTGAACATTTATCTAAGGATATATAAAATACGAAATTCCGTCATACCAGAAGCTCACTCTTAAATGACGTTCAATAAGTGTAAATTATTAAATTATAAATGTTATTACAAATCTCATTTACTTATATGGCATTTTAGTCAAGTAGAATGATGATAAATACTAGAGCATTTAACACAAGACATAAAGCATTTCAAAAGTTTTCGTCGTATCTGAAATCAAATGCACAAATTACAGACGTACATTACCTAATCCGTTGTGAATAAACAGTGAATACACGGAAACACAATTGCAGTTTTCCGAACCAATCAACAAAAATATAATACGTTTCTCTTAAAAACGCAATAATAAAGGAAAGAAGATAACCACCGTTAGCTAGCGGCGAGATACGCAAAATAGGTAGTATTTATATATACTATCTTCCATTCTAACTACCTATCTACTAAGATAGTAAGTAAATCAGCAGCCGTTGCACACAGAAAAACAAAGCTGATATATTTTAATTGTGCTTGATTGCTCAAGCTGTAGGTAATGTAATAGGGTAGCCTGAATCCCTTACTAAAAGGTCAACGGTAAATCTTAAGGTATGCATCTAGGCAATGGCAGATAGAAAACCTGGCCATCAAATACCTTAATCCCAATAAAATAAATATTCTTAATATAATAACATTTGTAAAAATCATATCTTTATATGACATTCTAATACGTAATTTGGGCTTGCTTTAATATTTATATGATTAGCAAATAATTATCAAAACTAACCTTGTTTAGTCGTCGGAGTAACGGTCAAGCTTCATAAAAACACAATCACTCTGGCTGTCACAGAAACTTCATAGTATGAATTTATTGAAATGAAATGAAATGAAATGAAATGAAATGAAATATGTTTATTGCATTGAATAGGGTTACAAAAAGGTGTTATTACAATTTTTATAAGTAGTCCGCACTATTCAGCCAATTTAAATTAGCATGCAAATATAAATTCTGTGAGTGAATACAAAAGTCATTTTACTAATTAATTAAAATATAATAAGAACAATTACGAATTTAAATTAAAGTCAGTCAAATTTTAAATACTATTACATTAAATATTACATTCAATTTATCCATTCAATAATAATTAATACATTCAATGTCATCATAACCTACTATTACATTAGAGAAAACATTAGATTTGAGCACCGTCACTTAACATAGGTAGTAAATAAATAGACTTTATAACATGTAATCATTCAGGCTATAATAGTTTTTTTCCAGCAACCAAGTATATAATTTTTTTGTAAATACTTTTTGGGGTAACATCTTTAAATGACTAGGCAGCTTATTATAAATTTTTACACACATTGCATAGCTATTATTAAGGTATAACGTTGTTTTAGGACAATGGTTGTATACCAAACGATCCGGTAATCTAGTTGCACGGGGGTTTAATTCAATTGCCCTTTTGAATATTTTACTATTTTGTCTTACAAACTTGCATGCCTCTAGAATATACATACTTGGAAGTGTTAAGATATTGAGTTTTTTGAACAGGTCTTTGCATGAATATGTTGGACCAACACCGCAGATGGCACGTAAACATTTCTTTTGGGTGATAAACGCCTGTTGTATACCTACCCCATTTCCCCAGATCAAAAGGTATTGGTATAATCTTCTTAGTACAAAATAGAGGTGGATAAAATTATTATTAATATCAGACTATCTACCTCTGACCGTCCCTTGATAAGCCCGGATTACCGTTAAAATTTGTTAAAAGCGCATGAACTTGTCTGTATAACATAGGTACATATAACATAGCCCACCTATAGAGGAAAACAAAAATTTAGGTATCTGCCTGTTGACATACGTACAACCGCGTTACCGTCTATTAGGTAGCCAGAATAAACAACCTCATTGCAAATATCCTCATTGCTAATAGATTGATATCCAACTCAGTGTGCACCTGTGTACGCATAGTGCAACAGTCACCGTTAGTTCACAATGTATCTGTACAAGTATAAACTATCAACGTACCTTTGTAGGCAGGCCGAAATGGCATCTCCGCCATCTGTTTTGCAAAATATTATACTTGATAGACAAATAACCTAATAGGTAGGCACTTTCACGAATGCTTGACATTCAGCGCAAATATATTGGAACAACGGTATCATCTTTTGAGTTATGTACGTCTAAAAATAGACAGATGCATTCACCACTTTACGTTTACTTTACGTTTCAAAACACCATATGCACGGAAGCCAGAGTATTTTACTCATGTCTCAAAACATGTCAATTTGCGAAATACCCTCTATTTGACATCATTAGTTTTGAAACGTATTTATGTTGTTTATTCCAAAAAGTACCCGCATAGACTGTAGGTAGTTTTTTGTTTATTTTCTTTATTTATTAAAAGCTTTCATTCATAATAAATAGTGTAGGTAGCACGATGACCACACTTGAGAAAAATAAAAACTCATACCGATCGAGACGATAATAAGTAAAATAATTACTTTGATATCGTTTTACAACCTTTCATCTCTAGTGCAGATGGTTAGACACCTTACGTAATAATAAGCATGTAATTCATATCATAACACTTTGATTAGGTACCTATGGTAGTAGATGTAAAAAACATCCTAGATAAATACATATATATATATACATCACGCCTATATCCTTTGCGGGGTAGGCCAACTTCCTAAAGTAACATTATATCATCTCCAAGGTCATGGCAACCGAGGAGGTAAGTACTTCAACCTACCTTATGTTATGATATGACATGTAGATATTACTAGTTTTCAGTAGTTAGACTAGTTAAGAAACTTACCACCAGTTTTGATGTTTCATAGCTTGTGAATCTACAATAGAATGTAGTTATAAATTTGCAACATAATGGATTAAGTAAATTACCTAGGTACATTACATAAATTTACACTTCTCGCGAAATGTATCCCAAACACACACTATGCTCTCAATGAATTGAAAAAGCAAAAACTTTTCATAGTTTCTGTGTGACATTTATTGAATGGGTAGGTAGTTATTTACTTATCCGTTTTGAGATGAGGTCATTACAATATGCCCTCTATCTCTCCCCACTTTTGTTTGTTTTCATGTTGCTGAAAATCTCGCTAACACAACAGTTTTAACCTTAGACGAGGGGGAAAAGAGGTTTTAACTTAACTTTTCAGAGAGTTTAGATTGTAGGTACATATTCCCCTCCTTGGTTGCTGCCAAAAATACAGCAAGTGTTCAAAGTAGGTACTTTCATGTCACTCTTTGACCATAGTTCAAAGGAGTAAAGGAGTGACAAGCGTAAGGGATATCCCTTAGCATGACATTAGTACAATCATATTATATTCTTAAGGGACACAGTTGACACTGTAGTAAAAGAATGCTATTTCATAGAACTGATTTCTTGCTACCTATGACAGTGAGCAAGAGAATGCATTAATTCTGTCGTTCCACTACAAGAACAATATTGCAACTTATTTCTTATTGCATGGCCTAGTGAGCCACTGTAATGATCACAAAGTGAGACTGTGTATAAGACATTAACCTGCAAGAACTTCAGCCCCGAGGTTATGGTAATGTCCTTATTGAAAATTTCCTTGCGCAGTAGTTTCTTACTAGCTCAAAGCTACGCAGGGGCATTCCACGAAAACATAAACTTCTTGTCGCTGTCGTGACTTTATGTGATACAAAGCTACTGTATGAGAACAATTGAAAGCTTTCTTGTTTATATCAAATCTCTAACACGGAAATATTAGAAAACTCAAAACATTTTCTTGGAATGCCCCTACATACGCTAAGATGTAAACTTCTTATACTAGAAATTGTAACAGCCATTTCAAAGCACTATTTCATAGAAAAGAAATATCTCAGATGCGTCCATCCGAATATGGACTTTCTAAACAAAACCGTGTCGGGTAGGTATTCAATTAGAATACTTATCTAAATAGAATGCCACATGCAGGATTCGAACCTGCGAGATTCACTATCACACTACCCTTCGTTACACTCGTTAATTTCGTCTGAGGCGAGGCCCTGACGATGTATTATTTTATAGAATACTTCGAAACTATTAGTAAAAAAGGAAGAATCCTTTATTTTGTAGATAAGACGTATCGTGCATGCGCCGAATGTCTGAACTTTCGGCTGATTGATATAGGTAGGATAGGTACTAAGAGTAATACCTAATACAGTACAGTTTATATTTTAAGCCACACAGTTTTATCAAAGGCGCTGGCCGACTCTTTCCGCGCGAGGTATTAAAATAATATGTAGGTACATTTCGAAACTTTTGGGTCCACAATGACCCCGTCCTTTGAGGAGCATTTAGTACCGAAACGTAACAATATACTTATCAAAATCTTTTGCGATATTTGTCTCGCATTACAAAATATCAGTTCGTCATGTATACGATAGGCACTAGGGCGAAAATTTTGGGCCTATTGCAAGTGCAGGCGAGAGCAATCTGCATGACATCAAAAGGCACAACCCCTGCGCGGGGATGTAGGAGTCAAACGGCCCGCCATGCGCTGACGGCCAAAGTACTCCTAATGATGTTACAAAATAGGGTATACCTTGCATTGCGCAGAGGTAACATATTATAAAAAACAAGGGGCATGGCCTAGTTCGTGAAGCCATATGGTATCAATTATCATAGCATTAGAATAAAATTAGGTATATATCTTACAAAAAATATTATTGCGGAGGATTAATTGTTTTATTTTGAAAGACGTTCTACGGACTAGGTGTGCCGTAAACTCTCACATTATACGGGGTCACAGCGACGCCCTTTTTAAAGAACATTTTTGCCATTTAATTTCTGTAATTTAAAAGAAACACCTCAAAGAAAAAGAACTTTGAGGGTAGATGTTGAATATATGAATATCAACACTTTTGCAATAGAGGACCACGTGTTTATAGCGTCGAACACGTTGCGACGTGTCCAAACGCAAACCACGTGTCAAAACGCAAACCACGTGTATGATTACAGACTGAAGTTTTAATAAAATAATAAATTTGTAAATGAAAATCCATAAATCAATCAGTGACCTCACTTCATTCACCCCGTGTGTACACAGAGGACATTTACAAATATTTCGACCGGATAATACTTAGAACTAAAAATATACCCTGAGGCAAAATGTATCATTTATAGATAACTAGTAGCCTACAACGGATCAACTTTTTGTGTTGCATGCCACTCAAAGCTTATGAAAGGCACTATGATTACTGGATTTTCATTTGATTGTCCTCAAAAGAAGAGAACGAATTTATTACTTCGATACCAACCAAATTTCTTTAACACACTTTGCTTATTTAATTTGGATCTAACTTCCCTGAAATAGTTATCTATTTAGTTCACTGGCTTGGCGCCCTTCCTGAACAATTTATTTACTCGTAAACGGACTTTAGACTGAGCTTGGTCTAAATTATGAACAGTGGTAAAAAATTGCAAAGTAGTGTTCGACGTAAAACCGCCTTCAGAAATTTGATTTTCCAGGTGCATGCTCAATAAAATAGAAAGGACTTACCCATCTTGTACACTCACTGATTTTACGATTTAAAAAGGACATATATTACACAATTTATACAATTTAAGAATAAAACAAACGGTGTAAAACCGTTATTAATTTAAAATTTAAAAGAAAATAATTTTTCGAAAACGCCATAACAAGAAATTGAAATAGTTAAAGTAAAATAATTTTTAAGAGTTTATAATTTTTGAATTATAAAACTTTGGCGAAATTCAAAAAATTATTTTCTGAGCGCGACCGCTCGTTGGCAAAGAAAAATCGCCAATGAAGCCAAGCGGGCCGACTCGCCCCGCCCTGCCCTGTCGGAGTGAGGAGCGGGGAGGTGGGAGCAGCCAATCACGAGCAAGGACAGATAGGTGCGACCGTAGCGGCATAGATGAGTTGCTACTCTCATGTTATAAGTATGGTTATAGGAGCGTACAGTTGTTTAATAGTTTATTTAGGCGTCGAAATTGGGCTGAACTTAGCTCGCACGAGCGTATGCCGCGCGAGGCATTGAGACAACGGGCAGTGTGGACGCACCTATTACGCCATTATCCCTTACGGGGTATTCGCGTCTCATTTAATTTTACTATATTTCATTTCCAGGTCCCGCTGGGTTTGAACGGGGACGGTATACCGCTAGGCATACAACTGGTTGGCGCGCCGAAGCAAGAAAAACTGCTCGTGACCGTAGCAACGCATTTCGAGAAAGTTTTCGGAGGATACGTGCCGCCCTGCAATGTTGGCAACAAATAGTAAGGATGCTTCTTTTTCTTGTAAGACTACTAAAAGATAGAGGCACAAAATAGAGTTTACAGAAAGGTCACTCGACCCTATCCAGGATTTATGCGAATTTCACTAGTTATATTGGGATGCTACTGTCAAAAATCTCAAGATTAAGAATATCAAAACAGCAAAATCTGATACAAGAACGTCATATGATTCTAAGCAAATTTTAATCCAAGTAATATGACGTTCGTGGCAACCATCTACTTAGTTGAGTTCCTCTGAGATTCCAGTTAAAGTCAGTAAGCGTCAAAATCGACGCTAGTACTGAGTGAGCCATCTGTATAGGAGCCCCGCGTGCCGTTTCCCTAATTTGTGAAAAGGCTCAAATAGCATGCAATTTGGATAAAGGAGTTCAAATGCAACTCGGCACGGGTCTCCATGATCCAAAGTAGGTAAAATTTTATTTCGTGACCCCAAGTCTGCTAAATGAAAATCGTTTCACTTGAATGTCGATGGCATGTCAGTTGGATGGTTTTGAAAGTTTTGTATTCTTGTAACAGTTTTTAGTACAGCACAGTGGCAATAAAATGATACTTGGGTGTCGCTGGCATCACAATGGCTAAAAATTAGGTCCTGAATTTTTTAGGGCCATAAAAACAATACGGATGGAATGCGTAAAAAAAATACTTCAAAAAATAAGGGACATCCTAAAGTATAAGGCATATTCTTGATGTAATGGATACTTTAATATTAAGACGGTTTAGTTCAATTTAGAGTGGGATTCTAAATGGCGACGGTTCCGTAAGGTGGAGTGAGAAAGCATGAACGTCTGGTGTATGTAAGAGCCTTAGTGCGAGTGAGAAAGCATGACCTTCGACCACCATTTATAATCCCATTCTGTATTGTAATCAGGTAGTAGAAATGGCTTACAGTCTTAAGTATATCAGCTGCTAAGTTTATAGTGTAGGTATTTCTTATATAAATATCTATTTATTGTAATGGGTACTTTAATGTGATGTCGCTGAAAAGACATATTTTAAGTTATAGTATAAGGTTATGGCCTTCAAAACTGAAGGATAGTTTGTATTTATTTGTTATTATTATTACATGAAATGTAAGGGTTTAACTCATTAGCATTTAAAATATTGGATTTAGAACACAATGAAAATGTGTTTTCTTCTAAGACTGAATGAATAAAAAATATGTATTTTTTCTTAACATTGTTTTATCATTTGATGAATCTCTGTATAAATAAGATCCCTATAAAGGTAAAAAAAATACCTAGTATCGTAATCTAAAATTTTAAAAACCGACTAGACATCCGAGTAACAGAAAGGGTATAACAAGCCAAAAAGAGGTCAAGGTAGTCACGAAACTGAACAACTTTCCCCATGGAATATGGGGCGAAATATGAAAAATAAATTGGACCACTCATAGTAAATCAATCAGCTCATCGGCGATTTTGTATGGAAGGTCCAAATTTTTTTTAATGTTTCGACCCATGTTCCATGGGGAAAGTTGTTCAGTTTCATGAGTACCTTGACCTCTTTTCGGCTTGTTATACCTTTTCTGTTACTCCCGGTATATTAAAAATTACAAGTAAGTAGGTGTAAAAATGTAGGGTTAAGATAATGAAACAATGGTATTAGAGACTAAATCATTTTTATTTGTATCTTGTGACCGAGCGACGTTCCAGAGATGGGCAAAAATTATTCGCCGAATAAATTGCCCGGCGAATAAATTTTTGATGAGTAGGTAAGTTAATTGAACAAGGAATAAAATGCAAGTGTTTTATATTCTTTATTACAAGATACTTGTGTACTCTCAATTTCATCCAGCGGCTCAATCCAAGCCCGCGAATCAAGCAAATGAAAATATTTTAGAATATTCTAAAACTATCCTGGTAGATGGAGTACGCGTCAAAAGTTTTTTTATGGGTCATTGACATTTGTCTATATTTTACTCGTGAAAAATTTATTCGCCAGGCAATTTATTCGGCGAATAATTTTTGCCCATCTTACGGATCGTTACGTAGCGTAGTCACTAAGTTATCTGTGGTCTTACTAGATGTCAACAAACATCCTACGTACTACTAGATGGCGTTACAGACATTCGATGAAGATTTTAATCGATTCTACATCAGGTCATTCGTCGACTCTTAGTCCCTCTCAGAATGTACGAAAAATATCTCTACAGTACCGCCGCGCCGTTCGAATGGACGATTGACAGGCTGGCGAAATCGTGTTAATGTGTTAATGCAATCACATAAGGTCCATTTTTCTTTGTTGACATGTCTTCTAGTATCTATGAGTTTGACAACTGTCAAATATGGCCTATTCGAACTGCCGTACTTTAGGTTGGGTAACAAATCGTTTTCCATCTTTGATAGGTCAACCCTATCTTTAGATTCGGTTCAGTGTAATTTTGCGAAATCGTGATGTTTTTGGAACTTGACTTTTTGCGCTGAGTCAGTTCTTTAGTTAGGTGAATCAACTTTTTCTTTCGGCGTATTTTTTAAATAACTCTTAAGTTTGTCGTTATTTGTAAGTGAAAATAACTTTCTTTTATTGCTAGTTAAACATTCTATACAAATTGACTAAGGTGACGCTAAATTCAGAATCCAAAATAAGACACACACAGCACAATTTCTTTTTTAATGAATTTAAAACTAAATATGAGATGCGTTTAACAGTTCTTTATATTTTTGGGCGCTGCCCTTATTTTGCTCAGATTTTTATAAAGAATGGAAGTTTAAATTATACCTACATCGAATGTCTATTAACGAAAAATAATAAACAGACTTGAGTCTAAAGGTTTAACTATAATATCACTTAAAGGATCACCTTAAAATGGAACGTTACATCACATATAACGGCACCCTGCTATAGATTTCACGTACTACTCCACCAAGCTATCTAGACTAATGCGTGGAAATTGGAACAAGTCTCTGATTTTTAAGAGTTCGGTATATCTAGGCAATAATAATAATTTTATTGCACAAATAAACACAACACAAGAATGAACAATAGGAAATATAGTATGTACAATAAGGCAGCCTTAATGCTAGAGTAGCATTCTCCTCCAGGCAACCTTTGGTTGAGAAATTAAGTGTGATGGGGTAAGCGGGATAGTGTAATTTGCAAGGTAACGCACGTTCGTCCAGCTAGCTTGGTAGAATAGCAATTTACAATTACCAAATAGTTTGTACATTATCGCCTGTAGATCTGAGACAATAAATCTACACAAATATAAAATATTGTCTCATTTTATATCTAAATTGTGTGTACACTACTGAGCCTAAATGGTGCAAAGAAAGAAGATAGTTTTATCTCAAATCTACAGACAGAAAAAATATAATTTGGTAAAAATCTACCAGAATTTCATCACTGATACTACATTTAGGCCCCGTTCACACATGCGACTTTTTGTCACGCGCTATTGTTCTCTGTCCGGGTGACAAGCGGACTTCTCTCTTATCCGAAGAGAGCAAAAGGGATTTCTGACTGTCGCACGACAAAAAAGTCACATGAGTGAACGGGCACTTACTTTATGATCAAATCTTACCTACATTAAAATAACTTCGTTACAAGCTCTTAGATTACTTTTGACAGTGGAAAAATGAAGTGTTATCCTAATTTCATAAGTTTACGCTTGTTGTTCACATTGTCAAAATAGTATCGATATATTGTAGTTAGGTAAAATATGTCGTTTTCATGCCGATAAATCTACTCTGAGCTACGAGTGATCGCCGAAAAATAAAAACCGAAGATCCTAAACATTAGATGAGTAGGTACCTATAACTCGATTTTTATTACTGTGCGTTTGGAGCTGTCAAACTTTGTATGGGTTTTGACCGTTCAAGTGTCAAATCCTATAGAAAGTTTGACAGCTCCAAACGCACAGATAAAAAAATCGAGTTATATCTAACCATCACTGCGTCAATGACTCAATGTGAACAAAAGCTTTAGTAAGATTATCTTCTTATTAAGACAGTAAAAGCTATGGGTGCCGAAACTAACAAATTATGACTTTCTCACTTTAGTCCATTCATCGCCAACTTACAAATCTAAAATTTTGTTACACAATACAATCAGTGTGATGACTGATGTGATGGGCACAATTAGTCAACCACTTCTGGTAGCGAAATTTTCTTTTCTCTGTTGGCTACATTCTTACTTTCAGACGTAAATATAATAATAATGTTAATTTATAAGTTTAATTCTATAAAAATAGCGGCTAGGCCGCACGCGCTAAGATTTAAATGCGTTATTGCACTATTATTTACTAGGAAAATCGTAAAATTTGGATCATAACACGCGGCATTTAGTAAATGAAATATGTTATGTATAACTTGCGCAGATAAAAAATGGATCCCGAATTGGCATCATTATTCTATACATCTTGCTCACATAATATACTTAAAAGAGAGGCAAACAATAATGTTGCTAATTCGAGATCCATTGTTTATTTGCGCAAACTATTCTAATAATAATATTTTACGAATTAATTAATCAATAAAATTAAGAATGTACTTACATAATTTCATAGTAGAATCATTACTACCTAGTCAGGATCTTGTATCATCATAATTTACAATTTGGTCTAATTATGTACAGATATGTATCTGTAAATAATTTCTATTAACTACAAACATGGATGAAACATATTAGAGGTATAGGAGAGTTAATCATAAACTAAAAAGTGTAATCTCATTTTACTACCGCCATTTGTTGATAGTCCTTCAAATGCTGGCTTATGGGTGAATAGAGGCAGTTTTTAAAAAATGTGTGATATTTCACAAAATTGACAAAGGAAATGGGGTTCAAAATTGTAAATATCTTAATATTAGATTGAATACCAAATTTTAAAACACTTCTCGTGTTAGGTATACAATTTAGAACCGCGGTAGCCTAGTTGGTTAGGGCGTCGGCAGTACTGATGCCGAAAGTCGCAGGTTCAAATCCTGCCTGCTGCGGTGGAAAATTTTGCAAGATTTCCAAAATTAATATTAGATTTCGGGTTATTTTGCGGAACTTATTAAAACCAAAAGGTATTTTATTTATTTAAGCATAATTCTTTTCTTTAAGAAAACAATTAAGGAGCTTTATAATTGATAAAATTAATTTTGGAAAGTGTATGATATTTTTTCTACTTCTGCCTTACTCTATCTAGGTTTAAGAAAAAAATGAGGTACGCTTTTTAGTTTAGGATTGACTCTCTTCATATTTACTTCTACAGTCCAGCAAAAAAGAGTAGAAATCAAATAAAATGGAACTAAAAGTTTTTCATACTAAATTGTTGCCATTCATAGTCAATGTTGCCATTTAATTTTGCAATTTCATACAAAGTGGCGCCCTCATTTTTTGTCTACTCTTTTTTGATGGACTGTAAGTATTTGTAGACTACATTCTGTAATCATCTGTGACATTAACTACAAATTATAATAGGTCATTAAAAAGGTAATCAAATCACAATCTAGATAAATGCCGAAGACATTTGTGTCGTGACACTAATCATGATTCACCATAATCATCTTTTAAATGGTAATCATTGTCACGGCATTAATAAATCGCAAATTAAGCTACGTACAGACAAATATCGAGTAAGAATTTATATTAAAGGTATCCCGCTGAATAGTGGTTGATAAGATCTTTAATTAGTAGTTTGCTAAATTATTAGTAGTGATATGATCTTTAATACCACGGGTGTCTAGATTATAAATAGTAGAGGTGCACTGACAACGGTTTTAGTCGGCCTGCCGACTACCGACTAAATATCCTAGTCGCTTCGGCCGACTTCCGACTAAATATTCTGGTTGATTTTCCCTACTAAATATCCTAGTCGGGTTTTCGGTATAAATATCCTACTAGGTTTTCCTGACTAAATATTCTAGTCGGTTTTCCAAACTAGTCGTCTGAATCGATCATTCCTTCGGTGTGTAAGTTTATGGAACCTATTCCAAATAAACAGTTGTGTTTTCATTTCAAGCATTGTATTGCCACTTTTAAACCTTTCAACTTGCGTGTTGAGGCTTCTTTCTATCTTGATTCTTTTCATTTAGGGGGTTCCGTAGCAAGGTAACCATTGCGGCTTCTATTTTGATATCTCTTCCTTCTCGATAAGTTTCTGCCTTCCTAAGGACAGTTAACCCGCGACGTCCGTTTTAGCACGGCGCGGGGTTGGGCGGTCACGCGGCGTGTAAGCGGGAAATGAGCGTGCGTGCGGTTTTTTTTTATCATCGGCAATTTGTCGGCTCTATCCTATGAAATAATTCGTCGGTAAACAGTAAAATCATTAGCAACACGGATATCTTACGCAAGGTGCGTAGGTAAACCTTTCCACTTGCGTTTTTTGAGGCTCCTTTTTCGATCTTGATTCGTTTCATCTACGGGGTCCCGTAGCAGCTTCTATCTGTAGGTATAAGTTTCTGTCCAGTAGGACAGGTTAACCCGCGACGCCTGTTTTAGCACGGCGCGGGGTTGGGCGGTCACGCGGCGTGTAGACGGGAAATGAGAGTTGATATACGCTGATTCATAGAAAAATGGGACTCGAAATGGCAACATTATTGTTTGCGTCTTTTTCGTATTACATGACATTTGAGCAAGATGTCAACAATATTGCCATTTTGGGTCCACTTCTTCTATGAATCAGGTAGTAAAATAATTTCCGACTGTCGTCGATGCATCTCTACTAAACACTAAAATAGTCATTAGCAACACGGATATCTTACATCACGCAAGGTGCGTCGCGTAGGTAAACCTTTACCTTTACCTTTAGTTGCATTTTGATGCTTCTTTTTCGATATTTTTCTATCTTGATTCTTTTCATCTACGGGGTTCCGTAGGAAGGTAATCATTACGGCTTCTATGTCGATATTTTTCTTATCTACGGGGTCCCGTAGCAGCTTCTAGGACAGTTAACCCGCGACGTCTGTTTTAGCACGGCGCGGGGTTGGGCGGTCACGCGGCGTGCAAGCGGGAAATGAGCGTGCGAGCGTCGCACGGGCACAGCGCGCGCGCTAGACGGGTTAATAGAGGCGCCGGCGGCGCGGGCGTACGGGGCTGTGGGAAAAAATATTCGATTAGACTTTCAAAAATAAATACATAAGCTAAACACATTGTATAGAGGTAAAATAACGATGATAGTGTCAAGTTTCATACTCAATATCATGAGGTCTTGGAGGAACACGAGGAAACCATGAGGCAAACTCCTAGGTAACAAAATACTCCAGGTGTGTATAGAGTGGGTATAGTTTTAGCAAATAATTACGCTACTCGCTGTTTTAGTCATGCTATAATTCCTACTGTTGATTCTTTCTCTGCCTTTTCTTTGCAGGGTAAGTAGGTAGGTACTTTGTAGGTACTTATTAACTTTGTCATGGACATCTTTAGCGCTAAGAACCCGAATCGGCCTGACAGTTTCACAGAGTTTAAGCATTATACCGGGAGTAACAAAACTAACAAAAAGAGAAAAGCAAGCCGAAAGCAGGCCAAGGTACCTAGGTACTCATGAAACAGAACATCTTTCAACATGGGTCGAAATATGAAAAACCGGCCAAGAGCGTGTCAGACACGCCCACAAATAGGGTTTCGTAGTCAACGTTTAAATATCAAGTTTTTCAGCATTACAAACTTAATTTTGTTGCTGGTTTGTTAGCAGCAGTATAATGACCAACCGCAAATAGAAAAACTCAATTTTTTCTGAAACCTTTAAGGGTACGATATCCGTTATAGTTTTCATTGTAACTTCAGATTGTAAGCTATATTTCATATTTATTTCAAATTTTTAGCGTTTATACTTTAGAAGTTACAGCTGGAACAAATTATGGGTCAAAAACGCCCTTTTTAAAAGCAAATATCTCGTGACAGAAACATTTTAGAGAATTTGTTTCAAAGAAACCTTACCTTAGTTTTAAAAGACCTATTCAACGATACCCTACTCAATATTACAGAAGAAAAAAAAAAATTTGCCCCCCTTTCACTTATATGGGAGGGGGTCCAAAAAACATTTTAAATATTTTTTTCTTAACATTTCTATATTTGGGTCAACACGATCTATCTTCTCACCAAATTTCATGTTGATAGCTCCAAAACTGACGAAGATATGAGGGCGCGGCATACAGACAGACAGACAGACAGACAGACAGACAGACAGACAGACAGCCAGACAGACAGACAGACAGACAGACAGACAGACAGACAGACAGACAGACATGACGAAACTATAAGGGTTTCTAGTAGACTACGAAACCCTAAAAAGGAATTGGACCTCCCATAGCAAATTTTCTTTTTCATATTTCGTCCCATGCTCCATAGGGATAGTAGTGCAGTTTGATGAGTACCTTGACCTCCTTTCGGCTTGTAATACTCTGTAATACTCATACCTGTGTGTGTGGCGCCAAGCACGCGGTGATGAGTCTACGCGGCTGGCGGTGGCGCGGCGCAGCGAGTCGCCGCATGCCCGCGCGCCCTGCAACTATCACACTTTATTCACGTGATCCTTCTTTACGACAGGCTGTGAACGAACCTACTGTAATTGTGTCTAATATTTATTATAGCCAGATAAATGCCCTTCCCAAAACACATAGGTTTGTGCTCCTACCACTCATACTTTTTTGCTACGGGGGGGTGTAAAGACAAAAGTGCCTCCAGTTACCCCGAATGACTCTACATGTATGACACGAGTTGAGTCTACGCAGCGAGTCGCCGCATGCCCGCGCGCCCTGTAGTAATTCAATTTCATTCAAATCTAAACACTCTATTGGGATTTTAATGCACTCACAGTGCTATATTATTCTTATAAAGGAAAATAAGAAATTGAAAAAATGAGGCCCGGGTTAGATCCCTGGTCGATGCATGTAATTTTTCAATATCTTAATTTCATTTATGAAATTGAGAGACTTTTCTATCAGATCCGACATTACGACGGCTATTGTGACACTAAAGTGTCTCGTTTCTGGTATCTCAGGCCTGCAGAAGATAATTAATTATATTTGAATTTCGTTTTGGTAGACTTTAGTGTGGATCTTGTGTAGATACTATCTAAATAAAAAATATAGTGCAGATACTGTAAAAAAATAAGTAAATGGAATAAAGCAATTAATCAAATCAAAACTAAATTAAAAACTGAAAAATTACATTTGACTGTGCGACCTAAAGTAGAGTTTCTCATAACATTAGTAAACTCTATTACCTTTTCGTTTTAACGAAAACATCATTAGATATTTTTTATTAATAATAAATAAAACAATACATACCTTGATCTTATCCGGAAATAATCGAGATTTTTTTTTTGCATTTGAATATCAGCAGGTTTTTGAAAATCACTGCAGTAAAACCACAATAAATCCCAAACTTGAATAATGATTGCATTATATCTTTATTATGTGTGATTTTTCGGAATTTGATAATGAACAGCTCAGTTGGTAGCTTTAGGGCAACAATTGAACTTCTGGTATTTTAATGCACTCACAGTGCTATAAATATTCTCATTAATGGAAATAAGAAATGGAAAAAATTTCATGCATCGGGGCAAGAGGTTGAAATATTGATGCGCATCGATCGATAGCTCAGTGGCATAGTGACCCATGCGGCCCGGGTTCGAGCCCCGGTCGATGCATGATATATTTTCAATTTCTTATTTTCGTTTGTGAAGTCCTGGTAAGGTAGAAATTGGGTATATTTTGATTTCGTGTGTATTGTCATAATTTAAAGTAGTGTGTGTTTTCTATGCAAGTAAATTATAAACTGAACTAAAACTGAATAACATAACTAGAATAAAGGATTGAAAAAAAAGGAAATAAAAATAAAAACTCAAAAATCATAACATCAAATACTTTTTATTGGAAAAAAATAATCAAAAAAATGTTTTACACAGCCCTGAAATCGGAACAATAACTGTCATTTCAGAAAGTAATCATATAATCATGTCCACTAAGCTAGTTTGGTAATGTCTGGCCAGGGAGTCATTTTACATCGAATCTGAAATACAAATTATTGAGTCTAGTAACACTCTTGCTTGCCGTCGATCGAATCATGCCTTTTGCTTTAAATAGGCAAGCATTTTTTGTAGTCATTCATATTTAAGTCATTATTTTATCCTAAAGAAAGATGGATGGATGAAGTTTTGGTGCCATTTTCGCATCGAAATTCGTTAGGAAATTATTAATTGCCGTAAAGGTTTCGGCTATACGGCAAATAACTACTCTAATTTTGCCGGCTACCAACTAAATTTTTTCTGACTACCGACTAAATTTTGTCGACTACCGACTAAAACGTTATATTGACAATATAGTATTAGCGATGCATTCGCTTTTGACTATCTATGACAATTGCGGATATCGCAGTATATAAGTTTGCCGACATTCAACTGATGTTTAGTTTCATTCCGACTAATGTTAGACCGACTTCCAAATATGATCGAGTGTCGACTATTCATGGTAATGGTTTTGCCAAGATGCGACCAATGTTATGTTGAGTAACGACTGTCATTTAAACGAGTTGCGACTATTATTTCGCGAGTAGCGACTATAATTTTGCCGGGTAGCGACTATCATTTGAACGGAATTCGACTATCTTTACCGACATATAAAACGAGTTGTGACTATCATTTTGCGGAGTAGCGACTATAATTTTGCCGGGTAGCGACTATCATTTGACCGGAATTCGACTATCTTTACCGACATATAAAACGAGTTGTGACTATTATTTTGCCGAGTTGCAACTATCATTTTGCGAGTAGCGACTTTTCTTTTGCGAGTAGCGTCAACATCAAGCCGAGTGGCGACTATCATTTTGCTAAGTAGCGACTATTATTTTGCGGGTAGCGGCTATAATTTTGCCGAGTAGCGACTATCATTTTGCGAGTTACGACTATTATTTTGCCAGTAGCGCCTATCATTTTGCGAATAGCGACTATTCTTTTGCTAGTACCGACTATCATTTGACCGACATCCGACTAACTTTTTACCGAGCGAGCAACCAAAGAGTATTATTAGAGATTCGAGCTTCATCCTTGTATAATGACGTGGTGGCCAGACGGTGTACCTCAGCTGGGGAACTTCGCGTAGAGCGCGTAGTGCAGGTCGTAGCCGGCGAACCGGCAGTATTGGGACTCCTTCTGCTGGAAACCGCAGACCGACTCGAAGCGAGACAGCTGTTGGGGTGCCGCGGCCGAGATAGAGTCCTGGAATAGATAATAATAATAAAGTTTATTTGCCAAATAAGATTTACAACTTTATGCTTAGAACTACAATCGGACTTCGCACTAGGCCGAAACTGCGACGTGATAAAAGATAAGTTATTAAAAAGTGCTATCTCTCTCTCTTCGTGTGGGACATCGAGACGTTCAACGACCCGATGAACCCGTAATGTCAGAGTTTTTTAACCGCCTACTGCAAGCAGCAGGCCTCTGACGTGGTTGTATAACGACCGCCATCATAGACAGCAACCGGGACCGACGGCTTAACGTGCCCATCCGAAGCACGGAACCATCTTGCTTTTCGGACAATCAGGTGGTTCAGTCTGCAATGTCCTAGCCAGACTAGGAACAATTTCACATAGATAAATATCTACTTTATGAGTTACCCCAACGTAACCCCACAGAATTGAACCCAGAACCGTCTGCGTTGCAGGCAGTCATACTGACACATCGGTTGTCCTATGTGGTGCCGGCTTAGATTAGCATCACTCCCGCGGGTGTCGTAAAATGCGACAGAGTCTCAGAGTAACATGCGCCGTTTCAAAAATATTAGGTACGAGGTGGTTCCCCTTTTGAACGTTCTCATAAAGACATAAAATATTCGGAATAGGAGTCATTTCCGTGTGGTGCCGGCTTAGAATAACATCACCCTCTTATGTCGCTTCGAGACGAGCATCAACAGGTTGAGAAATTCACCAGGGTCCGCTAGGCGCCCGTAGCTCAGTCGGCAGAGCGGTGGAACGGTGATCCACAGTCCCGGATTCAAGTCAATGAATTTAGTGAATTTTTCAATTTTCTTATTATTCATTTATGAGAACCCAATGTACTCAAACAAATCAAAATTCAATCATTTATTTCTTAGTAAGAATTCACAAGATTCTCTTTACGAAAGTCACATTCTAATTCTAAAGCACAATTTTCTCTTTTTTATAACAATTTGTGTTCCTACTCTAAACGCGGCTCGGAAGGGATAAAAAAATAAAAATAAAGGCAATACTCACTGCAGTAGCGAACACTGTAAGCACGAATTTGCCCGGTCGGAAGGCTTGAAGCACGCGCTGAATGAGTGCGCTGTACGAAGCGCAAGGAACGTTGCTCTCGAAGGAAACGTACGAACAGGAACGCTCCGGGGTTATGTGGATGGTCATGTAGCTGCCCTGCGGAGAGAAATATCGTGGTGTTACAATAGATAAAATACAATATGATAAAAAAAATAACAACTTCTTTCACAACTATGTCTCTAATATAACTTATCTGGGAAGTAAGTACTGAGAAGAAGGAACGTAATAAAGTTAAGTGCCTAAACGCCAACTCACATTAGGTAAATCCTTATCTCCCTTTTGCAGCAACAAAAAAAGATATAGAATAATATTGAAAATATCTGAATTAAATATAGGGTGAAATTTTACTAGTGACCGATAACGAAAACTCAGAACCGGCTAGTGATAAGGAACAACTTTTCCCCAGGAACTTAGGTCAAAATATTGTTGACCTCCCATCAGCTGAGCTGATCAAATCAGCTGATCCGCAATTTTGTATGGGAGGTCGATTGTTTTAATTTCGACCTATGTTCCTTGAGAACAGTTGTTCCGACAATGTTTTGATACGACAATATTTAGAAGTAGTTGAAGTCTAATTTATAGGTCAAAACATAAACTTAAATCTTATTTGCCTGTTTAACAATTTCGAACTTTGAAATTTCGTAAAACGTTGAATAAAGTCTAGATTCTTGGAAAATAGTTTTCAGCATACAAATTTTGTATTTTATTAGCGGCTCGGGCTGAAATACATAAATAAAAATCTACTTACGTCTTTAGCGACCCCGTTCATGGAATAACCGCACGGATCGAACAGGAAATCATCTATCACCATCCCGGGGATCAGTTTGTCTATGCCTGCCACCTGGAAAAAACAACACATAAAATAGTTGGAGATTTATTTATGAAACGATAGTGTATAGATGGACTTGGACAACGGAAAGAGGAGTGCATCTATATAAATAGAACCGCATTACATTATTACGTACATGGGAAATAAGGCTGCATTGTTAAAGAGAATCTTGTAAATTCCTAAGAAATAGGAGTACAGCAACGGAAATAGTTCTAAAATAGCCAAAATAATGGGAAAGTACAGCAACCGAAATAGGACTACACCTTCGGAAATAGGACTACGTCTTTGTAAATAGGACTACGCCTTCGTAAACAGGACTACGCCTTCGTAAATAGGACTACTCCTTCGTAAATAGGACTATGCCTTCGTAAATAGGACTATGCCTTCGACAATAGGACTACGCCTTCGGAAATAGGACTACGTCTTTGTAAATAGGACTACGCCTTCGTAAACAGGACTACGCCTTCGTAAATAGGACTACTCCTTCGTAAATAGGACTATGCCTTCGACAATAGGACTACGCCTTCGGAAATAGGACTACGCCTTTGTAAATAGGACTACGCCTTTGTAAACAGGACTACGCCTTCGTAAATAGGACTATGCCTTCGTAAATAGGACTACGCCTTCGGAAATAGGACTACGCCTTTGTAAATAGGACTACGCCTTCGTAAATAGGACTACGCCTTTGTAAATAGGACTACGCTTTCGTAAATAGGACTACGCCTTTGGAAATAGGACTACGCCTTTGGAAATAGGACTACGCCTACTCACTTTGGTAGCTTGAGCTGCTGTGTCGGAGTTGGCTCTGGTGAAGATGTCCATGACCTCTGGATATGAGGATCTCGATGATCTGCAGCTGTAACGTGCTCTCTGAAGCACAAATGACACTTACTTTGGTAGCTTGAGCTGCTGTGTCGGAGTTGGCTCTGGTGAAGATGTCCATGACCTCAGGGTCCAGGTCTGACATGAGGATCTCGATGGTCTGGTCTGGTTCCGAAGATTCGCACAGCTGTAACGTGCTCTCTGAAGCACAAATGACTCACTTTGGTAGCTTGAGCTGCTGTATCAGATTTGACTCTGGTGCCTTCAGTTCCAGAATGTCCCTTACCCAGAAAGTTCCTTTCCCAAAATGTACCTTTCCCAAAATGTCCCTTTCCCATAATGTAATTTTGGAAAAGGGACATTCTGGAACTAAAGGCTCTGGTGAAGATGTCCATGACCTCAGGATATGAGGATCTCGATGGTCTGCAGCTGTAACGTGCTCTCTGAAGCACAAATGACACTTACTTTGGTAGCTTGAGCTGCTGTGTCGGAGTTGGCTCTGGTGAAGATGTCCATGACCTCAGGGTCCAGGTCTGACATGAGGATCTCGATGGTCTGGTCTGGTTCCGAAGACTCGCACAGCTGTACCGTACCCTCTGAAGCACAAATGACTTACTTTGGTAGCTTGAGCTGCTGTGTCGGAGTTGGCTCTGGTGAAGATGTCCATGACCTCAGGATATGAGGATCTCGATGATCTGCAGCTGTAACGTGCTCTCTGAAGCACTAATGACTTACTTTGGTAGCTTGCGCTGCTGTGTCGGAGTTGGCTCTGGTGAAGATGTCCATGACCTCAGGATATGAGGATCTCGATGGTCTGCAGCTGTAACGTGCTCTCTGAAGCACAAATGACACTTACTTTGGTAGCTTGAGCTGCTGTGTCGGAGTTGGCTCTGGTGAAGATGTCCATGACCTCAGGATATGAGGATCTCGATGATCTGCAGCTGTAACGTGCTCTCTGAAGCACAAATGACACTTACTTTGGTAGCTTGAGCTGCTGTGTCGGAGTTGGCTCTGGTGAAGATGTCCATGACCTCAGGGTCCAGGTCTGACATGAGGATCTCGATGGTCTGCAGCTGTAACATACCCTCCGAAGCACAAATGACACTCACTTTGGTAGCTTGCGCTGCTGTGTCGGAGTTGGCTCTGGTGAAGATGTCCATGACCTCAGGGTCCAGGTCTGACATGAGGATCTCGATGGTCTGGTCTGGTTCCGAAGACTCGCACAAGTTTACTTCGCGTTGCTCCTTCTCCAAGGCGTCTACTGTGCCTGGAAACAATGTTTTACAAATATTAATATCAAATTATTAAACGAACAAAGATAACTCTTATTACATACATATTTTATGTAGTAGAACGACTTTGTTGTTAAACAACAAGTTGAGGCGCAGTTCCCAGCAGGCGCTACTACCGAGCGCGAGCGCCTGTCGGATGGTGCATTTATTGCATCGCAACGTCGAGACTTTACAAGCCTCGATTTTAAATAAGGTCAGTCGTTTTACTACATAGAAATGTAAATATCGGTTCGACTAAGGAACTCAAACATGGAATACTTTAATGTGTATCACATCTGCAGACGATCGGCTGACAACCTGTCACTAATAGTGATACACATTGGCGACAACTACTGTTTCTTGCACATACGATTTATAATTAATTGACGAGGGTTTTTTAAATAAGATAATTCCCGCATTTGTCTGCTAACTCACCTGTTGGTAAGTGATGAGATAATGCAGACACGATATAGCCTAGGTCTTCAAAAGGCCCTAGTTATAATGTTCCGTTGCTATAAACATACATATTGGGTATTTCATCAGATCAGGCCGTTGACGAGCTGTTTACCACTGGGGATAAATCTAAATGGAATGTAAAATGGAGTCTCACCTTCCAGCGGCAGAAGCGTGTAGAGATACCAGCAGTCGTTCTCCGGACCCATGATGTAAGTGAGGAGTTCCACCTGCAGACAAGCATGATACCTAACATGGAGTCTCACCTTCCAGCGGCAGAAGCGTGTAGAGATACCAGCAGTCGTTCTCCGGACCCATGATGTAAGCGCGCCCGTCACCAAGTCCAGGAGTTCCACCTGCAGACAAGCATGATATACCTAACATGGAGTCTCACCTTCGAGCGGCAGAAGCGTGTACAGATACCAGCAGTCGTTCTCCGGACCCATGATGTAAGTGCGCCCGTCACCATGTCCAGGAGTTCCACCTGCAGACAAGCATGATATACCTAACATGGAGCCTCACCTTCCAGCGGCAGAAGCGTGTAGAGATACCAGCAGTCGTTCTCCGGACCCATGATGTAAGCCTCTCCCCAGGTCCAGGAGTTCCACCTGCAGACAAGCATGATATACCTAACATGGAGTCTCACCTTCCAGCGGCAGAAGCGTGTAGAGATACCAGCAGTCGTTCTCCGGACCCATGATGTAAGCGCCCGTCATCAAGTCCAGGAGTTCCACCTGCAGACAAGCATGATATACCTAACATGGAGTCTCACCTTCCAGCGGCAGAAGCGTGTAGAGATACCAGCAGTCGTTCTCCGGACCCATGATGTAAGCGCCCGTCATCAAGTCCAGGAGTTCCACCTGCAGACAAGCATGATATACCTAACATGGAGCCTCACCTTCTAGCGGCAGAAGCGTGTAGAGATACCAGCAGTCGTTCTCCGGACCCATGATGTAAGCGCCCGTCATCAAGTCCAGGAGTTCCACCTGCAGACAAGCATGATATACCTAACATGGAGTCTCACCTTCCAGCGGCAGAAGCGTGTAGAGATACCAGCAGTCGTTCTCCGGACCCATGATGTAAGCGCGCCCATCACCAAGTCCAGGAGTTCCACCTGCAGACAAGCATGATATACCTAACATGGAGTCTCACCTTCCAGCGGCAGAAGCGTGTAGAGATACGAGCAGTCGTTCTCCGGACCCATGATGTAAGCCTGTCCCCAAGTCGAGGAGTTCCACCTGCAGACAAGCATGGTATACCTAACATGGAGTCTCACCTTCGAGCGGCAGAAGCGTGTAGAGATACCAGCAGTCGTTCTCCGGACCCATGATGTAAGTGAGGAGTTCCACCTGCAGACAAGCATGATACCTAACATGGAGTCTCACCTTCCAGCGGCAGAAGCGTGTAGAGATACGAGCAGTCGTTCTCCGGACCCATGATGTAAGCCTGTCCCCAAGTCCAGGAGTTCCACCTGCAGACAAGCATGGTATACCTAACATTGAGTCTCACCTTCCAGCGGCAGAAGCGTGTAGAGATACCAGCAGTCGTTCTCCAGCCCCATGATGTAAGCCTGTCCCCAAGTCGAGGAGTTCCACCTGCAGACAAGCATGATACCTAACATGGAGCCTCACCTTCGAGCGGCAGAAGCGTGTAGAGATACCAGCAGTCGTTCTCCGGACCCATGATGTAAGCGCGCCCATCACCGAAGAACGAGTCCAGGAGTTCCACCTGCAAACAAATAAAATATACAAATTAATATTGAGAATGGGCATAGTGTTCAAACTTGCGATGAGGTGCCGAATCAATTATGCGGTAATGCGCGAGGCTGCCTCGGCGCGAGCCATTCGATGTCGGTTTTTTGACTGTGCTCAAAGGCGCCTCGGCCACCACTATCAACTGGGCTACCGCGATTCCGGTAGCCCAGTTGGTAGTGGCGTCGGCAGTGTGGATGCCGTAGGTCGCAGGTTCAAATCCTGCCTGCGGTGGAAAATTTTGCAAGTTTTCCAAATATTGTATACCTGGCACGGGAAGTGTTTTGAAATTTGGTGTTCAAATGTAGTGCTTTTGATTATCGTACAACTACGAGCTTACTTCGCTCTTAAAATTGTGACACTATGGGCTCGCTCCGCTTGCAAACATATTGTGTTGCGTATTGTCGTGAAACTACGGGATCGTTTCGCTCGCAATGCACGTAGCACTGTACCTAGACTATCGTGAACGTAAAGAAGCGGGGTAGTCGCGCCGCATGTAACATGCTGCTGTGTGTGTATGTATCCCCGGCTGGTTGTATACAACGTACCTCGGAGTCGAAGCAGTGGTGCGGGTGGTGCTGCGCGCGCGGGCGGGCGAACTCCCTGCGCGAGTAGAACACGTTGTGCACGCGCGAGTGGCGTCGTCGCGCCGCATGTAACATGCTGCTGTGTGTGTATGTATCCCCGGCTGGTTGTATACAACGTACCTCGGAGTCGAAGCAGTGGTGCGGGTGGTGCTGCGCGCGCGGGCGGGCGAACTCCCTGCGCGAGTAGAACACGTTGTGCACGCGCGAGTGGCGTCGTCGCGCCGCATGTAACATGCTGCTGTGTGTGTATGTATCCCCGGCTGGTTGTATACAACGTACCTCGGAGTCGAAGCAGTGGTGCGGGTGGTGCTGCGCGCGCGGGCGGGCGAACTCCCTGCGCGAGTAGAACACGTTGTGCACGCGCGAGTGGCGTCGTCGCGCCGCATGTAACATGCTGCTGTGTGTGTATGTATCCCCGGCTGGTTGTATACAACGTACCTCGGAGTCGAAGCAGTGGTGCGTAGGGGACGGAAACCGGAATTCCGGAATATCGTAAAACCGGAATATCAGACCAATTCTTCCGATGTTTCAACTCCGGTTTTCAGACTCGAAAAATCGTTAAAACCGGTTTTAGAAAAAAACAATACTTTTAATTTTTTGTTTTTGTTTTTGGACAAATCTTTGAAAATGATATCTACCTACACTTATTTACCCACCACCCGGCACCCTAGGCACATATCACACTTGCGATATCCGGGGATAGGTCCAACAATAAAACACGAGATTTAATAAGTGATATCACTAGGTTTTATGATGTTAATCATTTTAATCATCCTATCGGTTTAAAATATTGCGCTTTCTTATTTCAATCGCTTTTTGAATTATCGGTGGGACGTACCCAACGCAACGCAAGCAATATGCTGTATCTAATTTAGTCCCATGCATTAATTACATCCGGTACGCGCGTGATAACTTGCACGCATACGAGCTAAATACGCATGCACAGTGCTGTGCACTTATTCCACTTACATTATGTGCTACAACTAATAAAATATCAAGAACCATTTATTCGAGCATACAAATGGTAACTGTTGTTAAATCAGGCCTTTAATTCACTTCCAAAATGTACTTACTTACACTTACCAAATAATAGATCAATAATCATTTCAGCATACATAAAGACGGCACACTGCTTGCGTTGCGTAAGGTACGTGTATATCATACAGTTCCATGCGTTAACACCGGTACGTGCATGATGACGTGCACTCTTAGGAGCTGCATACGCTGGCAGTGTGCTCTGCCCAAGCAATAGTTACCACATGTATGCTCAAGTTATTGTTCATCTTGTATTTAGGTCTAGTACATAATGTAAGATGTGTACAATTTTTATAGGAATTAAGTCTTAAAACTGTCCTACTCTAATATTTGATGATATTGTAATTTTCTATTCTGTTATCTGTTATTGTACCTAATAAATAAAATGAATAAATAAGTAAATTAAAGAATTAAGGGAAAATCTGGACATAAAGGACCAATAATAACATTCACAAAAAAAACTATTTTTATGCGTAGAACTCAGATTAATCGAATTATAAGACAGGCTTTTTTTTATATTATTCCGATTTCGGTTTTCAAAACCGGAATTCCGGTTTTGGCCTCCAACGTCGGAACTAAAAACCGGTTTTGAAGACTTTCCGATTTTACTTACCCTAGTGGTGCGGGTGGTGCTGCGCGCGCGGGCGGGCGAACTCCCTGCGCGAGTAGAACACGTTGTGCACGCGCGAGTGGCGTCGTCGTGCCGCATGTAACATGCTGCTGTGTGTGTATGTATCCCCGGCTGGTTGTATACAACGCACCTCGGAGTCGAAGCAGTGGTGCGGGTGGTGCTGCGCGCGCGGGCGGGCGAACTCCCTGCGCGAGTAGAACACGTTGTGCACGCGCGAGTGGCGTCGTCGTGCCGCATGTAACATGCTGCTGTGTGTGTATGTATCCCTGGCTGGTTGTATACAACGTACCTCGGAGTCGAAGCAGTGGTGCGGGTGGTGCTGCGCGCGCGGGCGGGCGAACTCCCTGCGCGAGTAGAACACGTTGTGCACGCGCGAGTGGCGTCGTCGTGCCGCATGTAGCATGCTGCTGTGTGTGTATGTATCCCCGGCTGGTTGTATACAACGTACCTCGGAGTCGAAGCAGTGGTGCGGGTGGTGCTGCGCGCGCGGGCGGGCGAACTCCCTGCGCGAGTAGAACACGTTGTGCACGCGCGAGTGGCGTCGTCGTGCCGCATGTAGCATGCTGCTGTGTGTGTATGTATCCCCGGCTGGTTGTATACAAGGTACCTCGGAGTCGAAGCAGTGGTGCGGGTGGTGCTGCGCGCGCGGGCGGGCGAACTCCCTGCGCGAGTAGAACACGTTGTGCACGCGCGAGTGGCGTCGTCGTGCCGCATGTAGCATGCTGCTGTGTGTGTATGTATCCCCGGCTGGTTGTATACAACGTACCTCGGAGTCGAAGCAGTGGTGCGGGTGGTGCTGCGCGCGCGGGCGGGCGAACTCCCTGCGCGAGTAGAACACGTTGTGCACGCGCGAGTGGCGTCGTCGTGCCGCATGTAGCATGCTGCTGTGTGTGTATGTATCCCCGGCTGGTTGTATACAACGTACCTCGGAGTCGAAGCAGTGGTGCGGGTGGTGCTGCGCGCGCGGGCGGGCGAACTCCCTGCGCGAGTAGAACACGTTGTGCACGCGCGAGTGGCGTCGTCGTGCCGCATGTAGCATGCTGCTGTGTGTGTATGTATCCCCGGCTGGTTGTACACAACGTACCTAGGAGTCGAAGCAGTGGTGCGGGTGGTGCTGCGCGCGCGGGCGGGCGAACTCCCTGCGCGAGTAGAACACGTTGTGCACGCGCGAGTGGCGTCGTCGTGCCGCATGTAGCATGCTGCTGTGTGTGTATGTATCCCCGGCTGGTTGTATACAAGGTACCTCGGAGTCGAAGCAGTGGTGCGGGTGGTGCTGCGCGCGCGGGCGGGCGAACTCCCTGCGCGAGTAGAACACGTTGTGCACGCGCGAGTGGCCGGCCACGTCGCGCGCCAGCGCCAGCACGGCGCGCACGCAGCGCAGCGGCGTCGTCGTGCCGCACGTCTTCAGGATGAAGCGCCGCCGGGAGACGAACATGCTGCTCTCGCTGGGGAAGAAGAAAATGGCAGTTAAGATACGAAATAGTTGAGAAAAGTTTTCTTAAAAACACACAATTTAGGCCGCCTTGTATGTACTTTTGTTTCTTAAGATTTTTTCTATTCTTGTTTAGGTATATTATTCACCTTCACAGCCTCAATTTCACAGAGTTGATGTTCTAGCTGTTTCTCTGGTTTTGACACAAAAGTTCTAATCGCGGTCTGAAACTATGAAAAAATCATAATAATTATCTATCCATCCCTTGTCTACCAACTACCTACCTTACGAAGAGTATAATCGTGGGTAAAGAATAATGTTTGCTCTAGGTGATTAATAGATTGATAAAGTGCTATCCCTGTTGACCTGTTAATGATGAAACATTGTGTTACATGGCGTTAGATAAAGTAATGAGACAACGACTTAATAGGTACTCCTTAAGTAGGTATTCTTCTTTTGATCACGAGCAACAAGCGCCATTTTAACAGAAACAAGTGGCTATAGTACCGTCATTCGAATAGGCCATATTTGACAGCAGTCAAAATCATGTTAATGCAATGACTCCGGTCATCAGTGGGACAGCTTTTTCCGCCATTCTGGAAATCTGTGGTGCCGCCCGGCGGCAGGCCCACAGACAGGCATTTCACAAATTTGAAATGGCGATATTTTTCTTTACGGACCAAAGAGTCAAGGCAAAGGAGTTCGACATTCAGCCCAAGTCACTTTAGCGCGCGAAGTTTAAACCAAAAACGCTGCCGCCGGGCGGCAGGTCCACAGATACCGCCAGGCGGCAGGTCAACATATACCGCCCGGCGGCAAGTCCACAGATACCGCCCGGCTGCAGGTCCACAGATACCGCCAGGCGGCAGGTCAACATATACCGCCCGGCGGCAAGTCCACAGATACCGCCCGGCTGCAGGTCCACAGATACCGCCCGGCGGCAGGTCCACAGATACGGTATATTTTTTGTGCCGCCGGGCGGCAAGCCCACAGATGAAGGGAGGTCTATTTTTCTTTGTTGATATGTTTCCTATTATGTGTTTGACAGCTGTCAAATATGGCCTATTCGAATCACGGTACTATTGGCTACCGGTTGCATACATATACATATCACGCCTTTATCCCTAGCGGGGTAGGCAGAGCATAAACGGCTGTAAAAAACGGCCATTTACACCACGTCTGACAAAAGTATTAAAGTCATTCAGAAAACTAGGGTGTCATCCTGTCGCCTAAAATTGCAATACACATAAATTTTCAAGTTTGTACATATTTTTATTCTTCTATGTACAAAATCCGCCTTTACCAGTTTATTTAATCTTTGCGTGCATTGTGAAATAGCTAAAACAATTACCTAGATTTTCAAAGTAATTAAAATCAAATTAACACAGGTAATGTAGCCACGTGACAAGACATAAATGTTGTCAATTTGTTTTAGGTAGGTACCTAGTTTGTTTCGTAAAATCTAGTTCTTCTAATGATGTCAACTATAACCGAATTAGGCCAAATATCTTCTATTTATCGTGCTAACCGGTTAAAACCAATAAAATCCACTATGTGGTGCCGGCTTAGAATAGCAGCATATTATATCTAATCCGTGGGTGTCGTAAGAAGCGACAAAGAAATTTAACAGTTACTGTTGATGTGTATTGCAATTATAGTCGACAGGCTGACAACCTGTCACTATGGTCATTCACAGTCTTCTGAATGTCTCTCAAACTTTTGTCAGACGTGGTGTAAATGGTTGTTTTTTACAGCCGTTTACGCTCCGCCTACCCCGCAAGGGACATAGGCGTATGAAGTTGAAGAAACCCAAGAACTTCTCGTGATCAGCTTTTTAAGCTCAAGCGAATCGGCCGAACATTGTTTCCTATCATATCACTAAACTGCGTCCTTTAATCAACTGCTCTGCTGTGGCTACTCTTATCTAAAGTTAAACATGAACTTTTCTTGCGTACTACAGACACTGGTCGTATTATCAAAGTAACCTTTGGACACAGTGATCATTCATCTGATGTATGAGTGGGCTATCGTCTGACAAATTCCCGGTACTCTATTGTGATATCAGTTTGGCTTTTGACCTGGTGATAATGGCATTGCTGTACTGGCGAATTTTTTGGCTACCCTGTTCGACCATTGACGTAGCTCTATTGATCCAACTTTGTTAATTTTGAAGTTATACAGGGTATTAGGGACGGTTTACCGAAAACTTTGCACGCATGATCAGACCATCAAACTGAACAACTTTTTCTATGGAGCCAATGGTGGGAAACGAAAAAATTATCCGACATCCCATACAATATTTACGATCAGCTGACTGACTTTGTATGGGAGGTCGGAATTTTTTTTTCGTTTCCCACCATTGGCTCCATAGTAAAAGTTGTTCAGTTTGATGGTCTGATCATGCGTGCAAAGTTTTCGTTACACCGTCCCTAACACCCCGTATTTTGCGTTTCAAATCCGCAATTTTGATTTATGAAATTTTATTACAGTGTGATTACATTCATTGGCCTCATACGTCTGTGACAGACGATTTATTCAGTGTCTGAGGCAAGATTTTTCATGGCTGTATAAGCCGATACGGGAGCGGCATGACTTTCCGCACGCTCTACAAACGAAGGTGGAATTAGAGACTGGCACATGCATGTTTAGATGTCGTTTTTGCCTTTTGTTTGCGAGACCAGCGAACCAGGCATCGTCGTGAGCTTTACGCCCATCAAACACACGCTTTCTCCATACATCCCTATTCTCAGCAAGCTTCTCCCAGCTTTGATGGTCGATGTCAAACGCAGCCATGTCCCGTTTGGCGCAATCTTTGAAACGTAGCATCGGTCTTCCAACTCCTCTTTTGGCGTTAGCTACGGCGCCAAGCAGGACAAGCCGTGGTAGACGCGAAGGTTCCATGCGGTACACATGCCCTAGCCACCGCAATCGTCTTTGCTTAAGCAAAGCGGTAAAGCTAGGCAGCTGTGCAATTTCTAGAACTCGCTCGTTTGTGACTCTGTCCTGCCAAGTTATATGCAAGATGTTTCTTACGCAGCGCATATGAAATGTGTTGAGTCGACGTTCTTGTTTTGCGTACGAAGTCCAGGTTTCAGCTCCATACAAGAGTATGCTTAGAACGCAAGTTTGGTAAACAATTATCTTGGTTTTTGTGGTCAGGTGTTTATTATTCCATACTCTTGTACTGAGCCTGCCGAACATGGTCGCCGCTTTGCCGATACGAGTATTGATCTCAGCATCGAGGGTGAGATTGTTCGACACAGTCGACCCCAAGTAGCAAAACTTGTCAACTATGTTCAAGGGAACGCCATCGAGCAAAATACGTGGTGTTTCTCCACCTTGAGCTAGCACTACTGTTTTTGGCATTAATGGACATTGAGAACAGAGAACACGCGTGGGAAAACTTATCAACAATGTCTTGAAGCTCACTTTGAGAATTAGCAACGAAGGCTGCATCGTCAGCGAACAAAAGGCTATCGACGAATAAGTCATCGCGGTTACGCTTTGACCTAAGAAGCGAGATATTGTACAGCTTCCCGTCAGCCCTAGTGTGCAGGTGTATACCCTGTTGGTCATCGCCGAAAGCAACTTTAAAAAGCAATGAGAAGAAAATACCAAACAGGGTAGGAGCCAACACGCAGCCTTGGCGAACACCTCTACGCATTTCGAACGGCTCGGATGTATTGCCGTTAAAAACAACAGATCCTTTCATGTCCTCGTGGAAGGATTTAATGAGGCTTAGAAGTTTTGGAGGGCACCCGATGTTTAAAAGTGCAGTATAGAGTCCCTCCCTGCTCACGGTGTCGAAGGCTTTGTTAAGGTCGACGAACGCCACAAACAGAGGTGTTTTCTGCTCTCTACACTTTTCCTGCAGTTGGCGAAGTGTAAAGATCATATCTGTTGTGGAACGTTGGGCGCGGAATCCACATTGCGATTCGGGATATACACGATCAGCAAGTTTCTGGAGTCTTATTAAGACTAACCGAGCAAATAATTTACCTACTATACTTAAAGGGATATTCCACGATAACAGTTACAGTCACCGCGGTCACCTTTGCCTTTGTATAGGGTAATGATGTTAGCATCGCGCATATCCTGTGGTATATATCCCGCTTCCCAACATTTACACAACAGATTGTGCAGGATGGGTAATATGCACTTGAGCCTGATAATTTCGGCGTGGGTACCATCGTTTCCAGGTGATTTTCCAATTTTAAGCTGCTTAACAGCCTTGTGGTACTCCCTTATGGTAGGAAGATCATCTAACTCAGTCCAGGTAGCTAGTTTTGGCATGCAATCTGCAGCTTCTGGCATTATGTTCACTGGTTCTGAGTAGAGACCAACATAATGTTCTACCCATCGTTCGAGTTGGCGTTGAGCATCTGTAATAACAGTGCCGTCCGCTTCTGTAAGGGGGCTGTTTTTTAGGAAAAGGACCAAGGGCCTTTTAATCCCATCGTAAACACCACCAAAGTTTCCCATATCAGCGCATGATTGAATGCTTTGACAAAGCTCGGTCCAGTATGCATTTGCGAAGTACCGTGATGTGCGTTGTAAAGCTGATTTTGCATTCGATAGGTCGATACGCGTCTTTTCGGATGGGTTAAGGCGATGTTTTAGCGCAGCTTGTCGTTTGGACTCGAGCAGAGGTGTAATGTGTTCGAGATTTTCAGCGAACCAGTCCTGGTTTTTAACTTTCTGATGACCGAAAGCCGTACCGGCTACTTCTGTAAGTAGCTTTTACTTTGCCCCATTCCTCCTCTATCGGAGCGTCTACATCCCAGGTGGCAACTTCGTCGCGTACCAGCTCTTCATACTTTTGGACCACCTCATCGTCTCTGGATTTTGGAAGATCGAGCTTCTTCCTACCGGGCAATTTGGATGAGTGGATCTTTTGTGAGCTATAGCAACTTGTGATGCCACCAGGGAGTGGTCTGTGTCACAATCAGCGCTGTGAAATGATCGCGTGTGCAGGGTCTCGCGGAGATTTTTCTTTTTGGTAAGGATAAGGTCCAGTTGATGCCAGTGTCCAGAACGAGGATGTTTCCAGGACACTTTGCGAGTTGATTTGCCTTTAAAGTAGGTATTGGTAACACACAGTAGGTGTTTAGAGCAAAGCTCTAATAAACGTTGGCCGTTTTCATTAAGCTTCCCTATACCGTGGTTACCTATACAATCTGGCCAAGCAATGTTGTCCTGTCCGACCCTAGCGTTAAAGTCGCCCAGAATATATAAGCGGTCAGATGGTTTTAACCCGCGTAGAGTCTGGTCGAGCTGGTCATAAAACTGTGTTTTGGCTTCATCTGTTGAGGATAGCGTTGGTGCGTAAGCAGAAATCAGTGATACGTAACCATGGTCCGTATTTAATCGCAGCAACATAATGCGTTCCGAGATGCCGCAAGGAGCCTCTACAGATGTTAAGAGGTCGTTGCGTATAGCAAAGCCAACACCATACTCGCGCACAGCGCTGCTGTCCTTTCCTTTCCAGTAGAATGTATAATGCGTCTCACGCAAGGAACCCTCGTCAGGAGTCTGGTCTCTTGTAAAGCGCAAACAGCAATGTTCAGTCTGTGTAGTTCGGCGTCGATTACGGCAGTTTTACGCAGATCTTGTGCGTCAGTAGAAGAACCTCCACAGGTGTCAGGAGGCCTGTCCTCATAGTACGGACATTCCATGTTGCAAATCGCATGGATAAGCGGGGTTGGTTTTGATGTTTTTATGCCTGTTAGTTGCAGGTGTACAATGTAACGGCGCCGATTGTCCAGTTGAGGCTGGTGCTCTCTACACCTAAAAGAGCAAACCAGCACCGGGGCGGATCAGTACCTTATTGGTCGGGGCTGCCCGACTTGGAGCGGGCGGTAGCTGATCAGTGGGTCTACGATGGACCCTCCCACTGACGGAAGCGACCCTGGCGCCCGCACTTACGCCCATACGTGCAGACTTATAACCGGTCACTGCCACTTCCCGTGTTGTTATCCGCGAGACGCGGGTGAAGTTTCCTCTCCACAGACACTGCGTTGCCTGGGACGCAATTATGGAAAACGCAGGGCTGCCCAGGACCTGCGCCACCCTCTCGGCCTTCCTGGCTGACTCCACAGGAACGACGAGTCGATACGTGCGGAGCCAGGTCGGCTGCAGGAGTCTGCCGCACGATATATATGACTTAATCGCACCTGACGGAGACCCCATTCCGGGTTTAAGTGTGGAGTTTTCCTTCTCCAGGACCCTGATCCACTTGGGTCGGATTTATCCCTCGGTCGGCTCTTACGACCCCCACGGGAAGAGAAGGGGTGGTGCTATTCTACTCTGCCGGCACCACACGGCTAAGTGTGATTACAGGGAGTAACAAAAAGAGCACAACAAGCCGAAAGAAGGTCAAGGTACACATGAAACTGGACAACCCATGGAACTTAAACATCAGTCGAAACGAAAGAGAAATTGGACCTCCCATATTAAATCGCCGATCAGCTGATTGATTTACTATCTATGGGAGGTCTATTTTTTTCGTATTTCAACCCATGTTCCATGGGGAAAGTTGGTCGGTTTTATGACTACCCTAACTTTCACCTTGTGTAATTTGAGTAATTTATAACAGTTAATTGGGACGTTCGTCGACTTAGTGTTGAATGAACATTTTTGTGCGTAGTGAAAATATTATTATATTATTTCACATTATTCTAAACAACAAGACTTCATTATTAAATACCTACGTCACGGAATTCATGTAACATTTAATTAGACAGAGCAATATAACAATCTATAGCAATTTACAAGATTTATGCACTTGATCATGTCGGAAATTTTTCCCCCAAGTAGGAAAACAGATGTTATGTTATGTGTCTTTTCCTCTAGCACTGAAACATGGGTTTTCTCTGTTAGTTGTAGACTTATTGTTTTTGATATAAGGAAAAGTTACTAAGAGGAAAAGAAACAGCTGTAGGATAAATATGTTAGGAAAAAAAAACATTTTGTGTCTCGGAAAATGAAGACATACATGTATCACGCCTATATCCCTTGCGGAGTATAGGCAGAGCGTAAACGGTCATTTACACCACGTCTGACAAAAGTTTGCGAGAAATTCAGAAGACTGTGTATCACTATAGTGACAGGTTGTCAGCCTCAAATTGCAATACACATCAACTCTGAAATCCTTTAGTCGCTTCTTACAACACCCACGAGAACGATGAGGTGATGCTATTCTAAGCCGGCAGCACACGGCTCAACTTAACTTTTAGCAGAGAAGAATAAGCAGTAAAATTCAAGGATGAAACTTGAGAGCAAATGAAACACGAGCTTAAGTTACGTATGTGTCATACATTGCGTAGCAATCAACAAAGTAGTTGTGTACACGTGGAGTCGACTACGCAATAGATGCCACGCGCCAGATTATCTAAGAGACTGCACAGACGAACTGCATCATCTATCGCGTATAAGGCTAGTTTTATAGCGACGCCTCTCAGCAGCGCTGCCCAGGCGCGCGAGCTTCGAATTATAGTAGGTAGTACGAGTATGTATGTAACGTTTTATAGCGAAACGACTTCTCCCGTCGGGTCATTTGAAACCAGCCCAACAGTCCACTTCTGGACACAAGTCTCCTAATTGTACTGTGGTATTATGGCAGGCGGGATGGCGAGTTCAGTTCAAAATTGAATTAACAGCTTCACATGAAAAGCAGCTGCCTATACCCTGATTTTCACTGAGTCTCCTTTTACAACTGTATGAGAACATGGGGTTTAGCAAAACAGAATTAAGGTGAAGAATAGTCAAAAAATACTAGAGAGCTGCCAAGACCCATTGACATAAGTTGAATTTATTTAAAAGACCTACTTATTTGTCTAATAAACATTTTACCCCGCCCAATTGTGACAGATGACAGATGTGAGTAAGAAAATAGATTGAAGAAAATGATGAAGAAAGTAAGAGAAGGACTAATGTGTCCACTTACGAATGGACGAATTACCAACAATTGTATTGACAACCGCTAAAAACCTTGAAGTTGCAACGCTGCAGTCGTCATGCAGTCAGTCTGCACAGACACGGAGACATAAAACTTCTTCCTTACGTGGCTAGTTCAAGTGCACTAAGTGAATAAACGATAAACGACTGTATAACAGACACACGTATTGTACAATAATATGCTAATTGGTGATGATAAGACTTGTGGCGAGACGATTTGTATAGAAACTATTGATCGGTATATTTACCTACTTAATCTGCGTATGATACTATTATGTAATTAAATATTAATAGTTTCTAAACAGCTGATTTGTCTGGATTAGTAAGTAGTCTTTACCTCCCAAGTTGTGAATTTGAAATGCAGCAGGAGGGACACAATATGAAGTTATTTGCAGTGATCGAATTTCAGAGGCATATTTACATATAAATTGACCTAATGAGAGTTGCTATAACTCAAGTTTTCTTGTAATTCAAGTGTTTGGGGGCATCTTTTTCCCTATAACTATTGCAAATATCTTATCTTAATATCGTAGTAGTCGGTTAAAAAACTCTGTCACCAGGGTTCATCGAATCTTAGGGCACCTCGCTTGGCACGTCATGACAGCAGAAGTTACCGAATCACTTTACGATTTAAGTGTTAAATCGCCCTTAGAATAAAGGCACTACGAATTTTTTAAGTCTCTTAGGTACTCTCTAAGAGTTTAGGGGTAGGGGCGTGACTGACTATTAGATGCTAGTATGTAAACATATTGGACAGACGGCATACCGGAATAGAGCAATGACTCAAGTATATTTTGGCAATGCACCAACCACGCGAGTGTTGAATGAACGAAATGCAACAGTTTAAATGTCTTAAAAGTAAAGAGCCCGTTTTTCGGTTTATCTTTCTACAAATTATAGAACTAAATTACATAATCAACAGCGGCAGTCCACTGATGGACATGCGATTATTCTCTATAAGGTCCTATTGAATTCAGTACATACAAATATTTTCAGGGTGTTGTGGTCTTTTCCCATGAACATAAGTCAAAATATGAAAAAATTGGACTTCCCAATCTTCCAATACAAATTGACTTGGTCAACTAGTACATTTTGTATGGGAGGTCCAACTGGTTTTAACAGCCGTCATTTACGATCTGCCTACTCCGCACGGGATATAGGCGTGATATATGAATGTATGTATGTGCAATATGATGTATTCACAGGGAACGCCCATTTCCTCAACTGATTCCTTAGTCGCCTTTTACGACACTTACCTACAGGTAGTCTTACGTAGCCTAAGAGCTATTCCAGCCCTGCGCGCCACAATGCTAACAGCTATCAATAAGTGATGTTTTATAGTCGCTATCAATAAGTGATATTTTATATTATCCTACATTGAATAAAATATAATCATAATTTTTAAAATAGATGCATACAGCACAAAAAAGAGAGTATACAGAAGGTTCACTCGACTTTATTTACCATCTTCTTGGTCACCTTGACTTGAGTTCCCCTGAGATTCCAGTTGTTTCCAGTTAAAGCCAGTAAGCGTCAAAATTCGCGCTAGTACTGAGTGAGCCATCTGTAAAGGCTTCCCCTAATTTGTGCATACAGTATGTAAATTTCGCTTTAAAAGTAACTGTACAACACTGGTTATACAATTTGGCAATGTTTATTCAAGGTGAAGGCCGTGTTGCGTAGTCAATCTATTGAACAGAGTTTAGCGATATTAAATTGAGTCTTATTAAGATTTATGGTTGATTTATTCTATTGTGTTGACAGACGAGCTGATCGAACGACAGACCGACCTATCTACTCTAATCAAAGACTCTAATGCATCTTTAAGAATACAGAATAAATTTTGATGAAGTTTGTAATAACTCTTTTGTTAACCGATATCTAAAGTCCCACCGAATTATCGAAATCGGTCGAGTACACAGAAATCGCATCTGCTGGCTTTGAGCGGCGTCAAATGGAATTTGCTTCAACTCCCGAATTGGCAAAATTATTATTGACATCCTGGTCCCCAAGTCTGCTAAATGAAAATGGTTTCACTTGGATGTCGATGGCATATGTCAGTTGGATGATTTAGGTAGTTTCGTGTTCTGCTAAGTCTTTGGTATGGAAAATCACAGTGGCAGTGGAATGACAGTTAAGTGACGCTGGAATTAATTAAATTACAATGGCAAAAAATTAGTAGATTTGGGGCCCTGCTCATATGCCTTGTAATATGATAGAGAGGCAAACAATAATGTTGCCAATCCCGGGATTTGTCCTTTATCTGTGAAAGTTATACCTAGCACTCTCCCTACGTACCTGGAACAACCTGTAAGTATGTGTTTTTTTTGTGATGCTGCAGCTCAGAAGTGGAGATGTATTTTGCTAATGTCAAGAGTATATCGTTCGCTCATAAGGAGCTTTCACTTGGGCTTGGGAGCTCTCTTCACAGATAAGACGCGAGACGTACCTAATATAAGATAATATCTGTCAGACAAGTGATCGTCAACCGTCATCAATGCGACGCGCATTTCACGTGTGCGTCTACACTTCTGTTTCATATATTTTATATGGAAACGGTTGTAAGCGTCGCGATGTCACACGTTTCACGTCTCTCTTACATCGCCTATGAAGTTATCGCCTAACATGTCAAAAGTGTCAATATTTAGTCTAGAATTCTAGAACGTTTCCGTCAACATGGCGGCCGGCAACGGTGTTTACTATGCTATAAATATAGCATCGAGTACGAATCGTTAATAGCTACGTCTATTTACGTTTGTTCAGTTCGGCTTCTGTTGTGAAACTCGCACAACGTCTGATAACGTTTTGTTGTTCAGATTACTACAATACAATGGGTTGGTCCTATATAGTCCTAAAATCATAATGACTATATCGTATCTTGACCACGTATCATATCGACTAAATATCAATCAGTCCATATCTCAAAATGCACAAGTCATTACATAGACTAGATCGTAAAGGGACTAAATAGGAAAACGACCAAGTCGCAAAATGACTAGTATAATCAAGTACAAAAGTTTTACAAGGTTTTTCAGTAACTTGTACTAGCGTCATATTTTTACCAAAACTTGTCTTGTTATGTTGGACTGAAGTAGGGTTATTTTTGTGTTGGGAAGCGTTAAACATTTATTTATTACCGATTAGATATTATGCTTGTTTGACGTTTTTAGACAACTTGTATTTTCCACCGTATGTTAAATATTTAGAACCTGTGACTTTCAGCATCTGTACTGCCAACGTCTCCGCCAACTGGACTACCGGGGCTTAATCTTAGCCTGCGAAATTAAGCAAGTATATCTTGGTAACTAATGCGTGACAGGGTTCCATCTACTGGGATATTTGTAGAACTAATTCATTCCTTACAGTATAAATTAGGTATTAGTATTTTAAAGTAGCCAAAGTAAATGAAAGCCTGCGATGAATAATAGATATAAACTTTGTATTTCTCCGGATTCGAACCAGGGACCTCCGGATCCTGCCTAAACCCAACTCTCAGAACTCGAATAAAACCTCTTTAGAATTAAATAAAGCATGGCCACTAAAGTACGCACTCTATGTCAAATGAAATTCTGTGAAACAAATGAATACCGTTTTTTTCTTGCGTGTCTTGAATTTCTTGTGGGCGTACATTTCTTGAGCGTTGAATTAAACTTAGCAAATTAAAAGGTTGTCGGATAAAGATGTCTACAGAAAGTAGCGGCAGTGAAGAGCTAATTTTTATAAAACATAATAAAAATAAACCAGCAGTGCTTTGTAACGGATTTAGATACAACTGGGTATCTGACAATAAGAACGGAAATTGGTTTTGAGATGTTGTAAGCGCCAAGAATGTAGCGCATCAATCACATTGACCACTATAGTGCGAAAGAGCGACCACATGTGTAAAGAAGATTACATCAAGATGAGCAGGGACATCGTAGTACAGGAAGCTGAAGAAAAAGTATGTAACAGCATGGCGGCAGTCGAAAAAATTTACGAGAAAGTGGTAGTGAAATGCCAGAATGAAAACAAGTATTGTGAGCAACTTCCATCGTTCAAGTCTATTAAAGACACTCTTCACAGATGCCGAAAGAAGTTTTTGGAGGTTAGCTGTACAGAATTTGGAAGGACCATAGATGTAGAAATCCCAAATATGATTATAAATCTGACTTTTTAGTCTGCGAATGCGAAATCGACGCAGATAAGAAAATAATCTTGTTTTCGTCTCTTGTGTCCAGAAAGGCAATGAAAAGGTGCGTCTTACAGAAAAAAATGTGTTTCGCTGACGGAACTTTTGGAGTTGTTCCTAAACCTTTTTTCCAGCTATTTACCATATTTGCGGATGTAAATAGTTGCGTCAGTACAACTAACGTCCTACCGATGATTTACGCGCTACTGCCTGACAAGACAGAAGCAACATATCTAACACTGTTCTCGGCAATTCGTGACATTTTGGGGATAGAGATAAAAATTTACAAATGTGACTATGAGATGGCCCAGATCAATGCCTTCAGAACCGTTTTTCCTCATGCAAAAATTTCAGGCTGCTATTTTCACTATACTCGTGCTATATGGCGAAAAGCTGAGGAAATAGGGTTGACAACAACACAAGAGGGAAAACATTAACGAGAATGACAGCAAACTTGCCTCTGCTTCCAACATCGCAAATACGCGAGGGATGGCAGTCCATTCTGAGTAATAATTTTGAAAATAATGATGCTATGACAGAATTCAAAACATACTTTGAAAAACAATGGATGAGGCAGCCAGAACTAATCGCTTGCTGTAGAGAACGGCACAGGACAACGAATATGCTGGAAGCATGGCACCGGCGCATAAGTGTCTGCATGACAAGAAAGTCAACATTAATATTGTTTCTGTATCGATTGAGGAAAGAAGCACGTTACCAGGACTTGAAAATAAAAGGTTCTATCGGTAAAGCTGCCAATAGGACAAAAAAGGCGTAACATTTGAAAAAAATACAAGCAAGAAATGCAAAAGTTGAATCGCCATGAAATCTCCACTTATGAATTCATAAATAACATGTCGGAAATAAAGTTTAGGTTAAATCTGTAAAATTTAGGTTAAGTATAAATAAAAATAAGAAATAAATTACATTGTCGATGTTAATCTTAATAGTTTTTATTATATCCTAAGTAGCATATTTGAACCAGTTCAGATAGATAGTTTCATTCCATACATTGCACACACATTAGAATGGTTGGGGAATTCAGCAAAATCATTGTATGGCGGCACATAAAGACAATATATAACGCAATTTGTTTTAGTGTTTAGATACCTTAAAGTAGGTATGATGTTGTTCAATGCTTAAAAAGAAGAGACCCTCCCCCCTTCCGCCACCTCCCTTTTAACTTTTTTAAGTGTCGCCGTACATTGATTTTCCAGAATTTTCCAAAACTAGAATACAAGAATTTGTTTGCAACTGTACCTAAAGAAAAACAAAACACAATGTAGTCATTTTGCGACCTAGTCAGTTTACTATGAAGACTAGTTACTATTAAGTCAATGAACGACCTGGACTGATAGCTATTCGGTCCAATGGCTATTTAGGTATTTTAAGTAACTGGTCATTCTGAGAATAAGACTAAATAGGACCAACCCAATACAATAGCCTTAGATCCTGACCTGGATCTGACCACGACGAGGGAAGAAATTTTCTTTAAGTGTTTTCAATTCCCTAGTCGGAACAGAATTCTAGAGTCTTTATCATCATCCATCACAATATTGATTCTAAACAATGAACGTTAAAAAGCCATTAAATTCAGATCTTTTTCCTTTTTCGGAGGCTGTTTTTTGGGTGAGACCAATTTTAGACTACTATCTGTCATAACCTTATTTCTCTTCCTCAGATGTTAAAAGAAGCAGTTAAGGGATTTGAGGGTTTCATATTTACCTATTAACTGTGCTATTAATATGGTAGGCGATTGGCTGACAACCTGACATAACTAGCAACCAGATACATTCAGGATTTATCACAATCGGCACTCTAAAAATTAAGACGTAGCTATAACGACTGTACTGTTAAGGCTCTTTAAGTTTTGCTTCAAATAGTAGCAGTAGGCGGCTGAAAACTCTGACACCAGGGTTCATTGGGTCGTTCATCAACTCGGTGTCCCACACGATTGAAGAAGTTCTGTTTGCCTCACACGGAATAAAGACGTGATTTGTGTGTTACTTAAAAGCAGTCAGTGGAGCCTGGAGCAGTATCCCAATGCCTTTTTGCAACGATTTTGTCTCTTTTATTTTTGCTTAGACTAGAATAACAAGTTATCAAAGTTGACTCACATTCTACTGATAAAACAGATTGTTGGCAATAGCAACAAAGATAAGGTTTATGCTATCTAATATAATAATCTAGAAAGTACGAAATTGTGTCATCAACATCAATCACACAAATTAGTAGGAATATTTTGAGATAAAAATGCCTAAGGAGGGTTATATTTTGACTTCAAAAACTAAATGATAAACTCCTTAATTATGTATCTGTATCTACTTACGTAAGTTTTTCTATTTCTCAAATATCTTTATACTTATACCACAAAGTAAGTATTGGCTTGTGCTTATACGTACATTGGACTATTTTAAAGGCTCCTGTGGCAAAATGCAAGAGCGATATTATAGATTTTTGATCTCACTGAAGCCTTTTTGATTAGTTTAGGAACTTTCTACCTAAGTTATAAATCGTACCAAAAGGCATTAAAATCGGTTCGGCAGTTGTAAAGATACAGGCTATTTATAATCCTCCACACCATTGTCGGTTTATTTTTTGATAAATTAGTCCTGTCATCGAAATACCACAAGTTAATAACCGCAAAAGCAGAACCTTGAACGTTATAAAGTGCTTACATACAAAAAGCAAACATGTGTAGAAAAATTGCATAATAATCTGTTTCATCAGAACCACGTAATTGATAATCATCAATTTTGCAATGACGTCATTACGAGTAGGTACTTAATTAAATTCAGTTACTATGTACAGACTGTTGCTATGTGAAAAATTACTTCAAGTTTGTAAGACAATTCGCTGCATTCGGGGTCATAAAACGTATTGTAATAAAAACAGGGTGTCCCGGTTATCTTGGACCAAAAAAAATCTAGACTCTGGGCTTCCTAAGCTACCATAAAAGCAAAAAAAAACAATATTTGAAAGAAAAAATGGACCTCCCATACAAAATGCTCTATCAGGCAGCAAAATTACATTACAATTTTTTTCCGGCCGTATATTCGAGAGTGAGGCCGTGTGATGCCGGCTTAGAATAACATCACCTCATATCATTCCCGTGGGTGTCGTAAGAAGCGACTAAGGGATTTGAGATAGGTAAGGGATTTTTATGTGTATTGCAATTTTAGGCGATGTGCTGATACGTAGGTTTTTCATAGTCGTACATAGTAACAGAAGTTGGTATTGTATTGAACGATAATTAAAATACTTACTGAATGGGAGCCATTTATCTCAAGTTTCATAATATTTAATGTTTTCATTCAGTTATTTGCGGAACTTGAATCAATTTCATGAAATCAATGGCATGTATTGTTATGTGATATTTGTGTTTGAGGGCATGAATGAATGCACATGTTTGGGCAAAATAAACTTATCATTATATTCAGAGAATTGTATACATTTTTATCGCAGTCATTTACAAGAAAAACGCACGGCAGGAAAAACCCCTGACATAATCCAAATCCTACTCGAAAACGCTACAAGTTCTACAAAGATAATTTTGCATGTTGCCTGAAAAAAAAAACCAGACCAGACAGTAGTAGGTACCTATGTATACCTAAGATACGCTAAGTTTGGTAGTTCGAATCAGTTTATTTAGAACCTATTCTTTGTGCAACATCCATCCACGAACCTACAAACAGCGTTGTACAACGTAGACACTGTAGATGGTACAAATTAGATATTTATATTCTAACTATTGTACTGTTGTTATAATGTAAGCTGTGACGAATCTTTCTTTCTGTCTATATTTTGTGCAATATCCACGTACAAACAACCGCATAGTAGCGGCTAAGAATACTGCCACCCCTAGTCCACTCAGGGTCTTTCGTAAAGGCGACGTATAGATTTTGAATTCGGCTAAATATCTGTCGACTATGGTCAACCGCAACAGCATTCCTAAAAAGGTGTTGATGTCAGGCATGCCAAATCTTTTTTCTACAGGATTTTGTTCTCTAACAAAACATGTTTCGCAGACCCCAACCCAACTGATTTGGAAGAAAAGGGCAGGCAGACGATGATCCACGTACAAACTACGTTGTACTAAACGTAGACTAGGTACATAGTTTGTACGTATAGCAACCCCGGCAACTGCGTCACAGCTCCATGCACAGCGCAGGCTCGATCAATACCGCGTGCATATCTGACAGCCTGATCGCTTGTCACACTTCCACTACTGGCTTTGCAGGTGGCTTTCGAGATTGAGTGGAAACAGACGGCGCGTTGGATGACGAATGGTTTAACGAGTGTAGTCCCCGTCGCTGTACCACTGCTGGTTTTGTAGGTAATACTGAAGATAGGTATGGAAGTGGAAAAGCATTGGATACGTGTCGGTTCCGCGTACGAGGGGCAAGGATTGATGAAATGCAATTATATTGATGTATGTAACTAAAACTACATACATAGTATATCACACCTATATCCCTTGCGGGGTGGCAGTGCGTAAACGACTGTAAATATGGCCCTTTACACCACCTCTGACAAAAGTTTATGTCATTCAGAAGACTGTTTATCACCATAGTGACAAATTGTCAGCCTGTCGCCTAAATTGCAATACACATCAACTTTGAACTCTTACTCGCTTTTTACGACACCCACGGGAAAGATATGAGATGATGCTATTCTAAGCACACGGCAATTGATGCACGTGGGTAATTTTCATAATAGAATAAGGCCAACATAGATACAGCTTCAACAGACTATGACATGACATCATAGCGATCAGTCAGGTCTACCAAAAAACTGTGTTGGTAAAAAGTTTGGCAGGATGATCTTGATAGTCAATTTGGCAAGTACGAGTTTTATCTTCAAGGCTATCATCACATCATTGCAGTGTTTAATCAATACATAGTATAAAATGAAGTCACTTTTTACGTTTCTCTGTCTGTCTGTGGTGGAATTTGCTAACTCCTACTAAACCACGCAACAAATTTTAATGCGTATTTTGATGCGAACGATTTGCTCACTGAATCGTATAGTATAGTAATCCAAAAAAGCTGAACATATTCCTGTCTATCCAAATCATGTCTATCTTTTCAATACTATAGTATTCGAATAGGCTATATTCATGTTAATGCTATGCTATGTATGACCCTACGTCTTCTAGTATGGGTTCGACCCAAAACAAATATGGCTTGTTTGAACAGCCTGACTCTACTACCATCAAGTAGAGTTTATTTTTGGGTTAACTTCGCTTTGGCAAGGATCACTTGAGCTACAATCAATCACACTGAGAGTTACACCAAACACAACTGTATTTAGTTTCAATAAAGCTTATTTTCGACTAAAGGAGCTCATGATGGACTGTATTTTAGAGGGTAAGGTCAAGGTGGAAACGGTAAGTAGCTAATTCACTCAATTTGCCCTGACACCAGCTTTGGCATACAACGCTGGTTACCAAGAGTTTATTGTAATGATGCCCATGCATTAACCAGCAATGTATGCCAAACATGTATGCCTAATGAGGCCTAGTGAAGTAGCCATTTTCGCGCTTGCGCAGAACAGTGATGCAGGTTGCAAGCTCGAAGCCTATGGACTATTTCAAGGGAATTTAGAGCTTATCCTTAAGGGGACAGTGTCTGTTTTTCATCGGTATGTTTTCAGGCTATATTTTGTGAAGTAAATATAGGAAAGTTTTGTACGTGTGGACGCTTCTGGAGGTACCTAGTAGGTATGGAGACAGATGCAAGGTGTAGACCGCTATAACGTTAATTTACATATTACCTGTGTTATATGCCACAGGTTATGCTTAATGGATTTTACCGTGTGGTGCCGGCTTGGAATAGCATCACCCCTTACATCACCCTAATTCTATCCGTGGTGTCGTAAAAACTAAGGGTTAAAAGCGACTAAGGGTTAATTGTCCAGGGAATGGACAGTAGCGTTCTTTGTGAATAAAACATCTTGCACTGCGCTGCCAATCCGCCCGCCAAGAGTGGTGAGTATGGCAATCCCCCGAAAAGGAAGGCCCATGTCCAGCTGCAGTAGACTATTGTGGCTAAAAATGCTGTGTTAATGGATGACATCACGCTGCAGGAGTTCTTTTGAAACGGCTCTCAAATATTTGTCAGACGTGGCGATGGCAATCGTATTTTTACGGTGAACGCTCTGCCTATTTTACGAGTAAACGGCGGCGTGATATATGTATGTTTCTCCTCACGGCTCGGACTCTATAGCTTTACATACAAGGCGTCCTTGGAAGTCCCTGTCATCGATTATGGACCCTCAGACCCTCACGTCCCGACGACGGAGCTAAATAAGGCCCGCGGATCGGGTGGGCGGAACTATTTTCGGCACAAGACTTGTTGGCACTTCGGGTGTAAAATATGCGATCAAAACATGGACGTACAGTCCAGCAAAAAAGAGTAGAGATTAAATAAAATGGTACTAAAAAAATTCCATACTAAATACATAGTTAGGATATCATTTATTAGATTACTTGTGAATGGTGCCTTTAAGGACGTTTTGTTAATTCTAAAAAGTCGAAAGACGAACAAAGTCAACTAATGCCGTATGGTGGCGGACTAGGTCCACTCAGGGTGTTTCGTAAAAGGCTACGTAGAGGTTTTGACCTCGGCTGAACACCTGTCGACTATGGTCAACCGCATGGTGGGGGTGATACCACCTACCAATAGCATTCCCAAAGAGGTTTAATGTCAGGCAGGCGGGCAAATCTTTTTGCTACACGATTTTGTTCTCTACCAAAACATGTCGCACCGACCCAGGCGGCCGGTTAAAAAACATAGCCAAATGCTTTTGGGTTCAAACAAAACGTGTTGCACCGACCCCAAGTGATTGGGATAAGGGCAGGAAGATGATGAACAAAGTCAACTAAGTATTGAGGAACGACTATTTCTTTTTCAACTTCTTTCTGCTCATCCAATTCAATACAATAATATTAAATTTTTGAAGATTCTTTCCATACAGAACAAGAAAGACCACCGCCTACTCTACCTATCTTCACCCTAAAGATACTTCTGAGAATGTCATCTACATACGTACGGGGTCGAATTGATAATCGGTATAAACACATTCTCGAAGCCTACAAGAATGCACCGAGTTTAGACTCGCTAGATTGGTTGTTTTGTCAGCGTTGGAAGATCAGATGTCAAATAGTCTTGATTGCTATGAACTTGCTGTCAATGACAGCTCATCAGCGGTATATCATGCGATGGAGTGGTGATCGCGTATCAATCGTACATATCAATGCTGTGGTCATTGACTTACAACTATGTGTGATCAATCAGTCGGTAACATATATGTTTCTATGTCCACGACCGATTAACCATAGTTAGCAGCATTTTCTTCTTCTTTTCGAGTAAGACCTAATGGACCCTGAGTCTTTCAACCGCCTACTAAAAGTAGCAGGCTTCTGACAAGGTTGAGCAACGTACGCCATCTAAGTAATCGTAGACAGCACCCGGGATCTACGGCTTCAAGTGCCTTCCAAAGCACGGAACCATCTTGTTTTTCGGACAATCAGGTGGTTCAGATTGCAAAGTCCTAACCAGACTGGGAACAAATCCAGTGATAAATATCAACTTTGTGTGTGACCTACCGATAATAGAACCCGGAACCTTCTGTGTCGCAGGCAGTCGCACTACCACTGTGTCGGAGAACCACATTCATTGCATTGCATGTCGTACAATACCTAGGTAGATGTTCTATGACTGATTACGGCCAATCTAGGATATTATTGCGCGGAACTTTTAGATAAGCTCATAGATTCTTGTAGGTACAACAAAGGGTATTCAGTTCTTCACATACATACAATATCTGGCCTGTATACCTTGTAGGGAAGGCAGAGCATAAGCGGCTGTAAAAACCGGCCATTTACACCACGTCTGACAAAAGTTCGAGTCATTCAGAAGACTGTGTATCACCATAGTGTCAGCCTGTCGACTAAAATTGCAATACAAATCAACTCTTAAATCCCTTAGTCGCTTTTCACGACACCCGCGGGAAAGATAAGCCAACTTTTAGAAGACAGAAAACCTATTTTGTCTTTAGTCTGTGTTTGAGCCAAATAGCTTGATACAGCTCGAGACGAGAGGTTAAAATCTAGGTCGAGTCTCAAATGTGTATCAGACGGTGTGTATCTATCTAGCGGGGTCCCCAGAGGTATAATGATGAAATATATAAAAATGAACAGGCATTTCAATGTACTTTACGACTTTGATAATGAAATCCAATGTACCTCATTCCTTTTTGGAAAAAAGCCAAAAAACTACGTGATCTGGCTAGCGGGCTACTTTTTCATTTCAAAACAAATATAAATTATAATTATACAGTTTGATTCACCTTCCAATGTACCCCCCAAAACAGGTTTTAAATCTTAAAAAAGTTTGTTATTTTATGCGAAATACCACAACAAAAGATTTCTCTATCCAGCGGGCTACTTTTTATATTTACCACGTACAGACTTGAGAAATATACCATTTGGTTGCATTTTCAATGTACCCCTCAGTTTTGCTAAGTTTTATTTATAAAAGCATTGAATAATTGTAAAATATCTAAAAACAGATCTGTAAGATCAGCAAAAAACATTCAATGTTTATTTATTCATTTATTATTTTATAATATCGACTTTTACCCATCTTGGGTAATTCTGCCAGTGTCAGTAATCAACGTATTACAAAACAACCAATGAACGTCTCATACAAAATGGAGTTAATTTTGTATGGGAGGTCCAATTTTTTTTTCATATTTCGACCCATATTCCATGGGGAAAGTTGTTCAGTTTTACGAGTACCTTGACCTACTTTAAGCTTTATTGGTTGTTTTGTGTGTGATGCCGGCTTAGAATAGCATCACCCCAATTCTACCCGTGGGTGTCGTAAATTCCCTGTGAATTAAACATCTTGCACTGCGCTCGCCAATCCGCCTGCCAAGCGTGGTGAGTATGGCAATACCCCCCTATACGGGGGAGGCCCATGTCCAGCAGTGGACTGTTGTGGCTGTTAAGGTAAGGTAAGGTTGTTTTGTAACACGCAGTATAAGATTCCAGCGCTGCTGCGCCGGACGAGTGATGGCTCCAGCAGGGAGATTATAGTGTCTTCTGCAGGCGCTAGGAACATCCTCTTGATCTATCCGGAAATGTCTTGTTAACTCTTTAACTGAAATTCTTAATTCAATGTTTACACTTAGAGTCCAGCAAAAAAGAGTAGAAATTACATAAAATGGAACTACAAAATTTTCATACTAAATGTTGTTACCATTCATAGCCAATGTTGCCATTTAATTTTTAAATTTCATACATAGTGGCGCCCTCATTTTTTGTCTACTCTTTTTTGCTGCACTGTAGGGTAGGTACTTCACTGCTTTTAATACAATTTAAGTTAATCATTGAATATCCGAGTAAAAATAAAATAAACAATTTGATTTGAAAATACGTCTGCCATTGACGGATAAAAGAAAATGTTTATGAGAAGTAAAAGAAAAATACCAGTGCAATGGTTAGGGTTGCCACTTTTTTTTTCATGGTGGTCCATTCAGGACAGGCGACGATGAAAGACTATACTGCCTTGCCTAGCTTTACAAAACTTTTGTTAAACATAAAACGGAAGAAATTATAAAAAAACTGTAAAAGATGAAGAAAGTCTAGGTCAAAGCGCAGAGATTAGACTTAAATCTGAAACTGAGCATCGACATAGATGTTAGCATTAAAGTTAGGGATAAAATCAGAAAATAGTTAAGTGTTATTATAAAAATACTAGCTTTTTACCCATGGCTTCACCCGCGTGCTCGTAGGGGATTAACAAAGTATTTTGTTTGAGCAGCAAGTGTACCAGCTGCATTGTGATGTATTTCTCTCTCCCTCTACCTACGTCTTATTCCGACGTTATCCCAGGGCGTCCAACGACTCCAGAGTATACGACGCTATCCCGCTCCCTCAAGGTCATCCGTTACCTCCAGGGCGTACGACGCTACACTAGGGCATCCACCTAGACCCCCTGCCCCACCTAGCTTTTTTGTTAACTATGTCAGCTCTTTATTTATTGTGTCCATAAGAATGGCGGGTGTATAATCTCGAAATAAATCAAGATTAATTGTGTTAAATGTACACTAAATGTACGTATTTGTACTAAAATCTCCACGTCGTACATTTATCGGATGCTTAGAAATAACGATTTCAAAGTGAGCAGCCATTCTGACGCCAGAATGGCGGGTGTATTTTAAACGGATGCACCAAACCTGACCATTCGTGTATCAATTAAATGTACGAGAAATGTACGCATCACCTCACATAATAAAAACTACTTTACTCTCATAATAAGGTCCTTTAATGGGTATCAAAAGTCAAATCAGAACTCTGACCTATAAAGGTTGAAATTTTACTAGTGACCGATAGCGAAAACTTAGAACCGGCTAGTGATAAGGAACAACTTTCCCCAAGGAACAAAGGACGAAATATGAAAAAGAAAATTGAGACCCCCATAGTAAGTAACTCGAATTAGCTGATCAGTCATTTTTATAGGAGGTTCAATTATTTTTTTTATTTTTCTCCCTATGTTCCTTGGGGAAAGTTGTTCCTTATCACAAGCCGGTTCTGAGTTTTCGCTATCGGTCACTAGTAAAAATTCACCCTATGTAGGTAAGAGTACCGATTAACTTTTGATACCTATTTAAGGACCTTATTTTAAGAATAAAGCAGTTTTTATTATATCAGGCGATGCGTACATTTCTCGTACATTTATGTGATACACGAATGGTCAGGTTTGGTGCATCCGTTTAAAATACACCCGCAATTCTGGCGTCAGAATGGCTGCTCACTTTGAAATCGTTATTTCTAAGCATTCGATAAATGTACGACGTGGATATTTTAGTACAAATACGTACATTTAGTGTACATTTTACACAATTAATCTTGATTTATTTCAAGATTATACTTCGTTGCTGCATCCTATGAGATTTAATAAACCATGTAGTACGTTCTTCGTCCTACCGCACCGCCACACGTATTTTTAGATATATTTTAAAAGAAATAATCAAAATCAAGTAAGTATTTTGACTACCGCCGTACTTAGCCCCGCCGTTCCCCAGATGGCGTGGCGCTCGCGTCATTCGTTTTTCGTGTGACGCACCGTCAACGCGTTCCGTAAAAAATAATTACTTTTTTTGCAAAAATAAGTGAAAAGTGAAGTTTTAGAAGTGCAACGAAAAAGGACTAGTGAAAACTTCGATAAACACGACTGGAAATGGATTTGACACGAAAATGGAGGTTAGTTTTTGAAAAACTCATGTCTTTGGTTCTTGTCCAAAAAATCTTTTGTTATTCCCTCAGTGTCGGCACGGGATGTCGTCCGGGAATTACTGTTGATATTCTCTCAGTGACGGCACGAGATGTCGTCCGGGAATTTCTGTTGATATTCCCTCAGTGACGGCACGAGATGTCGTCCGGGAATTTCTGTTGATATTCCCTCAGTGGCGGCACGAGATGTCGTCTGGGAATTTCTGTTGGTATTCCCTCAGTGGCGGCACGAGATGTCGTCCGGGAATTACCGTAGTAAAACCAAGCCGAGAGCCTGTCCCTTGTCGATTGCTGCCATTACCGCAATCCCATTTTCATGATGCTTTTCCTCAGTGGTAACACGAGATGTTATCCGGAAATTATTCCTTACTTTCCTATTGTGGTGGCTCGAGATGTCATCCAAGAAGTAAATATATGAAACATGAAACTAAAAGCAAGTTATTGAATACTTTCCTAATGTGGTGACACGAGATGTCATCCAGGAAGTAGATACATGGAACATGATAATAGGTGATAATATTTACCACTTACTTACTTGTTTTCCTCTTGCGGTGGCAAGATGTGCAACCCAGAAAGTAAATACATGAAGCATGAAACAAATAGTTGAATGCGTATGAGCTTGTCTTACGTGGTTTCACGAGATGTTATCCATTAAGCCGCAATAGAAAATGAAACTCAAGAGATTTGGATTTTCTTCGCCTAGATCATAAGATGACACCAATGCTTACAAGTATGCTGATGAACTCAAACGAACCACTTAAGAATGAACTGCTGCACTGTAAGGAAATGGAGCCTTCATTCTAGCTGGAACCAAGTCAACCTCAAGTAAAATCGTATGTTATTCCAATTATCTCTGATTTAAGGGCTGCTGGTGTTTTCAAAACACCTATTAACTTCATTTTTGTAATGGAGAAATGTTTCCGAGGTATGTGTGACTGTCAATGGACTCAAAAATGGCTAAATGCCTTTTCATGAGATCTCTGAACGTTTGGGGGAAGATCCTCATAGGTTTGGCTGCTGATCAGTAAAAGGTAATTGTGCAATTGGCTAAGACCTTATTTTCAGAAACCTATTTCTAAAAACATGGTACTTTAGAAAGGCCAGACAACGTATTTATTGTTTTATCAATAAACAACTCAATAATCTACAACGGACCTGCATATTCTAATAAGAATATCTGAAATTATCTGCATTCTTCTTAATCTGCGTTTTTGTACTGAATAATGATATTATCATAATATCAGTAAACCTTGTAAACAAAAGTCTTATCAGACTATAAGTCACAATATCAACATTAGTTGACATTACAATGTTTTGTTTGGTGGGTACTCAGAAGAAAAATATAATAACACAATTCTTAGGAAGACTCGGCGTGTAAATTAATCTGACAAGGCCTTGAAACAAAGGCACAGTCAGCCTTGCTGAGAAAAAAGTTCAACAGCAGCAGGGCGTGCTGCTCAAGCGCAGTCGCGCTTCTACACTGCTGCGAAGGAAAGCATCCAACAGCATCACCCCCATTGCCGAACCAAGCGGCCTACTGCAGCCACTAGAGGTACAGAAATGTATTTTCTACATGAAATGTGATTAGATTGTATTCAAAATCTTCTACATGTAGGACATGTAGGTATGTATCCTACTTTTCTTAATTCAAATTTCACAGCACTGCAGTGGACGATTAAGATTCATTCTTAATGTAAACACAAAGCTAAACTAAATATCAACATTTAAGATGTACTTTCAAAACAAACAATTATTTTGTGTCAAATTATGTGACTTTGCCGATGACTCATACTCATACGCGGCGGAATAGACCTGCTATCTATACCTACCAGCTTAACCTATCTAACTTATGGTTACCTGTTCATGAAATCAAAATTGGAAGAAAATGTTCTTTATTCCTTTGTTATGTTAATCGACCGTTTGAGTCGATGAACGATCCGACTAAATAAGTATCTGCGATTTTGTTTTGATAAACTAGTCAATGTAACAATGAAGTTACATGTTTACCATTGTCAGTGGTCAGCTCTGTTCTCTTTTACTAAATAAGCTTGTGCTTACCTACCTAACTGACGCTGTAAAATAAAGGCCATTGTGTTTTAGATGACTTATCACACATATTATGGTGGAAATTATGTATTCTGTATGCTCTAATAATGCGTATAACTGTTGTTTATTCCGTCTAAGCTTCGACTTAGTACCAAACGAAAAAGTATTTTTTATTGGGTCTGCTGTTATTGAAATCTTTAGAGCATTGAACAGAATTCTCAAAATATTAATTTAAAACAATCTGCCGAAAAATACCATAAACTTTTATGAACTTTTACAAAAATGTGTCAACAAAGCAAACATCAAATTATGAAAATTTGCATAGGTAGTATATAGGTATGATTTCACTGATTGCCTGCAGTACGAGTAGCTACCTATAGATCTAAGTAGCTAAGTTTAACACTTACACACAGTTCCGTAGTTATTATTATCACTCGTAAGTAAAAAACCCGTTAGCTTTAGCTAAGTTTGGTTTTACATACACGAAACCTTTAAAATAATGAAAAGACCACAATATCAGGCCTTATTAGAATGTCATACATCAATATAACTGGGATGGTAAAAATAAATTTTGTGTTGGATTAAACTATGTTAATAGCATGTACCTTTAAATAGACAACTCTATCACGGTTAGGACATTTTCAAATAGAAATCTTTACAGATTTTTCGTTTTTGGCATTGGATTCTGTTTATCTTACACCGGCGAAGTAAGTATTGTTACTAATGAAAATCTGAACTGCCTTCGTGGAACTGTAGGTAATGTTAATGTAAGAAATTAAAAATATTATAGTATTTTTATTTCAGGCACTTATATAACTCAAACTTGGTTTGTTAATTACCTACATTTAGTACAAGGACGTTAGACTGACCGATAAATAACATACCTACTTACTTATTACAATTTTGTAGGTCTTGTTATTAGAACAGTGGGGTACAATTTTCACATTAGTAACTTAACAAGAAAGATCTTGTACTGATGTACTGCGAGCAAACAAAGTAGGATTTTGTATAACATAACGTCATGTGGATTTGTTCAAACAATATCCACACAGGTTCAGTAAAAACATGCATTTGAAATCGAAATTTTTACTCTAAAATGGGATAAGAATATTTTATTCTTACAGGCTTTTCCCATATTTTCTGTAAATCTAAAATAATATAGTTCCACTTGTTATCATAATATTGTGTACCTACTTTGTCTGGACTAGACAAAAATTAGGTTTTATCCTTTTTTTTATGACCTTGAAGTGTGAGGAATTCAAGATAGCGTTTTTCTAACAATAATCAGAAAAAGATACGGCAGCAGTAGTGATGACATCGTAGGTAATAGATTGAAATCTTAAACCTTTTAACAGCCGTTGTGTTTATTTTGTAAACAAAATAACATCCGAAGATGTTTTTTGTATTACTACCTGATTTAAGTACTTATCTACTTAAATTGCTTACAAAACAATTAAGTAATAGCGCTAGTTTACACAACATAAAGTTAAACTTAGGGCAAAACTTTCTTTGAAAGAAAAATGAACTGAATAGTATTTTGAATAATTTGTAAAAGATGACATTAGGATTAGGCCTTATCTACGTAGATATCAAAATTTCTAGAACCCTAGTGGGTATTGTTTCAGATCACAATAAAAACATTCAAACAACATCCAAGTGCATTTTCAAAAGATTTTGAAGCTTGTTAACTTCGTTCCCTATTCGCGACAGGACATCGTATTCGAAAATTAACACTTTTTGTGATATTAACATAGCTTGCTTTGCTACCACTATAGGTACATGAATTACCCAAAAAGATATTACTAAAATCTAATATTTTAATTTAACTCCGCAATGAGTTCAGTACCTACTGACAGGTTACTTACTTATGCTACGAAAGCCTATCCATAATAGAAAACATTGCATTGACTTAACATTGCATTCGATTATTCTTAAAATAGGTATTTATTATGATTAATGTCAATCAGCCTTAGCACACGGCTAACCTAACTGTACCTTTCAAGATGATCAAGATGAAGCTTTCGAGCATTTGGTGACGTAGATAATATTTTGTTTATTCTTAGTACCTACCAACATATTTTCTATGTGTAGGCGAATACTTAATACAGGTATTACATATTAATTTCGTGTGTAAAGCCTAAAGTTCTTTTCAAATATTCTTGGCAAGTCATTCTGCAATAAGTAAAGCGCTAAACATCTACATGGTTTATTAAATCTCATAGGATGCAGCAACGAAGTATAATTTATGGTTAATTGAACTTACCTAAGTGAACTTCAACCAAAATTATACGAGTTGCTGCATCCGTAGAGATTTAAGATCCCACCCTCCCGTCTTTACTTCGTAAAACCCTTATTGCTATTACAGAATGTGCCTTGATTCTCTTACTCTAAAAATAATGACGCGAGCGCCACGCCATCTGGGGAACGGCGGGGCTAAGTACGGCGGTAGTCAAAATACTTACTTGATTTTGATTATTTCTTTTAAAATATATCTAAAAATACGTGTGGCGGTGCGGTAGGACGAAGAACGTACTACATGGTTTATTAAATCTCTACGGATGCAGCAACTCGTATAATTTTGGTTGAAGTTCACTTAGGTAAGTTCAATTAACCATAAATTATACACCCGCCATTCTGATGGACACTATTTATTCGGTTAGTTGTAGTAGTAGCAGTTTTAGGGTCAACCGACCTAATAATTATTTTCGTTTTAACCCTTGTAACCTCTAACTTGGACACTGCAACTTTTTTGCAAGCCATACCGACATGCCTCAGAGTTTTTTAGTACAGGGGGTTACATCTACAAGCATGATAAAAAATATTGTAAATCAGGTAGTAAATCAGTTAGGTGATCATTGATATGGTAAATTTGTGTGAAAGTCAACTATGTTTCTCACTTTCATTTCAAATTCCTTGCTAAAATTGGTTGACATTTGAACACACACATAACCATAATGGAGTTTTACGTTTGTACAGCATCCTGTATAAGGCATTACCGTTTTTTCAAAATATTTTTGCATTAGGATATTATCTCACATCAAACTTAGCAAAACTGAGGGGTACATTGAAAAATGCAACCAAATGGTATATTTCTCAAGTCTGTACGTGGTAAATATAAAAAGTAGCCCGCTGGATAGAGAAATCTTTTGTTGTGGTATTTCGCATAAAATAACAAACTTTTTTAAGATTTAAAACCTGTTTTGGGGGGTACATTGGAAGGTGAATCAAACTGTATAATTATAATTTATATTTGTTTTGAAATGAAAAAGTAGCCCGCTAGCCAGATCACGTAGTTTTTTGAGTTTTTTTCAAAAAGGAGTGAGGTACATTGGATTTCATTATCAAAGTCGTGAAGTACATTGAAAAGCCTATTCATTTTCATATATTTCATCATTATACCTCTGGGGACCCCGCTAGATAGATACACACTATCAGACGGATTGACTGCGGAGTGAAGCTGGGTATTGATCGCTTTTCGTAATATAATGTAGCTGTATGTGTCAAACAGCAAACTTCAACTCTTCAACAGACTCAAAAGTCCTTAGCTAATATTCAAAACTAATAGACGGTATTCTTTCATTTTCCCTTTGTCTGCCTTTGTCCCAAATCGGTTGGGGTAGAAGGATTTGGCATTTTTTTTTTGACCGGCCGCCTGCCTGACGTCAATCCTCTTTGGGAATGCTATTGTAGGTGGTATCAACGCCACTACGCGGTCGACCATAGTCGACAGATATTTAGCTTTAGTCAAAAACTCTATGTCGCCTTTTACGAAACATCCTGAGTAGACTAGGGGTGGCAGTATTCTTAACCACTACCACACGTCACAAAGTTTTGGTTGAGTCTTTAAAGGTGTTGCACGAAATATCACTAAAATTGGTACAGTATTCTTGAGCTGTGGACAAGCGCAGAATCAATTGACTTGCTATCTATACCTAGCTAGACAAATGGTCAAGAGCCTAATATGATATTACTGGTAGATACAAAGCAACTGGAAAGCGAAAACGGGAGCTCATGCCTTGTGGCGTACCCTGTGGGAGACCAACGTCCAGCAGTGGACTGCTATATAGCGACGATGATATTCAGAACCTCCTATCTACAATGGCGGGCCTATGTAGTTAGGAGGTTTTTGAAAATCACAGATGTGATAGTGTTGAGGCAACGAAGCTGTTTCGTGTACAAACGACTCTTAAACCTTGCTTATATCTGACAAAAAGAATGGATGGACCTTCAAGTGTTTATAAACTATAAATTATGATATACAGACAAGCAAAAAACGACCTCGGTCTATTTCGGGACTGCGTATACAATGATCGCTAGTCTTTCATTCCAGAGTAGATTATTTCTTTCACGAACACAAAAATTATAGGTAGGTATCTCTAGAAAAGATTTAGGGAAAAGCAGATGATTTTATACAACTACTACTACTACAATGCCACAGCTGGATATATTCCTCCCATCTGCGCAAAGGTGATAATCAATTTTCGGCCCACCCCGAATTTGCTGAATTTCGAAAACGGTATTGTATGAAAATCGGCTCAGAATTATATTAAGTTCTTGTAGGTACCTATCAGATTCAGCTGTATTTCGTTTTTCGAGATTTTCGACAGTAGCAACCCCGGCTATGTAACAAGTGACAATCGCGGTAATTCTAAATATGGTCGAGTAAGCCTTCTGTATTTTTCGTGCTGAAAACTTGTCAAATATCGCTATATGTGCATCAGACCAGCGCTTAAATACAGACAACATAACCGGCCTTGACCGCCACCGCTCGGCTTACCCGACTACGCTACGGCAAGCTGAACCAATCTTGGTACATTTCCAAATGTTTTATTGTAAACAACAGCCGTTTCCCATGAATATGTCATCTTTACATATTCGCTTTACTTACAAAAGATATCCTATTATCTTCGGGCTTGAACCCAGGACCGTGGAATATCGATCGGATCATGAAACGTGCTATCGTGGTCAGTGGCTGACTGTCAAAAACCGATCATTAGCTCTTTCCGGTTGATCTAGATAAGGAATGGGACTGCACAGAATGATAGTCTAATATAGGGTGAAATTTTACTAGTGACCGATAGCGAAAACCCAGAACCGGCTGGTGATAAGGAACAACTTTCCCCAAGGAACATAGGTCGAAACACGATATTTTTTTTGATCTCCCATAGTAATTCAAATCAGCTGATCGGCAACTTTGTATGGGAGGCCCAAAATTTTTTTTCGTATTTCGACCTATGTTCCGTGGGGAAAGTTGTTCCTTATCACCAGCCGGTTCTGGGTTTTCGCTATCGGTCACTAGTAAAATTTCACCCGATATAATCTCTCATACATACATATATCACGCCTAACCCATGCGGGGTAAGCAGAGCGCAAACGGCTGTAAAAATAGCCATTTTATAGTTCGAGATTGATTCGGAAGACTGTATCACCATTTATGTATGTCGCCAAAAATTGCAGTAGGTACACATCAACTGTTCAATCCCTTAGTCGCTTCTTACGACACCGGCAAGAAATATATGGAGTGATGCTATTCACACGGCAAATATATCTCATCATCTCTCATACAGTTTCCAAGTCATCATCAAGTAGGCAAGTATGTACAGGGAAAAATTGGCACGCAGTTGCCTATTCCCTTACCTTTTCCTTGATTTTATTTTTAAACTCACTTTCTCAATTTAAACTTTATGGCGAACGAAAGGCTTCTGCTGACAGAACAAAAAGGTAAAAAAGAAACACGATGAAAAGTTTGAATAAGCATAAAACGTGTTTCTGAATCGCTACAAGTGTGCTACTTCGATTTGGTCGCAAGCTATTTTAGTTTTCGCAATAAATATAGAACTCTTACACCATACACGTGTCAATAGTGCACCTGCTTGCCTGTGTAGTTTCAGAATTAGTTAGTTATTGATACTGATATTAGCAATTTTTACCCACGACGGAACGGACACGGTACCTATATGCGTTTGGGGTGAGAGAATGTGTGTTTGTGTGTGCAAATCTGTGTTACTAAATTTCTCTTAAACCACTAGTCCAATTTTGATGCGGTTTTCAGTAATGGATTTGTATTTCAGTGGTACATGTTCTTATACTTATAGGATTTACGCGAACAACTCGCTAAAGGGCGCTGCAGTAAACATTTATTTGTGCAAACTAATGTTACCAATTATCTCAAAAACCATTTTGATGCGGCTTTCAGTGATAAATAAGATTTGACTGGGGAATGTTCTTAGCTAAGTGTTACGCGAATAACTCGCCAGGGGCGTTGCAACTGTCGTGGGTATATTCAAAATTTTAATTTTGTGCTCACTTGTATCATATTGTGCAGCAAGCAATATCATAAAAAGTAAAACGACAAATGAGTATATTATCGAATGTACAGTCACATAAAAAGCAGACTGTATACTTGACCCCTTACTAATCGGTCATGAACTCTTGCGTAATGGTGAATGCACTAGCGATATGATAAGGAAACAATGTATAGTTTAGACTAAAACGCGTGCAGATTTATATCTAATAAAATTTGCCGTGTGGTTTTGGCTTAGAAAAACATTACCGCATTCCTACACATGGGTGTCATATCATAACCATAAACCATAAAAGGTGATGAGATGAATCCATGGAATGGGCAGGTTTACTGAGAACATTTACAACACCTTGCGTTCGCCAATCTGCCTGTCAGGCGTAGTGATAATGATGGCAAATTATTATTATTATTATATTAGCCTAAAGTGTCCCACTGTTGTTGGCCAAAGGCCTCCCCGCTTTTCTTCCAGACTTCCCGATTAGCTGATGTTATGGGCCAGTTAGGATCGTACTCGTCAAGGTCATCCCGCCATCTCTTCTTCGGCCTGCCTCTCGAACGACGCTCTTCTGGGATCCATTCAGTTGTCATCCTGGCCCACCGGCAAATACACCCCGAAATGTAGGGGGAGGCCTACGCTACGTAGCATAGTATGGCTGTTGCAATAGTTTGGTCAAGAGAATTAGCCGCACAGCCAATGAGCTGTAGTGTAGGTACTACTGATTTCAAAAGGTTATTCTTGCACATAAAAATTTACAAATTCCAAGGAATATCTATAGGTCATTCAAAATCCCAATTTAAGAATTTGACGAATCGCTTTTTTGGAAAGTTCTTCAGAGTCAAGGACAATCTCTAGTCTTGAAATAATAATCATAATCAATTTATTGGTAAAATGTTAGTTTACATGTTTGACAACCGATGTGGCGCAGTGGTTAGTATGCCTGCCTGCCACGCAAAGGTTCCGGGTTCAATTCCCGGTGGGGTCACTCACAAAGTTGACATTTATCACTTTGTGAAATTGTTCCCAGTCTGGTTAGGACATTGCAGGCTGAACCACCTGATTGTCCGCAAGTAAGATGGTTCCGTGCTTCGGATGGGCACGTTAAGCCGTCGGTCCCGGTTGCTGTCTATGATGGCGGTCGTTACACAACCATGTCAGAGGCCTGCTACTTGCAGTAGGCGGTTGAAAAACTCTGACACCAGGGTTCATCGGGTCGTTGAACAACTCGGTGTCCCAAACGAAAAAAAAAAGTTTACATGTCAAAAATAATAGTAATAATAAATAATAATAATAATTCAAAGTAAGCACAATGTCAATTAATCGTAATAACAACAATAAATAATGTAATTCCAATGACAAATAATAAAAATTAAAAATATATATTTTGCACTTAGCGTGCAGACATACGAATTTCCAGAGTTTCTTTTACACCTTCTTTGTACGGGCGTTTCGTGAGATTACGACCTAATTCTGGCTTTGTGCCTAGACTGAACACGTCACGTCTTCGTCACATCCTACGTCAGCACTCGATTCCCAGCTGGCGTTAGAAAAAAAACACTTTACGCGCCAAAACAACTGCACTGTATTGCGCTAAAAATATTTACTTCAGACTCGCTTCAGACTTTAGATTCTTCAGATGTTTTAAGAGAGAGGAATGCGTAGGATTTAATGAATGATAGTTAAATATTTTGAAATCGAGAAGCTTCGGTCAACAAACTTTAATAAATAGTAGGTAGAGCTATTTCTATCAAAACGGCAGAACACATTGCCTCCGTTTGCGTGACGTGCACGTCATCACGCACGTAACTAGGTATGACGTGGTAATGCATGGGATCGTATGAGACACGAAAAACCGCAGTACGCGCGGGATGTGACGACGTGCACGCAAACGCAGGCAGTGTGCCGCCACTCATACAATCCCTTACATTAAAAACGGTACGCGCGTGATGACGCGCACGCACACGTCCTGCATACGGAGGCGGTGTGTTCTGCCCTTTAAATACGGGTAGGTTAGGTAAGTACTTTTTCAGAGGTGATCCAAATAAGGTTATACGAATAGGTAAGGAAGTTAAAACGAACTGACAGCAGAAAAGTACCAAGCAATACCCAAGACCTAATAAGGAAATACATTGTTTAAGTTTCGTCTTGCAGTTGCGACATACGATCTCAAAGAAACCTATATACCTATGTAACTAGTTACAGTGACTGTATAAGCACGCCTTGACAACGTGATGTTTCACTCACCAACATCACTTTATAGTTAGTTACCCATACAAGTGTCACTTTACTCTGATTCTCCATGTAATGCCAGTTCAGAATAGCATCACCCCATTTTTACTCTTGGATGTCAAATCTATTTAAAGCATCGAAAACAAGAAGTGAGCGAAAGATTTCTTATTACTACAAAGCGTAGGTACTTATTTCTACAGTTTTTATGTATAAACGAAATACGAATGAAGTTCTGTACGAAAGGCATAAAATAAAAGTTGTGTAAGGTTTTTAAACAGAAACCAACTATCAACACGCGCAGAATACGTGCTCAAAAAATAACAAAGACAATCACTTTTTTTACACTTGCTAGTGCGTCAATATCAGAAGTGGGATAATGAGTACTATTTCTAGTTTGTGAAGGGCTGCTAGCTAAAAAGAATATGAGACTAATAAATCATCAATGACTTTCACTGCGTACCTCCTGAGACCTCAGGTCCTCAGGCGAGGACTTTGGAATTTTTTTGCACATTTAGAAAATTGTTTATTATTAAATAAATATCATTTCTAACCGAATTTAGTAAATTTCGTCATTAAATTTAATAATTAGGCCAAAAATACATATCTTTTATTTTTTAACTGTTAAATTTTTTAGACCATTAAGGTGGGCTTAAAAACCAAGCGACAGCGACAACGACGCGCGTCGTTGCCGCTGTCAAATGACTGGTTTGTATGGGGAACCAGAAAAACCGAGCGACGGCGTCGTTGCGGCGCGCCACGACGCCGTCACGTTGACAGCGCGCTGAGAAGCTTAGAGTTTGTATGGGATGCGGTCGGGTTTTTCTACAAGACCGCAGCGACAACGACGCCGTCAAAATTTGACGGCGACAACGACGCGCGTCGTTGTCGCGTCGCTTGGTTTTTAAGCCTATCTTTAAATTGAATTAAAAAATGACTTATGAAAAATAGCAATCAGGCGCCAGGACTCACGCGGTTAAACAAAGATGTGACAATTTTCCTTCAACATTTATTGTACTTAGGTAGATTATGAGGTGGCTGTTGTTGTATTCTTTTTAGACGGTGACGTACTTACGATAACTACGAGTCGCGTAGGAAAATATAATTGGGGATCAATCGTATGTTTATCTTAACTGAGGTTATCTTGAAAAGAAGCTACGAGAACTTATGATTCCATAGGGGGAAGCGTGCCAAGCAGCAATCTCTGCGGCCTTATCTCTACACATGAGACGCAAGAGAAGAGACGTGAGACATCGCGACGCGCGAGACTTCTATATGAATTATATGAAACAGAAGGGACGCGGGTCTCGTCGCCGATCTTCACATTTTGAGCAAATAAAGAATTTCTATTTCTACGGCAGACGATCACTTGCCTGACAAATGTCTTCTTACGTCTTACGAGTGAAGATGGGGCCTTAAAATATGGCCTCGCGTCACCGCTAACTCTTATCAACTTGACCTCAGATTGGCATAGTAACGCGTACTTTAGTTTACTATAAGCGATAACTTGGCGGAATTTAAGATAACCTTAGTAATTCAGGGGTTCACGCGTGCTACATTATTCTGTTGGGTTACGTGCGAAGACGAAAGTTATTTTGTCTGTCTGTTTTACTGCTAAACTACTAAAACTTTTATTGTACCTACCCTATTTAAAGATACAGCTTACAGAGAAAATTACCTATGCATGCAACAAACTTTAGAACCTGTTAGGGACGATCAAACAGTTATGTTAAAAAGCAAAAGGAGATTGCCCATTTCTAGTCTAAGAAATTGTCTTACTTCAAAACGAAAATTAAAGCAATATGTAATATACCTCATTCAAATGAAGAATAGCTACGGCAATTGTTGTACAATACAGGGAAACTAACTTAACTGTTAAAGGTCTTTTTACCGGTTGGTATTTTTCCCAAAGACTGGGGTGGGTGGGGTCTACCTCCTAGCGGTCCACCCCGGGCAACGTCCTCACAATACGTGTTGGCGGCTGAAGATCCCAAAAGCGGTGGTAGGCCATGAAAGGGGCCGCCTGGCTCGCGACCACCATCCCGCCGGAGTCCGGCGCCAAACAGCCTTGCTGTGTTCCGTCGGTGTGCGGGACTGCCAGTGCCATTGGGGGGTAGCAATGTAGTCAGTTGCGCTGCCGGAACCGGTCTTTGTCTTTAGGTGATGCTGTATCCGGTAACTCGTTTTGGAGGGTAGCGGGATCCGAGGCACGGTCTTAGCCGTTGGCCGACCGCAGTCAGTAGGGGGCCCGACTTGCGCGCTAGCCACGCGCAAAGGCTGCCCCGCCAACTGTGAAAAATCCCGGTATACTCCACCGTGCCAGTTGGCGGCTGGATGGGAGGACCCGGTGGAGTGTTATCGGGGGGGCTCGGGCGTCCCCGCAGTCTCCAAGCGAGTTCCCTCTCTGATCAGTTGAACCGAAAGGTACGAGTAGGGTTTCTAAGCAGCGCCTCGACTATCTTTTCTTTCCCCCACAAAAACTCTTTTAAAAACATGAAAAAGCTAAAAAGAAGAAAAGTTTGACCAACGGCAACACTTCCTCCCACTCAAAGTGCACCTCACGAACATCCGAGGTCTACACACAAACCTAGACCCGGTCCATCACCACCTGGAGACCGAGAAGCCGCACTTATTCTTCTTAACGGAGACGCAGATAGCAACACCGTTGGACGTGGCATACCTCAACTACCCTGGTTACACTCTTGAGCACAAGTTTAAGAAGCGTGCAGGGGTCTGTGTGTATGTTCGCGATGACGTTTGCTGTAAGCGTCTCCGTGGCTTTGAGAATTCAGGGTTTCCCGTGCTGTGGCTTTTGGTTGACACTGGAGTAGAAAACTCTCTACGCCAGTGTTTATCGTTCGCACAGCGGAGATCAGGAGACGACTAGACTCATGGAGTACCTCTCTGAGACGGCAGATACAGCAATTCAGCGATATCCAACAGCAGAGCTTGTTTTTCTGGGGACTTCAATGCTCACCATAAAGAGTGGCTGTTCCCATACCAGAAAACTGACCATGCTGGGCGAGAGGCGCGTAAACTAGCATTGGCGCTAGATCTCACCCAGCTGGTGGAACAAGCGACGCGTATACCAGATATCACAGACCACACACCCAATTGCCTGGACCTTCTGCTGACAACTGATCCGCACAGACATTCGGTTTCGGTCTCGGCTCCGCTGGGATCATCCGACCACTGTGTGGTGAAATCCGTGTCCATCTGCTCTCCTCCGGATTACACCCTAGGGGCACGAGGAGAGTATGGCGATACGAGTCAGCAGACTGGGACGAGATGCGTGCTTTCTTTGCTTCATACCCGTGGCGGCAAATGTGTTTCTCTTCGGAAGACCCTCATACGTCGCTGATGCGATCACAGCTGTAATCCGGCAGGGAATGGAATATTTCATTCCTTTCTCCGATATCCCGCTCGGTTATAAAGCCCAACCTTGGTTCAATGCGGACTGTGCTCGAGCTGAGGCTCGTAAACAGTCCGCTTACGCTTGGGTAAAAGCTCGTGATCGAAAAGTGCGAGCGAGAAGAGTGCGAGCAAAGAAGAGAGCATATAATGCCGCCGCCAGGTATTGCAAACGGGTGCTACGAAAAGCTAGGTTCGACCATATTAGCCGTATTGGGGCAAAGCTTGCATCACACCCACCGGGTAGTAAGCAGTTCTGGTCCCTTTCGAAATCAGTCGAATCCAACTTCTGCCGTCCTCACTAGCTCCAATGCAGAAACCTGATGGGTCGCTTGCCCACACCGCGGCAGAGAAAGCAAATTTATTTGCCGATCTGTTTGCGAGCAACTCTCGTATAGACGCTGGCTCGAAATATCCACCCACCTTACCTCACTGCGATTCTTTGATGTCTGAGATCACAGTGCACAATAAAGAGGTCCGTAGAGCCCTTCGCAGTCTGGACGTGAACAAGGCCAGTGGTCCTGATGGCATACCAGCAAGATTGTTGAGGTATTGTGCGCCTGAGTTGTCTCCTGTACTGACACGCTTGTACCGCCTCTCTCTCGTGTCAAAATTGTACCAAAATCTTGGAAGCTTGCCAATGTGCAACCTGTGCCCAAGAAGGGTAGCCGTGCCGACCCTAGCAACTATCGACCGATCGCCATCACTTCCGTACTCTGTAAGGTTATGGAAAGAGTTCTGAACTGCAAACTGCTTTCGTACCTCGAAGACAATGATCTTCTCAGTGATTGTCAATATGGCTTCCGCCGAGGGCGTTCCACGGAGATCTTCTAGTGTACGTAACGCATTGCTGGGGCGAGGCCATTGAAAACCACGGCGAAGCAATAGCAGTTTCGCTGGACATTTCAAAGGCCTTCGATAGGGTGTGGCATGCGAGTCTGTTGAGCAAGCTTCCAGCGTACGGCATACCCACTGGCTTCTGTAGCTGGGTGGCTGACTTTCTGAGTGAACGGTCGATCCGAGTGGTCATAGACGGCTGCTCCTCTGACCTCAAGGCTATTGACGCCGGAGTTCCTCAGGGTCTGTACTCTCCGACGCTTTTCCTGCTGCACATCAATGACCTTCTATCTTCAGGAATTGTTGGGTACGCAGATGACAGTACTGTCACCGAGAAATATCTGTCCGGCGCAGGAGCCAGTGGTGATGAAATCCAAAGATTGAGAAAGGCTATGATTGAGCGTACGAGCCTGACGTTAAGTAACGTCTCCCAGTGGGGCGAAGACAATCTCGTCAGCTTTAATGCTTCAAAAACGCAGGCGTGTCTTTTCTCCGCAAAAAGGAGTCCTTTCACCTTTTCTCCTACTTTTCGGGGTACATCTGTTCCAGTGACCAACACTCTTCAACTCCTTGGCATGGAGTTGTCCTCTGACCTCAACTTCGGCACCACCATCGAGTCCAAGGCTCAAATTGCAGCTAGAAAGTTGGGCGTCCTGAATAAAGTCAAGCGGTACTTCACGCCTGAACAGCTTCTAACTCTTTATAAAGCTCAAGTCCGATCTTGCATGGAGTACTGCTGTCACCTTTGGGATGGCTCGGCTAAATACCAACTTGCTGCACTGGATTCGGTGGAACGCAGAGCCAAGAGATTAATAGGCGATAAAAAACTGGTGGCGACCAAGCTTCACAGCCTGGCTCACCGCCGCAAGGTTGCTTGCCTATCGGTCTTCTACAGATTGTACTTCGGAGAGTGTGCGCGTGAGCTGCATGAGCTCATACCACCGTCTCCTTTCTTCTATCGGACATCCAGACGCACGGCCGGCTACCATCCGTTCTTAGTTGATATACCCACATTACGCACTAAGCGCTTCAAATCATCTTTCATTATGCGCACGGCTAAAGAATGGAATTCCCTGCCTGCGTCTGTATTTCCGAGTGCATATAACCTGAATCTCTTTAAGTCTAGAGTGAATAGGCATCTTCTGGGCAAGCTCGCTCCACCGTAGATCCCATCTCTGCTGTAGGGTGAGATTGGGGTCAAGAGTAAGCCCATCATAAATAAAAAAAAAAAAAAAAAAACTTTACTGTGTTGTGAACCTTTTTGCACTGTTTACTTAGGTATAGCTAACGATAACGATTTAAGAACGAAATACTCGAGATACAGCAAAACTTCAGAACTTTTGTCTGTTCCGACACCCAACTTTAACATTCAATAACTTAGTACGGCTCCTTAGCTGGAAGTATGGTCCCATCAGGCAGAAATCATGAAACTTGGCATGTGTGTAGCTTATATATGCAAGCTTCAGGAAAAGAAAATATTTAGGCTTGTGTAGGCTAGGTATTTTCTAATATTTTCGAAAATAAAATATGGGTTTATAATCCGGGTGAGTATGTCTTCGAGTATGTGTTATTATCTAATAAATATGTCTCAAGGTCATGAAGAAAACAGCGTTTGAATGAGAAGGAAACATATTTTTTTCCTATTTCACTTAATATATTTATATTTTTGTATGGAATGTACCAAAAAGCGTCCCACAAATGAATACTCCGTCCTTGCATTATTCGAAATTGATACTCAATTTCTCCTGTCATATTTACTTAAGGAGTCAGAAGCCCTCAAGTTCAGCTCGGAAAAAATAAACTTTGCCCCCCTCCCTCCACCCCACAGGCGTGATTGAAGTGTCGTCTCTGCGGATTTAATTTGAAGACTACCTAACTAACACACGCCAATAGCAAGTTTGAAATAATATTCTATCACATGGCAGTTATGGCTAATTCAGAGCTAGAAGTCACCTTCAAAAAAATTATGGGTTTCCCAGAAGCATAACTCGAAAAGTATAAGTCCTATCAACATCAACCCAAGAACTATATTGTAGACAATTTTATAAGGAATATTTCTTACCTTGACAGATTTCTCATATCTCTAATAGTTTCCGAGAAAAATAAAGATAACTGAAATTCGGGACATAAAAGGGGGGATAAAGGGGGGAAGCAGGGGGGGTCCAACTTGCTTCCCTTCTTTTCCTGAAGCTTACATATATAAGCTACGCACATGCCAAGTTTCATGCTTTCTGCCGGATGGGACCATACCTCCATACAAACTGCCAATTAAGAACCCGTACTAACTTCAGAACTCTTGTCATAATTAAATTATTTTCAGTTATAAAATGTTAAGCAATAATTAGACTTTATAATCATTTAACTTTGGCTTTGATGCGAGGCCTGCAAGTAGTGAGGCAAACAATGGACGAACATCTATACTAGAGTGGGCATGATTCTTTAGATGGCTTATCCTAATGAGTGGAGATGGGCAGGACACTTGGCCAGGATACTGGGCGGACGGTGGCCAAGGGGAGCAAAAAGACCAGTGGGAAGACCATCAGCCCGGTGGTTCGATGACATCGTCAAATTAACTGGATCTCAATGGATAAGAGTAGCACAGGTCCGCAAGGAGTGGCGAAATAGAGAAGAGGCCTATACCCTGCAGTGGGTGGATGTGGGCTGATGATGATAATTCCTAATGAGAGAGGGGTATATCCGAATCACCCCCATTTTAAATCTTTACTTCGCCCGCGGCAAACACTCAACATCGGCTAGTAGGTACTACGATAGGCATCAGAACATCAACAAGTAAATCAACCTCCTGCTCGAGTCTGTCGTTAAATTTTTGCGGAATATTTTTAGCTTGATAACTAAATTGGTTCAGTTGGCTTCAGGGTCACACACCAGGGTTCCTTCTAGAACATTCGGGGTCAAAAGTAATCGGTTTCAATAAAGATTGGGCGCTATTTCGTGTCGGTAGGTACCTACAGACGTAAGGTTAAGTTTTTTGACCGGTCTACTTGTACAACTGCCGATATGAACAATCTGTAAAAATATTTTTCGAGGAATGGTGAATGAGAGCGCGATCATTTTTAAGGTAGGTGTTTTAGGTAAGATGGTTTTATCTACGAGTTAAGATAATGCCGCTTAAACAGCATTCCATATACCCGCGGGTGACGAAAGAGGCAACTAACAGACACGAGGGTTTAGAATAAAGTACCCCATCATTGGCCTCATACGTCTGTGACAGACGATTTATTCAGTGTCTGAGGCCAGATTTTTCATGGCTGTCTGTATAGGTAAGCTGATACGGGAGCGGCATAACTTTCCGTACGCTCTACAAGTAAAGGTGGAAAGTACCTACTTATCACAATTTAGGCGATGGGTGATACTTACACAATTCTTAGAAATTACCCTTAAATATGATTGCCGTGTGATGCCGGCTTAGAATAGTATCACCCCAATTCTACCCGTGGGTGTCGTAAAAAGCGACTAAGGGATATTCATCCAGGGAATGGGCAGCAGCGTTCCCTGTAAATGTATCTTAACACTGCGCTCGCCAATCCGCCTGCCAAGCGTGGTGAGTATGGCAATGCCCCCCGATAGGGGGAGGCCCATGTCCAGCACTGGACTGTTGTGGCTGTTATGGTACCCTTAAATATCAGTCAGATCAGACGTCGCGGCAACGAACATTTACATTCTGCCTATCCCTCAAGGGATGTAGGCGTGATGGGAATAATATAGAAAAAAATAAGATGCAGCATAACTTAAGGAAGATTATTACTCTATTTATTTACTTAGCCATATATCAGTGACATAACTATTCTCTCACTATTTTCCTAAGTCGTTTATTACAATTACTGTTATCAGAAGTTTATCCTCAAAGTTTGCACACTGGGATTTGTGATATAATAACTTAGTTATTAACCAACACATCTTTGCCGTTTATTTTTCTATGTAGGGATCAAAGGTCTAAAGATAAATGTATGGAAATAATTAGTTAGATAATACACCAAGGAAAACTTTTTATGTTTTATAGTGTTGGATACAACTAAAGACTACCAATAACCCAATGACCCCTGATAAGACGATGAAGTAGGTATTCATAGAAAATATAATAATAATAAATATAGTTACTTATTCTACAATTTGGATTTTGCTGAATAAGTAGCCTCGCCATTGATATGGTAGAGGATTATTGAATGTAACACATTTGTGTTATTAGGAAAAAAATTGAATAGAAATTTAACATAATTACCAATGTTCTTCAGAACCAACCTAGAGAAAAGACTTAGCCCCTGTTTTGTAAATGAATTATGTTCCATATTTTGTCAAAAAATAATTTAATTTTGTCAAATATTTTATCAATAAAACCACAAATTAGGGAAAATAGCGCGCGGTGATAGAACTATCATTCACAATATATTATAGTATTTAAGCACACTTTAGATGCCTCACTCAGCCTAACTTTAGTGGTTTAAGAAATCGTAATTCAGAAGGAGCTAGGATTCAAAAAAGCAAATATTTAACTTCAGGGGCTGTATTGCAGTGCTAGTTTGAAATGTATTCACACCCTTTTAAATTTATTTGTCATTTTGTAACACACCGTCTAATTTTTGCCCTGGCAGCATTTATCAATACTAAACCTACCCCGAAGCTATGGCACGCATTTAACACCCTGAATATGCATGTTATAATATATATCTTGCTCAAATGTAATGTAATATGAAAAAGTCGCAAACAATAATGTTGCCATTCCGGGTCCCCTACTTTTGTGAACCGGATAGTACAATATTGTAGTACTTACCTAAGTACATACGCGTCAACTTGCTCGCTCTGGGTGAAAGAGATGATCTCACACCGGACTATCTTCAGGACATTCTCCCATTGTTTGCTGTCAACAAACAATAAATGTTTTCAGAAATACATATTAAGTTAATTTTAGGTACAGTCCAGCGATAAAGAGTAGAAATTAAATAAAACGGAACTAAAAATTTTTCATACTAATTTGAATTGTTGCCATTCATAGTCAATGTTGCCATTTAATTTTGAAATTTCATACAAAGTGGCGCCCTCATTTTTTGTCTACTCTTTTTTGCTGGACTGTATGTGGTTTACTTTGAAATTTACAATACTCGCGCGGTCTACCCGTCAGATGCCCAATTTTGGATAAAATATTATGATGATTTCTGTTTAATGAAAAGTGTTTTTGACATGTTGAAGCTTGGTGCATATTATTCTCCACATGATGCACAGAAGTTACTTACATCAAGCTTAACAATCAACAGTCAAAACAGAAAAATGTTTTGTTTTTATTGCGTAAAATTTTGAAAATTAGCAGTTACACACAGTAGGTTGATCCAGAAAACTCTATCAAATTATTACAAAGCTACTTTTCGTACATGATAATTTCTCTATGTGCATGAGATTTCAAAATGTTCTCTGGTACGTTAATGTTTTGTTGCTGCTTTTATTTTTGATTCTTCTTGAATTTGTTGAATTAGACCACGGGCTACCAAAAAAGTCGCCGAGGTCGACCGGTAGACCACGGTCTACGTCTTGGCCACCCCTGGTTTACACTCTGCCTATCTGCAAGACATAAGTGTATGGTTTGTTATTAATATTGAACCGTTTATTGTACACATGAAAAACACATAGGACAAATACATTTTTTTTTGGTTTTGTTTTCGATATTATTGGGTGGCATTCCAGTGAACACCATCTCCAGGGTTTTGTTTTTGTTTATGTATTAGGTTCTTTCGTCAAGTGATAGAATCAACCATCTTTTTAAATGGTGAATGTTTTGATCAAGTTGTAGCAGATCTCTTGCGAGTTTGTTAGTGTGTTCTTTAAGTAGGACAAATACATAAAGAACAATTTACAATAGGTCTACCTATTTCTAAAAAGAAATCTCTTCCAGTAGACCTCAATGAGTTGGTAGACCTAGTATGTGTGATCATCATCACCTTCATATTTTTTAATTTATTTTAGTTGAAAGGACCACTTTGATTTAAAGTTCTGTGCTTGACTATCTATCACATAAAACATTTCTACTGGATAAAATTTTGTCTGAGAACCAGCTGGTGATAAGGAACAACTTTCCCAAAGGAACATAGGTTGCAAAATGAAAATAAAATTTGGGCTTCATAAACAAAATTGCCACGCAGCTGATTTTAGTTACTATCGGACGTCCAAATTGGGATCAATTGCTCATCAACTTCAGAACCTAGACAATAGATGAATTTGAATAGTGCATTTCAACTATTTGCCATCTGGATATTAGAAATTTGCTAAGCAAAGCCACTAACTACTATTGTGATTTATAAACATTAATAAATCAATAAATAGGTAGGTATATAGAATACATTAGATAGCCATTAAACTAATGCTTAGATAATAAAATCAGCTACAGCTACTTGTATTCTATTGACATAGGTAAATATTAAATTTGAAGCACCCTAATTATTTTTAGATTCAAGGCAGAGCAGACTGTTAATTTTTCAATAGATTGAAGATAACCATGGTATTGTTTCTATTTACAAATAAGAAGATAGGATTATGTAATTAGTCTAGAACCAAGTAATGCATAGAATCTAATTAATTCGTAATGTTTCTATTAAATTTTAAAACATGAATGAAGACAATACAATCGATGGCGGAAAGAACCATGAAAATTTTGAATCACGCGGGGATAGCGTGGTGGTACGGGCCCGCTGGTTGGTTCAGCCTATGGGGCGCCGCAAGAGTGCCCGACCAAGCACGATCGAGGATGGCATAGTAGCGAACAGCTGACTCCAGAACCTTCCATCAATAACACCATAGAAAACTCAAAAATCCATGCAAAATAACAACAAAACCTGTCCTTGAAAACTAAGCTACCACCTTATTCTGTAAACTAGGTTTGTGCAGCTACATTTTTGTGTACCTATTGGCAAAGAAGGAACAGGTTGTTCAATTTCTTGCGATTTGCCGGTAACCTTACCAATTAGATATTACTGAAGGAAGAAAAATACACGCCCAAAATCTAGTGCTTGTGCTTGGCACTTACCGCGATATTTTCCTCAGGTCCGCATTTTTCTCCGGCGTAAACCATATCTCGATCAACTTCTCCACACCCTCGAAGAATTGATCATTATTCTCACTACTCGATATGATTTCCTTTTCAGCCATAGCGATTTTTATGTTATTTTATTGTTTGAAAATTGAGATTTCTTTAGATTTTTCACCACAGGCGTTTACCCACAACCGCAATGTGCAAAAGTCGGAAATTGACTGAATGAAGAATGAATGAAAGAGACTGAACTCTGAACTGAAAGAGTGAAACGAAATTATTGGCAAAATTCAGGTGAAAGAAGAGAGGAGACGTCCCTTTCTTTCAGAGCGAGCGAGTCGGCGCGTTCCGCTCGGCAACGACCGTAGAACTTGTGAGAATTTTGCTACATGTGTGGCTGCTTTTTATATTTGTGTTCAAACGTCATGAAAAATATTGCCAACTTACGAGATATTCTACTAAAATAGGGAACAAATGGCGAGTTATTCCGGGAGTAACAGAAAAGGTGATGATGATAATGATGATCTTTATTATCCATCACCCTCATCATCAGGCCGAAAAAAATATTTGAAACTCCCATTCAAAATCTCCGATCAGGTGATTGATTTACTATGGGAAATATATAATGGGAATATGTTTCATGGAGAAAGTTGTTCAGTTTCATGAGTACCTCGACCTCCTTTCGGCTTGTTATACTATTTCCGTTACTCCCGGTATAATATTATTTTTACAATTTTGGCACTTGCAAGACGAATTCTAAGCAGTTAATCTTTTTCTAGGAAATGAAAAAAATAATTTTCAAGTTCATGTTACTTTATTTACAAAAAGCTCAATAAGAAGATTCGTGTCATAAAACCTCGAAACTCGCGACTAACTTATGTAAATCTCCAGTTTCTATAACTTTTATAGGTCTTAATTTAGGTTTAACCACAGGAATTTTAGGTGGTGAATCTGGTTCTACTTCATCTTCACAGAAATCTTCTATGTCTGGTTCCAAATCTTTTCGAGTAGGTCCCACACTTCTAGGGCGCCTCTTGTCCTTTTTAGCTTTGAATTCTTCTTCGATGGTAGAATTTAATTCTATCAAGTTTTTATAAATTCTATCAGTCACATGGAAGTTCAGCTTCTTCGTCATCTGAAAAAAAAATGTATGTTGAATTCCGGTAGGGAGAATTGAGTTACAGTAGGCAACTTTGAGTTTCCGGTAGGGAAATTTGAATTTCGCGCGCGTATAGCACAACATCGGATTCTGTTATCATAGTGGCAATACGTAACCAAAACAACAGTAACATTGCTTGCTATCTACAAAGAAACTGCTACTTCTGTCCAATAAACACGCAATGCACTTCAAAAAGAGAATTTAAATCTAAGATTTCGATATGAAAATCTGATGCCGGCTTTTCATTGCCCGGCGGACGAGTCGCACGGCTCCCAGGCGGCTAGCCCCCCTCACCGGCGGGCGCAACACCCGCCCGGCGGTCAATACCGCTCACAAAGAACGCAAGGGACGCGACTACTCGTCAAAACAATTATATCAGCTCCAAAATGAGTGAAAGAACAGCTTTCCTCATAGAAACAGTGAAAAACTACCCCATGCTATATGATCCCACTCATGAGGAATCAAAAAATGCAAAACTCAAGAACAGCATTTGGAATGACATTGCATTGATTGTTGGGGACAATAATGGTGAGTCAACATTCCATTTTAATGCATTCTTAATATTACCTAATTAATTGTTTATAATTATTTATTACATTCAATGTAATGAGCAACACTAATAACCAGTATATCAACCTAAGTTTTGATAAACAATACTATTTTTAGATTACTACTGGTCTCTATTCTACAGGTTAGCCATTTTAAATCTCTAAAGTTAAAATCACTAAGTTAAAATGGTTAAAATTAGCAATTTTAAGTTGTGCTATTCCACGAAAGCCCAGTTTTAGAAAATTAAACAGAGGTTTTTGACAGGACTATAATTTGATTTTGACGTTATTAAATTCAGTGTTGCAATTTTAAAAAAAAAGATAAATTTTAGTAATAAATGAAAAAATCTGTAACTGGTAAAAATATTTTTATTTTCGGTGACACTCAAAATCCTTCTCTACCATTATATATATAAGTCTATGTTCTGTACCTCCTTTGGTTCCACCACTTAAGAACCTAACAACCCGGCCCCACTCTAGAACATTCTGACTAGGTGCTAATTTAAAACGTTCTGACCCGGTGCCACTCTTTTACCTTTAAATCTGTTTCCACTCTTCGGCTATACTACCGGGTGACACTCTAAAACCTCCCGATTAAATTGTTTTCACTCTTAAACTTTCCTAACCGGTGACACTTTAAATCCCGATCACCTTTTTTCCACTCTTGAACTTTCTGATGTGACCAATAATTACACAAATCACTCCAAAACCCCACCCATTTTGAGATGTTCTGACAGTATTATTTTTAAGAGGGACCTTTTTAGTGGCCGCTAAGATTAGCGATCTTAGCAGTTTTAAATTTTTAAAATGCTTAAATTTGTGCGCCGTGGAATAGCACTAATCGACTAAAGCTAAGTTTAGCGCTGTCACTTAATTTTAAGTATTTTAGAGATTATAATGCTGTCATTTGAATTTGACAGTTACGTGTAGAATAGCAAACGGTTATAGAAATGTCAAATTGGCCTTAGCGATTTTAGTAGCGCACAAGGAATTGGATCTATTGTTGGTGCATATTTGTTGGTTGAATTAATTACATTCAAATCAAAAACAACTAGTTTAATCACTTAAGTACTTAAGTACATTTTATAGGACAATTAAATTACATTCAAACCAAATCAACTAGTTTTTGATTTTGATAGTAATTAATTATAATATTCTGTAGTACTTGTAAAACCAAATAAAGTACCAGAATACTCAAGTACATAGATAAACCTACTAGACAGATGAAAGCAAATGAAAACATTAATAAATGACTTTGTAATTTTTCAGGAGATGCTACCAAAGCAAGATGGAGAAACCTAAGAGACTGCTACAGCAAGCATTTGAGATCTAGAACCAGTACTGGGCCTGCCTCTAAGCACACAGCCCGGTACAAAACATGGCCATGGGTACAACAGATATCCTTCTTAGAACCATTCATAGGAATGGAAACACAGAACCAAAACGGTTATGACTCTGAAAGAAACACTTCTAACAACCAAGGCAGAACAAACATAGAACATTCTCCACAAAAATTAAAAAGTTTAAAACGAAACCGAGATACAGACTGGCAGGTTGACAAAGTGCTTAGCTTTTTAAACAGCACAAGTACAGCAGACTATGATGCTATTGATTTGATATTCTTAGGATACTCGAGGACAATAAAAAAGTTTTCTCCACACCGTCAAGCCCTAGCCAAGTATAATATAGCTAAAGTTATAATGGAGGCAGAACTAGAGCATATTCAAGAGATGAGTCAGACTGCAGTAGAATTCATCAATGGGGAGGAGAATAGATGTGATTCGCCAGTAGAATACATAGAACCACCCGAGGTAAAAATGGAAACATTTGGGGAGTCTTTGGATGATAGCATTGCTAATTTGAGTTCTTGAAATTCTAGTTATAATGTAACAGATTATCTTATATACAGCTGATATTTTAAGCTAGATTGTGCCAATGATCAAAATATAAACTGTGATTACATTGTATAAAAGTAGACATATATAATTTTGCTGCAATTTTTTTTTCTTCTCCTGATCCTAAAAATTCTGATATTACTTGTGCAGATAAAGGATGACAATAGCAGTGGTTAAACCCGCTGCAACTAATTTTTGGGCATGTATTGTACATATAAACCTCTTAAATTACTCATTCTATTGCTCAAAACCGCATTAAAAACCATTGAGTGGTTTAGGTTCCACAACACACAACAGAGAAGAAAATAACTTCATTATAAACAATGTATTGATATAAGCAGGATGTCACCAATAATGTTGCCAATTTGGGTTCATTATTTTATCTGCGCAAGTTGTACACCTAGTTTTTGTTCATAATTTGTCACAACAGGTTTTAACACACCTAACAAGAAGTCATAGTGGCGAACCAAGTAGAGATCAATGAGAATAGAGGCATCTACCTGCCTGTGTGATGAGTTGGATCAATGTCGAGCTTGTGTTAGATTGGTATAAGGCTGTTTATGGTATTTATTAGCCTGAAAGTAAGAAAGGGTAACTCAAAATGCTTGGATTTTACCTTGGCACAGAGCTCGCCTTTATCCACATTCAAATCATCAATAGTCACTGGAGGCGGGCCTGAATTTTTGACCTCTGATAAATAGTTGGCTAAAGCAGCACTAGAACAAATAGTAGGTTCGTTCAGAGAAGAGGCTTTTAGCGATGATCTGGACTCTAACCCAAAAGCACTGCTCTCCACTTCCCGGACTACATTGCTGCGTCCGCTAGATTTCACTCTTTGTTCGCAGTTTCTAACAAATGTTTTCTTTACTTTTGAGTCACTGTTAGCCTTATTCATGGCTAAAACTAAAAGAAATCGTATAATTTCTGTGCAATGTTTACAAAATTCAAAAAATATTTTGACGTTACCTAGGTATATGTTTATTTCATTTTCTGTGTTCCCAATGAAATTCAAAGAATTGACGATGAAACGAACGTTTTTTTTAATGTTGTTGGGGCAAATAGAACTCTATCGCGTTGCGATAAAGTCTAGTATTAAATGTACAATATACCTGTCATATTGCATCTTACAACAAGGATTGAAAGACACAAACGTAAAGAAAGACAGAGAAAGCATATACACCTTTTGCTACTTACGGTCTTTTTTAAAATATTACTTAATGCTAAATGTGTGATAAATAAGCACGCTTTCAGTACAGTGTTGCCAGGGTAACTCAAAAAGATCGATTTCAGTCCTCTTTGGCGGTTAACCATCCCGTTTACAGATGTCAAATATGGCTTATTCAAACGGCCGTACTGTAGGACTGGTGGTGTGAAGTTTTCATCGTGACGTACATCCTAAGGCACCCACCGAAAACGGGCGTTCTCATAAATAAGCCTTTTGAACAAATACCTAATGTCGTTTTTTAGGGTTTCGTAGTCTACTAGAAACCCTTATAGTTTCGTCATGTCTGTCTGTCTGTCTGTCTGTCTGTCTGTCTGTCTGTCGGTCTGTCTGTCTGTCTGTCTGTCTGTCTGTCTGTCTGTCTGTCTGTATGCCGCGCCCTCATATCTTCGTCAGTTTTAGAGCTACCAACATGAAATTTGGTGAGAAGATAGATCGTGTTGACCCAAATATAGAAATGTTAAGAAAAAAATATTTTAAATGTTTTTTGGACCCCCTCCCATACAAGTGAAAGGGGGGCAAAAAATTTTTTTTTCTTCTGTAATATTGAGTAGGATATCGTTGAATAGGTCTTTTAAAACTAAGATGAGGTTTCTTTGAAACAAAGTCACTAAAATGTTTCTGTCACGAGATATTTACTTTTAAAAAGGGCGTTTTTGACCCATAATTTGTTCCAGCTGTAACTTCTAAAGTATAAAAGCTAAAAATTTTAAATAAATATGGAATATAGCTTACAATCTGAAGTTACAATGAAAACTATAACGGATATTGTACCCTTAAAGGTTTCAGAAAGAAATGAGTTTTTCTATTTGCGGTTGGTCATCATACTGCTGCTAACAAACCAGCAACAAATTAAGTTTGTAATGCTGAAAAACCTGCTATTTAAACGTTGACTACGAAACCCTATTTGTGTGCGTGTCTGACACGCTCTTGGCCGGTTTTTTTCTCTTTCGACCATCTTAAATTCATTCACACCACCGGCGTGATTTGAACCCACGTCTTCGGACAAGCCGGGTCAGACATGTTACCATTACACTTCGGCTGGCTCTACCTGGCTGGCATACGTTATGCCAGCCGTAGTGTAATGGTATCTAACACGTCTGACCCGGCTTATCAGAAGACGTGGGTTCGAATCCCATCCCGCCGGTGGTGTGAATTTTTTCCACTTGTTTCGTTTGTAGGAACAATAATATCTTCAATTCAATTTCTTGTCTTTTCAACTATCTCATAGTAATACAAACATCCATCATAAACGTGGAAGTTTACATTTTCACAAAAATATACCTACTTAAAAAAATATCTTACAGCTGAACTTTTTAAAGCATCGAAGCGTGCGTGCGCGTACAGTAAAAGAGCTGTAATACCAACAGCTGTCAACTCATACAATACAAATAAAGGTATTTGATCAAATGAAAGACCATTAATTCGTATATTAATAATAGTAGTAATAAAATTAATAGCTCATAAAATTAATGAAATTCCAAGGTTTTTAATTTACCTACCTTAAATGGTAATAAAAACTGAATACCAAACTTTTAAAACACTTTTCGTGTTAGATATACAATTTTTGAAAAAGTTACAAAATTTTCACCGCAGGAAGGATTTGAAGCTGCGGCCTTCGGCATCTGTACTGCCGACGCCACTACCAACTGGGCTACCGTGGTTCTAATCTAGCCTGCGAATTAAGCATGTATATCTTGTCCACTAACGCGTGGATGGGCTCCATCTACCTACTGGGATAGCTAATTCTTTGCAGATTGAATGTAGTCAAAGCGATGAAAACCCGCGATAAATTGAATACCAACTTTTAAAAACAAACTGAACTACAAACTTCTCGTGTTATTTATTTATTTATTTAACCATTTATTGTACACAAAAACAAATACAGGACAAGTACAAAAATAAAAATGACACAACAGGCACTAGGTATTTATTTCTAACAAGAAATTTCTTACAGCAGGCCTACAGAAGTGAGATAGCATTAACGATACGCGGATAAGACGTGTTAGGTATAATTTTTGGGATTGCATTAGAAATTCGCATCCTGATTTAAGGTTTTTTTTTGGTGGTGGGGGGTGGGGGTGGAGGAGGGGGACCCTCCCCGGGGGGTCCCCCCCTGCGGAGACCCCCCCATTTGGGGGGGTCCGACCCCCCCCCCCTCACAAATGTCCTGTAAGTCATTGTTTGCAGTGGTTTTATAAAAGAATGTATAGGGGGGGAGGGGCAGGACCCCCCATGGGGGGTCTCGACCCCCACCCGGGGGGTCCCCACCTCCCATTTTGGGGGATGACCTGAGTCGGTTCTGGCACTTCGCCGGCCCCTGCCGGGGCACGCTCGCTCCGCTCGCTCGGCTCGTGCGTTGTGGTCACCGTTCTAACCTAACCTAACCTAACCTGGCGTTGAACGCCAGGTTAGGTTAGGTTGTGCCTAACGGACCTATTACTGAGGCGATATTGATACTGGTTCTAAAACCCCTGCAAATAGTGACTTACAGGTCATTTGTGGAAGGGGGGGGTCGGACCCCCCAAATGGGGGGTCGCCGCAGGGGGGACCACCCGGGAAGGGCTCCCCCCTCCCCCCTCCGCCCCCGCCATATATTTTTTTTAATTATTTTATGGTAGGTATTCAAAAGTCCTTCCAAATACGCTCCGTCACATGTAACTTTAAATACGTATTTTAAAAAAACTACGCGTCTCCGCGGGGCGAGGGGGGTGTCGTTTGAAAGAGCTGACCAACCCCTATAAAAAACAACCCTCATCAACCCCGAATTCGGGATGCGAATTACTAATGCCAACCCTAATTTTTTTTAAAACAAAATTTTTCACCGCAGGAAGGATTTCAACCTGTGACCTTCGGCATCTGTACTGACGACGCCGACGCAATAAAAACCTCGACGGTATTATAAACCTTGATTTTGACAAAACCGTCCTTTTTAAGTTCATGCCGTCGAAAAGCAGCAGAGCAGTCTGGCAACATTTTCTATGTCAATTAATGTCAAAAGATGAAAATTGGGAAAATTGTGGTCGTGTAGGTAGAGTAACTTAGACTTCTTTTGTTTCACCCGTCAATGGCAGACGTATTTTTCAATTTTAAATTTTTTATTTCAAGTTTATTCGTATTTTCACTGCTTATTTTGATAGTAATTTAATCAGTCAAGTGCCCAATGTAAACCTGGAACGGAGAACTTGAAATTGAAGAACCTACTCTACATTTCCGGAGGGTATCAAGAGGACGTCCCTGGTTCCGGCAGAAGACACTATCATCATTCTGCTGGAGCCACCAACCGTCCGGCGCAGCAGCGCTGGAATCTTATTATACTGACACTGGCAGAATTACCTTAATTGTGTAGAAGTCCATATTAATAAATAAATAATAATAGAGTAACTTATTATTTGGTCGTGTACAACTTCGGTTTTCTGTAAAATAACTTTGTTTTTATCACTAATAACATTGTAAAATACTTAGGTTATAATTTATAATTGGTATTTTAACCGTATCCCACCATAAACACCACTTTTGGACGTGAAAATGAGTAAAAACAAGGTCGAATTTTCGGTGAGTGCTTGTTGGTTAATATTTCAAGCTTATTGCCACAAAAGCAAGTATTTAAGTGCTAATATTTGTTTTCCAGAATCCAGACTGCTTGCCAGTGGAAGATGTAACATTAACAGTGAACAATGAGGGTGTTGTACGACATATTAAAGCATTGGTGAGTATATGTGTATTTTAATAGTAATTTTGCTATATTGTGCAATTTTTATTAGCCGGGACTTCCCACTAACTTGTAAAGTGACCGACATTGAATTTACTAAGCTAACTAGCAAAACATAACACAACATAACCCTTATAACCTGTCTTTTGACTTTAAGCCAGGTATTCATTAGGGACAAAATCCCAGAAACTTTATATCAGTATCAAAGGGCCTTACCACAAAAATTTCAGACCAGAGTTTAACGCCTATCTAGTTTTTTTTTGTACAAAGTTTTCTTTTAAACACGCATTCAACACTTGTGTAACTTTTTTGTGGTAAGTACCAAAATATCCAAAACATTGTTTAAAATGCGTCTTCATTGGGAACATTTAGTGGCGAACTTTTGTATGTACGCATTGTTTCGGAACTTTGTCCTAGACATGTTCCCAATGAATACCCACCTTTATTGCAATATGATACATTATTCTAAATACAGTCTCTGCATAAGAGAAAAGTATACTCAGACCCATTCTCTTGTAAGTAAGTGATCCATCTGTTCAATACATATAAAACAATCCTAAAACTAAACCACTCCTATTCCATGTTCAAACCAGGATCCTCATTGGGTGGAAAACAGACAGCTGACACTTTACGAGCCTCCACCGAGCGGAAGTGACCTGGTGCTTGGGGCTGCGGAAGCCTGGAGGACCAGAATGAAGGTCTACCTTGAGGATTTGAAGTGGCTGTTGAGTCTAGAGCATCATAGGTAGATTGTGTAAACCATATTATTGTTTTTGGACTCTTATTGGATTCATACATATACTACTACTATGACAGCCACAATAGTCCACTTCTGGACATGGGCCTCCCTTTTTTTTGGGGGTTTTGCCATACTCACCAGGCTTGGCAGACAGATGGCTGCTGCCCATTCTCTGGACAAAAGTCCCTTAGACGCTTTTTTACGACACCCATGGGTAGAATTAGGGTGACGCTATTCTAAGGCATCACAATTTTAAAACTAAATTGACAATATTTATTACATTCCAGATTTTGGAGTACAATCCTCTACCACAGCCAATGTATGGACAGCCTAGTTTCCTTCCTGCAAGAAGCGAGCCCGCCATATTTACCCCCTCACGAGAGTAGGGACGTACAGACATTGTACGGTGATATACGGAGACAGGTGCTCATTGTATTTAGCAGACTGATTACTAATAAGGAGAGCAAGGTAAGACTAATTACAAGAAAGTTTATTATTATTAAAAAATCAGGGTTACTGGTAATAAGAATTTCAGCAATGTGTGATTCAGGCCATAAAACCAAATAAAAATAAATAAATAAATATTGTAGTATTTAAAACCAACACACACTCACACTCTCTCTCCCTTTCACTTTCTTTCCCTTTCTTTCTCTCTCTCTCTCTCTCTCTCTCTCTCTCTCTCTCTCTCTTTCTCTCTCTCTCTTTCTCTCTCGCTTTCTCTTTCTTTCTAAGTCTCTTTCTCTCTCTCTCTCGCTCTTTCTTTCTCTCTTCTCCTTTCGCTCCCTCTTTCTTTCTCCCTCTCCCCCCCTCGCTCTCTCTTTATCTCTAACTTTCTCTCTTTCTCACTCACACACACAGTTTCCTTCCTACAAGAGGCGAGCCCGCCATACTTACCCCCTCACGAGAGTAGGGACGTACAGACATTGTACCATCTTTCTTTTTCGGACAATCAGGCGGTTTAGCCTGCAATGTCTTAACCAGACTGGGATGTTAACAACGTGATAAATATCAGCTTTATGAGTAACCCACTTGGAATCGAACTCGGAACCTTCTGCGAAGCAGGCAGTTTGACTACAAAGTGAGCTAATTTATGGACAGCCTAGTTTCCTTCCTACAAGAGGCGAGCCCCCCATATTTACCCCCTCACGAGAGTAGGGACGTACAGACATTGTACGGTGATATACGGAGACAGGTGCTCATTGTATTCAGCAGACTGATTACTAATAAGGAGAGTAAGGTAAGATCAATTACAAGAAACTATTTTCTTATTGAAAAAACAGGGTTACTGGTAATAAGAATATCAGCAATGTGTGATTCAGAACATAAAACCAAACAAAATTTAGTATTTGAAACCAACACACACACACACTCTCGCTCTTTTACTCTCTCACCCTCCATCGCTCTCTCTCTCTCTCTCTCTCTCTCTCTCTCTCTCTCTCTCTCACTCACACACACAGTTTCGTTCCTACAAGAGGCGAGCCCGCCATACTTACCCCCTCACGAGAGTAGGGACGTACAGACATTGTACGGTGATATACGGAGACAGGTGCTCATTGTATTTAGCAGACTGATTACTAATAAGGAGAGTAAGGTAAGATTAATGACAAGAAAGTTTTTTATTATTGACAAAACAAGGTATAGAAAAAACAGGGTTACTGGTAATATGAATCCTGGCAACGACTGATTCAGATCATAAAACCAAATACAAAAATGTTTTAAAAAATTGTAGTAGTTGAAACCAAGCCACACACTCTATCTTTCTCTTCCTCTCTTTATCTCCCTCTCTTTCTCACTCACACACACAGTTTCCTTCCTACAAGAGGCGAGTCCACCATATTTACCCCCTCACGAGAGTAGGGACATACAGACATTGTACGGTGATATACGGAGGCAGGTGCTCATTGTATTTAGCAGACTGATTACTAATAAGGAGCAAGGTGAGATTAATTATAAGAAAGTTTTTTGTTATTGACAAAACAGGGTTACTGGTAATAAGAATTTCAGCAATGTGTGATTTAGTTCATAAAACCTAGTAGTATTTGAAACCAACACACACACTCTCTCTCTTTCTCTTTCTCTTTCTTTTCCTCTTTCTCCCTCTATCGCCCTCTCTTTCTCTTTTTCTCTTTCTCTTCCTCTCTCTCCTCCTCTCGCTCTCTCTTTCTCTTTCTCTTTCGCTTTCTCTTTCGCTTTCTCTTTCTCTCTCTCTTTCTCTTCCTCTCTCTCATATCTGCTCTCCCTTTCTCTTTCTTACTCTCTTTCTCTTCCTCTCTCTGCCCCTCTCGCTCTTTCTTTCGCTCTTACTCTTTCTTTTTCTCTTTCTAGTTCTATTTCTTTCTCTCTTTCTATTTCTCTTTCTTTCTCTCTTTCTATTTCTCTTTCTCTTCCTCTCGCTCCTCCTCTCGCTCTGGCTTCCTCTCTCTCTCTTTCTCTTCCTCTCTCTCCCCCCTAGCTCTCTCTTTATCTTTCTTTGTCTTTCTTTATCTCTTCCTCCCTCTCCCCCTCTCGCTCTCTTTATCTCTAACTTCTTCTCTTTCTCACTCACACACACAGTTTCCTTCCTACAAGAGGCGAGCCCCCCATATTTACCCCCTCACGAGAGTAGGGACGTACAGACATTGTACGGTGATATACGAAGACAGGTGCTTATTATATTTAGCAGACTGATTACTAATAAGAAGAGCAAGGTAAGATTAATTACAAGAAATTTTCTTATTGAAAAAACCAGTGTTACTGGTAATAAGAATTTCAGCAATGTGTGATTCAGATCATAAAAACTAATACAAAAAGAGTTTCAAAAATGTTTGTATTTGAAACCAACACACACACACTCTTTCTCTTTCTTTCTCTCTCTCTCTTTCTTTCTCTCTCTCTTCCTCTATCTCTCTCTCTTTCGCTCTTTATTTTTCTTTCTCTCTTTCTCTCTCTCCTTCTCTCGCTCTCTCTTTCTCTTCCTCTCTGTCCTTTTCTTCTCTTTCGCTATCTCTCTTTTTCTTTCTTTCTTTCTCTTCCTCTCTCCCCCTCCCCCTGCTCTATCTCTCTCTCTACCTCTCTCTCTATACCTCTCTCCCTCTCTCTCTCTATACTCTCTCCCTCTCTCGCTCTCTCTCTCTCTCTCTCTCTCTCTCTTTCTTCCTCACATACACAGTTTCCTTCCTACAAGAGGCGAGCCCCCCATACTTACCTCCTCACGAGAGTAGGGACGTACAGTACAGACATTGTACGGTGATATACGGAGGTTGTAAGGTAAGATTAATTACAAGAAAGTTTTTTATTATTGACAAAACAAGGCTACTGGTAATATGAATTTCAGCAATGTGTGATTCAGATCAGATCATAAAACCAAATACAAATGTTTTTTCGATAATTGTAGTAGTTGAAACCAAGCCACACACTCTATCTTTCTCTTCCTCTCTTTTTCTCCCTCTCTTTCTCACTCACACACACAGTTTCCTTCCTACAAGAGGCGAGCCCGCCATATTTACCCCCTCACGAGAGTAGGGACGTACAGACATTGTACGGTGATATACGGAGACATGTGGTCATTGTATTTAGCAGACTGATTACTAATAAGGAGAGTAAGGTAAGATTAATTACAAGAAACCTTTTTATTATTGACGAAACAGGGTTACTGGTAATATGAATCCTGGTAACGACTGATTCAGATCATAAAACCAAATACAAAAAAAGTTTCAAAAACTAGTAGTATTTGAAACCAACACACAGACACTCTCTTTCTTTTCCTTTTCCTCTTTCTCTTCCTCTCTCTCCCTCTCTCGCTCTCTCTTTCGCTCTTTATTTTTCTTTCTCTCTCTCTTTCTCTTCCACTCTCTCTCTCTCTCTCTCTCTCCTCTTTCTCTCTCTCAAGCTCCTCATACTTACCCCCTCACGAGAGTAGGGACGTACAGACATTGTACGGTGATATACGGAGACAGGTGCTTATTATATTTAGCAGACTGATTACTAATAAGGAGAGTAATGTAAGATTTATTACAAGAAACTTTTATATTATTGACAAATCAGGGTTACTGGTAAAATGAATCTCGGCAATGAGTAATTCGGATATTAAAACCAAATACAATTAAAAAAAAATATATATATAGTACATATTTGAAACCAACACACACACTCTCTCTTTTTCTCTCTCTCTTTCACTTTCTTCCTCACTCTCTCCCTCTCTCTCTCCCTCCCTCTCTCCCTCTCTCACTCTCTCTCTCCCCCTCTCTCTTTCTCTCTCTCTCTCCCCCTCTCGCTCTCTCTCTCTCTCTCTCTCTCTCTGTCTCTCTCTCTCTCTCTCCTACAAGAGGCGAGCCCGCCATATTTACCCCCTCACGAGAGTAGGGACGTACAGACATTGTACGGTGATATACGGAGACAGGTGCTCATTGTATTTAGCAGACTGATTACTAATAAGGAGAGTAAGGTAAGATTAATTATAAGATTTTTTTTTTTATTGACAAAACAGGGTTACTGGTAATATGAATCTTGGCAATGTGTGATTCAATTATAAAACCAAATACAAAAAGAGTTTCAAACGTTGTAGTATTTGAGACCAATACACACAGACACACTCTTTCTCTCTCTCTTTCTCTTTCTCTTGCTCTTTCTCTTTCTCTTGCTCTTTCTCTTTCTCTTTTCTCTTTTCTCTTTTCTCTTTTCTCTTTCTCTTTCTCTTTCTCTTTCTCTTTCTCTTTCTCTTTCTCTTTCTCTTTCTCTTTCTCTTTCTCTTTCTCTTTCTCTTTCTCTTTCTCTTTCTCTTTCACTCTCTCTTTCTCTCTCTCTCTCTCTCTCACTCTCTTTCTCACTCACATATACAGTGTCGTTCCTACAAGAGGCAAGCCCGCCATACTTGACATATACGGAGACAGGTGCTCATTGTATTTAGCAGACTGATTACTATTAAGGAGAGTAAGGTAAGATTAAATACAAGATTTTTTTTTATTATTGACAAAACAGGGTTACTGGTAATACGAATCTTGGCAATATGTGATTCAGATCATAAAACCAAATACAAAAAAGTTTCAAAAATTCTAGTATTTGAAACCAACACACACACACACACACTCTTTCTCTCTCTCTCTCTTCCTCTCTTTTTCTCCCTCTCTTTCTTCCTCACATACACAGTTTCGTTCCTACAAGAGGCGAGCCCGCCATACTTACCCCCTCACGAGAGTAGGGACGTACAGACATTGTACGGTGATATACGGAGACAGGTGCTCATTGTATTTAGCAGACTGATTACTAATAAGGAGAGTAAGGTGAGATTAATTACAAGAAAGTTTTTTATTATTAAAAAATTAGGGTTACTGGTAATATGAATCTCGGCAAAGTGTGATTCAGATCATAAAACCAAATACAATAAAAAAAATATAGTACATATTTGAAACCAACACACACACTCTCTTTCTCTCACTCTTTCACTTTCTTTCTCTCTCTCTTTCTCTGTCTCTCTCTTTCTCTCTTTCTCTTCCTCCCTCTCCCCCTCTCTTTTTCTTCCTCTCTTTTTCTCCCTCTCTTTCTTCCTCACATACAAAGTTTCCTTCCTACAAGAGGCCAGCCCGCCATACTTACCCCCTCACGAGAGTAGGGACGTACAGACATTGTACGGTGATATACGGAGACAGGTGCTCATTGTATTTAGCAGACTGATTACTAATAAGGAGAGTAAGGTAAGAATATTTCTATTAAAAAAACCTTTTAGTAAAATAATCTTTATTTTCGTGTGGGACACCGAGTCGCCCAACTACCTGATAAACCCTGGTGTCAGATTTTCAACCGCCTACTAAAGCAGCACACCTCTGACATGGTTAAGCAAACACCAACTACCACAATTACAGTCCACAAATTAAGCAACGCAAAAAATACAATTTTTTGACCCCCCTCTCCATATTGCCACGTTTTACATAATACCAGCAGTTTCAGAGTTTATTGATTGCTTAAAGTAATTTTTAATGTCGTACATCAATGAATTAACAAGAAATTAAAAAATGTCATGTGTTGACCGGGCCTCGAACTGGCTGCATGGGTTTGAACCCCAGTCGCTGCATGTAATTTTTTCAATATTTTTTTTTCTTTATGAGAATAATATGTGCTATATTATTCTAATAAAGAAAAAAAAATGTGAGTGCATTAAAAATCCTAGTACATTTATTTCGAATGTGTTTCTATTGTTCCAGAGCAAATGGATGACAAAAGAATCGATGGCCAACATAATATACAACAACTTCGTGTTCACAATACCGATTCTATGGGACATTTGTTTAGTGTATGGTGTGGATAATAAACAACATATTTCGAGATTGGTCACCAGTGTGTTTACTTTGCAACCGCAGTACGAGAATGACGCAGTGGCTGCGGTTGCGTTTGTTAATGAGGTAAGGAATTATTTCTTATTTAAATAGAAGCCCGTTAGCGGTGTCACCCACTGCTACTCAGTTACCGTGTTTTCCCTGAATGCGTTGCACATATAAACCTTCCTCTTGAATCACTATCTATTACAAAAAACCGCATCAAAATACGTTGCGTAATTTAGAAGGACATGTCGAATTCGATGACAGAGAAACGCAAAAAGAGACTTCATTTGAAACTATGTATTGAAGGCAGGTATTCATTTGGAAACTTTGACGCGCAGCATTGTATATCAACAACTTCGCGTGTGTTACCGGCAACGATTTCCATGTTTTCCATTGCCGTGTGGTGCCGGCTTAGAATAGCATCATCCCATTTCTGCCCGTGGATTTCGTAAAAGGCGATTTAGGGATTGATCCAGGGAACGAGCAACAGCGTTCCCTGTGTTGTGTATATCTACCTACAACACCTTGCACTGCGCTCGCCAATTCGCCTGCCCAGCTTGGTGAGTATGGCAATACTCCCCATTTGGGGGAGGCCCAAGTCCAGCAATGGACTGCTGTGGCTGTAGGTATCTAGTAGTAAACATTAAAATTGTGGCGAAAGGTGTGGACGTCAATAAAAAGTGCGCTTTTGTTTATATCTATACAAAGTTGGTCATCAGTGTTGATAAACAATGTTACTAGATGAATACGCGCCTTTAGTGTTTAGACTTTTCAAAACAACGAGTTAGATTTTTCATATGATAAAAATATTTCTTCTTTCCTTTCAGGCATTTAAATACATAATCCTACAAGTTAACAAAGACTACGATTCTGATGAGCCTCCAAATCTACCAGAAACATTTAAAGGTTTTAGTGAAATCAAGCGACCGTCCGATAGCAAACAGATAGAAAAAATCACATTCAGTATACTAAAGGATTTGATCATACATTTGCTTGATACTGCTATGACGCTTAGGATATTTATTGAAGTGTACCCAGCTGCCGTGAAGATATATAGGAAAACGAATTTTGTAAATAGGTAAGTTTTTATTTTATTTCAATACCTACGGGGTATAAGGGACGGTGTAACGAAAACTTTGCAGGCGTGCCCAGACCGTAAAACTGAACAACTTTTCCCGTACAACATATGGTGGTAAGCGAAAAAATTTTTTTGCTTTCCACACAAAGCCAGTCAGCTGATCGTGAATTTTGTATGGGTGGGAAGTCTGTTTATTTTTCGTTTACCACTGCATGTTTCATGGGAAAAGTTGTTCAGACTCATGGCCTGAGCACGCCTGCAAAAATTATTAATGAAAGCCGAATTCACAAAATTTATTATATGGTGTCTGTAACATTTTAATTCAAAATTATTTCATGGATGCCTCTAACATTTTAAAACAATTTCAGCATAGTTCAATTGTACGAATACGGCATACCTCAACTGTACGAAAAGCTAGAAGAATTAGGAGATCCAACGAGTATATCATATTGTGAAGTGGAAGGTTGGATCGACTTGGCGAGAGCTGAACTTATAGATATCTTCAGAGAAATGCTGGCGGTCTATAAGAACGCTATTTTTAGCGGAGAGTGAGTATTAAATTACACTGTGTTAGTCAAATATATTTTTAATTATTTTATATTTGGCTCAGTCTACAAAAATATACAAGAAGTTAAATGCCTTTGAGAAACCTCGTAAATGTTTGTCTCAAAGACATAATATTACTATAAATACGAAATTAAATCAACTTAAATGCCGGTCTAGAATAGCAACACCCCAATTGTACCGGTGGGTGTCGTAAAAAAGCTACTAAGGGATAATTATCCAGGGAATGGGCAGCAGCGTTCCCTGTGAATTAAACATCTTGCACTGCGCTCGCCAATCCGCCTGCCAAGCGTGGTGAGTATGGCAATACCCCCTAATACGGGGGAGGCTCATGTCCAGCAGTGGACTGTTGTGGCTGTTAAGGTAAGGTTAAATCTATTACATTGATGCACTTATAATTTAATAATAATAACATTAATATTTCACGCCTATAACCCTTGCGGGTTAGGCAGAGTTTAAATAGCTGTACAAACGGCCATTTACACCATGTGTGACAAAAGTTTGAGAATCGTTCTTCTAATAATAATTTTTGTTGTACAAAAGCGCATCTTCCATTAGAGGAGCCAATGTCATCAGATCAGGTTCTAAATTAAAGAAATCAGGAACTTTAGGTACATTATTTACGGTGTTCGGTGATTATACTGTGTGATGCCGGCTTAGAATAGCATCACGCTAATTCTACCAGTGGGTGTCGTAAAAAGCGACTAAAGGATAATTATCCAGGGAATGGGCAGCAGTGTTCTATGCCAATGCAAAATCTTGCACTGCGCTCGCCAAGCCGCCAAGCCGCCAAGCTTGGTGAGTATGGCAATACCCCCCGATAGGGGGAGGCCCATATCCAGCAGTGGACTGTTGTGGCTGTAATGCGACGGGGGGTACGATGATTTTTTTTGATTGTTAAGAGTGCACATTTTTTACTTTATACAGGGAGTAACGGAAAGGGTATAACAAGCCGAAAGGAGGTCAAGGTACTCATGAAACTGAACAACTTTCCCTATGGAACATGGGTCGAAACATGAAAAAAAAATTTGGACCTCCTATACAAAATTGCCGGTCAGCTGATTGATTTACTATGGGAGGTCCAATTTTTTTTTTCATATTTCGACCCATGTTCCATAGGGAAAGTTGTTCAGTTTTATGAGTACCTTGATCTCCTTTCGGCTTGTTATACCCTTTCTGTTACTCCCGGTATATTGTAAAACATACTATGATATTGGAAGCTGAGTCCAGCGGTCGAAATAAATTACCTACGTTAACACTGAAAAACAGCAGAAATGCTGAGTTGTTCTCCTTTTTGTCAACATTTGTATATTTTAAGCTCATGTTGTACTTTGTTGTAGGCACTTGTTGATAAATAAAGATCTTTTTATTTATTTATTTATTTTATTTATTTTTGTTTATTTTTCATAGAGGCAACATATCTTCCCACGTGGAGGACTACCTGACCGTGATGATGGAGGGTCTCGCGGAGAAGCTTCTCATCCGCGACTACCACTGCTGCTACCCAGTTCACGAGGACATCGAGATGCTAAGGCAGGCCTACCCGGACATGTATCCTTTTTACACGACTGCCTCAGAAGGAGGGTTATGTTTTTCGAGAGTATGTATGTATGTATGTGGACAAGAAAATTCTTTTTCACGGGCTACAGCTAAAACGGATAGTTGCATTTTGACATATGAGGTGTCGTTAGATTCGTCTCAGCAGCGCGAGTGACACTGGCTATAGGTATTAAACAATTATATATAAGATGGCGGATTCTAGAAAGCAAAATACTACTTTAAAATTACCGCAGTCGGGTTTTTATGCTTTTTAACACATTTACTTGTTACACGACTGCCCAACCAAAAAAAGGAGTGTAATGTTTTCATTACACGACTGCCCAACCAAAACAAAGAGTGTAATGTTTTTATACTGGACACTAGCCAGCAAAATAGAATGAGAATTAGTACATCATTTCCCCCCAAGTCACTATTTTTAGTAGATTTAGAGTTTTATAATTTTTCGCTTAATCGTTGTCCAAAAAGGCCGGTTCCGCTCTTGTCGCCAAGCGTCTTTGACATCGGTTTAGCGCCATCTATCGATGATATTACTAACCACAACGTTGCATTTTTTTGTAGCTGTCAAAAAAGCTCTCATTCCGTTTTCACAATAACGATTTTTTTTATTGATGAGGGCTACACACACCTTACCTGGGGAAGTGTCTTTTAAACATTTAAAATACAATATTAATAAAAAATCCTTATAAAAACCACAGTGATTCCGTAAAAACCGATTTCATTCTCCAAGCGATATTCTCAAATATGGACGAGCCTGTACCCGACCATTTGCTATCCACCAATCACGAGCCAGCATCGAACGGCTACGACGAAAACGCACACATAGACAACGCTATCAGCCAATCACTGGAGACCACAGATAATATACCGGATAGACTGAAAGAGGAGTCTCTTATAAGCGAAGTGAAGGACATATTGCCAGATTTAGGAGATGGTTTCATATTGAAATGTTTGCAGCACTACGGTTTCAATTCGGAAAGTGTTATTAATAGGATATTAGAGGATAATTTAGATGAATGTTTGAGAGGTAAGGGGTTTTGAGTATATTATTTTGCAATTTCGTCTACAGAATCTGAAAAAATCAAAACATTTTTCCACATCTACACTTGCCCATGAATGAAATTCTCTATTACCGGTATTCTAATGTCATCTTGCATAGGATAATAAGGTTTCGTTTCATGAAGGTTTGATCTCGGTGTTGCTATAGATCGCAACAAAACAGCAAAATTTTAATCTTAGAGTATACATAGCAAGCTAAAGAGTGCGCCTAAAAAGTTAGTACGGTTGATAGTAGTCGGCACACAACCTCTTTGTCTATCAGCAGCAAAACGCCTGTGACAACACTATAACTTCTCATACATTTGACGTCTGTATCTATAGAGCAACTGCTTACGTTTTAACAGTGCGGCGCGGGCCGATACGCGCACTCTATAGCTTGCTTATAACTCGTAAGATTTTAATGTATACGTCAATTTTTCTATAAGTATGTAAATTAAACTTTTTCTCATTCCAGGTATAGACAGAAGTCTACCAATAATCCCAGAAGACCCGTTAGACCAGAAGTTCCTTGAAACGGGCGTAGCGAGACTCAACGTCTTCGATGGTGACGAATTCGACATCATGAACAGAGATGACGTGGACGTGTCTAAGATACACATAGGAAAGAAGAAGTCCAAATACAAAGATATGAAGGCTATGCTTGATGATAAGACAGAAGTCAAGAAATTAGCGGATCTCTATAGCAAATACAAGTAAGTACTCGTATTTTAACATTGCATGTGCTTCTCGCCATTATACAATGTTAACCAATGTAAGTAAAAAAAAATTACAATATGTAACTTCTACAAATCTATCAAACTCTTTTTCGTTTTCATCCTTTTTTAAATTTCGTATAATGAAAAGTAATGATCCTTCTATTGATCCCTGTGGAACACCAGTGGTTTACGGTCTTATTGTATTACCTTAAATTTATCGTTAATTATTTCCGAAATCAGGACAAACAGTTGCCGATTAAAGGAATAATGTCGTGATCGTCCCAAAGCGGGCCTTTTCTTAAGCAAGGCTCTTTGATTAACATAATCAAAAGCTTTGCATAAATCACTTTGCTTTACTTTGACTGTGAGATCGATTGGACAGACGATCCGCGTGTGTGGTTTAGATAAAGTGACTGCAATTTACGACAAACATATTAGCTGATATGAAAACTAAATGTATTATTTTTATAGCATTGTAAATTGTATGTCAAGACGAACAGTGGAGCAGCGCTGGCTGGCTGGCTGGCGGGTCAGCGAGAAAAATGCCTCTTTGTACCACTGACACAATCTCAGGTAGCTCGGTCCCAATTCGTGTCAAACCGCTTGGGAAATGGCGGTTTTTGACATTTCGAAGTACTGGGATGAGGAAGGTTTTTGTTGTCAACGTATTCAATTTAAGCAGTTAGAGGGGCAAAGAGCTGAGTAGTCTGGTGCGAATCAGCGCGTAATTCGTAATTAAGTGATGATCCTGATTATTTTATATAGACGTAGATTTCTGCCGAATAATTCGGTCAATTATTCGGTTCGGCAAACTTTTTACCGAATATTCGTGTTGTGTGAAACCTATGTTCCGCCCACCACTAAGATATTATTTCTCGTTCCAGCCTGGTATGTGACGAAGAAGCGATGTATTCCGACGAGTACGACGACAGTTACGACGCGGAGAGCGCGGCGCCGCCGGCCGACGTCACGCCCGACGACGACGTCAGGCGCCCCTTCGTCACGCCCAGAGTGTTCGCAAGCACTTCCAGAAAGGCTCAGGTGGGTGTTTAATATATCCTGTTACATTCTGTACTGTTCCGTGCCGTTTCGTTCTGTGCTATTCCATCCCATCCCATCAGGTCCAATCCCATCCCATCCTATCTTGTCCCATACCATCCCATCTTGTCCCATCCGACATTTTCCCATCCCATCATGTCCCATCTCATATTGTCCCATCCCATCTAGTCCCATCCCATCTTGTACCATCCCATCCAATCTTGTCCCATCTCATCTTGTCCCACCCCACCCCACCTTGTCCCATCTCATCCCATCTTGTCCCATCCCACCTTGTCCCATCCCATCTTGTCCCATCCCACCTTGTCCCATCCCACCTTGTCCCATCCCATCCTGTCCCATCCCATCTTGTCCCATCCCACCTTGTCCCATCCCACCTTGTCCCATCTCATCCTGTCCTATCCCATCTTGTCCCATCCTATCTTGTCCCAGCCTATCTTCGTCCCATCCCATCCCATCCCATCCCATCCCACCCTGAGAGTATGCACGTGACTGATGTATGTGAGTCGCGTGTGTGTGTGCCGGTGTGGTCGAGGAGGCGATGTATTCCGACGAGTACGACGACAGTTACGACGCGGAGAGCGCGGCGCCGCCGGCCGACGTCACGCCCGACGACGACGTCAGGCGCCCCTTCGTCACGCCCAGAGTGTTCGCAAGCACTTCCAGAAAGGATCAGGTGGGTATTTAATATCTCATGTTACGGTCTGTTCTATTTCGCGCCGTTCGATCCGATCCTACCCAACTCGTTCAATCCCTACCCATCCCATCTTGTCCCATCCCACCTTGTCCCATCTTATCTTGTCCCATCCCACCTTGTCCCATCCCATATTGTCCCAACCCACCTTGTCCCATCCCACCTTGTCCCATCCCACCTTGTCACATCCCATCTCGTCCCATCCCATCTTGTCCCATACCATCTTGTCCCATCCCATCTTGTCCCATCCCATCTTGTCCCATCCCATCTTGTCCCATACCATCTTGTCCCATCCCCCATCTTATCTTTTGCCATCCTACCTAGTCATATCCCACCTTGTCCCATCCCATCGTGTCCCATCTCATCTTGTCCCATCCCACATTGTCCCATCCCATCTTGTCCCATCCCATCTTATGCCACCCCATCTTGTCCTATCCCATCTTGTCCCATACCATCTTGTCCCTTCCCACCTTGTCCCATCCCATCTTGTCAAATCCCACCTTGTCCCATCTCATCTTGTCCCATCCCATCTTGTCCCATCCCATCTTATGCCACCCCATCTTGTCCTATCCCATCTTGTCCCATACCATCTTGTCCCTTCCCACCTTGTCCCATCCAATCTTGTCCCATCCCACCTTCTCCCATCCCATCTTGTCCCATCACATCCCATCCCATCCCAGCCCTTCCCATCCCACCCTGAGAGTATGCACGTGACTGGTGTATGTGGCTCGCGTGTGTGTGTGCCGGTGTGGTCGAGGAGGCGATGTATTCCGACGAGTACGACGACAGTTACGACGCGGAGAGCGCGGCGCCGCCGGCCGACGTCACGCCCGACGACGACGTCAGGCGACCCTTCGTCACGCCCAGAGTGTTCGCAAGCACTGCCAGAAGGGATCAGGTGGGTGTTTAATATATCTTGTTACGGTCTGTTCTATTTTGTGCCGTTTCGTTCCATGCTACCCAATCCCATCTTGTCCCACCCAATCTTGTCTCATCCCACCTTGTCCCATCCCACCTTGTCCCATCCCATCTTGTCCCATCCCATCCCACCTTGTCCCATCCCATCTTGTCCCATCCCATCCCATATTGTCCCATCCCATCCCATCTTGTCCCATCCCATCACATCATGTCCCATCTCATCTTGTCCCATCCCACCCCACCTTGTCCCATCACATCCCATCTTGTCCCATCCCATCTTGTCCCATCCTACTTTGTCCCATATCACTTAGTCCCATCCCATCTTGTCCCATCCTACTTTGTCCCATCCCACCTAGTCCCATTCCACATTGTCCCATCCCACATTGTCCCATCCCATCTAGTCCCAGCCCATTTTGTCCCATCCTATCTTATCCCATCCCATCCCATCTTCTCCCATCCCATCTTGTTCCATTCCATCTTGTCGTATCCCATCCCATGTTATCCCATCCCATATTATCCCTTCCCATCTTGTCCCATCCCATCCCATCCCATCCCATCCCATCCCATACCATGCCACCCCACCCTGAGAGTATGCTCGTGACTGATGTATGTGACTCGCGTGTGTGTGTGCCGGTGTGGTCGAGGAGGCGATGTATTCCGACGAGTACGACGACAGTTACGACGCGGAGAGCGCGGCGCCGCCGGCCGACGTCACGCCCGACGACGACGTCAGGCGACCCTTCGTCACGCCCAGAGTGTTCGCAAGCACTGCGAGAAAGGATCAGGTGCTGATATATAGGGTGATATTTTTCTAGTGACCGATAACGAAAACTCAGAATCGGCTGGTGATAAGGAACAACTTTCCCCAAGGAACATAGGTCAAAATCCATAAAAAAATTTGGACCTCCCATACAAACTTGCCGATCAGCTGATTTCAGTTACTATGGGAGGTCCAAAATTTTTTTTCGTATTTCGACCTATGTTCCTTGGGGAAAGTTGTTCCTTATCACCAGCCGATTCTGAGTTTTCGCTATCGGTCACTAGTAAAATTTCACCCTATATTGTATAATTAATAATCTAATGCTTGTCTTCCTTCTTTCTTGGCTGCCTATCTTTTGGGCAGTAATGTTACATCATACACCACTATTGTGCGTAAGGAGCGCACGACACGCTAAACCAACACCGCATGTATTGCGAGCGAAGCGAGCCACATTATTAAATCAGCCCTTGCATAGTTTGTGCATTAAACTAAATGAATTGTTTGTGGCATAAATTATACCAGCAAAACGACATTTCAACACCGTATTTGTATTCTTGTAGGAGGAATCAGAAGATGACTCGGAGCCGGAGGAGGTTCAGCCGCAGCCGAGCAGCAGTAGGAACAAGCTGGACTTCTGCGTGAACCCTGAGGAGGTGCGCGCCAGGAGGGAGGCAGCCTTCCAGGCGCGCCGGGGCAGGGGGGCGCACCGACCACCGCCCAAGTACGTATCCGTTATTCTTTGCATTGGTGACGTATATCTTAATAAATCCTCATACCACAAATTTGGGAAACGGCGTACGGGGCGCCTTTACAGATAGCTCACTCAGTACTAGCGTCGAATTTAACGCTTACTGACGTTTACTGGACTGAACTAGAATTTCAGTGGATCTCAAGGTACCTAACTAAGAAGATGGTTGCCACGAACGTCATATTTCATGCATTCAAATCGGCTCGTAATCATTACGGTCTTGTATCAGATTAATTGCTGTATTTCATTCTCATATTCAATCTAGCAACCCTTGGCAATGTCATCATCACTGCCTGCACTTATCCAAAATCGGTTGGGGTCGGCACAATGTTTTGTGAGAGTACAAAATCATTTTGCAAAAGGATTCGGCAATATTTTATGCCCGGCCGCCTGTCGTCAACCCTCTTTGGAAATGCTATTGTAGGTAATTAGTATCACCGCCACCATGCGGTTGATCATGGTTGACCAAAATCAAAATCAAAAGCATTTAGGTATTTCTCAGTAGGAATTACAAGATTCACTTTAAGAAAGTCACATTCTAATTCAAAATTAAAAAAGGGACCCAGGGTGGACTAAGGGTGGCAGTAACGTCAGCCACCACCACACGGTTTGCTTATTATTGCATTTAATGTCGTTATTTCACATTATTATTTGAATACGTATTTGTATTTTTTTTAATTTAACTCTATGTCACTGGTATGTGTGGTGTACATCACACCTTCGCAGCTAAATAAATGTATTGCTCTGTTTTTACCCGATTTTCGAGAGTATACAGAGTGTTAGGAAAAGTACTGCGTTCCTTTCGAGGGATGATCCAACCTATGAAACTAAACAACTTTACCCAGGGAACATAGGTCGAAACTTGAAAAACAAAGGTCTTCCTATACAAACTGACCCGGCCGGCCGACACACTTAGTATGGGAGGTCCAAAATGTCCTATGTTTCTTGGGAAAAGTGGTTCAGATTCATGGGCTGGTTCATCCCTCAAAAAGACCGCAGTACTTTTCCTAACACCCTGTATATGTAAGCATGTATTCAGAAATTCGTTTTCACGGGCTACAGGCCATACGGCTGGGCGGATCTTGACATGTGAGGTGTTGTTAGATTCGTCTCAGCAGCGCGAGTGGCACTCGCTGTATTAAAATTCATATATTTAAGATGGCGGATTTTTATCCCAAAATACAACGTTAAAATTACCGCAGTCGGGTTTTAGTTTTATACATCTGCTTGTTGCAATCATAATTTGCACTGAATACTTCGTACTTCTATAGCTCGTCTTTTGAATACCAAAAACAAGTTTTCCAAAAACTCGTCTTTTCTCTTCCACAGAACGGCGAACGTAGTAGGCAAGCCTAAAGGGCAGGGCCAAGAAAAGGACGTCCTCATCAGTCGAGAGAAGAAAGAGAAGAATAAGTCCTCGCGCGCCAACCACAACCGTCGTGGCGCGGCACAGTGGAAGCGCAGCCAGGGGATGATGCCTTCGTAACCTTAAGGGGTAGGCAGCAGTTAATGTACCGTATTAAGGCGGGTATTTATTGGGGAAAAAACCCCCGCGACATTGTATCTAATAATAACAATGCCTCGGAAAAATGTTCCCAAAAAGTCCCCAATGACGACGCACCCTCGTTGTTAATTTTTTCCCGCAGCATTGTATAAATGCGTTTTCATTGGGAACATTTGTATACAGGGTCATTTTTTAGTCAGTGCGCAAACTTTACAGGATGTTTCTACTCGTGATTCTGAACAACTTTTACTATTGGACCACCTGCGAAATCTAAAAAAAATTTTTGGTTGTTCCATACATTTTTGCCGAGTAGGTATGAATTTTTTGTATGGAACATCCAAATTTTTGTTTGCGAATTCGCAGGTGGTCCCATAATAAAAGTTGTTCAGAATCACGAGTAGAAACACTCTGCAAAGTTTGCGCACTGGTTAAAAAATAACCCAGTATATACCTATCTATATGCATGGAATGTTGTGGGACTTTGTCCCCGAAATGTTCCTAATGATTTAATCAATGCCCGATCTTATTACAACAATTACGTAAAGACTATAAATAAAATACAAGTCGAATAAAAGCAAAAACAATTAAGTAGCCAACCACAACCGCCGCGGCGCAGTGGTAGTGGAGTCAGGGGATGATGCCTTCGTAACCCTGGGGGGTAGGCAGAACATTATATACCATCAAGTTGAGTAGTTTTGATCCGGAAGTGAAGTTATTTATTTATTTATTAAACTGTTTATTGCACACAAGATAAAACAGACTACATCATACTTAAACGATATCCTGTGGATGTAAGCTTTATTAAAACGTAAATTATATAAAATTGAGAAATTAACATAAATCTCTTTTTTATTGAAACCAAGGAAAAATGGTAACTGCAGTGTGGTCGTTTGAATAGGCCATATTTGACAGCTGTCAAAATCATACAAGAAGACATGTCAACAAAGAAAATTAGACCTTTTATCATAACATTAACATGATTTTGAGAACTGTCAAATATGGCCTATTCTTATGACCGTACTATAAGCAAATAATAACATTGCAATTTGTTCTGCGCGCTAGAGCTACTATAGTGTCTCGACACACTACGACCGAAATTACGCGACGGAATTCGGCACAATTACGCCAGCAATGTTATTTGCAATCCGGATGACACACTTCAGCCGAAATTCCGTCGCCGAATATCAGTCCGAAATAATTTGGCGTGATTTGTACGTAATTTCAGCGCTTAGTTCATCCCAACCGAAAACGCCGAAAACTGTGTGCGTCATTTTGGCACGGCCACCATGGAATACCGTGAGTTTGATGGTGTGAAATAATTGTCCTCTAATTGTCTCTAATTGTCGCACAAGTAAAAAAAATTGTCTCCCCGCCGTTTAAAAGATATTCCATGTGATAGGTGTCCGTGCCAAAATTACGTTTCTACAGCTGGGCCACCATTAAAGCAGCCACTTGGCGAAGATCTGATTATTCCAAAAATTGTCCAATTAATTGACTATTCTTCATACAAAATTTCATCAGTCTTCGAAGAGCCGTTTCAGAGATATATGATTGGTTTGTGGCCGTGCCAAGATGACGTTTCTACAGCTGGGCAACCACCTAAATCGGCACGTAGCGGAGACATGTCTATTACCAAAAATTGTCCATTTAATTGTCCATAACTGCCTGCCTAATCATTTTAATTGTCTCGTTATCGTTAATGAGAAAACTCATTTTTCATTTTGTGGGTAGGGGCAACTGGGGTAACTTGACCCCAGTGGAAGACATGGTATTTTTAATTTCCAGAAATACTACCAAATCTATGTTTAGCTAGCAAAACTTTTGTCTACAGTCGGATGTGTCAACTATTTCATGTTTCAAAGTGACAAGTCTTTATATAAATTCTATGGTGGCGCAGGATCAATTTGGCGAGTATTTAGCTCAGATGGAGAATTGACAGCTTAATATATCACTTTTATAGCACTCGCGATTACTTTCACACATAATAATGACTTTAACGGGTCTTATCGCGATAGTTTTTTAGGTAAATAAGCGATTTACCTAAAAAACTATCGCGATAAGACCCGTTAAAGTCATTATTATGTGTGAAAGTAATCGCGAGTGCTATAAAAGTGATATATTAAGCTGTCAATTCTCCATCTGAGCTAAATACTCGCCAAATTGATCCTGCGCTACCATAGAATTTATATAATGACCTGTCACTTTGAAACATGAAATAGTTGACACATCCGACTGTAGACAAAAGTTTTGCTAGCTAAACATAGATTTGGTAGTATTTCTGGAAATTAAAAATACCATGTCTTCCACTGGGGTCAAGTTACCCCAGTTGCCCCTACCCACAAAATGAAAAATGAGTTTTCTCATTAACGATAACGAGACAATTAAAATGATTAGGCAGGCAGTTATGGACAATTAAATGGACAATTTTTGGTAATAGACATGTCTCCGCTACGTGCCGATTTAGGTGGTTGCCCAGCTGTAGAAACGTCATCTTGGCACGGCCACAAACCAATCATATATCTCTGAAACGGCTCTTCGAAGACTGATGAAATTTTGTATGAAGAATAGACAATTAATTGGACAATTTTTGGAATAATCAGATCTTCGCCAAGTGGCTGCTTTAATGGTGGCCCAGCTGTAGAAACGTAATTTTGGCACGGACACCTATCACATGGAATATCTTTTAAACGGCGGGGAGACAATTTTTTTTACTTGTGCGACAATTAGAGGACAATTATTTCACACCATCAAACTCACGGTATTCCATGGTGGCCGTGCCAAAATGACGCACACCCGAAAACTGACGGAGCGGAATTCAGCCGCCGGATTTCGGTCGCGTAATTTATTTCGTGTAAAAAATAGCAATACAGCAGGTACTACTTATTATTATTACTAAAAATAAACCCATTCCAGTAGTTATTTTAGCGATGGTTACATAAAAACAACAAATAAAATACAAGTTCAATCAAAAGCAAATACATTTTTTTGCCCGCCGTGTGGTGCCGGCTGAGCATAGCATCACCCCAATTCTACCCGTGGGTGTCGTAGAAAGCGACTAAAGGATAATTTTCCAGGGAATGGGCAGCAGCGTTCCCTGTGAATGAAACATCTTGCACAGCGCTCGCCAATCCGCCTGTCAAGCGTGATGAGTATGGCAATACCCCCGATAAGGGAAGGTCCACGTCCAGCAGTGGAGTGATGTGGCTATTATGGTTATAGGTATCTACTCGTTTCGTTAGGGTGTTCCTATTGAGAGAAAAACAGCGGAATATATAGGGTTACATTTAATTAAGTACAAACCTCTTGAGAGTGTGATCTACTCACAACTTTTCGAAATATGAAAAAAGAATTTGGACCTTCCATACAAAAATGTTGTAAAATTGTGTCACTTAGTATAGGAGGTGAGGTCCAAATATTTTTTTTCATATTTCGAAGAAGATAAAAGTTGTTCAGTTTTGTGAGTAGATCACACTCTCAAGAGATTTGTACTTAATTAAATAAAATAAAATAAATAAATAAATAAATAAATATCCCGGGACGAGACACACAGCGCCATTTAGCCCCAAACTAAGCAAAGCTTGTACTATGGGAACTAGACAACTGATATAATACTTATATACTTTTTTTTTGTAAATAAATACATGTTATACATAGAAAACACCCAGACTTAACACAAATATTTGAAAATTGACTTTACAAACATTTGTGCCCAGTGGGAATCGAACCCACGACCCTCGGCGTAGAAGGCAGGGGTACTATCCACTACGCCATCGGGACAGTCAATGTAACCCTATATAGTTTTAGTCTAGTTATAGGTACCTACTCGTTTCCACTGCCTCAATCGCAAGGAAGTAGGTACCTATCCACCACGGCGCACAGAATGAGTAGGTATTAGTAGCGCGCATCGCATGAAATACGACGCATTATGCGCTGATGCGGCGCGCATGAAGACGTCACATAAAGTTGCGTCTACGTCTACCCGCCGGCACCGCTTAATGTTAGGGTGTTCCTATTGTGAGAAAAACAGCGGAATATATTGTGGGAATATTACATTTTATATAGGGTGAAATTTTACTAGTGTAGAATAAATGAAATGAAATTTTACTTGGCTGACGTTTCCGAAAGTTGTTCAATCTCAAATTTGTTTAGACCTCGGTTTAGACGAAAGTACTTGTATGGGCACTCTCTAAACAAAAACAGTGGGTAAAAGCAAAAAAAAATGACTAGGTTTTTTTAAATATTTTTTACGGCATCCTTAATCGATACTTAACCTACCCTGAAGCTATGGCACGCATTTAAATTTCACCCCATATATTATAAATCTAGTGGTAGTTACCTACTCGTTTCCACTGCCGCAATCGCAAGGAAGTACCTACCTATCCACAACGGCGCACAGAATGAGCATTAGTAGCGCGCATCGCATGAAATACGACGCATTATGCGCTGTTGCGGCGCGCATGAAGACGTCTCATAAAGTTGCGTCTACGTCTACCCGCCGGCACCGCTTTCATGTTAGGGTATTCCTATTGTGAGAAAAACAGCGGAATATATAGGGTTACATTTAATTAAGTACAAATCTCTTGAGAGTGTGATCTACTCACAAAACTGAACAACTTTTCGAAATATTCGAATTTGGACCTCCCATACAAGAATGCTGTAAAAGTGTGTCACTTAGTATGGGAGGACCAAATTTTTTTTTCATATTTCGAAGAAAAGTTTCTAACAAAAGTTGTTTAGTTTTGTGAGTAGATCACACTCTCAAGAGATTTGTACTTAATTAAATGTAACCCTATATAGTTTTAGTCTAGTTATAGGTACCTACTCGTTTCCACTGCCTCAATCGCAAAAAAAGTACCTACCTATCCACAACGGCGCACAGAATGAGCATTAGTAGCGCGCTTCGCATGTAATACGACGCATTATGCGCTGTTGCGGCGCGCATGGGGTACATATTATAATGTCAAAAATTAAAAGGCCTTAATTTGAAATATACAAGCCCACAATACCCGAACTCAAAATACCAGAAGGATTAAAATATTTGAACCTGTTACACCTTACTCTTTAATACCAGAATTCAAATAGTAAAACTTCATAATGTAATATTTTTAGAATACCAGCTACCTAACTCAAAAATATCAAACCTTCAATTCACCTTGTTGATGGTGATGTTCATGGCTATGATGAAGAGTCCCACTATGCACCACCTTCGACATTTAAGACTGTTTTTTTTAAAGAATTACAGCATTACAGGCATTACTCGGGAAACAAACGGGGGAATACAAACTATGTACCTAGGTACCTTTTAATATGAAATGCATAACTTAAGTATTATTATTTAGTGTTTTGTTTTCACACTAGCGTAAAGTTTATTTTATCGCCTGAGGACTCGATCTTCCGTCCCGATAGTAGTCCAGCGTTCCAAGCCTGAGGATAAGTTATAAATAAATATGGCTTAATTTCCAAAGATAAAAAAATAAGTTAATTTGATAAAAATACGAATAATTTTATTATAAAGGGAAGAAAGGTATAAATGAACAATAATTATTAAAAATATTGTAATACAGAACTGGATTTAATTTTATGTAGAACTTCGGGTAAATGTTCGAAATGCATATCACTTTGCCTCATCGAGTGAACAAAAGTGACTTCTCCACATTTAAGGTTAAACGAAACTTGTATTTTTCAAGTTGAAGAGGTAAAAAAACAGTGAACTGTAAATGTTCGAACACATTTTTCCTGGAATATTTAAAACTTTAAACTTTACAGAAGACGTCCCGGATCCGATTCTAGATGAGTGACAAAGTTAGTACTGTAGTTGTGAATTAGTGAAACTTTGACACTAGGGTGGGTGCGTAACTTTTGTTATAAAAACAGATGATATATTTTTGTTTGTGATAACGCTAAAAAGACATAACACTCACTTAATATAATACTAACTTCGTATAAATTTATTTCGTATACTGCTTATTTCTTATAACGCTACATTTGATATAATATTATTTCATATACTGCTCAGATAATATATTATCTGATGATATACCAACATTTGAACTAATTTATTAATGACATAATGCATTTTTGTTATAATCCACTGCTAAATTTTGGTTCGTAATAACAGGGCGTAAGCAAGAAGGGCGGGTGCGAGCGCAGCGAGCACGGGAGTTCGGGGCACCCCGACTTCGGATAGGTTAGGTTCAGAAGGCTATGGCGGAAGCGAGCAGGCGAGCGTAGCGAGTTAGGTTGACTTGTATGCATGCCTGCTTGTGCTTGCATGCATGCATGCATGCTTGATGCTTGCTTGCTTGCATGCATGCTTGATGCTTGCTTGCTTGCATGCATGCCTGCTGCTTGCTTGCTTGCATGCATGCCTGCTGCTTGCTTGCTTGCATGTATGCCTGCTGCTGGCTTGCATGCATGCCTGCTACTTGCTTGCCTGCACGCATGCCTGCTGCTTGCTTGCCTGCATGCATGCAAGCAGGGGGAAGGGGGGGCGCAGCCCCCCACAAAGGGGGGGCTCGGGAGGGCGAAGCCCCCCGCAAGAAAAAAATAGTTGTTCGCCACTTTTTCGGTAATAATCTGCAACAAGTGATTGTATTACAAGGCCTATAAACTACAAAGAATTGCTATAAGGTTTTTACCACGCATTATACCAACTTATCGTTATATTATGTAATATTATAGCAAGTAATCATTATATCATTTATAAATTATTTGAAATAATAATTATATCAAATGATTGTTATGTGAAATAACGTTATACGAAGTAAAATTATAAAAAATGTGCATTATATTAAATGAGACGTTATATTAAACGAAATTAGATAATTTGTTGTTATATCAAACAAAATTATATTAAAAATATTTATATCAAACATTACATACCCTACTAGGGTTTATTGGGTCGTTGTTGACTCAATTTCCCACACGATAAGAAAGAGATCAGATATTAATATTGTTTGTCCTTTTGAATTCAGGTATATTTTGATAAAGTGTTTCGCAATAAAATATTTTCGGTTTCGGCTAAACAACTGTAAGGTAAATGAAGTATTTTGTATTTTAAATACTTGGCGTTTCAATACTCTGATATTTTGATTTCGGGTATTTTGAGTTCGTACATTTTAAATAAGGGCCTTTTTAATTTTGAGATTCTAATATGTACCCCGCGCATGAAGACGTCCCATAAAGTTGAGTCTACCCGCCGCCCGCCGGCACCGCTTCAATGTTAGGGTGTTCCCATAGTCTAATAAAACATGGTCTTACAATCCCAGAGAAACACAAGTCTACGTCACTAGAATTGCCACTTTATTTCAATAAAATACGTTATGGGGTAAATTCCATCTCAGAAAAATGAGTTAAAATATTTCTGAATAATTTTATAATTTAGATTTACGTGTGTGTGTATTAACTTGAACTTTACAACAACACTTAAATTGTATTTATTAGTTAACAGTATCTTATATGATTTACAAAAATAATCATAAGAGTGGGTAATTTTCTTGTAATTTTGGTAACCCACAAGCATTATGACGTAGTCTTGTGTTAGTCACGTGGTTCACGAATCTCGGAATGAAATACCACACCCTATTGTGAGAAAAACAGCGGAATCTTACATTGTATACTCATGCAAATGTGCTGCCAGAATCGTTATTACATCTCCATGCTTTGACCGGACTACCAGGAAATGTGGATATTACCGTAAAATTACAAACAACTCTGGATTATATCTAACTCGCTAAATTATAATCTGTCGAAATATTTGTAATACATTTACACTAAGATTCACACTTACTTCTACAATTCAACGTAGTTACCTACCTATTATTTTTCGGTAGATTACAATGTAACAAACTAAAACCGTAAAACTGTGATACGAAACGCAGCTCTCGTTCTAATTAAATCAAGCTTCATTGGTTGTCGATTGTATGTAGGTAAACAAATAGTTTTTCTTTCCTTTAAAAAAAATCTGTTGAAAATTACTCCCTATAAACTTACGAAATAATAAAATAATTTCATAAGCACTGTTTGCTTACGTTCAATACCTAACGAATGTATGTACGTACCTATTACCCGCTCCGCTTACCAGCAAGCGCAAGGGGCGGACATCACAAAAGATGAAATATTGCGATTCTAAGCACGCGCCCATCGCAATCGCTATTCAAAGAGAATCTGAGACATCCATAATCATAGTCGGCGTTGCGAAATGACCCTTTCGTAGTGCCCGCCTGCATAATGGACACCTTTGTATTTACTAAGGTGTTGCCTGTCGTGTGGGACTCCTCTCTCTCTCTCTATTCGTGTGGGACACCGAGCCGTTCAATGACCCGATGAACCCTAGTGTCAGAGTTTTTCAACCGCCTACTGCAAGTAGCAGGCCTCTGACATGGTTGTGTGACGACCGCCATCATAGACAGCAACCGGGACCGACGGCTTAACGTGCCCATCCGATGGTTCAGCTTGCAATGTCCTAACCAGACTGGGAACGAATTCACAAAGTGATAAATTTCAACTTTGTAAGTGACCCCACCGGGAATTGAACCCGGGACCTTCTGCGTGGCAGGCAGTCATACTAACCATTGCGCCACATCGGCTGGGACTCCCATGAACCCTAGGTTTTCTAAATTCTTAAGTACTTAATCGCCTTCTATTACCTACTAAAACCTCTGACTAAGGTTCTGTCTGCAACGACCACTGCCTAAGTAGGTAGGTACCGATTTGCAATCGCGACCGATGGCTTCGAAACACGGAACCAGCTTTTTTTCGGTGGTTCAGCCTGCGCAATTTTCTAACTTCTGAGAACAAATTCACCTCGGGAATAGAACACGAGACCTTTGCTTTCAAAAACGATGAATTCTTACAGTTTCTCTTATTATAACCTGGAGGTACCTAGTACTAAGCCACCTAACTAGCTAACTCAGTCCTAATAAACCGTTCCAGTTAATTCAGCCAGTGTCAGTGAAAAACACTTGCTCCTTTCACGACTTCAAGTAACCCCAGTTCTAGGACGTCCAGTCGAGCCAGATCCAGACAATCGCAAAGTATTTACACTTGACACATTGATTCGCCGGTATAATTGGTTCGCCGAATGGTTTATAATATTGGCCCTAATGGAGGGCATTAGGGCGGGGCGGAAGGATTTAATAAGCGAGCGGCGGAGGAACACAAATTGCGACGCAGCGTCGTACGCGCAGCCCTGGGGCAGTATAGGGATGTGCTGATATGGACTATCGATATCGATAAGACGAAATATTGATATCATAAGCAACGCGACCACTCATACAAGAGGTAGGTAATAAAAATGTTTGAAAATCTATTAGTTTCTAATTTATCTCAAGTTTTTTAAATTATGTGAAACTACATAAGCTGCTGCGACTGTGACGTCGATTAAAATCGTACTGGCTCTACTGATTATCAGGCTAGGGTAGAGTGCAATTTATTTTCAGAAACAATAGGTACCTAAGCTATGTTGTAATGTAAGATTGATAATTAGCTTTACTTAAAATAAACAATACTTACTTCTAAATGAGCCAGTATGATCGTCGACGTCACTGCTGCATCCCTCCTCGTTTTGTGTCACTTCTACACGTAAAGGCGTGTCTCCTGCGCATGTTTTTTTTCTAACATCCGACAAAAACATCTGTCTATTGCGACGTGACCATTTTGAGTCGGGTGTTTGGATAAGACGCTAGTGTTGATGAGGAACCTTTTATGAGGAAGAGGAATTAGTTCTAAATCGGAGGATGCGGATAAGGATAAGGATTTATTACAGAATAGGATGTGAATGAGGAAGAGGAAGAAAAAGTTGATGATGTAAAACGAAAAATAAAGAGAGAGATAGATTAATTCAGTTCAGATGTTGTGCAGTATTTATAAAGACAAAACTCTTCGTAATGTATGAGGAAGCGAAAGCGGAAGAGGAATCATAGAATTTATTTTATGTGGAAGCGATAGCGGATGAAGAACCTCAAAAATTGCGGATCTTCCGCATTATGAGGATGCGGAAAAGTAGGTAATCCTCATCAACACTATAAGACACTCCGAGGGACAACGCCTGAACAGGGCATTGACAAATCTGAGACATTCTATTTCAGATTTAGGAGGCTCATATCGACATGTTTGCTCCCATCACCAACTCTCCAAACCGCTAGAGGCGTCATGTTATTTATTTCCCATTGAGTGTACTCACCGGATTATTATTGTTCCTCGAAAACGGCGCAGGCGCGCGCTGGTATTATGGAAGTCTTGGTATATACAGGGAGTAACAGAAAGGGCATAACACACCGAAAGGAGATCAAGGTACTTATAAAACTGAACAACTTTCCCCATGAAACAAGGGTCGAAATATGAAAAAAAATGAACCTCCCAAAGTAAATCAATCACATGATCGGAGATTTTGTATGGGAGGTACAATATTTCTTAACATATTTCGACCCATGTTCCATAGGGAAAGTTGTTCAGTTTCATGAGTACCTTGACCTCCTTTCGGCTTGTACAATACCCTTTCTGTTACTCCCTGTATATTCGTTGGACATCTTGACGATGATGATGTGTAGATAAGAAAGTAAGATACTCTGTAGGTGAGATTATGTTTACAGGATCAAAAAATAACTGGAAAAATGATGTAAGACCTAGGTAAGTACAGTGCAATGTTTCAGTGGCTGAAAGTGATCAGGATATACCTACCTAAGTCGTATTTTGTTAGCAGCGCCCTGTTTTATTCTTTGTGTGTACTTATTGGATACAGTCCAGCAAAAAAGAGTAGAAATTAAATAAAAAGAAAATAAAAAAATCATACTATATTGTTGCCATTCATAGTCAATGTTGCCATTTAATTTTGAAATTTCATACAAAGTGGCGCCCTCATTTTTTGCCTACTCTTTTTTGCTGGACTGTAGGTAGTTGTAATTTGAAGGGATTGATTTCGATAAGCTTTTCATGGCTTTAGTCTGCAGGTTCGTTAGATTACCTCTAAAACATCTCAATGCTGGACTCTGTCTGTGCAAAATTCTCAGAAATTCACACGAAGCTTGTGACGAGTTGATTACAGTGGATGGATGATGTCACCTAACATAAATTAATTCTTAGTATTTCTAATAGGCTAGTAAAGTTGGTAGGGACTGCGAATTCTCTGAAGGGATAAATTGCTGGTAGGTTGCCTACAAAACCATTGGTCTAAGACAAAACGTACCTACCAACTACATAAATGAAGGCCTAGGGGGCCTAGGTTATACTAGTAACATAATGTAGGATAATAGGGTAGGTATAAGCTAAATGTAATTAAGCTATGAGGCCCTAAATCACATGCACTTAAGGTGTAAAAAAAGCACAAACAAACTGTGGTGATAAAAATACTTTACTTAGGTACTATCATTAGGTACTTACATCAACAATTAAATCTTAACTTTTAAATGTTATTGACATAGGTAGGTAGACACATAATGAAATCTCCCGTCATAATTATATACTTGAACAGTTTAAATAATATAAAATGACTAACTAAGTATGGCATCGATAAGAGTTTCTTCATTGAGGTGTTAAGTGAACTTCTGGTGCCACCTGCTACATTCCCGTCATATCTGTAATCATACAAAACAAATTAGACAATGACTTAGATACTTAGTATTAGACTAATCGATTTAGATATGAACCAGTATGAATGAAAAAAAAAACACTTCCGAAGAAACAGGACTGAATATGAACCTTTGATACTACTATTTACATAATGTGACTTACATACATACCTACCTACGTATATCACGCCTATACGGGGTTATTTTTAGTCAGTGCGCAAACTTTGCAGGGTGTTTGCACTCGTGATTCTGAACAACTTTTTCTATGGGGCCACCTGCGAAATGGCAAAAAAAAAATTTGGATGTTCCATAGAAAAATTCATACCGACTCGGCAAAAATGTATGGAGTAACCAAAAATTTTTTTAAGATCGCAGGTGGCCCCATACCATAGTAAAAGTTGTTCAGAATCACGAGTAGAAACATCCTGCAAAGTTTGCGCACTGACTAAAAAATTACCCTGTATACCTTGTGGGGTAGGCAGAGCATAAACGGCTGTTAAAGACGGCAATTTACCTACACCACGTCTGACAAAAGTTTGAGTCATTTAGAAGACTGTGTACCATAGTGACAGGCTGTCAGCCTGTCGGCTAAAATTGCAATACCTACACAATCTCCCAAATCCCTTAGTTGCTTCCTACGACATTAACGGGAAAGATATGGGGTAATGGTATTCTTACATACACTTCACCTACTAAAACTTGATTTAAATAATTTAATTTAGGCATACCTACTGGATTTCAGGCAAGTGATTTGAAGTCTTCAACGTCTATTTCGACCTCGATTGTGACGGCGCCGTCAACAACATATCCATCTGAAGGGTTTCCCAATGTTGTCCATGACAATGCATCATTAGTAAACCGATAATAATATTTTATGCCAGGCCTAAAATAATACGTTGTAATAATTATTATATCTATTATACATTTTTTGTATTATAAATCAGAGTATAAATCACAAAATAATTATTTTGTTATACTATATTTATTATTTGTTTTTTGAAAATTTTTCCTTCTATTATTATTATCCTACTAATCCTACTAATATTATAAAGGCGGATGTTTGTGTGTGTGTTTGTTACGACATCACGCAAAAACGGCTGATTAGATTGACATGAAACTTTGCAGAAATATAAAAGGGCATCTGGAATAACACATAGGATACTTTTTACCACGGAAAAATGTCTCATTCCCACGGGATCACGCATTTTCCAATATTTTTGAAATAGGTGGCGTGACTGAGCCGATTCGCGTTATAACGTTTTCGCCGAAAACTAACAGCGACATCTCTTGGCGAATAACGCTTTTTTTCCGCGGAATAATAGGTTGCAGCGGGTGAAACCGCTGACGGGCAGCTAGTATTTTTATATATAAATAATAATAATTATATAATTATCGTATATATAACATAATAATTATTTTGTGATTTATACTCTGATGAAAGATACTTTTTAAGTGCATTAACCGCTCGCAACCCGGTGGCTCCCAAGAGAGCCATCGATTTTGAACCCTACTTAGAGTTCAAAACCTATAAAAAACAAAACATAAGCCGGGTTGCGAAGGGTTAAATAACTTTGTTCATGATTGCTAATTAACAATGTGCTTACCCCTGTCCCAATTCACACTTTGCAGTTTTTAGTGCTTTGTATGTTTGATTGCTACGCTGTGCCTTTACTGATATAGTTGCTTTACAAGACCAATTAATAGCGTCCCAATTACATTCCACATCGATTCTCTCTTTCGTAATTTCTAGTCTCCATGGAAGTGTTTTTATATAAATTGTATCTGATTTCGTAAAGTCGTTAGGTATTGAAGCAGATAGGTATGGTACTTTCATTTTTATAACATTCTTGATCTATAACAAACCAACTTATAGATGTAACTACATAAATTAATAAATCAAATACGTTACAAATACAAACACACTTTATCAGTAGGCGGTTGAAAAACTGACACCAGGGTTCATCGGGTCGTTGAACGACTCGGTGTCCCACACGAAGAGGGAGAGTGAAGAAGAAGAAGACTATCAATAAACAGTATATATTGTTTACATGTTCTTTTCGAGAGGACACTGAGGCAACGAACGTTCCGATGCACTCTGATGTGATAGTTCAAAATGGTTGGTTCATCCCAACCACTGCGCACACTGATAAGTTCAGACAACATGCCAAAGAAAATTTTGACGAAAAATTGGCCGGGCGTCAGCGAGACCTATCTTTCAATAAGGGTCATACCTTTCGTATCTCTCTGGACGTTGTGAAACCGGGCGGCATAGCCAAATGTGACTTATTAGAAAGTAAATTAAACGATATTGCCAATAATTCTGACTGGGAGAGCAGATGAGACATGTCATATTGAGTAAAGTCGTCAGGATCCATGGCAAGGAATCGTATCTGCTGTAAAAGGGGTCGGAGAAGCAAGCGTGCATCTACTGTTTCAATCGGCAGATCTTCATCTTTGTTTTGTTCATCCTCCTTCAACTGGTTTGCTGTTTTTGGTTGCTGCCCTTCGCTTTTCGCCTGTTTTTGCTGTGCCCAGCGATCAGCCGCCTGAAGGAGTTCTATTTCTGAGTTGATATTTATTTATTTATTTATTTAACTGTTTATTGCACACAAGATAGAACACAGGACAATTACATTATGAAAAACAACACAACAGGTACTGCTTATTTCTAAAAAGAAATCTCTTCCAGCAGTCCTACGGTAGAGTGATAGCATAAGGTGAGGCTGATAAATCGTGCACAATTTTTAATAAATGAACTATCAAAACAAAATAATACTATAATATGAAATATACATAAATATATTAAAATACGTATAATATTACATAAATAAAATATATACCTAATATATATAATTATATCGTATATATATATAAACCTACTTATATACAAACTATTTACACAGTGAAAGATAATGCTCTTTTACTCTCTTCTTGAACACTGAGAGGGAAGGGCTGTCACGCACTGTGTGCGGGAGGGAGTTCCACAATCTGGCTGCATGTACAGTGAAAGAATAACTGTAGAAGTCGGAGCGGTGGATAGGGATAGAAAGAATGGACCTTATATGGGAGCGACAAGGCCTGTCTTGGGGCCGAGAGAAATGGAAACGTTCCTTAAGATAAGAAGGAGAAGAAGGGCTGTGAAGAACGTTGTAAAGACAAGAAAGTACATGGGCATTTCTGCGAAGTCTGACAGGAAGCCACTTGAGTTGCGAACGAAACTGCGAGACGTGATCATACTTGCGTAAACCGAAGACAAATCTAATGCAAAGATTTTGGAGACGCTCGAGTTTGTTCAACAACTCTTCAGTGGCATCCAGATGAGGTTGTGCAAAGAGCTTCATCAGCGTTTCAATACGCGGACTTAGCCCTGGCGATTTGCCTATTTCCTGAAGAATGGTTGACGTCTGCTGTTGCATTAACTGTTAGAAAGGTTTTTTATTAATAAGAATGCCGGCAAAGGTGTCAGTCAGGTCATGTGAATAAGTAAGTAAGTACATCGCGTGCAACGCGCTAGTTAGATATTTGGACAAAATTTTACTTACTTCCATACACTTCTGCATGAGTTCGTTCTCTCCAAACAACTGAGCGAATTCGTAGATCCGTAAGGCGATCCCTGCCGAAACGTTGTTCAACAAGTACTCTTTGCACACTGCAACTAGGTGGGAAATAAGTAGAAAATGCGCTGCTCTGTACAAATTGCAGGCATCGTTGCAGGAGCTTAAGACGATATTGTCCGTGTATATGTACCTGGAACATTAGGTACAATATAGGTAGGTAGGTACTTAATTACTTGTTACCTACACAAGATATTCTCATTGACGTCAATTTGAGACGTTAATAATAAGAAACACAGGATAAAAAGATGCCCAGAGTTCGAACATCAATATTACCAATTTGTATTTAGTTTCAAAATATTTTTTTTTTAAAGATTTACCTCCTGAGCTGTAGAAGAAAAGCAGTGACAATGCAGTCTAAGTTAACAAAACAAACAGTGGACTGTTGTGGCTGTAGTAAAAAATATCGAAACATTAAAATCTGATAACAAAATTCATATGATTCTGAGCCAATTCTAATCCAAGAAATATGACGTTCGTGGCAACCAACTTCTTAGTTACCTTGACTTCCCCTGAGATTCCGGTTATTTCCAGTCAAAGTCAGTGAGCGTCAAAATCGTCGCTAGAACTGAGGCACCTGTAATCTGTATCTAGGCGCCCCGCGCGCCGTTTCCCTAATTTGTGGTAGAAGTATCAAAACGATACTTACTTTAGGAGCAGCTGCGCAATCTCTGGCTCCACATCAGGTAGGGGCAGTGGCTGGTCGGGTGGCGTAGGCAGGGGGCCGTACATCATTGATGCGAGCACTGGCGATGCACTGGCCAGCAGCACGCGGTGCGCCGGCACGCGTACCGCCGCTGCACCCACTGAACCTTAAGGGAAAATTTTCATGTTAACGCGATTTTTAGGGGAAAATATATTAAGAGAATTTTTGAAACAAAGGTTTTTATGTGTGTACAACCCGCGCGAATTAACTCTGCACCTGGCGCCGATGATGTCAGGGTCATTACGGTGCGCAGGAAAGGTGAAAGTTTACTGACTATTGATTGAAACTGAACAATAAAAAAATTGTTCAGTTTTGATTGATAGTTGGTAAACTTTCACTTTTTTTGCGCACCGTAATGACTTTGTCGTCATCGGCGCCAGGTGCAGAGTTAATTCGCGCGGGTTGTAGGTATAGGAACGGTTTTTCTAATGAATGACACATAAAATATGATTTAAATAAAACATAGGTACCACTGAAGGCTTAGAAGAAACCGTTACTATGGATGCATTCCAAGAATTTAAGAAATTATAGGAAATCGACTTCAGTGGTTTTCTTACGCATAATAATTTGATCCTAACCAAATTTGTGTTTTATTGATATCTATATATAATTTTAAAATATGTTTTAGGGTATTTTTTTAAAAAGTGCCAAGTTTAGGGGAATTTCACGAGGAGTTACGGGAAATTAAATATCAGAGGGTGGCAGCACTCACCTACGGCCAGCTCGCAGTCGGTCCACAGCCCTCGCTCCAAAATTGTCGTGAGCCGCGTGCGCACCTCGCCGCACTCACTCTGCCACGTATCTACATTCATACTCTCAGCCGTACTCATACTCGTTGTTTCACGTTGCTTTCTGTAAGTTTTGTGAGCATTTTGCTTATACTCATCATAATAGCTGTGCAAATGCGCTTAGGGTATCAGTCTAGTACTGAAATGTAATGCATCTATAAGGCAAAAATTATTGATACCTGTTGTATTTACCTAATAAAATAAATAAAGGCGTCTTGCGCGTTTTTTTCCAAACATTGGATGTAAACAATGTCAATGTCTTCCCGAAAAATATATGACTTACCTAACTCATCTAATAATAGTAGTTTATGCAACTGCCTAATAATGAGAGGCTTTAGGATGAGAGTGTCTGATGACGAGGCGCAGCCGAGTGTGATAATAGTTTGACACGAGCATTCTAAAGCCTAATTATTTGCAGTTGCATACACTATTTTATCTACACTCTACAAGAAAAACTATGAAAAATAATTCAAACCTCCGCACTGCACTATGGCGATTGCAAGCCTATCTACTGAACCACCAACTGAACGACTTTTGTACATAAGTAACTTTTTAAATAAACGTTAAAATGGAGGCTCAAAAAAACTGAACAACTTTTAAAATTAAATAGCATTTATCGGTGAATTTTAATTCGAAAAATGATTTGAAGCAAAGATTTAATAATAAATAAGTCCTCATAATTTCAAATGTCGTCCCGCCGCGGGTGACACTTGTTTTTTTTTTTCATTCGACTTACTGATGGTCTGTGTCAAATTGGAACAGATTACAATTTGGTACGCGGGTCAATTCGTTTAATTTTTTTTCAAATACTAGAAATCGAGTTACTTTATGTAGCTGCCAGTAGTATGAAAGTTTTTTTTTAAAGGCTGTTTATTCGTAATGCAGTTCATTACATTCGTACTTTCGATTCTGTAAAACGAATATTACGAACTGAGTGTTAATAAAAATAATTATAACTCATACAAATAGACATAATGTCTTCTCTGAAAATATATGACTTGCCTAACTCATGTAATAAACAATTATAACTTATACAAATTTAATATACAAACATTTATAATAATTTCTATTATTATTTATAATAATAAAATATAAAATAATGTTCTATTAATAATAATGTTTTATAATTGTAAGTCCCTTACAGTTCGGCTTTCCAGGATCTGCCGCCTCGAGACAAGACCCTCACTCAAGGTTATTTGCTCTTTTCTTTTTCGCTCCTTTTTAAGAAGGTATTACTCTACCATACCAGCATTATTATTTTTATAATTATATATTATATAACTATTTTTATAATTATATATTATATAACTATTTTTATAATTATATAACTATTATTTTTATTTACTTTTTTTGCCATTCAAAAGTAATTAAATTGTTATAATAATATTGTAATAGTAAATACTGCAATTTTGATAATTTTGTTATAATTTGTGTGTGACTTTTCTTATGACTTATGACTTTGCCGTGTGATGCCGGCCTAGAAAAGCATCACCCCAATTCTACGAGTGGGTGTTGTAAAAAGCCACTAAGGGATTATTATCCAGGGAATGGGCAGCAGCGTTCCAAGCGTGGTGAGTATGTTTCTTATGACTTATTGTTTATTATTATTATTTAAAAATTACTCATAAAATCAGTGTATTGTTGTAGGTGTTAATCTGTGTAACCTGCGAGTACCTATTTTAAAAAAATTTCAATAACAATTTATTTTCCATTGCTCTCTGAAAACAATGGGGTTTTGTATCAACATTTAATTAACAGGTTTTTCAGGATTACAAAGTTAATTTTGATTGCTGGTTTGTTTGCAGCTGTATGGTCACCAACCGCAAACTAAAAATATTTTATTCCTTTTATGACTTTAGTGGTACAGTGTCCATTATAGTTTTCATGGAAACTACAGATTGAGAACTATAATTCCATATTTTTTTCAAATTTTTAGATTTTATACTTGAGGAGCTGGAACAACTCTTAAACATTACAACTCTTAAACATCCTTTTCAGAAGCAAATATCTCAAGACACACTTTAGTCACATTGAGAAACATTTTAGTGATTATGATTTAAAGAGTTTTAAAAGACCTATGCAATGATATCTTACTCAATAAATAATACAGGACACAAATATTTTTGCTCTCCATTCACTTGTAAGGGAGGGGGTCCAAAAAATATTTCATACCTATCATTTTTTTCTCAATGTTTCTAATTTTGCGTCAACACGATCTATCTTTACACCAAAGGAGAATGCCCATTTCTGGTCTAAGAAATTGTCTCGCCTCAAAATGAAAATTAAAGCAATATGTAATATCCCTCATTCTAATGCAGAATAGCTACGGCAATTGTTGTACAAAACAGGGAAACTTACTTAATTTTTAAAGGTCATTCTACCGTTAGGTATTTTAACCAAAGATTTTACTGGGGTGTGAACCTTTTTTGCTCTGTTTGCTTCAGTATAGCTAACGATAACGATTTTAGAACGAAATACTCGATATACAGCCAAACTTCAGCACTTTTGTCTCTTCCGATGCCCAACTTTAACATTCAATAACTTCAGAACTCCTATCATAATTAAATTATTTTCAGTTACAAAATGTTAAGCAATAATTAGACTTTATGATTATTTAACTTTCGCATTGACGCGAGGCCTGCAAGTAGTGAGGCAAGCAATAGACGAACATCCCTAATAGAGTGTGCATGATTCTTTGATGTCGATAGCTCAAAAACTGTCGAAGTTATGTATGAGTGCGCAACATGCAGACAGACAGAATTGACGAAATGATAAGTGTTTCTAGTAGACTAAGAAACCCTAAAGACGGCTTATATTAGGTATATTTTCGAAATTATACAGTCGGTCATTCATGTAGGTGCCAGGCCCCTGGTGCCTGCTTAGGTACCTTCCTACTGCTTCCTACTTACCTTTCATTATGTTCAACTTCTTCCAGCCCGGTTATAGGTACCTACCTAACCTAAAACCATAAAACACTGCTCCGTATTTGTGTGATAAACACCTTACACCACAAACTACACGAAACACGGCTATCAAAGCAAACCCGTAACGAAGTAAATTAAATTACTTTCTTTATTAGTTACATTACAATACGAAAACCGAAAAGGGGAAGTCCGAAACAACGGTCAACCCAGTGTTGCCAGCTCTTGATTTCAAAATAATCGGATTTTGTTATATAATATATAGGAAGGATGCAATTTTTATTAGTGGCGGGTCCGTTAAGGGTGTGCTCTGTCAATGAAACTGAACAACTTTCCCCAAGGAACATAGGTCGAAATACGAAATAAAATTTTGGTCTTCCCATAAGTGTTGGCCGGCCGGCCGGGTCAATTTGTATGGAAGGGCCAAATTTTTTTTCATATTTCGGCCTATGTTCCTTGGGGAAAGTTGTTCAGTTTCATTGACAGAACACACCCTTAACGGATCCGCCACTAATAAAATTACACCCTATAGTAGGTATTCATCCCAGCGGTGGCTAGCCCACAGATTACACCCAACTGTTTATGATTTAATAGCGTTTCCATAAAATTAAGTTCTTTTTTTGTCAAAACCGGCAGATGACAAAAAACAGGCGACCGACACTTGTCCAAGATTACCCTATCGTCGCTCCGTTGACAACCTGCCGTTGACAGAGTCATCTTAGTTCAAACTTTTGATCAAAAACCTAGGTTACATAAGGTTTGTGATAAAATAAACAGCGTTCAATCAAAAACCTAGGTCTAGGTTTCTGACTGCTGCCGAATGTGCCCTTCCCATTCACCCGTCTTAGCATTAGCAAGCAACAATGGTTAAGATTTCAAAAATATTGTACCTACAATATCAAAAAATATCGTACGGTTAAGTGAAATTCAGAATAGGTAAGCCTTTCCGGGGCTATTGATTGGATTTTGCGTATGTATGGGTTTGCTGTCCCTAGTCGAATCTCGCCAAAACCCATACGAAAGGCTTTTTAAAGCGCTATTGTAAGGCTATCAAAATCCTTGCGAAACCCCTTCAAACCAGTAACCATATTGAAAGGGTTACCATTTCGGCTTTCACATAAATTTAATACCTAAAGTCTGACTTACACGGACTATTATTGCTCGCGCACCACAAGACGGCGAGCTGGTTCGTCAAAGCTCCGAAGTTGCCGCGAAGCCGCATTTTGCTCAACTTGCGAATGATTTCATTGTAGTGCGTGCGCGCGAAACCCCTATGAAGTGCTTTTTAAAGGGTTTTAGCAAAGGGTTCCCTTTCGATAAACTTAAAGCAAATGAATGGGTTATCAGTTGAAGTGGGAAGTCGTTTAACTTGGAGTGTTGAATCATGGGGTTTAAAAATTAAGCGCTTCGTCGATAAAGCGCTTAGCTTGGTGAAATTATCGTAAAATATCATCATCTTCATGCCCCTATCCCAATCTCTTGGGGTCGGCGCAACACGTTTTGTTGAACACAAAATCGTGTTGCAAAGGATTTGGCTTAATTTTACGACCGGCCGCCTACTAGACGTCAACCCTCCTTGGGAATGCTCTTGTGGTGGATTAACCGCCACCATACGGTTGGCCCTGGCTGTTTGGGTCGGGTTTATGCCTCGATCGCCTCTTACGACCCCCACGGGAAGAGAGGGGTGGTGCTATTCTACTCTGCCGGCACCACTCGTAAAATAATACTTGATTATTTTTTTATCGTATTGGACCTTATATTGTTGTACAAATACGATAATTATCGTTCGGTTGGCAGCACTAAATCAACCAACACAACATTTTTTTTAAAGGGTTTCTAGCCTGGATACGAGTCTTTTTGGCCAACAAACAATAGCACAGATAATATAATAACTAACGTACAACAAACGTACAACAATGGGCAACTTTGAATTTGTTCGTTAATCTTCAAGTAGATGGCGCTGATGGCGAATCATGGAAATGCTCAGAAGCGATTTCCCTTAATTAGGGGTAATATTTTTTCATGAAATAATATGTATAATTTTCGTATTTTGTAGAAATTACATAATTTAAGAAAAACAAACCATAATTTACAAAACCGCTTAATTTCCGTGCCTCATATCGTGTGATATCGAGGATATACGCCAAATCTATACTTTACAAGGACTTACAGTTTAGAAAACAGCAACATCATATTTCGTATAGGTAATCTGTAATGTCATGGTGGTAAATTTGACATTTGGCAGCTGATCCCTTTATTTTAGCAGCGCCATCTTAGTTCGGACTCGTGTAGCTGTCAGTCCAAAAAATCCCCATAGGTATGCAAAGCAGGGCTGCCGGCACTTGACCACGAAAAGATCCGAATACAATTTGTATAAAGTACCTACCTGCTTTGTGCATCCGAAACCTAGTCCAACAGAATCCAATTTTGCCACGTAATTTTGCCATCCATTCCGTGGATTTTGCCCAGTATTTTACAAAGGTTTTTTAGGGTTTCGTAGTCTACTAGAAACCCTTTTAGTTTCATCATGTCTGTCTGTCTGTCTGTCGGTCTGTCTGTCTGTCTGTCTGTCTGTATGCCGCGCCCTCATATCTTCGTCAGTTTTAGAGCTATCGACATCAAATTTGGTGAGAAGATAGATCGTGTTGACTCAAATATAGAAATGTTAAGAAAAAAATATTTTAAATGTTTTTTGGACCCCCTCCCATACAAGTGAAAGGGGGGTAAAATTTTTTTTTCTTCTTTAATATTGAGTAGGGTATCGTTGAATAGGCCTTTTAAAACTAAGGTGAGGTTTCTTTGAAACAAAGTCACTAAAATGTTTCTGTCACGAGATTTTTGCTTTTAAAAAGGGCATTTTTGACCCATTGTTTGTTCCAGCTGTAACTTCTAAAGTATAAACGCTAAAAATTTGAAATAACTATGGAATCTGAAGTTACAATGAAAACTATAACGAATATTGTACCCTTAAAGGTTTCAGAAAAAATTGAGGTTGCGGTTGGTCATCATACTGCTGCTAACAAACCAGCAACAAAATTAAGTTTGCAATGCTGAAAAACCTGATATTTAAACGTTGACTACGAAACCCTATTTGTGGGCGTGTCTGAAACGCTCTTGGCCGGTTTTTGTTTGTTTTCTTTTGTTTTTCCTTGTGTTTAAGACTAACAATAGGTAGGTACCTTAATTTCACTTTTAATCTATAAATCATAAGTATTTAAGATACCTAAATGAATAACAATCCGCGAAGGATTTAATCACACTGCAAAAGATCCGAAATCGCATCCAAAGATACGTGCCGGCAGCACTCTCTCTCTCTCTTCGTGTGGGTGTGACACCGAGTCGTTCAAAGACCCGATGAAGTTCTGCCAGTAAAAGTATATACTTACCTACTCATAATACTGGATGGAATAATCTACTTTATGTGAGTGTGAGTGGATGAGCCCTATTATCATTTTATGACACTGACATGGTCGTGTAACAACCGCAGTCATAGTTGGGTAATATGTTATCTTAAGCAGCAACTCGGACAGACCGACGGCTTGACGTACTACTCTATGAAGCACGAAACCATACTGGACCAAATATCTACTTTGTGATTGTGAGTGCTCCTTCGCGAATCGGACCCGGAACCTTAGTATTGTACCTAACGGAATCTAAAATCACTTGAGAGGTTTAAGGGTTTTATTCACCAAAGTACTAAGTACTTTACCAATTTTACTACTACCATATTTAAGTACTTCACCAACCAAAGTACCTATATCCAGCTACATAATTAAATAAATAAAACAACAAGAGTTCAGCATAATATTCTTCAAGCTTTATTTTCAAATTACATATTTAACATTTATAATCGAAGCGCACGACAGTGCGCCGGCCAAGTTCTAGATAGGTACAGGCCGCGCGCGCACTGTGCACTATTTACCCGAACCGCTTCGAAACACTTTTAATCCCCTGTATTTATGTATCTAATGTACAGATCTGAATGAAACATAATGAGATCATACCAAAACCAAGTTTCATCATTGTAGCTATTATATAAAAAAGTTATAGAATTTTCCCGACGTAAATTATGAATATTGATACACTAAAACACTCATGTAGGGGAGAGCGGGGTTCAAAGTGCCGATTTTGAAACAACCTTCAAATTTAGTCCCTTAATTACGTTAAATATGAACTTGTTATATACTGTTGAAATCAGTCAAGATTCTAGTTTTAAGTAAGCCAATCAGTTTTGGCGTGGGACAAGGACTTAAGTTTTTACAGATGTTTTTGTAACAAAAATCGGAAAGGAACTTTTCGGCCCGACTCGGGGTAATTTGTTCCGACCTTGAGGTCGGTTGTTCCTTTACAATTTTCCCCCATTTCCCAAAGGAAAACTGGAAGTTTCTTAAATTAAAATTATTGTTTCATAAATATATTAAATGTATACATTGGTTAAAATCATTATTTTTAAGTATTACAAGTTTTATTATAAAACTTCAAAAATGTGACAGCGAACTAGTAATTTTTTTCCTCGCTAATAATCAATGTCATGTAATGCACCTACTGAAATCTGGCAAACAATGGCAAATAGCAACACTGGCAAGCTTAGTTGCCGGGGCGAATGCATTTTCTTGCTGCAGCGATGCAAATTGATGCAGCCGCAGCATTATCCGGCTCGCAAGCAAGCTTAGTTGCCAGGACGAAAGCATTTGCTTGCTGCAGCGCTGCAAGCTGATGCACTTGCAGTTGCAGCACTATCCGGCTCGCGAGCAAGCTTAGTTACCAAGAAGAATGCATTTGCTTGCTGCAGCGCTGCAAGCTGATGCACTTGCAGCACTATCCGGCTCGCAAGCAAGCTTAGTTACCAGGAAGAATGCATTTGTTTGCTGCAGCGCTGCAAGCTGATGCAATCGCAGCACTATTCGGCTCGCAAGCAAGCTTAGCTGCCGGGACAAAAATATTAGCTTGCTGCAGCGCTATAAATTGATGCACACACGGCACTATCCGGCTCGCAAACAAGCTTAGTTGCCAATACGAAAGCATTTGCTTGCTGTAGCGCTGCAAACTGATTTACCCGCAGCACTATCCGGCTCGCAAGCAAGCTTAGTTTCCGGGATGAAAGCATTTGCTTGCTGCAGCGGTGCAAGCCGAAGTACCCACAGCACTATCCAGTTCGCAAGCAAGATTAGTTACCAGGCAGAATACATTTGCTTGCTGCAGCGCTGCAAGCGGATGCTCCCGCAGCACTATCCGGTTCGCGATCAAGCTTGCAGCAAGCTTAGTTGCCAGAGCAAATGAATTTGATGCACCCGCCGCACGATTTGGTTGGCAAGCAAGCACTTTTGGTTATTTCCGTATGTTTTCTAAGACAAAATACTAAGCAAAATGTGTAACATGATGCTCAGGGGCTAGTTGTTCCGCGGAACAACCCGCCCCGAAAAAAAGGAACTTGTTACCCCGCTGACCCACTTTTCATTCTAACCTAATTTTAATTAAAAGTAGTTTCAATTTATGACAAAATGATAGTGTCAAATAAACGTTAATATGTTCTCTACCGTTTAGTATAATTGCTGAAGTGATAACTGTAGATTTGTTTGGTTTGGACCAAAAAGTGTTGGGACAAAAATATTTACTAACGTGTAAGTTTCAACACCACTACCAAATACTCGCTCAGGAAGCGCCGCGAGGATAACTGAAATGATGGACAAGGAAGCGCATTGACTCAACATTTTACGTCACATTTCAAGCATACTGCTATCTCTTTCTGTTTTGATGCTATTTCCATCGGAACAACTTACCCCCGGCACTTTGAACCCCGCCCTCCCCTACCTAAGACATGCTCCACTTGTGAATAGATGGGATGAACGAACTTTGTCGCTTTACAGTACATGGCCACAAAGTAAGTATTGGCTGGCACCAATCCAGAGAGCCGGCTATATGGAAGTGCCAATATTTTTGTATAGTAAGTATATTGTAGGAATTGTACGATTAATATAATGTAAGTTATGTACCTAGCTATGTTTGATGCACGTACGGCATATTAAAAGTAACAATAGAGTGTAGAATGATCGGAACAGGAGGCGAGCAGTCCTTCAGTAAATTCTCTATTTTGTGACATGGCGCATGGTCTGGTGACCAATAGTGACCATGCATCAATGAGATGAGTCCATTCGATGCACAGTCGATTCATTAATGCTATAAAGCTTAACAGTAAAATCCCTCATACAACAGACTACCATCAGACGCAAGACGGAAGAAAGTCCCATGACAATGGAGACGAGAACTCAGGGTACCTACATGGTAAATACCATTATTTCTAAAGTTACATTTAATTAAGTACAAATAGTTTAAGGGCGATTTTTACTTACAAAACTGAACAACTTTTATTAGAAACTTTTCTTCAAAATATGAAAATGAAATTTAACTTAGGACTTCCCATACAAACATGTTGAAAAAATTCGTTACTTATTATTGGAGGCACAAATATATATTTTTTTCATAATTCGATGAAAAGTTTAAATATTAAATTTAACCCTATAATACCTATACATCGTGTATGATGGCATTAACGTCAAAGACTAGGTAGAAGTAAATTAAGATATCAACTTTACTTTGGACCTCGCGACACTTCTACCTTACGTGGATCTCTAGACGTGGTAAATCCTGCAGGCATTGGTAACACTGATTGTCTTGAGAGCAAATTATACGATATTGCCAACAAGTCTGAAGTAGAAAGTAAATGAGTCATGTCGTACTGAACAAAATCATCGGGATCAATTGTGAGGAATCGAATCTTCTGTAGAACAGGCCGCAGCATCAAGCGTGCTTTATCATTAAGCCGCGAATCTTTGGCTGTGTTTTGAGCATCCTCAACCTCATCCAGCTGATATGTCTTTGCTTGCTGTTTCTGTCGCGCCCAGCGATCAACTGCCCGTATTAAATCAATCTCAGAGTCGACATTCAAATCAGGTTGCACGAAAAGCTTCATCAGTGTTTCAATCTTCGGACTTTCTGGCGACTTGCCTACTCGCTCAAGAATTGATGGCGTCTCCTTTTGCATTACCTGTGAAAAATACAGAAGTTGAAGTCGACAGGCGTGTTGCAGTTACAGGATGTTTCAGCCAGACAAGGTTTCAGCTAATATAGGTATGTTATTAAAAAAAAACCATGAGTGAGTCCCAATATCAACCAATCATGAGTCCCAATCTACTCATGATCATGACATGACAAGACATTATATCGCGTGCAACGCGCTGGGCTTGTGTTCGTTTATCATACCATGAAGGAAAAGTTTTATAATCCTTGGTCATACTTACTTTCATACACTTCTGCATGAGATCCTTCTCGTCATACGACTCCGCGAACTCGTAAATCCGTAAGACTGTCTCCGCCGAAATACTGTTCACCAAGTAAGCTTTGCACGCTGCCTTTAGGTGAAACATCAGGAGATAATGCGCTGCTCTGTACAAATTGCAGGCATCGTTGTAGGAGTTCAAGACGATATTGTCCGTGTAAATGTACCTGGAACATTAAAATCAAAACATAGTTTAAAATTAAGTTACTTTTTATGTTTCTCCCTCGGTAGGACTGCCTGTCGTGGAATTTGCTTACTCCTCTATAACTACACAACGGATTTTGATTCCTTTTATTTTATAATACTAAGAAAGGTGCATAATTCATGCCGGGAAAATGTCTTACTCCCACGGAAAAACGATTAGAAGCGGGTGTAACCGCTGAGCGGGCCGCTAGTTTACACAATAGGTATGACGTATAATTATCATTAATGTTACTAAGAGAAGTGAACAAAGGATCAATGGATGCCCAGAGTTCGATATGAACCTCAGCAGTCCAGGCTCTGGTAGCGATGCTATGAACTTGAATTCACATTTTAGTTATCAATACATAATATAAAATGAAGTCCCTCTTTGCGTTTCTCTGTCTGTCTGTCTGTCGTGGAATTTAGGTAAGCAACAGATTTAGGCGCGGTTTTTAGGGTTTCGTAGTCTACTAGAAACCCTTACGTCTGTCTGTATGCCGCGCCCTCATAACTCCGTCAGTTTTAGAGCTATCGATATCAAATTTGGTGTGAAGATAGATCATGTTGACCCAAGTTTAGCAATGTTGAGAAAAAAATATTTTAAATGTTTTTCGGACCCCATCCCGTCCCATAAAAGTGAAAGGGGGGCAAAAAAAAAAATTTCTCCTGTAGTATTAAGTAGGGTATCGTTGAATAGGTCTTTTAAAACTATGGGAAGGTTTCTTTGAAACAACGTCACTAAAATGTTTCTGTCTCGAGATATTTGCTTTGAAAAGGGGCGTTTTCGAGCCATAATTTGTTCCAGCTGTAATTCCTAAAGTATAAACGCTAAAAATTTGAAAAAAATATGGAATATAGGTACTTCTCAATCTGAATTGCGGAAAATGGCCCGTTTAACCATTACCATTACCAACTCTATTTGTGGGCGTGTCTGACACGCTCTTGACTGTTTTTTTTTTTGTAATAGATAGTGATTAAAGAGAAAGGTTTATATTACTAACCCATATCGGAAAAAAGACTTTTCTCTGCGGGAAAAATGAGTTGCAGCGGGTGAAACCGCAAAAGGGCCGCCGGTTCTGTATATTTAGCTCCTGCGATGCAGAAGAAAAGTGACAAGAATAAAATTAATTACTAACTTGAGGAGCACAGGCGCAATCTCTGGCTCAATAAATTCCAGGCGTAGTGTTTGGTCGGATGGCATAGGCAGCGGACCGAAAAACATGTTGGACAGCACAGGAGACGCGCTCGCAAGTAGCAGGCGGTGCGCCGGCACGCGTACCGCCGCTGCACCCACTGACAGCTCGCAGTCCGTCCACAGCCCTCGCTCCAAAATTGACGCGAGCCGCATGCGCACCCCGCCGGACCCACCCTGCCATTTGTTTTTATTTTCCATTATCTTCGTTGTGTATCTTCAAAACTTGTCAACTGAAATACAAGAATGACTCATAAAATAAATGATATTTTTAATAATAATAACAGTTGCAGCACATCCCTAAACTGTCTTGACTTGAAACTGTTTTGTATCGAGTGTATAGGTAAATTATGGTCACCCTAATACGATTACCACGTTGCCGTTTGAGCAATGTACATTTAAAAGACATATTTCCGACGAAAAATATACCTACCTAAGTACCTACTACATTTGTTTAAATAATACGGAATTGACATGAACCAAAACTTGTGTATGATTTGAATGATTTGATATCCCACCAAAAATGTAAACGTGACAATTGGCCAAGTTCAATCATTAACAAAAAAATGGGTTAAATGGGTGCCAAGATCAGTCGACAATCCTGACTTTACTCATAAGGCCGCCAATTGTAGAATTGTCTAATTTTACTTTTGTTATATCTAAGTTTTTCTTTTGCGCAATAAATTAGGTATTGTATTGTATAAAGTCGTCAAACATTGTGTTGGTAAATAAAAAAACAACTAAAATATAGATAGAGCATCTCAAAATTCAGCTTGACTCCGTTTAACAGGACCACAAATAGGTATTGATTAGAGTAGAAGCTAAAGAATAACATTCAAACTGCAGATAAAATAAAGATGATAAATTGTTTAATATCAAAGTACCTACCTATGTCAAAACTTGAAGATTAGAAGTTGTATGCTTTATTTTACTATATAGGGTGTAATTTTATTAGTGGCGAATCCGTTAAGGGTGTGTTCTGTCAATGAAACTGAACAACTTCCCCCAAGGAACATAGGTCGAAAAAAAATTTTGGTCTTTCCATACTAAGTGTGTTGGCCGGCCGGGTCAATTTGTATGGGAGGGCCAATTTTTTTTCATATTTCGATCTATGTTCCTTGGGGAAAGTTGTTCAGTTTCATTGACAGAACACACCCTTAACGGATCCGCTACTAATAATTGACGTATTCGAAAAAGGTAGCATAGCGGGACTGGTAGCATACCGGTCCTAAGGGTAAAATTACACCCTATATAAGTAGGTCCAATGTTAAACGACTTTATGAACGGGATTGTTGACTGCACTTAGCACCTATTTAGTCAAATATTGGACTTGACTGACTTCAAATTTCCAAATTAATATTTTCGATGGGATAAACTTGACCGTTTAAAAAAAACACTATTAGAAAGCGCAAAACATTTGGGCACCCAGCCATGGTCATGAGTAACATATTCTACTTATTAAATGAAAATTATGTAAATATAAATTAAAATATTAATAAAATTACCTACCTGGATAAGTATTATTTCCGGCCTCTCGCCTTAACAGTAGGTAGGTATCTCAACAATTTAAAACGCTGATTGATTTTAGTCTTCTTTGACTTACCTAGAAACGTTTATTCAATGTCTAACGTTTTCCTAGTTATTGTACCTAAAAAGTGGCTTTTCTGCAGGTAGGCAACAGTGACTCGGATTTTTTCGATTATCTAATACATTTTTAAGTATCAAACTAGAATTCATACCCAGGGTATTCATAGGTAGGTACTATTGATATGCCTGTTTCTTTTCACGCACGAGCACGACATTTACGTCACCAGGATTTTTTTCTTGAATGAATTAATTGAGTTACTATGTACGGTACATACCTGTCTACACTGAGGCAAATGATTCCAACAGTTTAAACGTAAGGATGATAGATATGGTTGTCCTTTAACGAAATATAAGCGTGAGTACCCGCCTGACTCACTGATTCCTACCTGCCTGACCTACCTACTTACCGTTTTGGGATATTTAAAGGGTTCCTTGTTCGAATCATCCCCATGCAAGTCATTGCAGGTAGGTATGTTACCTATGGGTATCATCAATATAAAAGGTACCTACATGCTACGGAACTCTCGGTGAGCAACCCCGACTTGTACTTGTCGGGTTTATGTTTTTAAATCTGGGCAGGTACACACATGTTGGTTATTAATTTACTGAAATTTAATTACTGTATTTTTATGAAAATCTAGTAGGTATAAGCACAGAATACATAATAGTACCTACAGGAACAGAAGACGCACTACGCCATAGCAAATAAAATATAAATCTTTACGCGCGATAATAAAGTACAATTTCCTTGATGTGCTGGTGATAATACCTACTTCTATTTAATTCAAAGATCAACATCCAGCCATCCAAACAATCTTTTCGCTTTAACTCTATCATTAGGGGTCCTTAAAAATGTCGTCTAGTTCCTGACAAAAACCGAAATTGCCTGTTTAGTTAGGAATCCTGTTCATGGGATGACAATTCCGGGACAAAAACCGGCGGCCGTACCAAATTGCTGCCACTAAAAGTATAGAAGTCCTGTTTACACTAACGAGACGACTGCGAGAAGTATAATAACTTAACTGGCTAAAACATAAATTTAAAAATGGAGGCCTCGTTCTCTTGCCTAAAAAGAGCAATACAATGTGCGCGGCCTGTGCACGAACAGAACTTGGCCGGCGCACTCTCGTGCGCTGTAATAGGTAAAGTATCTACCATTATCCGGAAACTATATAGAACTTGAAAAGCTGGTACACTTTTAAAATTCCATTTCGACTTCACATTACCATGACTTTGACAGTTGTCAAAATAGAGCGATTTCATCCGAATAACATTTCAACCTGTTTTTTACCCCTATAGGTTGCCTATAGGAGTAAAACCATAGTAAAACCACAGAATATATAATATAAAACATTAGTAAAGGCGTGAATACGCAGTAGGTACAGTACAGGTATGTGATTTACAAACAACAGAAGAGGCCATTCAGTGACAAGATGTCCCAGTCCCACCCCAAACCACCCGATGTGAATGAACGAATGCAAAATTGCAAAGTGACATCGTGTCGTAACCTGTGTCGTAACATAAAAGTCACCCTCGGCAGTACTGACTGATGCCGAAAGTCACAGGTTCAAATCCTGCCTGCGGTGAAATTGTGGAAGGCGCACACTCCACCAAAAAGACGAAGGGCATAGGACGTAAGAATGACAGTTGACAGACAAGTGATCGTCAGATATTCTTCTTAGTTTTTGACGCTAGCTGTCATAGATGCGACGCTTTGGCGACGCTTGTGTGTGCCTTTGTCAATACTTTTTCGTACATTTTGTATGGAAACGTCGCGATGTCAAACGTCAAGCGTCATGCCCTACGTCCTATGTCCTCTCCATGTCCTCTCTCTCTGTGGAGTTTGGGGCTAAGTTTCCAAAAATTGTTTACCTAACACGAGAAGTGTTTTAAAATTTGGTATTCAAAAGTCACCCTGTTGTCTTGGAACTCAACAGACAGAAAAGGTGAAAATCACACGCACCAGAAAATGTTGCGGTTCGTGACAGCCACCATGCGAATGACAACCTGCCAGAATCACAATTTTGGTATCTGGTTTTAAGCCGTGCAAGCTCCACAGATGAGTCGTGCGTTGTGATTGTGACGCGTGGGATGGCATCTGAGAAACAAGTGATCGGATGTTAGACGTGCGACATCGCGACTCTTGAAACGATTTAGGTTTAGGTCTACATATAAAATGCAAAATAAAATATATGAAACAGAGGACTGAGACAAAGCTACACACGTCACGTGAGACGCGCGTCACATCCATAACCTACATATTTAAGTTCATCTGTGTCCAAAACTGCTAACCTTATTTTTCTGACATATGGCTCGATTTTTATAACTGTGCGCATGGAGCTGTCGCATGATATGTAGGTATGATTTTGACAGTTAAGTGACAGTTCTCCATAGAAATTTTGACAGCTCTATGCGTACAGTTATAAAAATCGATTTATACCACGCCGGTTCCACTTAGGTTTGAATAAGGCCCGAATTTCGTAAACTCCTTTTGTCAACTGGATCCGGCAGAACACCGGATCATCACGGGGTGTGTGTGAGAACCGCAAAACACAGCTAATTACGAGCACCTTTTTAGTGACGTGATGCCGAATTTTGGGTCCTTTTGATTATAGGGTCAAGTGGGGATCCATGACACGCGGGGCACTGTGAAACAGTGGATTTATCTATGTCTCCTTTTATAATTTTAATTATACTTTTTTACTGTAATGTCCGCCTAATTGACTGCCATGTTTGGACTGTTGTCATTTTCGGATTTCATAAATAGTTCCAAAGTAATTCGCAAAAAAATGATTTTAGGTCACTAAAGTAAAACAGAAAATCTTAAATCTTTTCGATATCATTCCTGATGCTGTAGTTCCAGGTAAGAATACTTTTTATCATGTTAATTTGGGTTTATTAGGGAATGATTTTACGTTTCAATATTAACTATAAAAAAAACTATAATTAAGTAATGGCCATTTTATTTTTTACGGATGGTATGGGGCACAATGAAACGGGGCACTATGAAACACGACTTTTTGATACTTATAATATAAAAATTGTAAAAAGTACAAAATGACATGTAGATTTGTACTTTTTCGGAATATTAATCGAAACTATATGTTTTTGGTAATTAGTTAAAGAAAATATTATCAAAAAGACTCAAAATTTACAGCGTGTTCCATTCATTTCACTGTATAACTAACATATTTTGAGAAATATGAAATAAAACAAAAAGAAAATTGATAATATATTTCTTTTCTACATACCATAAGTTGATTATTACGACGTTAATTAAATTTATTAAATATAAGATCAAAGGTTCCTACACAGAAATTGTGCCGTTTCATAGTACCCCATAGTATGTTTCACTGTACCCCAGATACGGGGCACTGTGAAACAAGTTCCCGATCTCACTAAAATGTCATTTATATTTACATTCCAGAAAGTTTTATGGGTTTTTCGTTTTTTTTTATAAGGACAGTTAAATACTGATTATTTTGGCATCAAATTTGATTCGAAACAATGAACGGTTCACGAGATACGAAGCATTTTAACTTTTTTGTTTCATAGTGCCCCACCTTAACGACGAAATGTCCATCCTTCGCGTGGGATTGATGTTGCAGGTATTTTCTGGTTTTTGTCGATGGTCATTTGGGTCCGGAGATAAAACAAACTTCTTGGAATATTCAAGCTATCGTAATGTTGGCCGGATTAATATAATGAGGAACTGTCCTGTCCACAGTTTCTAACCTAGAAGGAGTAGGTACCTAACAAAAAGGGGTACCTACAGGTAACAAAGCGAAAAGAGGTAATTAAAGGCACTCTCGCAAATGGATCGGAATATGAAAAAAAACATAAATTTGCCCTCCCATAGTAGTACATAGATCAATCAGATGATCGGCGATTTTGTACCTATGGGCGGTTTAATTATTTTTCTTCTTTCGACCTATGATTTATAGGAAATGTTATTCAGATTTATGAGTACCTACCTTGACCTCAGCTTGTTATATTGAGTAATGGAGGCATATTTTTTTTAATATCACTGCTACTACAGCCACAGCAGTCCAATACTGGCGCACGTATGGTAAACAAGTAGGTACCTAGTAAGTACCTACTAAACCAACATGCGCTCAACCCGCATACCTAACCTACGTCTGTACTATAATGTACTAGCTTTCTGTCCCGCGGTTTCACCCGCATCTTAGTGATTCTTCTAATTCATTCAGTCAATTTGGGCTTAGTTACTCACCAAGAGATGTCGCTGTTAGTTTCTAAAACGTGAATCGGCTCAGTCGCGCCACCTATTTCAAAAATATTGGAAAATGCGTGATCCCGTAGGAATGAGACATTTTTCCGTGGTAAAAAGTAGCTTATGTGTTATTCTGGATGCTCTTCTATATTTGTGCAAAATTTCATGTCAATCTAATCAGCCGTTTTTGCGTGATGTCGTAACAAACACACACACAAACATCCGCCTTTATAATATTAAGTAGGATAGTAGGATAGGATTCTGTGCCTACGTCTGGAGCCGCTCTTAGAGCTATGGCTAAACCAGCAACAACCATAACAGCCACAACAGTCCAATTGCCTCATTTAACACGCTTGGGAGGCGGATTAGCGAGCGCAGTGCAAGATGTTGCATTTACAGAGAACGCTGCTGCCCATTCCCTGGATAAATGTCCTTAGTCGCTTACGACACCTACGGGTAAAATTGGGGTGATGCTATTCTAATCCGGCATCCCACGGCAAACCAGCAATCTCAGCATATATGCTCGTCATCATCAAATCATCATGCCACGGGACCACAGACGGGACACGATCTCCACATTATTTACTTCCAAGCACTGACCGTGGCAATGCTCGGATATTAAAAGGCAATATCTGTTGGGCATTAATTCGACCGGAGTGGACGGTGGTTGCCAGCTACGTGAAACTAATTTATGCAAACTTTTGTTTAAATTAATTAATCAATCAATATATTTTTAGTCAGTCGCGCGCGTCGTGTCCGTAATAGTCCATATCTACCTGGAAATTTTAAAGACATTGACATAACTTTTTTTTAATAGGTAGCTAAGTTGATATTTTGTCGCATATTCTTCATGAATAGAACGTACGATGACATTCTGTGTAGAAGCAGGCCCAAAGCAGGCCTAATTGGATTTTTCTGTGCCTAAATTTTGAACCAGAGGGCTTAGTGCTAAGTTTAACATTTGACGTTATAGATACCTAGGTACGGCCATAAGGTTCAAATGTACCATATTTGACAGATGTCAAACCCATAGGTACTAAAAGACATGACTATGACACATAGCATTAACATAATTTTGATATCTGTCAAATATGGTCTATTCAAGCGGCCTTACTGTAATCACCTAAATTCAATATGGCTGGTGGTGAGCGATGAGCATGCTTTTGACAGGTTTCACGTTGTGTCCGTAACTAAATAATTTTTACCTACTGTTTATTTGATTTGGTACGAAATAGATTCGTATGGCTATCACCTATATTATGTGTCATTCTTGCTAGGAAACAGAAAATCAATAATAATTTAGAACAAATACATGAACACAAACTAAAGAGAATTTATATAGTAGTGGGCTAGTGGCACAGACTTTCCGTGTAAAGAAACGTTATTTCATTTTAGCCCAACGTCCTCTATGTGATACTTGAGTATGAGTAGGTATCTCAAGAAAGTTCATTCAATTCCCATTCAGAATTAAATGTCAGTGACATGATGCGGCAGCTGCTTTCAACTCGTTTCAAAACCGCGGAGGCGTGGTGGATGCTTGATACGATAAGGCTCTGAATTAGGAATCACACTGACATGTTTTCAAAAAAGTTTAAAAAAAATATGTGGCCCCACAAAAATGTTAGACGAGCTTTCAACGCGTGTCTAGCGTTTTTTTTTGTATTAAGTTTACGCGATCAACACTTATCTAACTTTTTTGGGGTTAGGTCACTGATGTTCCTAGGGTAAAGTTGTTTAGGCAAACGGCAGATCTACCACGGTCCACGGTACAATACATATTACTAGGACGTTGTAGCCCAGTCGGTAAAGGCAGGCATTTAGTCGCAGGTTCAAACCCAGTCGGTGGTGGTACAATTGTGCATGTTCTTAATAACAAAAGTTATATTTGGCGTTTAAAATCCGTTATTTGGAATTTATGAAAGTATTGCCAGTGTCACTTGCGCTGCTGAGAGGAATCTAACGAACCCCATATAATAAGATCCGCCCAGCCATTTGGGCTGTAGCCCGTAATAAAGAATTTCTTGTCCACATACAAACAGACAGACATACCTACATACATTCATACATACTCTTGAAAAACATTACCCTTCTTCATAGGCAGTCGGGCAAAAACGATTTAACTTCTCCCAAAACTGATGTACCTGGCCACACCGGACATCAATTCTCCGGGAGCGGCCGACTCGGCGCAGGCGTCCTAATGACGCGTAATTACGCCGGAGCAATGTAATGGACGCGCGTAATGGCGGCCCGCCACAAAGCGCGCGCTGCCTCCATTTTGTTTTTTAACTTTTTTATTTTATTTTTATGCGGCCTGATGTCCAGGCGGGCGCGTTCCACTTCCATTTGCCGACGTTTGATAACATTTTTGTTGAATTGTTTAATTGCTAAGCGGAAAGTCTGTTTGATGTTGATTTGTTGTAAAGACTGCCATGGGTCTGTAAGTTGTAAATTAAACGGTAGTTATATAAGCTGACCTGCTAATCAACTCTTTTGCCTACCTAAGTTATAAACCTTGACTATTTACGGTTTTTCATTCAAACTTTAAAACTGTGTTCCTAAACACAATAATGCGTGTCACATAGGCGAGAAAAGAAACACATGAAACGTTTTGCGCTGCGTAGCGCGTGCGTTAGAATAATACGTATTTCGACCCCATCGCCATACAAATATGGTTTACTAGCTGCCCGTCAGCGGTTTCACCTGCTGCAACCTTTTATTCCGCGGGAAAAAAGCATTACTCGCCAAGAGATGTCGCTGTTAGTTTTCGGCGAAAACGTTTAAAACGCGAATCGGCTCAGTCACGCCACCTTTGCAAAAATATTGGAATATGCGTGATCCCATAGGAATAAGACATTTTCCCGTGGTAAAAAGTAGCCTATGTGTTATTCCAGATACTCTTCTATAATTGTGCAAAATTTCATGTCAATCTAATCAGCCATTTTAGCGTGATGTCGTAACAAACACACACACAAACATCCGCCTTTATAATATTAGTAGGATGTCAAACGATTTGACAGACGTATCAATCAATCGACGCAGGGTTTTGCGATGCGCAGTGCTACCTGACGTGTCTGTCAAACCCTTTGACATAAACCGTATTTGCATAACAAGTAGATGTGTTAAAAAACAAAAATCCCGACTGCGGTAATTTTAAAGTAGTATTTTGCTGTTAAAATCCGCCATCTTGAATCTATAATTTTTTAATATAGCTAGTGTCACTCACGCTCTTGAGACGAATCTAACGACACCTCACATATCAAAATCCAACTATCCGTTTGGGCTGTAGCCAAGCTGTAGCCCGTGAAAAAGAATTTTCTTGTCCACATACATACATACATAAATACTCTCGAAAAACATAACCATCCTTCTGAGGCAGTCGGGTAATAACCACGAATCGAGATCGTGCTAAAGAGTTAAGAGGGATCTATAGTCATTATTTTTCATACAAACGCTTTCAACGTATCCCTCTGTTAATTCGCAACCGATCGACTCAATTTTTGGCACGGTAACTCTTCTGGACTAGATCTATGCTCCATATTCTTTTTCTGGTTGTAATAATGCATTTAAAAAAAGATATGGCCGTGGCAAAATGCTCTAAAATTATTACCAAGTTTACGCCTTCGTATCTTCTAAATTAGACAATAATTTCAGCAAAACAAATGATACGGGCATAGAATATTTTATTGGCTGCAAAATAATGCCACTATTAACAAATTTGGTGGCGATTTCGAACGGGGAACCTGGTAAACCCAGAACGCAAATTTTCCGGTAGCGAGCTATAACTGTCTCTTTTACGGCTGTGGGACGGGTGGGTTGCATAAATGAGATAGAAATATTTTTATCAACTGACAGCTCACGAACTTCCAGCTTGGTATAGTAGCCTCTTAAGAGTTCGTGACACACATCGCCGCATGAAGATGCGGCTGTCGACGGCTGTGTTTGTATTGTGATAGTAAACCGCAATATTGCCAGGCCTGTGTGCCAATTAGTTTAACCACGCGCAAAAACAAGATCCGGTAGGTATGTAATTCTCTCTTTTGTAACACATACTAAAGTAAGCTTAAATCAAAGGCTTTTCTAGCAAGCCCATAGCAAAAACCTCAATAAATTATGGATTGGATTAATAAAGCTGCTATCGATATTAGTCGGTCCGAGTCATTTTTTTATCGATGATAGATAAAAAATATGCCGACGTCACTACCTCGGACATCTCAGCTACGCCATGATTCGTACGCGGATATAGAGACATCATAATACTGGATGCGGTAAGTCGACAATACCATCAATACCTATCCCATAGAAAACATTTTCGTGCAAAATGTCGCCAGACGAGAGCAGGTCGCTTATAAATCCTGTGAAGTACATGGCTACCTATTACATCTCAAGTAGAACTCATCTTTTAAATTTACAAACAAGCCCTAACCCCTATCCTTGCCAAGCCATATGGAGCCAGCGTAAAATAGCAGCATCCTATATCTTTCCATTGGGTGTCGTAAGAAGCGAAGTCTAGTGACGTGACTCAGCCTGTTTCTCAAATCTCTTATACAGTCTTTTGAACAACTCTCAAACTTTTGTCAGCCGTGGTGTAAATGGTCGTTCTTACAGACTGTAGGTATGCATGTAACTGCTATATGTACAGACGGCTATATGAGTTATCTGACCCCCCTTACAAAATTGGTAGGTTCGTAGGTAATTTCGTTCTTACTGCTATTGTAACAAAGAATATAATGAATTGCGGGTATAAGAGTGGTTTGAATTAAGAAATAAACAGAAGAGGGCGCCACTGAACCATGAGTAATGCTTGCTTATAGCATGGACGGATAATACATCTTATGTTGTGAATATACGGGTGATATTAACCTAGCATACTTGTTCACAAATGGTAATTCTATAAAGTATCCCTTAATTTCACAAGTTTTGAGCATGTTAATGTGGTGTAGTGGTCAGAGTAGTGGACTACTTGCGGAGAGGAAAATAGTGAACTGACACCATGGTTCGATACTCACCACGATTGCTTAATTTTAGTTTTTGTTTTTATTATAATAAGTGTTTGTGGGATGTTGGTGGGATGATTAAGGTGATATGATACGATAAGTCTGTGCGGTTAAAGAATAGGCGTGGGAAAAAAGTGAACTATACATTTCATCATAGATTTTTGACATCTTTTATTACCTACTGAGGACAGAAGTGCCTTACTTTGCCATAGCCATTCTTTTACCGCACATTTTTGGGGCAATAAAATAAGCAAAACAATCAAAAGATCTTGTAAAAAACAGTTTATTACCAAAATAAACAGATACGTATAGTTAAAAAGGTAAATACCTACTTACTTCATATGCCTAATAGAAATACTATGATTAACGTTATTTTATGGTTGCGTTATAAATAGTTGACCTTTTCTAACGATACTTGATAAAATGAATCTACCTCATTAAAACCTTGTTTACATCTAATAATATTATGCAGACTGCAGTGAATTAACATGTCATATGTCATAACATAACAATAACATCACTGCTAGCTAACATTACTTATGTTAAACAAGTTTAATAGATTTTGTGAGTAGGTATTTACATCAAACAATCAAAAACATAGAGGCTTGAGGGGAAATTCGGTAAAAGAAATATAAACCACTTTGATAAATCAAACGCCACCAGGGTGGGGTTAATATCGTAGTGATCCACCTGCTTTATCGACGATTTGCTCCAGACGACCAGGCATACCATTCACCATGTTCCAGCAGTGATCACGTCCTCTCATGAAATCCCAGGTCGATGTTACGACTGCAGCCAAATTTTCTTTATTTCTTACTTCAGTAGGGTCCCAATTAAGGGTCATCAGACCCCATAAATTTTCTATGGGGTTGAGATCGGGACTTTTGGATGGCCAATCTATTACATGAATGCCTTCCTGCTCCTCTAACCATTGACGAACAATGTGTGCACGATGTATAGAGCAATTATCTTGGACAAAATAAATTTCTTGAGTTGGGTAGGCGATACGCACTGATGGCAACATAACATCCCTGAGTATTTCTATATATTCACGGCTATTAAAGTGAGCACCCACCTCTATCAGCTCACCAGGTCCCATGGACGACATCCAGCCCCAATAGCCTAAAGAAATCCTCCCGCTCGTTCTACAAGGTAACATGCAAGATTCTTCATATCGTTGACCTTTCTTTCGCCATAAGATTTGTTTTCCGTCTTTGTCTGATTTAAATACCTTCTCGTCTGTGAAAATCACGACGTTATTAATCCAATCAAAATTCTGATACGTTTGTGAAAATCTAACCCTTGCTTGGCGGTGTGCAGGTGATAACTTAATCTTCCGGGCTGGTTTATATGTTTTAAATCCAGCGGCATGCAAATGATGTCTAACTGTTTGCACAGAAACTCCATGGCTTACTGCAGTGGATCGTGTAGTTGCAAATGGGTGCTCCTGATGCTGTGCAACAATAGCCCGATGCCGCTCCGATTGATCAGTAAACATTATGGGTTTTGGACCAGTACGGTTTCGCTGCACACTCCCTGTTTCACCGTAACGGCGTATCCAAAGCTTTACGGTATTTCTCTGTAAAAAAGGATGGACACATAAATAATGTAATGTATCACCTTACTTATAAACTTTCCCATTTTTAAATAAACGCACAAGGTAGATCACAATAGCAAACAAAGAATATGATAATGAATGATAAATAACGGTTTTCATAATTAGAAACTACTTACCGCTATATTGAGCTCACGAGCAATCTTTTTGATGGGAGTATTATCTTCATACAAAAATATAATCTTATATTTTTGATAATCGGTCAAACGCGACATGATTTAGAAGTTAAACCAATAAACAGTTAGAATAATTAGAATTTGAATAATAGGTAAGTAAATGAAAAATACAGCTCAAGTAGTCACTGTCGAAACGTAGACTGATCATTTTAGTTTATCGTTTTTAAAAGTAACTATTACACTATAGGTCCTGCATACATTGCTGGCTGGTTATCTTAACTATTCGTTAATCTGTGTCCGGAGTGAGTTTATTGTAAAGATTACCAGCAATGTATGCCGGACAGTGCACGGTATTCAGTCTGGTTTAATAGCTAAAGTAGTCTTAACGCATCAAAAACTCTGAATATACCCACATCATTGAAACATTACTTGAGACGCAAAATAAGTCGGGAAAGAACGCTATGCAAAAATTCACGACCCCATATGTCAGGTCAATTGGCCTAGCGGCCTGCTGAGCGCTCGTGACACCTGAGGACTCGAGTTCAAATCTCAGCGTAAATCAAAAAACAAGCTATTGCTTTTTTCTTTTTCATCAAGTCTGACTTGAGCATTTCTGTGTCGGAACGGATAAACAGAATCTAACTGCCAATTGAACTACTGAGAAATAAAGGCCATATTCGAATGTTTGTTTTAAATCGTTGGGGGTCAGGTAACTGCTATCAGCGTCTGTACATAACTATGCCAACCTTTACAACTCAGTCATGTCACAAGTTGTGACTCACAACTGTGCCCCCAGACTTAGTTTTATTACTTATTCCCTCTTGTATTCAGTTCTTCTTCTGTCGTGCGTGTAGGACAACGAGAACACAAACGTCCCAAAAAAACTCAGCCTATACCTTATGCCAGCTTTTCAGTCCTCTGTGCTAGGTTAGGTTTCATTCAGTCGGAGGTTTAAAAAATGAAAATGAAAAATTCCATATAAGTTACTTGTACTATTGTCATTCTGAACAAAGATTTATAAAACATACATACTTATTAGTAAGTTTTTCTTCGGAAAATATCAGGCCATATCTAGTTTTGCTACTAGCTATCTGTGTAAAAACAAACCGATTAAAATAAAAAGAGCTGGACATTCATTAGTGGTCATTGAAAGCTCAGCCTGGCCGCCATCTATCTTTTATATAAGGTCCTATTAAATTCACTGCAAATATTTTAAGGGCATGCGTAAATAATGTGTAAGAAAAACATTTAAGGCATTTAAAAAAAAATCTAAACGCTAGTTTTTATTTTTTATTTTCAAACAAACTTTTTAATTAATTATGTGAACACCCTTTGACTGACCCGACTGACGTTCCGCCACGTAGACAGGATACACTTACACGGCACGCACACTAACAACCAACCAATCACAGCACCTTTTATTGGCGCGTAATTTAAATTAATCGAAGTGTGTGTTTCTAGGACAAACAGGGTGCACTTTTTTCGTTTTGTGTTTTTTTAGTTAAATGCAATTTTCTCGAAAACTAGCGTGTAGATTTCTTTAAAAATTTGACTAGTACATGCATAGATTTTATTTGATCTGCCACTAAAATATTTGCAGTGAATTTAATAGGAACTTATATAGTGCTATAGATATGAGTTTTTCTTATGGATATTAGATACTACCTCGTCATCTTTCTACCCTTATCGCAATTACTTGGAGTCGGCGCAACATGTTTTGTTTATTGCAATAGGATTTGGCATAGGTAGGTAATTTTACGACCACCGGCCACCTGCCTGACGTCAACCCTCTTTGGGAATGCTATCGTACATAGGTGGTATTACCGCCACTTTACGGTTGGCCATGGTCGGCAGATATTGTAGCCAAGGTCAAAAACACTCTGAGTAGAATAGGGGTGGCAGAATTCTGAGCTGCTACCACACGGAAACTTAGCCGCTGCCACAAGGCAAAGAATAATAATTAATAATACTACTACCTATGATACTACAAATCTTAACTTTCGATCAAAACTTAATTTACGGCCACAGCAGTCCACTGATGGACATGGGCCTTCCATTCTCGGGGGGTATTGCCATACTCATCACGCTTGGCAGGTGGATTGGCGAGCGCAGTGCAAGATGTTTAGTTTACAAGAAACGCTGCTACCCATTCCGACACCCACAGGTTGCGTCGCCGGCTCCTAGTACGGGGAACTCGAAGTTTTGATTTGTTACGTGTGGGCCGGCAGGGACTGCCGTGTGGTGCCGGCAGGGTAGAATAGCACCACCCCCTCTCTTCCCGTGGGGCTCGTAAGAGGCGAACGAGGGATAAACCCGACCCAAACAGCCAGGGTCAACCGTATGGTAGCAGTTAATCCACCCCAAAAGCATTCCCAAGGAGGGTTGACGTCTGGTAGGCGGCCGGTCGTAAAATTCAGCCAAATCCTTTTGCAACACGACTTTGTGTTCAACGAAACGTGTTGCGCCGACTCCAAGTAATTGGGATAAGGGCAGGAAGATGATGATGATTTGTTACGTGTGGGCCCCACCATAGAATACTAATATCTTGTTCCTTTTTTAAAACCATAATTAATCCTATAGCGCTATAAGCCCATCCTACAATAATGATTGTATCGATGGTTCAGTGTTGTTCAAAAAGCTATTAATTAGTTTTAATAACCACCTTTGATTGTACATGTCTATTGTATCTGGGTGGAGAATGATTTTTTATGCATTACCATTAGGCGGGAATCACACGTGGTATCCCCCGTTGCTGTATTTTAGCGCTGCGTAACGTGTGCGTTAGGCAATACGAATTCCACCTTATTCCCATACAAATATGGCTTATGTGAAACGGTTTGACGACAGACACATTTAGGTGATTTAGGTACTACACCGGGAGTAACGGAAAAAAAATTTGGTCCTCCCATACAAAATCTCCGATCAGCTGATTGATTTAATTTTTTTCATTCAAATTTCGTTTCATGAAGTTGTTCAGTTGCATCTACCTTGACCTCCTTTCGGCTTGTTATACCCTTTCTGTTATTGCCGGTACTCAACAACAACACAACGACTCAAACTTTAAAAGTTGAATAACTCGGAAACTATAAAAAAACATGTGGGGGTGATTCGGATAAAGATGTCACTGTATGGTCCGCCCTATATTAGAGTAGGTACTTATTTGGTTGCGATATCACAATTTGAAATTACAAAACTAACTTACTCTGTCATATATTTTTACTTTATTGCTTGGACCCAAAAAAAAACTCTGGGTGCAATTTGAGTCTGCAATTAAAATCTTCGTCGTTATCTTTGCGTAATGGAGTCAGTCTGCTCTTTTAATTATCGTAAAGATTGAGAAGCTAAGGCATAAAAGGGTGTTTATACAGGGAGTTAAGAATGGGTAAAACGTCATACTCATGATGAAACTAACCAACATTCCCTTAAAAAATAGACCTATACAATTTTTTTTTTTTTTTTTATCTATGATGGGCTTACTCTTGACCCCAATCTTACCCTAGAGCAGAGATGGGATCTACGGTGGAGCGAGCTTGCCCAGAAGATGCCTATTCACTCTAGACTTAAAGAGATTCAGGTTATATGCACTCGGAAATACAGACGCAGGCAGGGAATTCCATTCTTTAGCCGTGCGCATTATGAAAGATGATTTGAAGCGCTTAGTGCGTAATGTGGGTATATCAACTAAGAACGGATGGTAGCCGGCCGTGCGTCTGGATGTCCGATGGAAGAAAGCAGACGGTGGTATGAGCTCATGCAGCTCACGCGCACACTCTCCGAAGTACAATCTGTAGAAGACCGATAGGCAAGCAACCTTGCGGCGGTGAGACAGGCTGTGAAGCTTGGTCGCCACCAGTTTTTTATCGCCTATTAATCTCTTGGCTCTGCGTTCCACCGAATCCAGTGCAGCAAGTTGGTATTTAGCCGAGCCATCCCAAAGGTGACAGCAGTACTCCATGCAAGACCGGACTTGAGCTTTATAAAGAGTTAGAAGCTGTTCAGGCGTGAAGTACCGCTTGACTTTATTCAGGACGCCCAACTTTCTAGCTGCAATTTGAGCCTTGGACTCGATGGTGGTGCCGAAGTTGAGGTCAGAGGACAGCTCCATGCCAAGGAGTTGAAGAGTGTTGGTCACTGGAACAGATGTACCCCGAAAAGTAGGAGAAAAGGTGAAAGGACTCCTTTTGCGGAGAAAAGACACGCCTGCGTTTTTGAAGCATTGAAGCTGACGAGATTGTCATCGCCCCACTGGGAGACGTTACTTAACGTCAGGCTCGTACGCTCAATCATAGCCTTTCTCAATCTTTGGATTTCATCACCACTGGCTCCTGCGCCGGACAAATATTTCTCGGTGACAGTACTGTCATCTGCGTACCCAACAATTCCTGAAGATAGAAGGTCATTGATGTGCAGCAGGAAAAGCGTCGCGGAGAGTACAGACCCCTGAGGAACTCCGGCGTCGATAGCCTTGAGGTCAGAGGAGCAGCCGTCTATGACCACTCGGATCGACCGTTCACTCAGGAAGTCAGCCACCCAGCTACAGAAGCCAGTGGGTATGCCGTACGCTGGAAGCTTGCTCAACAGACTCGCATGCCACACCCTATCGAAGGCCTTTGAAATGTCCAGCGACACTGCTATTGCTTCGCCGTGGTTTTCAATGGCCTCGCCCCAGCAATGCGTTACGTACACTAGAAGATCTCCGTGGAACGCCCTCGGCGGAAGCCATATTGACAATCACTGAGAAGATCATTGTCTTCGAGGTACGAAAGCAGTTTGCAGTTCAGAACTCTTTCCATAGCCTTACAGAGTACGGAAGTGATGGCGATCGGTCGATAGTTGCTAGGGTCGGCACGGCTACCCTTCTTGGGCACAGGTTGCACATTGGCAAGCTTCCAAGATTTTGGTACAATTTTGACACGAGAGAGAGCGGTACAAGCGTGTCAGTACAGGAGACAACTCAGGCGCACAATACCTCAACAATCTTGCTGGTATGCCATCAGGACCACTGGCCTTGTTCACGTCCAGACTGCGAAGGGCTCTACGGACCTCTTTATTGTGCACTGTGATCTCAGACATCAAAGAATCACAGTGAGGTAAGGTGGGTGGATATTTCGAGCCAGCGTCTATACGAGAGTTGCTCGCAAACAGATCGGCAAATAAATTTGCTTTCTCTGCCGCGGTGTGGGCAAGCGACCCATCAGGTTTCTGCATTGGAGGTAGTGAGGACGGCAGAAGTTGGATTCGACTGATTTCGAAAGGACCAGAACTGCTTACTACCCGGTGGGTATGATGCAAGCTTTGCCCCAATTCGGCTAATATGGTCGAACCTAGCTTTTCGTAGCACCCGTTTGCAATACCTGGCGGTGGCATTATATGCTCTCTTCTTTGCTCGCACTCTTCTCGCTCGCACTTTTCGATCACGAGCTTTTACCCAAGCTTGGTAAGCGGACTGTTTACGAGCCTCAGCTCGAGCACAGTCCGCATTGAACCAAGGTTGGGCTTTATAACCGAGCGGGATATCGGAGAAAGGAATGAAATATTCCATTCCCTGCCGGATTACAGCTGTGATCGCATCAGCGACGTATGAGGGTCTTCCGAAGAGAAACACATTTGCCGCCACGGGTATGAAGCAAAGAAAGCACGCATCTCGTCCCAGTCTGCTGACTCGTATCGCCATACTCTCCTCGTGCCCCTAGGGTGTAATCCGGAGGAGAGCAGATGGACACGGATTTCACCACACAGTGGTCGGATGATCCCAGCGGAGCCGAGACCGAAACCGAATGTCTGTGCGGATCAGTTGTCAGCAGAAGGTCCAGGCAATTGGGTGTGTGGTCTGTGATATCTGGTATTCGCGTCGCTTGTTCCACCAGCTGGGTGAGATCTAGCGCCAATGCTAGTTTACGCGCCTCTCGCCCAGCATGGTCAGTTTTCTGGTATGGGAACAGCCACTCTTTATGGTGAGCATTGAAGTCCCCCAGAAAAACAAGCTCTGCTGTTGGATATCGCTGAATTGCTGTATCTGCCGTCTCAGAGAGGTACTCCATGAGTCTAGTCGTCTCCTGATCTCCGCTGTGCGAACGATAAACACTGGCGTAGAGAGTTTCTCTCTCAGTGTCAACCAAAAGCCACAGCACGGGAAACCCTGAATTCTCAAAGCCACGGAGACGCTTACAGCAAACGTCATCGCGAACATACACACAGACCCTGCACGCTTCTTAAACTTGTGCTCAAGAGTGTAACCAGGGTAGTTGAGGTATGCCACGTCCAACGGTGTTGCTATCTGCGTCTCCGTTAAGAAGAATAAGTGCGGCTTCTCGGTCTCCAGGTGGTGATGGACCGGATCTAGGTTTGTGTGTAGACCTCGGATGTTCGTGAGGTGCACTTTGAGTGGGAGGAAGTGTTGCCGTTGGTCAAACTTTTTCTTCTTTTTTAGCTTTTTCATGTTTTTAAAAGAGTTTTTGTGGGGGAAAGAAAAGATAGTCGAGGCGCTGCTTAGAAACCCTACTCGTACCTTTCGGTTCAACTGATCAGAGAGGAACTCGCTTGGAGACTGCGGGGACGCCCGAGCCCCCCCGATAACACTCCACCGGGTCCTCCCATCCAGCCGCCAACTGGCACGGTGGAGTATACCGGGATTTTTCACAGTTGGCGGGGCAGCCTTTGCGCGTGGCTAGCGCGCAAGTCGGGCCCCCTACTGACTGCGGTCGGCCAACGGCTGAGACCGTGCCTCGGATCCCGCTACCCTCCAAAACGAGTTACCGGATACAGCATCACCTAAAGACAAAGACCGGTTCCGGCAGCGCAACTGACTACATTGCTACCCCCCAATGGCACTGGCAGTCCCGCACACCGACGGAACACAGCAAGGCTGTTTGGCGCCGGACTCCGGCGGGATGGTGGTCGCGAGCCAGGCGGCCCCTTTCAGGGCCTACCACCGCTTTTGGGATCTTCAGCCGCCAACACATATTGTGAGGACGTTGCCCGGGGTGGACCGCTAGGAGGTAGACCCCACCCACCCCAAAAAATTGTCGATCAGCTGATTTGAGTTACTATGGGAGGCCTATGTTCCTTGGGGAATGTTGTCCCTTATCACCAGCCGGTTCTAAGAATTCGGTTACCTACATCGACGTGCCGTGTCTCATAGAATCTCATGCATTAAAACGTCATAAATACGCGCGTGATAACTTGCACGTCACGCATACGCAGGCGGTGAGTTCTGCCCTTTATTTCTATTTCAAAATTTAATTTTATTTTAATTAAAAATAGGTAAGCATTTGTCCGCAATCTCATCTGATGTTAAGTGACGATGCAGACGATGATGGAACATGCTCGCCCAGATAATGCCTATTCACTCTTGCCGTTTCTTGTTAATTTGAGAATTTTTACTTGATTTCGGAAGTGTACAGTCCTCTTAACGTTTTAAATTGCACTATAAGCAAGCTTACAGAGCTCTGTTGGGGGGCAAATGATACGAAGGTTTTGATGATAACATTACCGTTTTCTTGATTATACTTTCCTCAGTTGGATTTATACCACCTTATTTTATTCAGTATCTACCATGAAGGGATATGTTTGTTACATTTGCATACCTATAGGTAAATACTTTGTGTATTAGATGCCGACTTAGAATTGCATCGCCCCACATCTTTCCCGTAGGTGTCGTAGGTGTCGTAAGAAGCGACTAAGCGATTCGAGAGTTGGTCTATTGCAATTTTAGGCGACAGGCTGACAACCTGTCACCATGATGATCGAAGTCGTCTGAATGACTCTCAAACTTTTGCCAGACTTTTGACAGCTTTTGCAGCCGTTTACGCTCTGCCTACCCCGCAAGGGATATTATGCGTGATATACTCGTATGTACCGCCGTGTGGTGCCGGCAGAGTAGAATAGCACTACCCCCTCTCTTCCCGTGGGGCTCGTAAGAGGCGACCGAGGGATGAACCTTACCCAAACAGCCAGGGCCAACCGTATGGTGGCGGTTAATACACCACAAAAGCATTCCCAAGGAGGGTTGACGTCTGGTAGGCGGCCGGTCGTAAAATTCAGCCAAATCCTTTTGCAACACGATTTTGTGTTCAACGAAACGTGTTGCGCCGACCCCAAGTAATTGGGATAAGGAAGGGCAGGAAGATGATCATGATACTCGTATGTAGTGCAGTTAGGCCAACGTGGGGAAACTCCAACGCGGGGCTTTAACTCCTATTTCTTTCATTATTAAGGCAAATTCAAAATGCAAAATAAGACCGAGCGCGGTGGCGTCGTAGTGTCCCGTCAACGTGACAGCGTCGTTCATAGTATGACTGGTTTGTACGGCGCGGCGGGTTTTGGTATGAAGATGCCAGAAAGACCGAGTCGCAGTCCCCCATCCATCCATACTATGAACGACGCTGTCACTTTGACGGCGCACTACGACGTCGCCGAGCTCGGTCTTTGTTTTGACCTTGTTTTGACCTTACCTATTGACAGTCATGATGACACGTTATGATATTATCTACCACAAATAAACTATGCGATAACTGCATAAGGACTGGCAAATGAAATTAAGAATTCTTCTTCCATACAAAAGACATCAACGCGCGTCCCTTACAAAGTCATTTTACATTAAGTACACTGAAAGAAGCAGAGGCCGTACTTACATTATGAAAACTTATCTTACATTATGAAAACTTATCAAGTGTTTTCATCACTAATAAACCACATAAACATGAAATATTATTCTTCGTCAATAATTTCAATTAAATGCATAAGTCTCCTCCACAATCAAATACGCCATTGCGTCTGTTCCTCGAAGATAATTTTATTTTTACCATACAAAATGTTGGTATAATACGACTCCTACATTCGAGAATCACAAATTAGGAAAACGGCGCAACAACACTATTAAAATCAGATTACTCCCTCAGAATCAAACTTTTGATTGCCCGAAAAACTATTTAAACATTTATTTCTGTTATCAATCTTATAATTTTACAATAAATAAATGTTACAATAAACAACTACTCAATTCAAAAGAATTACATATTATACTTTTTACCCGATTGCCTGAGAAGGATGGTTGTTTTTCAAGAGTATGAATGCGGACAAGTACCTAAATTTTTACTTTATTTACATATTTAATTGAATCCGAAGATCTGGAAGTCGTCGTGTTATACCTACACCGCTGCGCATGCGCATCCTGTCCGGTGGAGTGTGTCAAATCGATTCCGTCGCTCGGTTCTCGGTCCGCGGTTCGATCCCCGGCCGAGGCAGCCGGCGGCTTTGTACCCACGTTTTGTATTTTTATAGGATTTTTATTAAGATATGCGGAAGGCAATTTCATGATTCGTCGGCTTTTATTTTTACAAAATGAAATTGATATTAAAGTTTGTTTTGTTGGAACAAAAAAACGCTTGGATATTGCGATGCAAAGTTTCGCTTCTCCACATAATTCTCTATGATCAAAACAGAACTCACTTGTAATAGGTATCTGCTCTTTTCTCTATTACCGCGTGCCCGTTCACACATGCGACTTTCTTTTCGCGCGTTAGTCGGGAATCCCTTTCACCCTCTTTAGATTCTTTCACCCTCTTCAGATTTTCATCCGACAAGAGAATAATTGCGAGCGACCAGTCGCATGTTGGAACGGGGTCTAAAATAGTATGTTATGTCCTCTCAACTTAAGGTAAGTGGGTAGAAATAGTCTTAATGCACAGATTTTCGTAATTCGAAAACACTTTGAAACGTGGTAAGACCTGCCCAGAAACTACTTACGACGACAAAAAAAGAACAGCTTCTCTTGTGAAATAAAACTTAATAAACGAAAGTACACAACACAAACATACTTTATTGCTCACAGAAGACAAATAACAACAGAAACACATAGCAGGAAATAGTTAAATTTAGGCGGCCTTAAGGTTAAAGTAGCAATTTCTATCACGCAACCTTGGGCAAAGGAGTACCTTTAGGCACAGAAATGCTTTAGAGGCTCGATGCATTGATACTTGTAATTTTATTTTCCCGTAGTCGTACGTACTATCGCCATCGCTTCCACCTACCCATTTAAGAGGTCAACCATAGACTTATATATATAAACTAGCGTTTATAGACCAACTGACAGCTCGATCTCGCGTGACCAATTTTGGTTTTGGCGCGCTTACCTCAGCTAGTGATATACATTATTAAATTTGGAGGGTTATCGATAATTTCAAATAAAAATGGTATGAAGATTTCAACTTTATTTATTTGTTCAATTGAAATGTTGACATAATGCTTTCTTTGCTGCGGCGGGTCATTCATTTCCTTTTTTGCAGTCAGCGTATTTCCTACGTAGGTTTCTTTATAGAATTTGCTGAGAAGGTTGTTCGTAAGAATCCTGGTCAATAGGCGCTATCTTCTAAAATAAGACGTGCGAAACGAGAAATAGAATGACATCTGTCTGACAAGTGATCGCCCGTGGTCATCGATGCAATGCACGTATTACATGTATAGACGGCGTCTCTTCTGTTTCATATATTTTATATGGAAACGGTTTCGAGCGTTGCGGTCTCTCACATTTCACGTCCAATCTCATCTCTCATTAATATGACGCTGAAAATAATATTAATAAAAATTTCGTATGAGTCACCGAGTTAATCTCTAATAACTGGATCTAAAGTGTATCTGTTGGATGTAGTTGAAAATAATGTTATATGTATTTGTAAAAAAATATGTCTGAATTGTTCAAGTAACTATTTAGCGAATCTTTAAAATTTGCATATTTTTTGTTGTTATATAATTCAAAGTATGTAAGGTACCTCTTGGTAACTATCGATAACTTAGTCGATAAATTGCAGTCAATCCCTGGCCTAAATGCGAAATTAATTTATCCCCAAATATTATGAAAATTACTAACTAATACGCTTTTACATATCGAAAATACGAAAGGAAATATAAGGAATTGCGTATTTTATTATTTTACTTACAAAAAAGGCACATTTAAACAAAAAATTCACGTGTAATCCCAGTGACGACTTTCTGAGAATTTACCTGTGAAATGTGCAGTTTTCCGGGTAAGTGTGAAGATTCGTACCAAATTCGCATCCTGAATACATAACCATCGTTGCACACTCAACAAATTATAAAAATAAATCAGGATTTCTGAAAAAAACACCAAAATAATGTACAGGTAAAAACCAGCGGGTTGAATTGGGACGATCTGTCATACAAAACAGGTTACAGTGACATAAGGTTCGCTATTCTTTTCTATCTTACTGAGTTTCCATAAATCATTTTCTTCTCTTTTGCACACTATGTTCGTCTATCGTTTCTATGTCTATGAGGTCAACCTGTTTTTCATAGAAATACTAACAAAAACACGTATAAGTTCTCACAAATTGAAAATGAAATAGATGTCGCTTAATCGTCGCCTCGAGGATTCGTCAGGGTCCGATAAGCGCCCGTAGCTCAGTGGCAATGGCAGAGCGTTGGGACGGTACCCCACGGTACAGGGTTCAAGTCCCGGCGGTCGCTATAAATTTCTTCAATTTTCTTATTTTCAATTTATGAGAATAATACAGCACTCTGAGCATAGACTAAACGCTAGTTTATATATATAAGTCTATGACTCTGAGTGCATTAAAAATCCCAATACACGTATAAGTTGATCTCCTAAAGTGGGTTGGTGGATTTTCTGGCGATAGTGCAACCAAAGTTGATTCGAGTACCACCCGTGTCGCATTCGCATCGCGCGTGTAATTGATTACCAGAATCAATTTTACGTTGTTTAATTACGTTTCTTTGAACTGCCCGCATACATCCAAGATAAAATGTTTCGTCAATATCTTTATGTATGTAGGTACGACATAAGAATATTTGTCACACATACTAGACGAAACGATCTTTGATGTCATATTTATTCAATTCATAATCATTATTATCTTAAACTAGCGGCCCGTCCAGCGGTTTCACCCGCTGCTACTTACCTGTTTTCCCGTAGAAATTGGATCTTTGTCTGTAGTAAAAAGTCTATTACTCCGTTCCAACCGAAGTGACTCATCATCACCATGTGCCAGCAGAAGCGGCCCGTGACGCTGAATAACTTTTACTTTGAAGCCGTTACCGTATCTCTTATAGTTTAGATGGGATGCTGGTGGTTTACATCAGGTACCTACTCCAGACCCTCGCGACCATGTGCCAGTAGAAGCGGTCCGTAATGCTGAACAACTTTTTCTATGAAGCCATGACCATATCTCTTATAGTTTAGATGGGATGCTGGTGGTCTTCATCAGGTACTCCAGATCCTCGAGGGCTGACAAAAAGTAGTCCATGTCCGTCTTTAATATGCTAGCAATATCAGTGCCAAAATTCGCGAAGATCGGTAAAGCGGATTGGCTGATTTGGGCAATATCCGCAATATTTCTCCCGCTTTTTCTGCTGCTAACCGTTTTCCCGTGAGAATGGGGAATTTTCCCGTAGTAAAAAGTAGCCTATGTTAATCAAGAATGTTGTAGCTATCTAAAGGTGAAAGAATTTTTGAAATCGGTTCAGTACTTTCGGAGTTTATCGATTACATACATACATACATACATACAAAAAAAACAAATGTTTCCTCTTTATTAATAGTGTAGATGTAGATGACTTACTATACTACATTGACAATATATGCTCGGAGTTACAGAAGTGTTCGGATACTGCCCACTCGCGCGACATGTTCCAGAAGGTGAAATTACTTTCAGAAGAATTCAAGCCCAAACACTGGACGATCGAGAGCGAGACTGGTGCAACACTTTTGGACAGGGAAGCGATCCTTGATCGATGGCGGCAATATTGTCAGCAGCTATATAGCCAAAACTACACAGGCGAAGAACTTGACCGGTTGGACTACGATGAAAAAGAACCCGATATTCTCCTTTGCGAAGTGGAATCTGCAGTCTCTAGATTGAAACCCAAAGCTTGCGGCAATGATGGCATCTCCGCCCAAATGCTCCGTAATATGGGAAAGGATGGCCTAAACATACTTCACAACATATGTGTAAAGATCTGGCGAACGGGACAGTGGCCTGAAGATTGGACCGACTCTGTCGTTGTTCCTTTACACAAAAAAGGCTCTACCCGGAAATGCGAAAACTATCGAACTCTGTCGCTCATCTCCCATGCCAGTAAAGTCCTGTTGCACATCTTAAACAAGAGACTGGAGCCATACATAAGTTGCCAGATACCCCAAGAACAAGCTGGATTTGTAAGAGGCAAAGGTACTAGAGAGCAAATTATGAACATTCGCCAGCTCATCGAGAAATGCAGGAACATAACATCAACGCTGCACTATGTTTCATAGACTATGCTAAAGCATTTGACTGTATTGATTGGAGTAAAATGTTCAGAGTAATGCGCGAAATGGGAGTACCACAACATCTAGTCTTCTTAGTCCAGAATTTATACATGAATAGCAAATCCAGGGTAAGAATAGAGGAAGCCGTATCACAGCCCTTTCAGGCAGAGCGTGGACTACGCCAAGGCTGCATTCTTTCACCGCAATTGTTCAATCTAATCGGTGAACATATTATGAGAAGGGTCTTGGACAACTGGGAAGGTGGAATCCGAGTGGGTGGTCACTTGATTAATAACTTGCGGTTTGCGGATGACACCACCATCATTGGTGCTTCTGAGTCAGAACTAGCCTTATTGCTGGAACGTATTGCCACTATCAGCAAGGAATATGGGCTCCACATTAACAGAAGTAAAACGAAGTTGATGTTTATCGATAGGCAAGGAACATCGCAGCGCACCAATGAACTGTGTGACCTTAACACCGTTAGGAAATTCGTCTACCTGGGTTCACAAATCAGCGACGATGGTGACTGTGAGCAAGAAGTCGTCAGGAGGGGCCAAATGGCTAAGTCAGCTGTGAAGAGGCTAGAGAAGATATGGCGCAACCGGGGAATTAATCGCAAAACGAAAGTTAAATTAATGAGGACCCTTATCTTTTCTATTTTTCTGTATGCCTCTGAAACCTGGACATTAAAAGCCTGCGTCCGAAAGAAGATCGATTCGTTTGAGATGTGGTGCTGGCGCAAGATGCTCCGAATATCCTGGACGGAACGCCGCACCAACGAGTCCATCCTTGAAGAGCTGAAAATAAAGACCAGGCTTTCCACCATCTGTACCCAACGCGTCCTTAAATTCTTTGGGCACACAGTCAGACGAGCCCCAGATAGTCTGGAGAGGCTTCTCATAACTGGCCGTGTTGAAGGCACAAGAAGCAGAGGACGGGCGCCATCTCGTTGGAGTGACACCATACAAGAGGCCACACACACCACCTTACAAGCGGCCATACACATGGCTCAGGACCGTGAAGTTTGGAGGAAGCTGGTGACGAATATAGCCCAGTGAGGTCACGTCCCTCAGTCATGAGGATACGACAAAGAAGAAGAAGAAGAAGAAGAAAGATGTAGATAAAACACTGGTATTTAGCTACCAAAATCGTATTTTTTTTTTCATATCGCCAGCCCTCAAAGGTAAAAGGGCGTTAATAAGTATTGGTTATTTGGTTAATCAGAAAAACTGGAAGAAAAAAGGCAAGACCGTCGAAAGTGGAGTGAAGTAGGGGTTGAAGAAGAGAATATAATTTCTGTTCTTCTTTTTCGAGTAGAAGTCGTCGTCTCCAACGACTCGATGAACCCTCGTGTCAGTATGGGTACGAATTTCTGTAGTTAAGTAGTTAGTTATTAAATTACCTAAAACTTATCTATATGCCCCCGAGGCCCTCGTCAAGCAGTGGACTGGTTGTAGCTGTATGGAAGGAAAATATTTTTCTTAGATATCGAAACTTAACAAAAATACAACAATGTAAACGAACCGAAAAGCTTAATTTCCCTGCGTGTCGGTGGTAGCGGAGTCGAGGTGTCGTGATGGGCGCATTATGTCTGCTGGGAAGAGGAGACCCGCCGTGCCTTCAGGCTGCAGCTCGTAATAGGGAAGGGAATCAACTTGTCGATGGAATTCCACGAGGTGTAAAAAAACAGCTACAAATATTTTAAGAAGTGAGACAAACCATGAAGCTAAATAACATGCGGAAAACCAGGTACATGCCTTCCCTAAAATATTAGCAGCAATATTTTATCGTTACAACAATTCGTGGAGGTGTCTTGATGGACGTATTATGTCTGCTGGGAAGAGGAGACCCGCCGTGCCTTCAGGCTGCAGCTCGTAATAGGGAAGGGAATCAACTTGTCGAGGAAATTCTACGAGATGTAAAAAAACAAGTGCAAATGTTTTAGGGAGTGAGCCAGCCCATGAAACTAAATAACATGTCGAAATATGAAAGCGAGGTACATGTCTTCCTAAAATATAGCAGCTATTTTTATTGCTACTTACTTTGTGTAGTTAGTAGCAAAGTGGAGGTGTCGTGATAGACAGATTATGTCTGCTGGAAAGCCGCTGTGCCTTTAGGCTGAAGCTTGAAAAAGACAAGGGAATGAACTTAGCTTGGACTGAAACTGAAACTTCAATGCTTATAGCGTTCTATGTTTGCCGACGATAAGTAAGTTTGGGGCACTCACTGGCCCGAGTTAACTGGTGACCATTGATCCAATCTTTTATTATATGCTAGCAGCATTTGATTGATAAAATTGATTTGAATGATCCTACCAAGAGAAGTCAGGGACCTCAATAGTCGATACCATAACCATAACAGTCACAACAGTCTACTGCTGGACGTGGGCCTCCCCTTATCGGGGGTGTTGCCATACTCACCACGCTTGGCATGCGGATTGGAAAGCGCAGTGCCAGATGTTGCATTCACAGGGAACGCTGCTTCCCATTCCCTGGGTGATTATCCCTAAGTCGCCTTTTACGACATCCACGGGTAGAATTGGGGTGCTGCAATTCTAAGCCGGCGTCACACGGCTATAGTCGATAAGACTATTGACAACCGATGTGGCGCAGTGGTTAGTTTGCCTGCCTGCCACGCAAAGGTTCTGGGTTCAATTCCCGGTGGGATCACTCACAATGTTGATATTTATCACTTTGTGAATTTGTTCCCAGTCTGGTTAGGACATTGCAGGCTGAACCACCTGATTGTCCGCAAGTAAGATGGTTCCGTGCTTCGGATGGGCAGGTTAAGCCGTCGGTCCCGGTTGCTGTCTATGATGGCGATCGTTACACAACCATGTCAGAGGCCTGCTACTTGCAGTAGGCGGTTGAAAAACTCTGACACCAGGGTTCATCGGGTCGATGAACGACTCGGTGTCCCACACGAAAAGAAAGAAGTCACACGGCTATAGTCGATAAGAAACAATTTTTCTCTACCACTTCACTAGTAAGAGCAGGATGCGCGCCGTACCCTATCATCAGGCAGGGCTGAATCGCCGTGTATTAGCGCTGCGCCCCGCCCCCCGGCGGCGCCTGCGCCTGCGCCGCTGTTCGTTATTATTGCCCGTGTGTTCGGAATTTAAAATATAAAGTATAGAGTACGGGGAGCGGCGGATGAATAGTTTTAATAGAGACATGGTTGTACTCTTGTAGTATTATAACTCGTACGTGAGGTCCTAGAAATAATAAGTAGGTAGGTAGTACTACTTTGTCAGAGTCCTGTTAATTTCATTAGACAGTTAAAAAAGCTCTGACACCAGAGTTCATCGGGTGGACTTGGTGTCTAACTCGAAGAATAAGTAATTTTTACTTTTTACGTGGTCAGAGATACCTATGTGATAATGATAGGTATACATACATATAAAGCCAACTGCTATAGAACCCATTGCCGAATAGGTCTTATAAGTTACAAAGAAAATTTGGTAAAATGCAAGCCATGTTACAAAAATTCATTGGTTCTTATAAGGAATGAATACGACGACGATACTTTACGACGATCGATAGGCACGTATAATATGGCAGAGGGTATAGGGAAAGTTTATTCAGAAAAACACTGTTATCTATCATACAGTTTTTTTTTAATAATCTGATTATCCAGGATAATCTGAATATGTACCGAAAGAGACTGAAGTCACAGCCAGGCACTAATAAAAACTACGTACCCTTAAAAATGCACTTCATCGGAAGAAAACTAACACTGCGAAGCGGAAGGCTTATGTATAGTGTTTTAAAAAAGCTACAAGGAGACTCTTGCTATCTGCTACAATAATAAAACCGAACATCTCCATTTGTGGTCCCATTCCGCACGGCTTATCGCATTTATGCAAAGATAAACTTGAAATAAAACTGCATTTGGATCTAAGGTAGGTAGTTCCTAGCTTTACACACGCGTCATAATCTAATTGCGATTTTTGCCGATCCGGTTGTATTGACGAAAGACATTGTATGAAATCGCATTAATTTCATGGTCTGTTAGTTTTACTAGCTGCCTTTTTGTTTACGTGACACCGAGTCGACGAACGACCCGATGAACCCTGTTTTTTTTACTGCTACTTTCTAGTAAGCCTCTGACATGTTTGTGTAGTGACCACCGTCTAAGTAATCTTACACAACAATCAGACGCCCTGCGCGCCTTCTCCCTAATTTGTGTTAACGTGCCCTCCAAGGCACAGACAAGCAGGTGGCTCAGTCTGCAATGTCCGAAGCAAACTAGGAAATAAATCACAAATTAATAAATAAAAACATTGGGGGAAAACTATGGGAATTGAACCGGGATACCTATCTAATGGTGAGACCGCAAGCTGTCAAAACCCGCAATAACTTGTGAGTGCGTGTGCAATCCACCTAAACTGGACAAAACGGCCATAAGCGAGCAGTATCTCGAAGCTCAGATATAAACTTCATTAGCTCTTGATGTAATAAAATAAAATGTCCGACATTTCGATCGCGATCGACGTTATTGTGGACTAAGAGTTGTGTCGGGAAAGGTTTTAGAAAAATGTATTTTGAATTGGAACCGTGTTTATCAGAAATAATAAAACATTAGTAATGCAAATTGCTTTCTATTGACTGGGAATTCCCCCATTTATACTACTTAAATAACAAAGTGTAGGCCTACTCTGGGTGTGCCTTCTATTGAAAGGTCACAAAGTATTCGCGATATTTATTACGCTTGGCATACAGATTGGCGAACGCAGTGCAAGTTGTTATTCATAATAAAACACTGCTACCCGTTCCCTGGAAGAATTTAATCTATCACTTTTTATGACAATCATGGGTGAAAATGAGGGATGCTATATTAGTCCAGCGACACATGGCAGAACGAGATACGGTATTTTAACAATACCAAACCTGTAACCGTCTATCGGTGTTCTCGGTGAGTACAAAGCGCTCGGTCCAATCGAATTGATTCGTTAATTACAAGTTTTATCTCGAGCCGCCATTAGAGCGGCCTCGGCCCACGCGGACCACAGGCACCGCTAGGGCTGTCAACAGTTAAAAATATTGAAAATTTTTACTTCGGACCACGAAACACCGCCGTTCTTATGGCTCTGCCATTATTTCTTAAGTCCTGAATTCCTGATACATGTGTAATTGTTATTATATTGATAAATTCATCTTGATGATAGTATTATTCATAAACATTTATGAAATTGAAACGTTTGAAGCAGATACGTTCTATTTTAATGCAGTCATGAGGACTTTTGAATGCTCCATACAAAAAACATCAACGCGAACGCTACGCTCTGGGCTAAAAGGAATTAAAAAATCGTAATAGAAAAAATCCATGAATTCTGGTTCAAATCTTCTAAAAAAATACACGGAAATCACCACAAAATGTTCTGTTGCTTAATTTTAGGGTTTTTATGGTGAAAGATGAAAATGAAAAATGAAAAATATTTTATTCAGTAACATAATTTCTTATATCTAATATAGTGCTGAGACCAACCCAGTAAGTATACCAGGATACCTGTAGCGGGAGGTCTCGCTCTTCCTCGTAGGGCCAAAACAAATATGTTACCTAGGTACTAAAAATATATCCATCGTGGTCCAAAGATGCGTCATTAACTATTTACAACGCAAGTTCAGGTACTCAACTGACCTAAGTACTTTGAAAAGCATATTTCAAAACATGCTTACACTATGTCTTGGAGGAAGGCTAGGTATGGAGACGCTATACGAAGAGCTTCCCCTCTGTCACGGCCTATGCCCACTTGGGCTTATCTTACTACAAAAACCAGTTGCTGTCAGATCTTTTACTAGAACGAGTCCAGTCGCGCATGTCAAATGAGCTCCGATAAAAAGCCGAATTGTAGAGATAATAATGCCTTTAAAAATATGTAAAAATACAAATTTACAACAGAACAATATCACTTTTCATCTGAAAGTATTCCTCCACTACAATATCACTAAATAATATATAAAATTAGCGATTGAAAATTGTACATAAGTGTTGCCAGTAAGTCGTACAAAATGTCTGATGTGGAGTTTTTTTGTAGGTGGATCTACAATAAAATAATTGTATGTTGTTCCTTTTGTTATTATTTTGTGTCGAACAATGGTGTTAATCATAGTATCGTTAATTTACAAATAAAGATTATAATATTCCACCATATAATAGGTAACAATTAACGATCTTAGTTTATTGATGCCTTTAAAAACAGTAAATAGCTTGCTAAGTAAGATTAGAATGTTAGTTTGGGATTGTTCTACTTATTCAATGATGGTCATTTCCAGTCGATATTCAATGAAAAAACGATAATTTTAACTTGAAGTATCGAGCCACACTCAACCCAAGCTAGTGCAGTGACCCAAGTAATACAAAACGTCGATACTTTTTCTATCGCCATAGTTACAAACCTATACTATGTAAAGACGGTCTGTACCGAAAACTTTGCAGACATGATCAGATTATGAAATTGAACAACTTTTACTATGGATTTTGGGAAACCCTGATTTTGTTCGAGTTTCATTGAAAATTAATGTCAGTCTCAGCTGATCGGGTGACATCGGATGTCAGCCGACGTGGCGCAATGGCTAGTCCGACTGCCTGTTCAATTCCTTTCGCTCACAAAGTTGATATTTATCACTTTGTGAATATGTTCCTAGACTGGTCAGGACACCACACAGGCTGAATCACGTGATTGTCCGAGAAGCAAGATGGTTCCGTGCTTTGGAGCCATGTTCAGCCGTCGGTCCCGGTTGCTGTCTATGGTCACTTAGACAGCTGTCGTTACACAACTATTTCAAAGGCCTGCTTCATGCAGTAGGTGGTTGAAAAGCACTGGCACCAGGGTTCATCAGGTCGTTGGACGTTTTGGTGTCCTTTAAACTGTTTAAACTTAAGTGCGACATTTTAACTTGAATTACATATATAAAAAGGATTTCGCACTTACCTACTTCTTATTACATCGCGGTTTCGCGACCGTTTCGGTCCAGTCGGTGGTCTTTTATCAGCCGGAGTGCTCAGACAAAACACGAATATTTGAAAATTTACTTTATAAATATTTGTGTCCGGTGAAATCGAACCCACGAGCCTCGGCGTAGAAGACAGATAGATAGTCGAAGTATGAAGTATGTATGACTTGTTGTATAGATGGTTTTAGTAAATTCCTTACATAATATCCTATGATACTTAATGATCAGTAAATAGAAGGTAGGTATTGCATTGATTGTACCTACATAATTGTATTATCTGGTCTATGGGGAAAGAAATTCATATTTTGGTTAATTTATACCTTATGCAATATTTAAAATGTTATTGCGCCTATATTTCTATTTACTACAAAATCCTATTCTCAAGAACTAAGTTGCTTTTGAAAATGCAATAATATGACACAATATTGCGTAGACTGATGTAATTAATCGAAAGGTCAAGTATCGATATTGTCGATTCCAACACTAGCTTGATTTGACAGCTTTACCTCTCCCCCCGCAAAAAATGGCAGAAATATTTGTATAGAGTAAAGTAGCTATGACGACTCCCCTCGGGCCGGAACGGGACGGAAGATGCTCGAAGCACTATGTCATTACGATTTAGGTATTTTCCTAGAAAAAGGTGTCACTTTTAGCATGCATTTGATATCTGTCAAAATAGACTTTCTGTCAAAGTGGCTAGGTGGTCAGATTTAAACTAAGGCCAGCCCTGACCACATCCATCCTAGGCCAAGTTTAATTGCCCACTCCCGTCGAATACAATTACCACCTCGGTCTTGATCCGAGATCCACTGAGATCGTCCAAGAGACGTATTTTTGAATCAGTGGATTCGCAAGTCACGCTCGTAAGTGCTATTTTCACAAAGTGCAATATTATAGGTATTTGTGAATTGTTAAAGTCTGCAGTCTGAGCGCTCTTTACTACTACTGCTACTACAGCCACAACAGTCCACTGCTGGACATGGGTGTCCCCCAATTGAGAGCTCTTTACAACTCGCTAGAAAAGCTTTAAGACTATTGTTAAGTTTCTAGTTTATGTTCAGTTTTTCGCCAATAAAATCAGTAAGTATGGTGAAACTTATGATACAATATTTGCGTGACAATAGTATTTATGCGTATGTTACAGGCAAAACCCTTAACCAGTCAATAACGTTATTGACTGGAAAAACCAGTCAATAACGATATTGCCTAAGGGCCTCAGTCAAAACCCTTATTGACTGGTTTTATCTATTAAAAGCAGTCAATAACGATATTGACTGACGTGCCCAGTCAAAACCCTTAATAGGTACTTCTGCCCCGGTAGCAGCAACCTAGACTGGCTGGCTGACTGTCTCGATCGCCGGTTGTTATTCCTGAGGACATGCCCAAGTCGCAGACAGAATGCTGACATTAGCGTATACGTAACTTCACCTCCTAGATGTCATAGACTTCACGACGGTGGTTGTTAGGCTCCCGCCTAGTTCAATCGGCGAGCGAGGCTGTAGGCTTTCTTCTAGCTGCGATCATCTAACGGTCCTGATGGTGATCTCAGACCAGCCAGGCAGTCTAGGTTGCTACCACCGGGTCGGACGTACCTATTAAGGGTTTTGAAAAAAAATCTAACGGTCCTGATGGTTACTATGCAGTAACCATTGCGTTGCGGTGAGTTTATGTGCGATGCGGTGGGTAGCACTGCGTTGCGGTGAAATTATGTGCAGTGCGGCGGAAATCAGTGCGGTGCGGGGAGTTTCGGTGCGCGATGCGGTGGGTATCACTGGGTTGCGGTGTGTTTATGTGCAATGCGGCGGAAAGCAGTTCGGTGCGGAGAGTTTCGGTGTTCGATGCGGCGGGTAGCACTGAATTGCGGTGAGTTTATGTGCTTTGCGGCGGAAAGCAGTACGGTGCGGGAAGTATTGTTGTGTGTTGCGGAGGGTAGCGCTGAATTGCGGTGAGTTTATGTGCTTTGCGTAGGAAAGCAGTGCGGTGCGGAAGTATTGTTGTGTGTTGCGGCGGGTAGCGCTGAATTGCGGTGAGTTTATGTGCTTTGCGGCGGAAAGCAGTGCGGTGCGGGAAGTTTTGTTGTGTGATGCGGCGGGTAGCGCTGAATTGCGGTGAGTTTATGTGCTTTGCGGCGGAAAGCAGTGCGGTGCGGGAAGTTTTGTTGTGTGTTGTGGCGGGTAGCGCTATATTACGGTGAGTTTATGTGCTTTGCGGCGGAAAGCAGTGCGGTGCGGGAAGTTTTGTTGTGTGTTGCGGCGGGTAGCGCTGAATCGCGGTGAGTTTATGTGCTTTGCGGCGGAAAGCAGTGCGGTGCGGGAAGTTTTGTTGTGTGATGCGGCGGGTAGCGCTGAATTGCGGTGAGATTATGTGCTTTGCGGCGGAAAGCAGTGCGTTGCGGGAAGTTTTGTTGTGTGTTGCGGCGGGTAGCGCTGAATTACGGTGAGTTTATGTGCTTTGCGGTGGAAAACAGTGAGGTGCGGGGAGTAGCACTAATTTGCGGTGAGATTATGAGCAATGCGGCGGGTAGCACGGCGTTGCGGTGAGTTTATGTGCTATGCGGCGAAAAGCAGTGCGGTGCGGCGAGTAGCACTGATTTGCGGTGAGATAATGAGCGATGTGCGGTTAGTTTAGATGCGATGCGGCGGGTAGCAGTACGGTGCGGTGAGCTATGGTGCGATGCGGCGGGTAGGAGTGGTTACTGCATGTAACCGTCAGGATCGATATATATTTTTTTAAATAAGATAGGCTCGCATTTGTCTGCTATCTCACCAGCTGATAAAAGGAGTAATCCTAGTCAGCGACGCGATCCCCGGAGGTGGAATTGGGATAATCAGGTCGTGGGGCAATTGTGCAATTGTGCACGCTCACTGAAATGCATCTTATAGAAGATAGAAGATGGAGCCCGAGTCCTCGAGTAACTACCGGGTGGTCTATGACTTCTGGGAGAGGAGGCCACGTATTTGCTGCCGTCAACATAAGTGAAGAGCTGTCTACGACTTGAGCATGTCCTTATGGAATAACAACCGGCGATCGAGACAGTAGACTTCCACTCTGGCAGCGACCATCTAACGGTTCTGATGGTGATCTAAGACCAACCAGGACATACCTATTAAGGGTTTTGACTAGGCACGTCAGTCAATAACGTTATTGACTGATTTTATTAGACAAAATCAGTCAATAAGGGTTTTGACTGAGTACCTTAGGCAATAACGTTATTGACTGGTTTTGCCAGTCATTAACGTTATTGACTGGTTAAGGGTTTTGACTGTAACACGTACAAAGAATAATTGAAAAATAATTGGCATCTTACATTGTTTTAAAATAATCCAAGAAGGATATTATGTGTAGAACGTAAATGATTTCGTGGATCTGATTCTTTTGTGAAAGTTTTCTACTGGTGCAGAAATACGTCTACCGAATGGTGTGAGACGAATTCACCATTCGCTTGATTAAGATTTCGACGTCGCCTCGAACGGGATTTATAGGAATTCGATATGATGGCGTGGGAAGGGCAAAGCTACACTCTTACATACATATATCACGTCTATATCCCTTGCGGGGTAGACAGAGCATAAACGGCTGTAAAAAACGGCTACCTGGGATAAGAGTTGCCATTTCGGCTCCCTTTCTTCTATGAATCAGGTTGTAAAGTAGCCTTAGCGAGCGTTCAATTCAATGTTATCCACCTCTACCAAAAACAAAATTCTCGGTTCTTTTTGTCTTTTGTCCCACAATAATTTAATTTAACCCTCCCCTCCCCTCATTTCAGCCCCTGCGCGGGCGCAGCATCGTGTAGGCTAGTTCCACACTGCTCTAAAGAAAAATTGTACTTCAGTATTGTGCCGAAAATGGAAATCAGAGAGGAAGCAAAGGTCTTTACATTCAGAGACTCGACGCAATGCGATGTCTTTTCTGCGGATACATTTCTGCACACATGTTGTGGTGATATTCCATGTAAAGTTCATTCATATGGGGCTCGCAATGAGAATACGGTATTTTCCTACTACTATTAGTCAAATGAGCTACTTTTAAAAACGTTATTTTGTATAAAGATGGCGTCAAAATAACAACTTTTAAATCGTAATTCATTATAATAACACTGTGCATATTTTGAACGTTAAATGAGAATCGTAATATTTTGGGACAATGATTTTAAACAAACATGTAATAGATTTTTCTCCAATTTGCTCGGAAATGGCTTCATTACTTTAAAAAAAGAATACGTCAATGGGCTCATTTATGTAGTCAAGGCGCAGAGGACTGTAATAGAAATTGCCGGACTAGGCCGGTAATAAAAGGGTTCTTAAACTTCACACTTTCGTGTTTAGGTGTTTTATGGAACACAATTTGTTTGAAGTTTGAAGGCTGAATGTGAATTTCCCGCGCATTCTTTATGAAACGGAACGTAACCAAAACCAGCGCATGCGCTTTGCGTACTTTAGAAGTTACGAAGTGTCAATTTTGTCACGATTAAATATTTATTATTTATGTTTCCTTGCAAATTAGAGAAAAGCACTATACGAATCTCGGCCGGTATAACAATTTCTGGTCTCGTTTACTTTAGAAGGCCTCGACTTCGTCTCGGCCTTCCAATGCCACTCGACCAGAAATTGCTATATACTCGGCCTGTAACGTAATGTACTATTATTAGCCATCTAGGAAAACACCCTATTAGCAGCTCAGCAGAAGTTAGTGAGTAGCTTGAGTGATCGAATGGAATTGGAGGTGGACAAATAGGTATTTCTTTTTTCAAGCTATTTTTGTAATGTTTTGAATAAGTTTTCAGATTATCAATTATACCGGGAGTAACAGAAAAGGTATAACAAGCCGAAAGGAGGTCAAGGTACTCATGAAACTGAACAACTTTCCCCCATACAAAATCGCCGATCAGCTGATTGATTTACTGTGGGAAGCCCAAATTATTTTTTCATATTTCGGCCCATGGTCCATGGGGAAAGTTGTTCAGTTTCATGAGTACCTTGACCTCCTTTCGGCTTGTTATACCCTTTCCGTTACTCCCAGTATTTTGGTGTTTTGGACCACACTGGAACTCGACGTGCGTGACAAATTGCGCGCTCCAGGAAAAACGCTCTTAATGATAGCTTAATTGTCCGTAATTGCTGGCTAATGACCACATCCCGCCGTCGTCTGTTCGCCTGGTACTCTTGCGCAAATTACAGGAGCTTTTTACAGCTTAAAGTTGGCTTAAAGTTAGGTAAGTTAGATTCTATTAATGTAGGTTGTATCCCCTGAACTGTGTTCAGTGGTTATGTATCTCACAACAGAATTAAAGAGATTTTACTGTCACACTCAGTGACCCATACACAAATAATCGACAACTCTACATCGAAATCCAGTAAGCCATGCAATGTACATCGAATTTTGCCTGTAAATTTGCAGCTTTATAAAATTTGGTACTAATGATAGCTTAATTGTCCGTAATTGCTGGCTAATGACCACATCCCGCCAGCGGCTACTTGCCTGGTACTCTTGCGCAAATTACAGGCGCTTTTTACAGCTTAAAATTGGCTAAAAGTTTCGTTCAAGTCTAGTATTTTGTGAAAAAAGAGTAAAAATAGATTTCACTCTCAAACCTCCTAGTGATACCTTTCAAAATCAAATAAAAACGATTTGATATGGTATGGTAGCACAATTAATGACCATATCTCTTTTTGCCTGGTACTATTATGCAAATTTCAAGTAAGTATCTGACAACAGAGTTGAATAGATTTTATTTTCAAACCCTAATGATAGCTTAAATTGTCCATAATTGAATGATCACATCCCGCCATACCTGCTCGCCTGGTGCTGTAGTGCCAATTATATGGAGCTCAGTTCTTCTAAAAGGAGCTAGGTCTATGCTTCAATTTCGAACCTCAGTGAAACCTCTCAAATACTATTTAACACTGATCGATTGTGTCTAACAAAGGCAAAAGTCATACAAAAGTAGACCTTTTACACTGCCGGACTAACAGGTAGGGAGTAACAGAACGGCTATAACAAGCCGAAAAGAGGTCAAGGTACATATGAAACTGAACAATTTTCCCCATGGAACATGAAAAAAATAATTTGGACCTCTCATAAGTAAATCAATCAGCTGATCGACGATTTAGTATGGGAGGTCCAAATTTTTTTTTACATTTCTTCCCATGTTCCATGGGGAAATTTGTTCAGTTTCATGAGTACCTTGACCTCCTTTCGGCTTGTTATACCCTTTCTGTTACTCCCAGACTTATCTCGCGCGCGAGAAAACTTCAGCCAGAGTAGCTTGTGCACTGTAGGAGAGACTTATCTCGCGCACAAAAAGACTACGTGTGTCAAATCGTATGGAAAGGATAATTATAATCAATTGACCATACAAGTTTAGGCCCCTCACAAATACCTCGTAAATCAAAATGTATGGTCACGAAACTTGCAGTACATATTCCTTGTACTACCTAGATTATGCTGGCATAACTACTTTTAAATTATGCAACGGCAAGCTGATAAAATGAGGTGTAGGCAGAGCGGCAATGGCCTTGTACCTAAATATCAATGGTTGCTTCATTTAGTACAAATAGTACAATATAAAAATGTCTTTTAATTTAGAATTTGGGATTCCCGTTTCGTACAAAGATGATATTTGAAAGATTGTGATTATAAAATCAATCATAATTTTTAGTTTTAGTAAGAATTTCATACAATACCGTTTTCGGAATTCGGCAAATTCGGGGTAGGCCCAAAATTGATTATATCATTTAAAAAAGAATTTTGACATACCTACTGATGTAGCAGATGTGTCAAATCGTATATTTATGAAAACAAGTAAAGACTTTTGACGTAAAAAGGGAATAGAGAAAATCCATGGTGCGGAGCGCATTCGCATACTAGGATAGCTGGTAAAATCGAAAAGAACTTATCACAACAGATCGATCAGCCCAATCGGGTTAAAGTTATAAATATTTGTTTGAGACCACGCGACCTGTGCAACCAGTTCGAAACGTAGAGGAATAAGGTAAATGTTCGTATGTTTACCTACTAATCGATCCGATAATAATAACAATAAAGTTATAAATACTTACTTATTTATAAATTTCGATATTATTCGTACATATAACTGCATTAAAATCCAGTCAAGACGTAGAAAATGCCAGGCCAGCCATCCATCTTGCTAGGTGGTAATTTTTTATTCGCAATTTAATTATTTTAAATGTGGTCTCAATGATCATGTCTGACCAGTTCATTTCTTACGTGCAAGTATGCTGGACAGAACAATTACATGCAAAATTGCCAAGAATTGTTGCTATTTTAGTGCACTTGTTCTAAGATTTTCGCCCTAGGACTGTAAGGAATCATTATCGTGGGTTTTTAAAGGTTGTTTTTGAATCGTTTTGTAGAAATGACTCACTGAAAAGGCTTGAAATTTTGAAGTAATGTTTAGGTATAGATAGACTAGGAAATTACTTTGCCCCGATGAATGTTATATTTAAACGACTCCCGAATAATATTTTTCTATTAATTCTTCCAGTCTTTTGTTTTATTGTGTTCTCATAGATTGGACGCTAGCCGAATCAGACCACATTTTATTTTCTAAACTAGGTACCTATGTTCTTTAACATACAAAAATGTAGAGTTGTTAATATGTTCTAGGAATATAGGTTAATCAGTTTCTTAAACTCAATTTTACTATGGTAGGTATCATAGCTGTAATCTCTAAAAGCTTATTCAGATAGGTTATTCTTGAGTATTTTTACAACCCATTATTGAACTGATTGTATTTGGAAAGAGTAGGCTATTTAACTATTGTGAGAATTCTTTCCAATGCCGGCAAAACAGTGGTCACACAAAACAATGCTGATGATATAGGTAATTCCATTGAGCAAAATAGTAAAGAATAATGAAATTGTTAAGCAAACAAAAACATAATGAAAAAACAATAGTACCTACATTGTATACGCGGGAAGAAAGAAACCGATTAGGTAGGTAGGTACCTACCTACTAACGAACGAGGGTGTTGTTTGCGGCCCGAAGCGCAGGTGAAATGGGCTAGATTTTTTTTAAATGCTGTGCTGGGCTGTGACGTCATATTTCAATATTTTCGTTGGCGTCAAAACACTTACCTACCTACTTTTATATTAGTTTTTAGTATAATCATTTTAACTTTTAATATTTTGAAAAAGGACGACAATGACGATAAAACAGCTTAAAAAATCATTTGAATAGTGATGATTAGACCTGTTTCACCCAATTTCACAGGTAATTCTTTGCAGTAAACACTTTATGGTGTTTTGACCGTTTCAAAAGTTGCACCTCAGCCCGGCGCGCCGTGTGGGCCCGCCCGGTGTAAAATTAACCTACAGATCAAAGGCGCCGCCGCCGCCCCGGCCCCTTTGATCTCACCGCCCATTGTCTACCACGTGTTGTTTTAATACTTTCGTGTTGTCATGTTAAAAGTTTATTATAGGATGCGTTTTTAACATGTCCAAGCGAATTACCGGTTTAATTCTTTAGTTTAAATATCAATTTCGTTTGTGGCGCGTGAGTGTCAGTTGTTTTAGCTCTTTTGAAGTTTATGTTGTCGATTGAAGTTTCAATCTTTTTGCTTTTAGCTTAGGGATGGTATTAATAACACTTCTAAGTTTCTAAGCGTCCCGTCTTGTCTTTTGGATTATTTTTTGTACAATTTAATAGCGGAAGAGAGTTAAAGGGTTCACAGGCATTGAAACACGAGAGGGTGTCATCGTATTGGATTTTATTATGCAATAACTTTGAGAATAGATTTTTTATTGCTGCGACAGTTAGTGCAGTAGCTGGGCTGGCTAGGGATAGGGATGGAAAATAAAAACGGACGGTTGTAATTCATTTCAAGGAGTTAATGGTTATATTTCTGAGGTGCAACATCACATCACACCACATCACCCCATAGCTGTCCACTGCTGGACATAGGCCTCCCTCAGGGCACACCACAAGGCACGATCTCCCGTTTTTGTCATCCAGTTTCTACCTACCTACCTACATGTCGCTCTCTTTAATTAATTTTTCAGTCCATCTGGCCGGATGGCGTCCAACGCTACGCTTGCCGAGCCATGGCCTAGAACCTGCTTACCTACTCCACCGTCCATCAGTCCTACGACAAATGTGACCCACTGCCACTTCAGCTTGCTACACTTCCAGACGCAACATTTTGACAAAAAATCCCACCCAAACTCGTTTATTAGTAGTCGAACCGACACTTGTCACATTTTTCTTTATACTTTCACAACATTATAGATATTCCCATTAACAATTCCTTCCGAAACACTTTACGGCCGTTCATAAATGTATAAAACCGAATTCAACATACATTGCTTGCATTACCGTTGCCCCGTCCCGAGTGGTGGCGGCTTAGAATAGCATCATTCCCGTGGGTGACGTTTTTTTCTTCTTTGAGTGGGACACTAATACCTCCAACGACCCTATGGACCCGTGGTGTCAGAGTTTTTCCACCTCCTACTGCAAGTAGCTAGCCTCTGACATGATTCATTCATAGGGCCCGACTCATAGGCAGCAACCGGGACCGACGGCTTAACATGTAAAGTGTGTGTTGTGAGAAGCGACTATGGGATTTAAAAGTCGATGTGTATTGCTAAGATTGTGCGGAGTTTTTCAACACGCAATGAACGTAAAACTTAATTCTACTCGTAGCGTTTACAACCTTGACGAATTTCACACACCTCTGAGTTTTCAACAAATTTTGTAAGAAAAGAGTTATTTAGCATCACAATAACAACACATTTTGGAAACTTTTAAAAGCTTTTATCAACTGTATTCTGTTTGAAAAGATTTGGTATTTTTTAATTTGAGTAGGGACTTTTAATTAGTGAAAAAAAATATTGTTATTCGGCCGAATGTTCGGTATAAAGTTTGCCGATCCGAATATTGTGCTCGACACACGATATTCCCGAAACGACCCTCAACAATTTGGCGAACGCGGCGATAACAATGGTATATCATGAACATGAATCATGACAGTTAAGGCTCTGCCTTCCCCGCAAGAGGATAAGGTGTGATGTGTGTATGTGTAAAAAAAATATTTCTTTAGCTCCCCGTTTTCTTTTGCAATTACTATCTCTGCCCAATGATTGACCTACCATACCAACCAACACCTATTTTGTAACAACTTACAAAAAGCACGCGTAAAGGCCAATATATCAAGTCATTCTGTAAGAGTAAATATAAGAAAGCTATAGAGTGCGCATATATCGCCCCGCGCCGCCGTTCTGTCAAAACGCAAGCATTTGCTCCCTACACACAAAGACAAACGTCAAATGTTATGAGTAGTAAGTAATAGAGGTTCAATAGTGTTGTTACTGGCGTGTTGCTACTGATAGACAGACAGTTGTGTTCTGACTGCAGCCAACCGTTCTAACTTTTTAGGCGCACTCTATAGCTTGCTTATATTATAAACTCTAAGGGTGCTACATTCGGCAGTGGCGCCCCGCCGGGCGAGTAGGTGTTAATGCGGCCCCCTGGTGCGCGCGCGCAGCGAGACAAGGGGTCGACAGCGCAAGGCCGGCTTTTAGGGAAACTGTGGTAAGAAAGTGCTAATTAAAATGGAGATGTAAGCTTGGTTGAACTGTTGATTGGCCAAAAATGTTTATGCTATACTGTTGTAGATTTTACATACATAACAGATTTTTGGACCAACAAGTTTTTATTTAAACCGCAAAACTGAGACTCAAATAGGTAGGTAGGTACCTACTATGACAACTTGCGCGTGCGCAGAATATCTTTAAATCATTTTCTCCTTCAATCTTGCTAATCAATGGTGAAAACACTTCATTGGCGCTGGTTACTAGTTAGTAGGTACTCTGGCGTATAAGATAAGCCAATGAAGTCAATATAAAATTCTACGATATCCCAACCCGAAAAACCAGCTTCTAAATCATGTTAAAGCATGGGATACATCATGTTTTGTGATTCAAATGTCGTCAGCAGGCGCCTCAGCACCACCTACTGTCACCACTATGTGGACGACATCGTGAATGTAGGTATGTGGATGACATTCTGAATATTCATGCACGGAAGCCTGTTTGAGAGAATAAGAAACATGTTGTTTCGTGTTGAAACGGGCAGTAGGTGTAGATCAGTCGATCATCATTGTAATGGGCAACTCTTTTTATTTACCTACCTATGAAGTCGAAGATAAGTAAGCGGGCTTAGGTTAATAGGCTCCTACTTTAAATTACTTTAACATCTTGTGGTGAAAATAGTAGATACGTAAAAGGACAGCAAATCGAATGCTTACGAACTAAAAATTTAGTTTTCTCTCATACCTATTCCCCATTTCTTCGCAACATCGAACCATAGGTAGGTACATCTTTCTGACAGACATTTCACCTAGCTAGATAATTAGAATTACGAATTATGACATGTTTAAGTGTTGACTTTAACTCAAAAGCGTGACGTGAGGTTTCAGGGTCACCTACAGATGTTCAAGGGTGGACAGGGATGGAAGTTTGGGGGTAAGATGTGGGGAGGGGAAGACCACAATTACAGTTGGCTTGGAGCACATTCGCGACGCGCTCACAATTAAACGAATTTGCCATCTGCGAGCAAAAACATGCCTGCATTGTAGCTGTATGGTGACCATCGCTTCATTTCGAGTGGGATAACGACTCTCTTCCTTTCGTGTCCTAACGAGACGATAAAGGTGACAATGTGGTAGGTATACCTACTAAGTTTAACTCTCATAGTTTGCTTTTGATGCTGGCTGACCTTCTAACTTCAATTTTGAAGATAGCACTCCATGATGATAAGGAGATCAGATGCTGCTGCCACAAATCAACAATATTTCTTTTTCGTGGTAACATCCTTTTTGCCATGTGATGCCGGCTTAGAATAGCAGCGCCCTAATTCTATCCGTGGATGTCGTGAAAAGCGACCAAGGGTTAGTTATCCAGGGAATCGGCAGCAGCATTCCTTGTGAATAAAACATGTTGCACTGCGCTCGCCAATCCGCCTACCAAGCGTGGTGAGTATGGCAATCATCAGACCTTTAAGGACCTATGTGTAAAACTTATCACAGTTTTGGCTTTGGTTTTGGTCAACCATAACGAAATCCTGTAAAAAAGCGTTAATACAAGCTTCATTTCACTGCTATCCAGGTAGGAACTTATGTGTATTTTCGTGTATCTGTGTCTTCTTCACCAGCTACAACAGTCATCGCTGGGCATGAGCCTGTATAGCCTCTAAATCCCGAAGAACTGGTCGCCCGATAATGCGAGTATAATTTAAGCGGAATGCTGGCGGCGGCAAAGCGGTCAGCAAAAACTATGACGATCCGCCGCGCCGTGCCGACCGTGCCGCGCCGGAGAGGTGATCCACTGTGCTCCAAAACATTCTACCTACTATTGTTTGTTACTCTAATAGATCCAACCATGCGTCGTAGACGCCGTTCTTTCTTCTCCTTTTCTCTTCTTCTTCGAGTGGGACACCAAGTCATCCGCCGTTCCTGATAGGTATACCACGTCAGATACAGATGATGCAACCACCGTAGTCGCTGCTGCAGCTGCGAGTAGATCACACTCCACAAGCTTTCCAAGAAAGCGGAGACGCCTGCCGGTTGTTTTTGCTCTTGACAAGACATGTACCGGGAAGATTCAGCCGACCGATCCGTTCTACCCAGAACAACTGTAAATCCCAGTCTCAGTGAATGGACTAGTAACTGGTTCTCCATACAGTTATTTAATTAAGGATAACCAGAATAGGTTAACGAATGCGTAGATGTGCTGCTCCTTTTCTTCTTCTTCAAGTGAACCCTGGTGTCAGAGTTTTTCCATCGCATACTGCAAGTAGCAGGCTGCTGACATGGTTGTTTAATGACCGCCGTGATCATAGACAGCAACTGGGATCGACGGCATAACGTGTCCTTTGAAGAACGAAACCATCTTGCTTTTCGGACAATCAGGTGGTTCAGCCTGCCTGACAAGACTGGGAACAACTTCGCAAAGTGATTAATAAATATCATCTTTGCGAGTGACCCCACCGGGAATTGAACCCGGAACCTTCTGCTTCGCAGGCAGTCGTATCTACTAACAACTGCGCCTCATGAGCTGCCAATGTGTGTGATGTGACGATGCTGATAGTAACAGATTGGAGAGCGCAGTAGAGTCCCCCGCGCTATGCCATCCATGCAGCGCTGAACCGGCGCGCGCGCACAAAAACCCGGGACACGTCCACCCGAACGGAACAGCGCAATTCCACATTTCGGACAAAAACACACAGCAATTAATGGTGAGAAAGTGCTATCCTTGGAGGAACATAATACGTTGGAAATTAGCTACTTTGCTGTGTGATGCCGCCGGCTTAGGCCCTAGCTCGACATATTAAACGTGAGACGCAACGCGCTACATGACATATGTCAGACAAGCGATCGTCAGCCGTTGTCGATGGGACGCGCGTCTGATATGTATAGCTTTTCTCTTCTATTTCATACATTTTATATGTAAACGGGTTTAAGCGTCGCGGTGTCGCACGTCTCACGTCTTCTCTGTAGAGCATGGGGTCAGAATATCATTTCTTTCCCGCAGGTATATAAGAGGCGACTAAAAGGACTTGAGGGACTACATTCGTTCAAATATGATTTTGTCATATTATTATGTGGCGATATCGACCGTATTTTTACGACAGTTATCGCTCTGCCTAGCCTACCCCGCAATGGATAATGGCGTGATATGCGTGTGTGTGTATGTATGTAAATGAAATGCAAATAAAATTATATTAAAATGCTTTCGCAGGTCCTCACCAACATCGGAACACAAGAATGGCGCCAGCCAATACTTTGTGACAAGAGCGCAAGCACTTTTTACATACGAAAGACATAAACGCGATCTATATTTTATTAAAGTGAAAACAAACAAATTATCTGATTGAAATGAAATAATATAAAATTAAACTTATCTGTAAATGTACTTACAAATATCACGGCTACATTACTTACGAGGTAGGCAGAGCGTAAACAGGTGTAAAATTGGTATACCTACGTAAAATAAACATTATGTACCTAGGTTTACAAAATGTCAAACTCGTTGTCACATAATTATCATAATTAAATAATAACTAATTTTTAATTGCCGTATTAATTACACAAAACAAAAAGTGTAACAGTATGTGAAAGGGTTACAAAAGTATTTATTAGTCCCTTAATAAGTAAAGGTTTCTAGTTAAAATGCCTGATGTGACAAAATAGGACAATTGCACAAAAAACTGTATATCAATAGCAATAATTAAGCTTTGGCGGGTTGACAATTAAGAATCGAGCTATTTTAAATTCACAGCTGGGGTTTTCAAAGCTACAATTCTGATGGGACATTTTCTTAGGTAATTTTTAGTGATTCTTATCTCATTTTTCAGCTATTAAAAAAAAGAGTTAAAAGATTCCGTTTAATCCATAATACTACCGTTCTATCATTTTTTAGATTGAGGGGGGGAAGGGCAATTTTCGGCTTATGTTCGGTATTCAACATGTTCAGCAGATTTACCGAATTTGTATTCGGTTTCGGTCGAATCTTTGGCCAATTTGCCGAATATTTGGCCGAATAAAAATGTATTCTTTTTGTGTAGTACTTATATATGTTAAAAGTCGATATGTCCAGACAATAATAAATAAGTGATGCAGTTCTTTTTATTTAGAATTAACGCTTTAAGGACATCAATTCCTGTCGAACTCCTTGACCGAATATTCGGTGTGGCAATATTCGGTGAAACCTTTTTCGGCCTATCACTATTTTTGACGTTTGATTCAATGCGGCGGCACAAACTGGAGAGCCTATAAAGATGGTAAATGGTGATAAATGGGTTATATTCGAATTTGGCTTCCTTTTCTGCTTAGAAAATAATAAGATTAGTGAAGAATAAGCTAAGGATGTGTCGTATTAGAATCGAGGCCAGATTCCTCGTTTTAAAGCTCATTTTCGCGCAAAAACATACCCTGACTCCGTATTTTGCAGCAGACCGATAATTAACGATGTTTTTAATTACACAGTCGGACTTTTGCCGTATCATTAATATCGATATATCGGGAAAGGGTGTACATTTTAATTCAGACTTGGTATTATGACATACCTAGTACTATTATATATTCTGTGACATGGCGTCAATAAAATGATAATAGGTAGTTTTCTCTTAGTATTCCTACAATGTCTGAGACCTTATACGCTATCTTCGCTTGATCTAGCCGCTTCTGTGCTGCGCATATAAATTACAATTTGCCAGCTGGTGTATTTGTTGAGAAAATAAATACCTAGCTGTGTTCAGTTTGTCAAATGATTATGTTATGATTATGACCAGCTGGATTTTCCTAAGTATAGGATTCTTTGAACAACTAACTACCTATTTTTTTCATATGGGTATGGAAGAGGCCCATATGCTAATGGTTACTCCTGACCTCTCTTTCCTTTTTAGGCCCTCACAAAGTTGACTAACAATCTGGCTCAAAAAGGTACCTACTTTTGGCAGCTATATTAAGATGTCAAACCAGGCTAGCAGCACAGCGAAAAAATGGGTTCGCTTGCTCTAGCAGCCCTCATCTTCTTTTCACATCAAGGACGCATCCTTCCTTACTACTGACTTTCCCGTCAACTTTCCGTTTGACTGTCCCGTTGGCGTAGTGGATAGTACCCCCTGCCTTCTACGCCGAGGTTGGTGGGTTCGATTCCCACCGACATAAATATTTGTAAAGTCAATTTTCAAATATTTGTGTTTAGTCTGGGTGTTTTCTATGTATAATATGTATTTATTTACAAAAAAAAGTATGTACCTATGTATTATATTATATCAGTTGTCTAGTTCCCATAGTACAAGCTTTGCTTAGTTTGGAGCTAGATGGCGCTGTGTGTCTCGTCCAGGGATATTTATTTATTTATTTACTTATATTTACTGGCCTTGACAAAACGATGACCAATTAAATGAGCGAGCATAACTAACCAAATACCAAGCAAATTGCAATTTTGTATGCGCAGGCAATCATCAAAATATGCTCTCGTATGATTTTATTGTCAAGAACAAAGGAGTGGAGGTGTTTTTATCACATGAAGTGGTAGATGGGGGCACAGATGATGACTCCACCTTTTAAAAGATGTTCGCTACCTATCTAACTATAACACTACTCGCATTTTATATTACCTAAACATACCACAATGTCCTATAGCCAAACCTCTCCTTCTTCTTCGAGTGGGACACCAAGTCGTCTAGCGACCCAATGAACCCTGGTGTCAGAGTTTTTCATCCGCCTACTGCAAGTAGCAGTCCTCTAGGACAGGGGTATTTGGTTGATAGTGCCAGCTTGCACCATCCAGTTGATTTCGGAGGATCAATACACAGCAACTGAAAATCCTGAAAATGCAAAGTGCTGTCGTTAAGTACGTCGATGACAAAAAGAAAAAGATGTATCCAGAAAAGAAGTTTTCGCATCAAAGAGGTAGCCATTCAGTCTAGGCTTTTATAAAACAATATCTTTGAGCAATCCGTCGGTATTAGCATTTGGCATGGCATCAATCGCCGCACTATCTGCCCGTTTCATTACGATTCCCCGCCCGGAGTGCTCGCCGTATGGTCCAAGCTTAGGTATCAAAGCGACCAGGAGAGTGTTGGTGAGAAATCTGTTTATGAGGAAGAGGAGGCGGAAGAGGAAGCAACAAGCTCAAAGTTGAATGATTCTGATAAGGATGAGGATTTATCCACTGAGGAGGATGCGGATGAGGATGAGGTAGATGTAACAGAAAAATAGAAATCAAAAGATTCAGATCAGATGTCGTACAGTATTTATAAAGGCAAAACTTACAAAATAATGAAAGATGAGAATCCCTAAAAATTGCGGGACTTTCGCGTTATGAGGATACAGAAGAGGAATCCTCATCAACACTAGCGGTGACAATTTAGAATAGTATTACCACATTAAAGCTGATATCGTGAATGCTATGGGCTGTGTCCTGAGTATGCAATCTTGTACTTTGCTTGTGAATCAGCTAATGCCAAGCGTTGTAAGTAAGATATGCATATGGCAAATACTTCCCAAAAGAGAGAGACATGTTTAGGAGTGGACTTTTGTGTCTGACTGACTGTAGGAGCACTGTCAGAAAGGATGAACCTAACCTGACCTAACCAAAAACCGATATAAGTATCAGATTTATTTCCTGGAGAAATATTTTTTTAAGAATTTCTTTGCAAGGAAGAGAAGCACATATTTCCTGGAAAGGGAAGTAAGGTCATTAATGATCTTGGCGTAGCAAATTGACCGCATATAACTAACACCTCTGTGTTAAAGGTTAAGGCTGTAAACCACCAGGTAGTTTTTACTCATAGCCATCTGCGTTATTATAAAAAAATACCATTCTTCTTAAACCACACCACGGTCCACGCAACCGTCCTTAATTAGGCATTCCTCCAGCGTCGGCGCCCGCGCAGGCGGCGTCTTTGTGCGCTGTCTCCCTCTCACAATGCAGCCATTGAAAATACCGACCAGCCACGGCAGACCCCCGAACGTCTTTCAATATCAAACGATGGTGGTAGATTGAACGGTCAGAGATGGAATGGTCGACATTACTTGGAGTTGTTGTGGTGAGCGCGGATTGAGGTTTGGCTGGGGTTCTGTAGAGTCGTTTAGAACTATGAAGAATTCTGTTGCTGCTACAGCAGCTGCTCTGGCCTGGCTGGCTTGAATTTTTTTCTTTTCAGGGACCATAACGCCTATTATGTGGCATTGTAAAAATGGCTGTTTAAAAAGAGTTGTCAAATTCGTCAAATCTAGTCCAATCCCCCGACGAAAAGATGTCACACAGCGTCATGACAAGACAAATTATTTTCGTAATAAATGTAGTAGAAAACTTTAATTACAGCTCGCTGCGAAATAAAAGTAAATTGATCAAACTTTATTTGAAAAATAACTGACATAATGTGGCTGAAAAAAGTTGAATTTGGTACACCAATGTAGAGTTTTCTGAGGTAAAATGTTAATTCATTTTAATTCTCTTATAGATAAACCCTATTACCACTGAACCCTGTAAATGCCTTTTCAGACTTCAGACTCTACATCCCTACAAATAAAGAGCATAATTCTTCACCAGAACGTCTGCGATCATAGGTGTTATTACGCTGATGCGCGGAAGAGCCCTAATTACGTATTCTTGGGATGAATATCAGAAGTGGGAAGTCTTTCTACCCTGAAATGGGTGATACTTGAGGTGAATTTGACAGTATTGGGTCGGTGGAGTCTATGACGAATTTATTGAAAGGCATGACAGCTTTGGTGGTCGAGATGCCGGTTTGACAGTTGAAGTTCCTGGTCCAGCCGTTGCGTTTGGTAGTGGTCTTTAGACAAGCAGGTCAGAGGCTTCTTGTGTGGTTTGAAGTTTAGAGCTAGGTAAGATTACAAGATCACAATCAAACTTTTATTGTGACTCTAATCTAAGTAAGTAAACTAAGAAAAATCTTTCCCAACATGAACTACCTAGTACCAAATTACAAGTGATACGAAATGGGCAGCAAAAATCAAGTAGATAGGTATTTTATTCATGCTCTTACATAACTCTCCTATCCAAAGTTACGACTCTTCTAAAAAATTGTAATAATCTTTAGAACCTCTCAATTACCAACACCTTTATTGCGGCAATTTTGTGAAATAAAATCCATCCCATGGGCCAGCGAGATACACTTAATTTTATATGTGGCCCATTGTATCTTGCGTCCCACTCTAGCGAGGGGAAGAGAGAGAGAGACGGACAAAATTACCACTGATTGCAGTGAGCCGTACACGAATTAGGCCCTTTTTCGTTTTTTTCTCTTCTTTAATGCCCTGTTCATGCGTTCAGGGCTTTTATCGGAACATATGCAGGAGAGCGCACCGGCTCCGACCGGTTCGGCTCTTTGCCTTTGAAGCGCCGCGCCGCGTTCGAAATTTGAATCAGTCCGCTCCGTACCACCGACGAGAGAGGACGTCTCTCCGAATTTTGTTTAAAAACAATTATGTTTTCGATAGTGTGATCTGATATTGTGTTTTAGTGACTGAAAGAAGTATTAATATGACATGATATAGTGTTGTTGGATAGTTTTGCAACAATGGCTCGGATTTTGGTGTTGCTCGTTGGATTGTGGCTGGTGGCTGCTGACCAGGAGGAGCTGGAGGGAGGGAAATGTGAGAGGATCAGGCTGCCCCTGTGCCAGGACCTGGGATACAACTGGACCGCCATGCCCAATCTGATGGGCCATCGGGACCAGAAGGAAGCAGAAGAAGCGGTAAGTTCGTCTTTGAAGAATTTTTATATCTTCCATACCTATTTCAATGTCTTACCTATTCGGTAGATAATATCTGAAACTTAAGAAAAGAAAACTAATATCTTCAACCAGAACATAATCCATGTAGGTACATTCGGCCGAATGAATTATACTTAGACCTTAAAAAAGTTTATCCGGCGCGAAGGACCAAGAAAGTTTCGCATCAAAACTTGAGTCATTCACAGGGGTTGTCAACAATCGATAGTTTTTATAAAAGGATACCATGGAAACCCTTTGTGGGGTGATTGTATAAAATAGGTGATATGGTTCGTAAAACCATTGTTATGATTGTAATAGATAGCAATAGGGAGCCGCATTGTATTGACGTTTGCTACTGTTAGGCGATAACGGTCGGCATAGTTGGGAAAAGCAACATGAAGGATCGTTAAAGGGATTAAAATTGTGATGATTAGTTAGGGATGTATCAGAGAAAATAGAACCTAATGTAGGTAATAAGAATAACCTTTTGCAGTGGAATTCCTATTAGGTAGGTATCTCAAGTCAACTGTCTCTCTCCATTAGATCATAAGAAATCTAGTTCTGAAGGAATCAATTTTTTTTCGTAATTCTTAAGAACCATGTATAAAACCAGTGGGTACCTACCCAATTCTGATTAGTTTTAGCTGTTACTTCTTCTACGTACAAATAGGTACCTACTACTTATAAACGATACATTCCGTAATGCGATTGTCAAGGTCTGACAGACAGTTCATTAAAGCGGTGAATAGATGCGTGTACGCAGGGTACCTACTGGCTGGCTTTACATTGCATTGTTGAGAAGTAAAAAAGAGAAAACACTTTCCGTTCTCTCGTTTAAACTTATCTTCTTCTTCATTTTTGGCAGCACTGGCAACGTTTGAATTTTTAAAAAGCATTCTGAATTCAAATTCTTAGATCTACCGACTCGTGCGTGTCTCTGAAACTCTCTCTCTCTGCGACGCACATTCTTTCTATCTTCTAAAGAGCAGCCAAAATCTGACCGACGTGGTTGTTTAATTGTGTAAAGAGAAGCGTCTTTACTAAAGAACTAATCTTAGGTCAATCACAACAACCTAACTAAACCAAGATGGCTAAGCGTACCCTCCGAAGCACGAAGCCTAGTGATCCCTACTTCGATAGTAAAGCGAGTCATATTGTCGTATGCCTGAGCGTGGGTGACTGGTGGAGACAGACGTGAGCGATACCAGCCTAGTGTTCAAAGGAAGCCGCTATCTACATCTAAAGAGCCGCCTTTACACGCGAGCGAGCCCGTATCGGCAGATAACGGCTTGTTTGCGAGCTGTCTGAGTGTCAATTGCAAATGTGAATACCTACAGTGAATGTATGTGGATGATGTGATAGCGGTGTCAAAGACATTGCAAACGGTTTCTCTGAAAGATCGAATATCAAAGCGTAACTGCTGTGAATTGCCATGTAAATATGAATTTGATACCTAACGAATTATTGCCGAAATTATAATTAAAAGCCACTAGTTTTAACGCCTTTAACACTGCTTACTTACCTACGTCCATGTTTTTTTTTTTGCCAAAGTTGTCATATTTCTCAAATCGTACCGCGATTGACTTTTCCGTACTGCAGTCCGGTTACTATAATAAGATAGGTAGGTAGGTACTAGATGAGCCCTTTCATAGTTTGAAGAACACGTTCCTTTCCTATACTGAAATGTCGGTGTTAAAACTTTACCTCAGAATACCTGAGTGATGGTTATCCATCATCTCATCATCATAAAATCAAAATTCTCTTAACGTACCTATCGACAAAGACTTTGGACTTCCTTTAAGTCTTTTGCAATTAATACCTATCTATTCACATCTCCATTCATGCTGTACCAGGCCTGGCGCACTCCGCGGCGTAGGTATAGAGTTGCAAGTACGTGCGGCGACACCCCCGGGAAGGTTAGTCAGTTGGTTGCCGCGCGCCGCACGTTACGCGCGCGCTCTGATGCCGTTCGCATTTCTTCACGAGATTTATTTTATTTTATCAATTCTGTATTAAGTTACTCAGCTTCCTACCTCATTCGTTAATTTTGTATGATAATGCAATTTTCGTATTTTTTCTAATATTTGTGCTTTGATTTTCTTTCAATATCCTACGTACCTATAACAAAACATTTTATTTTTGTTTTACTTGGGTGTAGAAATGTACTTCCAGTACACTTTTCGTAGGTACCTATTTTCATATAAATCTTGAAATTCGCATCCCTACAAAGCGTGCCGGCTGTGACCTTCAGAGGCGGTCTGCGGCAAATGAACTTTCGCGCGCAGCAATTCGGCTCATTTTTGCTTGCGCGCGCGATCAGTAGGCTAATATAAAAGTAGGTATTCAAAGCCGGCGCGAAGGAAATTGTACTTTATTATCGCGCATAAAGATTTATATTTGTTGAATTGCTATGGCGGAGTGCGTCTTCTGTACCTGTACTATTATGTATTCTGTGGCTGTACCAAACTAATTGCCCAATCCAGAGGTGAATGGCCTGGCTTAGCCCAATCAGATGATTGTCGTCGTGTACAGACCAGCCCACGACTGCACCACATCTTGACATCTCTGACGTTGGTTGGTAAAACTTTTCGAGCAGTTTAGATCTGAATGACTGGAGATCACAATAAAGATATGGGGATGTCGTGTCTTTAAGACATGAAGTGTAGAAACGTGTATGAATGTGTGTTGTGAAGCCAGATGTCCAAAAAATGACAATAGTTATAAAATAAAAAACAGTGAGGGCATCTGGTACTGTCGCCAGCAAATCCACTTACCATTTAAGAGACCAACCAATTTATATTGGTTTTGAATACAAATACTAAGAAAAAACAGTATAAGTTGTGCAGGCGACGCTACCTTTTTCGGTAGCCAATTTAAATGAGATAGAGTCTACAAACGTCAAGGAAGCTCAAACATGACTACATTATCACTTAAATTAACATAATACGTACCTAATTAAAAAATCAACAAGAAATTCCAGTTCATTTTGAGAGAACATTAGATAAGGCTTATCAGTAACGCAGGAAGTTGCTGCTGTTTTAACTCTAATTTAGTTAGGTACTTATTCGTTTTTTTTTCCATGCGATACTCTAGTTTAGTTATTCGTTTTTCCCATGCTATATGTCGGGTAACGGGTACTTCTATCTATGTAACCGAACTCAGGTGGAACTGATAAAAAATGGTACTTATTCCCGACTTAATATTTTTTTAGGGTTTCTTATTCTACCATAAACCGTTCTAATTTCGTCAACCCTGCCTGTCTGGTCTGTACCAAGATCTGTACGCTTCGATTAAATAAAATTCGTTAATTTTAAAGTAATGATAATCAGAATGTATTTAAAATTCTCTGAATTTGATTTTGTTTAAAATTCTCACTCTAAAAATTTGATGAATGAACTCTCTCTACCAAACTTACCTCCGTTACCTACGGGTCGGTATCTAATGGGTAAGCAGCAAGCACCTAACACATACAAATAAACTACTTACTATCAATAATAGTTTTCTTCACAATGATGATTGCTAACTAGTTTTAGTACACCTACAATTGTCGCAGGTGTTCGCGAATAAACGAAACGATATCCTGTATCAAAAATATGATAAATCGCCAAAACTTTTAACCTTTTGTAAAACTGTGCCATTAGCGTTATTAATTTGACAGGTGAATTGAGTCCGACGATGTAAACTAACATATTACCGCGTTTGAAGCGCACCGCCGCACTTAAGGCGATATCGGTCGATAACGCGCATAAATAAGAAGGGTTGCACACATACCGCGTGAGAAGCCGGTTTTCGACAGACAGCAAACAAATGTGACAGTGAGTAAGGTCCAGTTCGTCACGACACTTGTTCGCCACATATAAAATACAAGTCCTAATTCGTCACCTACTTATTATTAAAAAAAACTTGGTAGTATTTATCCTAGTCCCGATTCGCCACATCCACTTTCGCACCGGGACAATAAACCGGGATAACGAACGAAAGGATATTGTTTTATCAGGACATTATTTTGCATTTTTGATAAAGAATTAGGCCTGGCCAAAAATAGGACTAAGTCCCACATGGCGATGCGGCGTCTTGTGTCATGATATGCGTTTCCATGCTATTTCATTAAATTCCTTCTGTCAATAAAACGGACCGATAAATTACTGCAGTACCATGCGGAGTGTATGTGAACCACCTAAATATATAAAAGTAAATCGACTGGTCGCGTCATTGGCCTGTAAAGATACCGCTATCGTTTTGCGATATGTGGTTAGTGGTTCGGCGGGCAATTGAAAGAGCTAATCGCAAATTCATTACCGGTTTCACTGAGCTGAATTTGATGTGAAAGAATGCTTTTATTATCCGGTCACGTGTGACACCGAGTCGACGAACGACCCGATAATATTTGGTTTCATACGTATAAAGTGGCATTGGTTGGTAGTGGATGTAAAAGGTAGTGTTATGTGGTTGTTAAACCCAAGATTTATTTGAACTTTATAAAATTGGTGTTGTAAATTAAATATACCCAATCGCTAGACGACTTACTTGTCGCATATATAGCTTTGTAATGCCGATATTATTGATTATTTTAAAGTATCTGTAGATTTTGATCAAAATAGACCGTAGTAGGTACTATTAGATAAGCGAATTGGATAAAATATACTTACTTTGATAAGATTATGAGTGTACCTATTATCATCTAAAAGCGTAATCGATATAGTGCTAGATCTTTATTTATCCCTATCGAAGTATATCGGGTGAAAATACCTAATATTTACTGTGGGACAACTAGTCGACAAAAAACCTGATGATACTCAATGATAGGTAACTAAAAGTATTTTCTTTTTTTGAGTTATCTTGATTTTGAATTCGTGATCTACGTCTAAAACGTACCTCTTTTACAATAATATAAGAAGGTACAGGAATTTAGCAAGTTTTCCCTGTAAGTAACTGTACATCGGCAACAATGTTAAATTGACAGTCAGCATCAAAAAGAACGTAAAGAAAATGCGGTTCTGTCCATCAGCGGCGGCGGCCATATTGCCGAGAGAATGTTCAGGTGGTAATGAACCAATTTACGCTGCGCGGGCGCAACTCACATCGCACCATTAGCGCCTTACTGCCAACTGACAAATAGTGAGAACTGACTGGCATTCTTGAACTTTTAACACGTTTTTTACAATTATTTTGAAATAGCCCACGAATTCTTACGAATTTCTTTTGAACAATGTGCTAAATGCTGCTGTTGCTTTGAGGTCCTACGTTACAAAAATACTTCTTTAGAAAACTTGCAAACTCTATCTGTATCAGTATTGGCTAACGGAGGCTGTATTAAGAAAGTGAATTTAGATAGCATTTGGTGTGGTCCTATCCACCGTTATTTTCTCAATAAAATGAATTTATTAGCACACCGACGCGAAGTTTTCCAAAATTTTCATCAACACTGAAAACGCAGGTTGCATTTAGTGTGGCTCTTTCCACGGTTATTTTCTCAATAAAATGAATTTACTAGCATCCAGACGAAAATATTTCCAAGATTTTCATTAACGATAAAAACACAGAACTAGAAAAGACCGTTCAACAGCAAATGCATCAGGTTTTTAGGTCATCGAATATAACATAACAGCAGGTTGTACAAAGGTTTTTCAACCACCGGGCACAGGCGCGCTGGCGTCGGTCGTAATAACACATCCAGCGGACCCTCGGGCTGTCAGATGTAGAGCTGGGAGTTATCGATGCATTCGTATCGACGTTTTTATTTTTAATTTATAGTCGTATTGTGTAATTTTATTGCCTCGTATAAAATATGCGAGATCTTATACTATTTATGGAAGCCAGATGTCAGCTACAATTTATGCAAGTACAATAAAGGTCGGGGAATAAATCGGCGAATCATGGAAATATTTTTCAAAATATTTGTATTTAGTATAACAGCTCCATAGCGCGAGAAAACCGCATAAAAAATCCAGTGTCAGATCAAAACCCATTCCAAAGCTGCTAGCCATAGGAATGATGCTGGTTCCTTGCAGATATAATTTCTGAGTACGTAACGTACGTACTTTCTATAATAACATTTCAAAAACACACCCATTGCTCACACCTCTTACAAGTATAACTTAATACACCACAAACGTTACAAGTTCCAAGATATCGATCTTTCGATATGAATCTCTAGCCATAAACCATCGGCTGCCTTAAGGCGCCTACACACCGCAGCAAAAACCGAGGAACATACAAATTGGAGGCCCTAATTACCCCAGGTAAGCGGCTCGCACCAAAGAACTCAGTCCCGCTTGGCCACAGCCTGAATAGTCACAGCTTTAATATACTTAAGGAATTCGTCTGACTGTACTTTATGATTTCTTAGGTCCTACCTACTCTTCCTAACTCCTAACCCATAGGGTAAATTTAAACGTACGCGAGTTAAACGCGTAGGCTGCGCGAGTGACTTTGTAAAACTGCGTAAAAACTGAACGCAGTTAAGGAACTACTATTTATAAAACTAATTTGTTTTGTGGCGAGTCGGTCTCATTTTTTATGTGTGCCGAACCGGAACTGGGGCCAACCGGGTCTGAATGAGCGGCTCGCACCAAAGCCCGGGTCTTTCAGTAAAAAAAGTGCTAAGATATTCAAAAACTGGTCGCTCAAAAAAAAGGTTGCAGCCGAATTTATACTTTTGATATCCGAATGTGTTTTTGATGATGTCTGCCGTAGGTAATTTGAGTTATGATTATGAATGTTTTTTGGTGTCATTATGTATGATTTGCTTGGAAGTTGATTACGTACGCTTGGAGGGCAAAAAGTCGTTTAGATAGGTACGTATAATAACTTTTGAATAAAATCCAACTTTAATAAGACCTAACTAGTTATATAGGGAGTAACAGAAAGGATATAACAAGCCGAAAGGAGGCCAAGGTACCTACTCATGAAACTGAACAACTGTCCCCATGGAACATGGGTCGAAATATGAAAAAAAAATTGGACCTCCCATACAAAATCGCCGATCAGCTAATTGATTAACTATGTGAGGTTCAAATATTTTTTCATATGTCGACCCATGTTCCATGGGGAAAGTTGTTCAGTTTCATGAGTACCTTGACCTCCTTTTGGCTTGTTGTACCCTTTCTGTTACTCCCTGTATATGTTGTAAAGTCCATTCAAAATCATAGTGTCATGTCATGATCATGATGACCAATCTGAGGCCAAGTTACGCTGGTCGTGTAGTATCTAAGTATTGCGACCAGCGTAACTTGGCCTCCCGCTTAGGCTGGTCATGTCATTTCATGACACTATGACTTCGAATGGACTATAATATTTTAGTGCAAAGTTCTTGAGCAGGTAATCTACCGAAGAAAAATAGTTAAGTAAAATATAAAAATAGTTATGGCTTAAACCCAGCGCAATAGGTAAGTAGACAAATGATACACCCTTGTCGATTTCCCGAAACAAATTTTACACCTCAATTACCTTAAGGGCGGCATTTGAACAGACAGACAGACAAAAGGGACAGTTGTTATTCTTGGCAGCCGTCCGTGAACGAAGGCATTATATCCCTTTATGCCCTTACCTGGGCTAATGATAGGGCCAGAGGGCCACGGAGCCCATAGAAACTCGTGAAGGTACTGCCATGTAGAAATATTGGGGGTGGTAGAGATGAATCGTAGGCATTGTGGTTCCGTATGTCTTTAAATTGTCAAAACTAACAAGAGAGCGGTTTTGAGAAAGGGGATTCAAGAACAGCACCATTTGTAAACACAGGGAGGGATGACTTGTGAGCGGTAGTAACTAGGTAACTGAAATCAAGTGATCGGAGGAAAGTATGGAGATCATGATACTTTTGTTGTAATAATGACGTGTCTTATGTTCCTGATGATAGCTAAAAAGTTATCATCTATAGTACTAACAAATTCATCTTTAATTTTCAGTATCAGCCAGCCAGCCAGTTCCATTAATAAAATTTGAGGCTATCAGCAGAAATTTGTGCGCTGGATAGTGCTAATATAGGATAGGAGTTTTATTAAATCACATTGGCAGAAGGAACCCTAAATCCAAACAATATTCACTAAAGACACCGCTCAATGGGTTATCGTATTGCGCAATGAACTAAAGTTTACTTATTTTATTACTGAAGATATTGTCCGATCCATTGTAAAACTGATAACAGTGATAAAAGTAGGCCCATTCTTTTGTAATATCCCTCAATACAATCATAAAACAGCTTTGGAAAAATGGTAATTTTTAAGAACATCGCTTCTAGCCTTGTTCTCAGGTAGGTTAGGATTAGGACACCAGATTGCCTGTAATGAAGATACCTAGGTCTGTGCTACGAAGGGCTATCGGTCCCGGTTGATGTCTATTACTACCTACCTCTAAGTTAGGTTCTATCTACTGGACGGCGGTTGTTACCCAACCAGTACAAAATAGTATGCAACAAGAAGAGTAGATATGTGTTAAAAAACAAAAAACCCGACTGCGGTCATTTTTAAGTAGTAGGTATTTTGCTGTAAAAATCCGCCATCTTGAATCTATAATTTTTTAATAATAGCCAGTGTCACTCGCGCTGCTGAGAGGTGAGACGAATCTAACGACACCTCATATGTCAAAATCCAACTAGGTATCCGTTTGGGCTGTAGCCCGTGAAAAATAATTTTCTTGTCCACATAGGTACATACATACATACACTCGAAAAACATAACCCTCCTTCTGAGGCAGTTGGGTAATTAGGTAGTACCTACTCAGCGATTATCACCTCTGACATAAGGGTTCTTATTTAATTCTTAACGTTCGTTCTTCGACTCGACGAATTAGTGCCGATTTAATGCATTCGACATTTTTCATTCATTCTTAATAATATCCGATAAAATTTCGATCCTCTTTTCGAAAACCCGTTACCATTGAGTATTCGAAGATTATCCCGTCTTTTCCGGCCTATAACTCACTTTCACAATTTATAACAGACTTACCTACATTCCTCAACCCATTCACAGTAGGTATCTAATCATACGAAATACGTTCGGAGAAGCCCATAAAATAATATGGCGGCCGATTCGTGTCCAACGCGAGAATCGAACCAGGAATCTTCTAATTGAGCGGCATTCCACTCCTCCTACCGTGGTGGTATGGTATCACGCTGTTTTTTTCTAGCATTCGGTAATGGATATCTTGCCGTCCTTTTCTTGTGGATTAGGATGACTCTGCCATTTTCGGGACCGCTTTTGATGATGGCTATTGTGAATATTTGTGAATCTTTGAGGTTCTAGGAAATACCAGAGAGCTTCGGACGTATCGTATCCCACCAATGAATTAATATTTAAAAATGCGGTCTAAGAATTTTGTCCTATATTCACACGGCTTGAAATAGAATCATCTCATTTGTAACTTTTGATGTCGAGTGGTGAAGTCTGTGGGGTGTAACCAGGGATTGCGCAGCAGCGTTCACGTGCTCGGCAACCATCTAATGGCAAATTCCCTTAAATAGAGTAAACCCCACGGCCAGCCATGGCCATTTATAGCTGTAGATATGTGTTCTTTTGTACGCATCCAACATAAAAGACAAATGCTACGTCCCTTTCCCTGACTAAACCATCTCAAACTTGTAAACTTAAGCTTTAAGGAAACCTAACCGACCCATACGTTTTAATTACGAGACGAATGTAGCAAAAAGGCCATTTACACGTGCTAGCTATTAAAGGTTGGAATAAAATGGGCGTACATCGGTACACGGCTATACAGGATGGAGATAAGTACCTATAACGCGTTTCTTTTAAGGGGTGACCTACCTTTACCGGGAAACTGTTAATTTTGACTAAGAAACATAGTACATTGATTAGGTACTTATTTATGAAACAAAATTGGATCTCCTATGCAAGTAGTGTCAGCTGTTCAAGTAATATTGTATTTCATAATAATATTTCAACCAATGTTTATTGTGGAAAGTTTTGTAGGTAATTTCACCCTGTAAAATATTTGATTCGTCCAAATATCTACCTAACTTTTTTATATTTCGATCTACGCTCCGTGTTCACAGGCTCATCAGCTCCTTAAACATTTCTGAAACGCAGTACATTTCCTAACAGTAGAGGAGTATACAGGGCGTACGGCATAATTAGCAATTCGTATCGGGCCCTCTGCAATATCTCGGGTCGGAGCGGCGCAAGCGCAGGGTTCAATGACCTGAACTTGTGTTGCTAGCGTAGCAATATGCTACGGTTTTACGGAGCTGGGTCGGATTTTATTAAATATCCATTTTATTATCAGCTTATGGTGTCCCACTGCTGGGCAAAGGCCTCCCTTCCTTCCTTTTCCCCCAATTTCTATTAATATAAAAAAAATATGTTACACGAGGAAAGATGATGTAGATTTTTTGCCGGATTGTGCCCACAAAGATTCAGAAACTTTGCTGACAGAACTAGATGGAATTTAGTGCATATTACCAGAAGACATAGAGGTACAGTAGACATTTTAATAGGATAGGTAGGTAAATCATTTTAATAACAGCGAAGAAACCTTTCATCGTAACATTGAAAAGGTATCTAGGAGCGTTTTGGAAGCCAGCAACGAAATCTTCGCGTTTTATGGCGCCTACTTTAAAATCTCAGTTTAAAAGCTGCAAGTAGAGACGGAAACAGCAAAGATCGCCATCGATATCTATTTCCAAACCGTTTCCTTACACCTGGCAACCCCGCGGTAAATGCGCCGCGCTTCGTCGGTAATCGCTCGCTTTGATCTCGCCGCCGCCTGCGCGCGCGCCGCCTCGCCGACGACTTTATTACCCAGGGCGATCGCGCCTTAATTAACAGTTAATGCAACGCACTTTGCCTTTGTCTCGGGTTTATAAAACGGGTTGATAAAGCGTTTGATGTTGACAAATGACCCGAAGAGCCGTGAGTTCAAATCGGCTTGATAGTAATGTCCATCATAGACACTGAAGACGATTACGGGGGCATAAAATCGGACATCCCACCCCAGCACACGTAGAGTCCACTTTCCCAAAATGTCTATTTTTTGAAAATATACATTTTGAAAATTAGTAGGTAGGGTAAATATGCCAAATCCCGGCACCCCGGATGCATTTTTCAACTTTGACTCTCTTTAGCTTCTTCAATTAATGTCCCATATATATGTTTGATACATTTTTAGGTAGCTTATTTAACCTTTTTTCAAAACTAATGCTTAAACTTTTGTAAAATATAAGCGTAAAAAAGAAGAAAGCGTTAAAACTCGGGAAGGGCGAAAAGCTCTAATGTCGGCCGTTTTCAGTCTATTTCCGTGCAAAGGGTGCTCCAAAATGAATGGATTAAATCCATGTTTTATTGAATAATGGAAATGAAAGGACATGAAAATAATTTATTTTGTTAGTTTCGTAAGTACATAATATGAATTATATAAAAATAATGTAAAAATGATTAAAACACAAAGAAAACAAACAGAAACTCTTTCGATGTTAGTTTAGAACATCCTGTACATCGCCCTGCAAGTAATTGGAGACGGCCGGCTTTAGGTTGTTCGGGATATCTAATGTCGGCCGCATTTTAAGATCCAAATTGCTATGAAACTAGACCATGTAGCCCCGGCCGGTTTTTGAATAAGAGATTCAAAAACAGTAAATCTAATAAATAACATGGACAATTTCATCTTTAAAGCGATAGCCTTAATATAAATGAAATTATAAAAATGGAATCAAATAGCTTAAACTCGGCCACCGGCCGAAATTTGAAAATTTACGGAAATCTCAATCCCAATACCGGCCCCCCTAATTTACTTGTAATTAAGCAATAAAATAAATTTAAAATGCAGTTAAAATATAGTTTAGACAATCTTCTAATACATATGATGCAATAAAATTGTCAAAACCTTTTCCTTCCCTTCATAAATGCAATGCCCAGAATGGACGTGAAGAGCTTCAATCTTACTTCTTCTCGAACAAACCGTCCGATCCAACGCCTCGGTCGCAACCAACGTCTATTGCTCGGAGTGTGAGTTGGGTAAAGGATTACCAATGGTTTTATAGGGAAGCAGATATAATCAGGTTGTAAATAGAGTTAACCAGTTTTAAGTTTTTCCAGTATTTTGGGAAAGCAAGCCAAAATTGTTAAAAAGGCCGGGATTAGGCGGGGGGCCGGAATTCGGCATATTTACCCTATTTTCAAAAAAAAAATGGTCTTAAAGAAACTTTTTCCCTAACTCTACCACTAATTATGACACATTTTTTCAAATATCGTACCTATTCTAGGTTACTGTCTCAACTCGTAAGCAATTCTAGAAAATTTTCTATAATTATGGGAACTGGACAAATACGGTAGTCTGTCCAGAGTCCAGACATTATATTTCATGTAGGGTCTTTAATTCTTGTTTCGCGTGTAGTAAGTACTCTGACTTTACACATGCTAAGGGGTAAAATTTATTCTTGTCAAACCCTTACACGTTTTAGTGCCATGACCCTTGCAAAACGTTACATGCACTGGCACTAAAGGCCTACATACATTAGCCAGTCAATACCCGCCTCACCAACCGCATAAATAGCCTTTAAAAGTCTTTTAAAACCGTTTATCTGCCGCGCCGTCCGCCATTGGCTGTTCACTTGTCAATTACTGCGTATGCGCAGCCTGGCAATGAATGGGAGACCTTTCTGAGGGTATGGTAAAGAGGCTTGACAGCCCGGATCGACTGATATGGGGGTGCGTTTTTGTATGGTGATATGTGGGGACATTTGCGAAGTAAAAAGAAAGCTGGGGTTTTTAATGTGAAATCCCTGAGTAGGTAGAGTTGGAATTTCAACCTTCACTACTATAGTTTTTATTTCTGAGAAAATTGACTGTGCCTAGCCTACACTGCCAATTTCCCTGGAGATTTTAACCTTTCAAAACTTATTAACTTATATAAATACTGCCACCCCCAGTCCACTCATGATGTTTCGTAAGAGGCTGGCCTCGGCTGAATATCTGTCGACTATGGTCAACCACATAGTGGCGATGATACCACTTACAATAGTAGGTATTCCAAAAGAGCTTGACATCGGGCAGGTGGCCGGTCATTAAACATTTCCAAATCTCTTTTACTACATATTTTTGTGCTCTATCAAGAACATGTTGCCGACACCCACTGATTTGAGATAGAGGCAGGCAGATGATGATGATTCATTAAAAAAAATATTTCTGAAACTATAACGAAGTATTATGTAAAAGGCTTACTGGAAGGGATCTAAAACCAACTTTCAATCCACTTTCAAATCGCATGTGTACCTCCTACCTACCTATCAACAAGTTTATTTTAATGGTTTGTAATAAAATTCGTTCTCTAATTGAATTTCGCTTTAATGAACGCCATAAACAATTCAACATGCAATATTCTTTATTACCGACTTTCGAAACTCACATTAAGATGATTTCAAAAATATATACGAGAACGATATACTTGAATGTAGATAGGTATGATAGTCATGCTCTCATTTAATACCTATTAAACTGAGTAAAAAGGTTTAATTTTTTGTGATTTGATTACCTACCTACCGACAAGCCGGACAAAAATTATGTTGTACAATCCAGTAAATGTTGCTGCATCGAGACAGATAATCATTATTGCTGTAAAAGTAAATGACAGTGTGAAAAAACCTAAATTATAAATTGTTCAATAATTAGCGGTAGAGATGATACCTACCTATTAAGTAATTTATTCAAAGACTTTGGGCACATAAAAAACTTGTATGGGTAGGTAAGGTACCTAGTTTATAATTCATTTTGTACCACTGCCATTCATTAAAGGTCTTTAGCATCCTCCAAAGTGATTTCAACACGACAAATCCATAAGAAGTTTATTTTTTTTGTCAAATCCAATCGTGATATTTATCTTGACTTGGAGCAAATAGTCGTTAAGGCAAGCAAACATTGGCGGGACGACTTTGTGCAATGTCCACTAATATTTACTATACAACAAGTACTTCACTTGGCATGTACATCTACTAAGTCTATTTTGTAGGCAAATATCAATAGTATGGAGGTTACTTTGTCCCCTAAAATATGTATTGAAGGATTTTAACCTAAATTTTATGCGAAAATGTTGTAAGATGGGTAGTTGTTAGGTGCTAAGGTTGCAATTGTAACAAAAAGTCAAAAAGATACGATGTTGCTCTGAAAAAATATCGACTTTTTATAATAAATAGCAAAGACCTACGCTAAGCTTATACGCTACAATTCCTTTGGAATTAGTAGGGAAGTTACCTTTTGTAACTAAGGCAACGTCTTTCAAGCTTTACCTATCTCAAAACGAAACCTCGTTTTGATCAAATCTAAAAACTACAGATTTAAAGTGTATTTTACGTTACAACAGGTAGAAGGGCACTGAAATATACTGTTTATTTTTATTACGTCGATGTGCCAAGTGAAGCCTTGCATCTTATAGCGTCACCTTCACGTTTTGACTAAAACATTGGAATTTAGTAACGAAATAGTGCTGCTTTGTCCCAAATCGAGCTTATCAGCTGATAAGGAGACGCGTGGCGCCACTCTTCCCTCTTACATTTTGTGTAAATAGAAGTCAATTTAGGAAGATTTTAGGAACATAATATCGTACAAATACCTACATGTAGGTACGTGTGGAACATGTCTCACAAATAAAAGTATCTTGGTAGATATTTTACAAAGTGTATTTTGTAAAATGCTTCACAAAAATAAGTTTTGCTCTACGTCGGTTAAAAAATTCCAGCTTTGGAACGTGCAGATCTTTTATCTTTGGTCTTAGGTACTATTAAGAGTAGAAGTTATCAAAAGTTTAATCTAGACACAACATTCAAAAATGTTATGTAAGTACTTAAATACTACCCACACAAAATTTTATCTCGGACAAGGAGGAAACAATAATTTCAACAGAAGTTAGCATAGTTGTAAATCATAAAGAAAACGAGGTACAAAAATAATAATGTCATCGCTTTGGACGTTTATTACAAATCGCACAAGATAATGACATGTTGATATGACTTGTTATGTTTTTGGAACGAAGACTGTTTTGCGATTGGCGTAATTTATTCCCCTTCTCTCTAACTATTAAAAGTGTTTTGACGTGCCAACAGTTGTAAATTATTGAAAATATTTTAGTCGCAAGGCAATAGTATATTTTTTCCCTCGATTCTCGAATTATAGAAATCCTATAACTTCTGTCAGAACTGCTTGTTGAAGACTCTATTTTGTGAACAGTCGATTTTGCGAGCTTTCCTTTAATTTTTTGGGACTAAGGATGTCATTGCATTATCATAAAATAGAGAGCAGCCCATGCCAGAACCGGATTGGCTGTGATGATGATTATCTCTTTGCTCACTCCAGCAGCGAAACGCCCCACACAAGCAGATGATATACAATCTGTTGACAGAACAATTCACACGTCGGTTAGGAAGTGCCGCTCCCAATAGAGAGAGATGCATATCCAGCAGTCGACTGTTGTGTTGATGTCACTCCAGGAGCAAAATTGCCCTAAACTAGCAGACGATAGGTATACAATCTGTTGATTCACATGTCCGCTAGCAAGTGCTGCCCCCAAATTGAAGGAGATCCATGTCCAGCAGTGGACTGTTGATGCCTACGCTCACTCCACCAGCAAAATGACATATGCCCCACACAAGCAGACGATATACAATCTGTTGACAGAACAATTCACACATCGGATAGGAAGTGCTGCCCCTCAAATTTAGGGAGATCCATGTCCAGCAGTGGACTTTTGATGCGTACGCTCACTCCAGCATCAAAATGGCACATGCTCCACACAAGCAGACGATATACAATCTGTTGACAGAACAATTCACACGTCGGTTGGGAAGTGTTAAGTGCGCCGGCGCACGGACGGACGGCCGTCCTTTATAGTACTGGCTGATGTACAGGATTGAGTCGGAAATCGATAAAACTCAACAAGAAGTCTAGGAAAATAACTAGGTAGGTATCTACTTATTCTCGTGTTATGGAACTACGCTTGGAGAGCAAAGACATCTCCCCTTTTACCCTTCTCTGTCGAATGTCAGGGCTCATTCAGCTGATTTTTCATCTAATAATTTTAGGGTAGTTTTCTATCAGCAGCAGTCAGAGTCAGTGTCAGATCTGAAGAAGGATTTAAGAATACTTATCACAAAACCTCTTCCCCTATAGATGCTGAAGTTTAACCGTCCGTACTGAATGTAAATGTTGAAGCATAGGTACCTAAATGTCAAACCCAAGTGCTTGAATGAATAGGAAATACCTGGATTCCATCAGTTTCGTTCCACCCCGTATATCAAACTAGTGAATAGTGGATTTTAGCGAGATACTAAACTTTTTTATGGCTAGTTTATATGGTGGACTGAGGTGTGAACGAACGGGATGCCAGACGTGATAAAATGAAGTTTCACGTGAACGTGTAGACTTTAGAACGTGTAGACCAACGTGTAGACTTTTTACATCTTTTTTTACGTTTCTATTACGACGTGACAACTGATGGATATGTCTGATAGATGAATGAATTTAGTAGGAGTCAGGTTTGCCCTGTAATCTGACGGAATGATAAAGATCGCCGTGTGATGCCGGCTTAGAATAGCATCACCCCATATCTTTCCCGTGGGTGTCGTAAGAAGCGACTAAGGGATTTGAGAGTTAAAGTGTATTGCAATTTTAGGCCACAGGCTTACAACCTGTCACTATGGTTGTACACAGTATTCTGAATGACTCAAACTTTTCTCAGATGTAAATGGCCGTTTTTTACAGCTGTTTACACTCTGCCTACCCCGCAAGGGATATGTATGTAAACTTCTTGAAAAACACCTTTAAAAACTTAGCAAGCCTGGCAGGGCAGTAGACGGTTGAAAAACTCTGTCACCAGGGTTCATTGAATCGTTGGACGACTTGGTGTCCTATTCGAAGATGAAGAAGAAAAACTTAGCATTGTAGGTACCTACTATAAATACTCATTTCAACTCTTCAGTTCCCAAGATCAATTTAATAATATCGATCGTCGTTTTACACAAATCGAGCATTAACTATGGTTTTAATTGCGGTGCTTTTAACATTCCTGGCCCGTATTATCGACTTGTATCTGTATATATCTGAGATCGCATTAAAAATGCCTCATCTGTTATCTTTGAATGCGCCGGCGCAAGTTGCTAGGGTTGCCAGCCAGAAACTCTGGACTTGGAGCTTTTTTTAACCGCAACTCCGGACTTGGAGTTTCTGTGAACATTATTTAGGTAACAGCTTCGAAAATGCTTACCTATTAAGCGCAAAGTAAGCTCAAGCAAAGCACAAACAGACAGACGCACGCAGAATGTCCAAAGCGTGAAGAAGAAACGCTTTTTTTCGGTCCTGTCCATAAAAAGCCAGACCTTTTTCCACCCAGTGACTGGTAAAGAAGCTACATTACATGTACTTACAGCTACGCTGTTTACCTGGTGTTCCACATTAAGTACTCCGCTCGATATTGTAGTAGCAACCGAAGCGGCCCGTCATACTGAACAACTTTTGCTATGAAGCCACTTCTGTATCTCTTATAGTTTAGCCGAACTCTTAGTGTTCAATTTGAGATACCCTGGGTAGAAGTCAGTCGCTTATTTTTCTAGGACTGCAGATTGTCATTGCTAGTGCTAAGATAAAGTTACAAGACACAGTTTCAGCAATGTTCATTTTTTGTTGTCAAAATAGGGCACTTTACCTGTACTATAAATCCAGGCGGTTGGCAACCCTGCCCGCAACCGGTTCGCAAGGTGGGAGGGTATTACTTGGCTACTCAGTTGTGGGAATTATGGACGATATCTGAGTTTTATTCGAGCTTTTTTGTTGATCGTAAAATGGGTGAAAGATGGCGAAATGTAGCAATAGCAAGATACCTACTCATCGGCTAAGTATGTTGATATTTCGTTTATGATATGACTGAAAGTCCATGATCAAAAACACTATTAATTTAATAATAAATGTTTTCTATGACTTTCCTAAAAATAAGTACTTACCTACATGATTACTTGCTTTGCTTACACCCCCTACATCACTTCAAAAATGTTTTATTTTGTCTACTTATTTCATGTTGTAGTTTTCCGAGTTACGGTTATTAAAGATTATCTTTGGTAGCTATAAACATCCGGTTTCCCTTAAACTAAATGCCAGTTTAAAGACCCTGTATTACTTTATAAGGAACGCTCATCTGAAACTCATCAAGCAATACCACCGTCCGTGGCTAATTCGTAATAATCTTTCGAATCGTGACCGATCTCCCGGCACACCATTACCCCAGAATATTATGCCATAACACAGCCTATCACCGCGCTATAAGACCTAAACTCCTTTATCAAACCGCTGAGAAAGCGGAGATGGAGCTTAAGATAGTGTTGAGAACAATTTGATTGTAGTTCCAAAGGGATAAGGTCTAATTTGCCACGTTTTGTATAAGTTGTTTCGATTTGATGCGGTTTTGTAAGGTGCGGTCGGATGAAATGGTCATTAATTGTTAGTTCTAATGATGATCGATGAATTTTTTTTGGTGTGAGAATTGTGTTAGTTGAAGTTTTTGAACATTAAGTACCTACCTACTACTAGTTTTTCTGAGATCTAAGCTCGAAACCTCAATTCTCCGCCAGATAAAACGAGTGTCTACCTAAAAAAACTCGTAACAAGCCTTTTTAATTAAATTCTGTATTTCCTGTTCAAAATCAGCGATTAAAATCTCAACATTCATACCATCAAGAACAGAGCGGAACTCGCGATTAAAATCCAGAAATAAAGATAAGTGCCATAAATCGTATCAGGCCGTAAACCTGAATCATTGAAGCTTGGTAGTTGGGGAGCTGATGGTGATGGGCGGCCATGATTCAAGCTTAGTTTACGGCGGATAAATCATTGCGGAGACGGAGCACCTGGAGTTTAGTTGTGCAACGGTACTTCGGGAGGAAGTTGGCTGTAAATGCAAAGACGTCCGGATAGATAGGTACTCAAATGACGCACTATCTGGCGCAGTGGTAGTTTGTCTGCTGCTCAATGGATGTGTATCTACCTAGCATCTTGCCTAGCATGGAGAGAGAACATTTATCTTGCGCGCGAGAAAACTTTGTGTCAAATTGTATGGAATTTATAAAAACAAGTAAAGCTTTTTTTGCGGTGTAGAGAAAATCGGAGTTGCGCAGTCGCATGCTAAAGGGCTAGCTTATTCGAAAAATAAATTAAAATATGGCATCGCAGGATGGTCCTAGGCCTGGGTCCCAAAACAACCAATTTTTGTTCAAAGAAAACGAAACACCTGTTAGTAAAACACATCAACTCTTTCACGTGCTTCGAATAATGTTATCTTGGATTTGATGATATCAAATTGTCCACCCATATATGAACAGCTGATTCGATATCTTTTTTATCATAGCTAATCTATTATCACAATAATCTAACCAATATAATACTTAAATGTAGTAAGATAGCATCGGCACCAACTGATCTATTTTTTGGGCTATGTTGATAAAGTTTATGAGGTTGTCCTTGTAGATTATTTATATAAACAGTAAAATTGCGGTTTTATTGAAAGAGATAGATAATAGTAGAGAAATAAATTCGATCCTGTTTGCCTGTCCAAGGGTTATGATGAAAATAAATATATTATTAGGCAAAAGTTTAACATGATTGTTGACTATGGTGATTGTTGGTAGATTTTTTGGGCAGGTGACTAGTTCTAGAACCTTACCAAAATTGGTAGTTGTTGGATATTTTTCCAATAATATCGTCACTGACTAGGGTGTGTTGCTTGCTATGCTTATCTAACGCATATTCATCCATCGTAGTTATAGCTATAATATAGTATTCAGCTTGTCAAGTTTCACATTTTTCAACGTTGTGCCTGCATGTGTTTAAAAAAATTAAGTACCTACCTAAGTAAGTATTTTATATAACTGTAAATAGGTATTAATTAACTTCCAAGTACGTATTGAGGTGTCGTTTTACTGTTAGTGCTGCATACAGGAAATCCGATACCTTTAATGGTCTCTTTCCTTTCGTTCACAGTTAGGTACCTAATAGAGGAAGTCACTGCTTTAATGTTTACTGTTCATTAAGGTCAATTGTTCAATATTAGATAAGACGTTTAATAAATTGATTTTATACTGGGTGTTACAAAACTACCAATAAAGCTGAAAGGAGGTCCACTTTCCCTATGGAACATGGGTCGAAATATGAAAAAAATATTAGACTTACCATACAAAATGAATTCACTTTGTATGGGAGATTTATTGGATGTTTTGTAACACTTCTTTAGTCCTTGCGGGGTAGGCAGAGCGTTAGCGTCCGTAATGCGAGACGTGGCCATAGCATCTTCGACCACGTGTGAAAAAAGTTTTAATGTGGTTTCAGAAAAATCGCGTGTATTGCTATTAGTCCATATGCTAGCTCATTTTACGGTAAAATTCGGTGGTACCAACTTTCCTTCACAGGCAAGTTGGACATCCTTAGAAGGATGTTAAAAAACTTGGGTGGCCATCTCAGAGTGTAGCTTTTAGAAATGGTGGCTCCTACTCAAAGATGGCGACTGTATGGCACCATACAATAAAACTTGAGGTTACACATTTTCCTTTACATGGCAGTTTTCCTACACGTAGCGACAAATATTATCTTAAATAATTCATTTTTACTGCTCTACTTTTTCAATTAATTCAAATATTATCTTGCTGGTTCCTTGTTATTTTTGCCACATCATCTTGTTGTTTAAGTAAGCATCAATATAACACTATAACACAGAATACTTATAGAATGCGTTTCGCGGGCGAGGGCGTACTATGAAAATAAACGGGCGTAATTCAGGCAGTCTCTATTAACGCGCGTAACAGACTTCAGTGGGCTCGTGTGCGCATACGCAGCGTGTTTACTCGACGGCGGAACACTGATGTGCTTCAGCTATAGGGCTGGATCGGACTATCTGTTAGTCAAATCAAGATAATTTTCTACTTTCCAACTTTTTGTTCAGACAAAAAGTTTAGCAATCTCGACTCCTTGAGGACAAATAAAAAATATCAAATAATTGATTTGTACTGCTCTACTTATTCAATTAATTCAAATATTGTCTTGCTAGTTCCTTGTTATTTTCTACCACATCATCTTGTTCTACAAGCATTATTACCTATACACAGTTACTTATTTATAAGTAGAATGCGTTTCGCGGGCGAGGGCGTACTATGAAAATAAACGGGCGTAATTCAGGCAGTCTCTATTAACGCGCGTAACAGACTTCAGTGGGCTCGTGTGCGCATACGCAGCGTGTTTACTCGACGGCGGAACACTGATGTGCTTCAGCTATAGGGCTGGATCGGACTATCTGTTAGTCAAATCAAGATAATTTTCTACTTTCCAACTTTTTGTTCAGACAAAAAGTTTAGCAATCTCGACTCCTTGAGGACAAATAAAAAATATCAAATAATTGATTTGTACTGCTCTACTTATTCAATTAATTCAAATATTGTCTTGCTAGTTCCTTGTTATTTTCTACCACATCATCTTGTTCTACAAGCATTATTACCTATACACAGTTACTTATTTATAAGTAGAATGCGTTTCGCGGGCGAGGGCGTACTATGAAAATAAACGGGCGTAATTCAGGCAGTCTCTATTAACGCGCGTAACAGACTCCGCTGGGCTCGTGTGCGCATACGCAGCGTGTTTACTCGACGGCGGAACACTTTGATGTGCTTCGGCTATAGGGCTGGATAAGACTGTCTGCTCATTTTTAGCCATTGTTATGCTAGCGACACTCTAGTGTCATTCTATTGCCACTGTGATTTTCCCATAGACTTATATATATAAACTAGCGGATTTTCCATACTAAAAACTGTTAGCAGAATACGAAACTACAATGATGTATTAAAACACAAAAACCCGACTGCGGTAGTTTCAAAATCGTATTTTGCGATAAAATCCGCCATCTTGAATCTATATTTTTTTAATATAGCCAGTGTCACTCGCGCTGCTGAGACGAATCTAACGACACGTCATATGTCAAAATCCAACAATCCGTTTGGGCTGTAGCCCGTGAAAAAGAATTTTCTTGTCTACATACATACATACATACTCTTGAAAAACATAACCCTCCTTCTGAGGCAGTCGGGTAATAAACGGGCGTAATTCAGGCAGTCTCTATTAACGCGCGTAACAGACTTCGCTGGGCTCGTGTGCGCATACGCAGCGTGTTTACTCGACGGCGGAACACTTTGATGTGCTTCAGCTATAGGGTTTTAGGGTTTTCGAATACCCGACCAATTCAAATACCCGTGTAACGGGTACGATTTTTTAAATTACCTCAATAGTTCCACTCTTTTGTTTGTTCTCGGGCACCAAAAGTCTGAAATACCCGGGTACCCGAGTAGAAAACCCTAGCTTTAGCTATAGGGCTGGATTCGCTGGATCCGATCTGGATGAAATCGAGATAATTAGGTACACGTCTTTCGTACTTTAAATATGAATTTAGGTATTACGCAGTTTACACAGTTGACGGGATATATCTAACCGAGGACGATAGATCTATAGGTAGTAGAAAGTACCACTCGCTACATTCGCGGCCGTAGCGCTCCCTTTCTCACTTATTAAACACCTTGGAATCACCACACGACCGCCATTATGACATTTGGGCAACCCGTTAACAATTTATGTAAACTCATTTTTTTTGTTATTTTTATTTTAGTTATTTTTATAAACCTTATCTGAAATTATGGTCAGTTGCGTGCGTTTAATGAATCCGTTCTTTCCTTCAGTTTTTTAGCATTATATTCCTACAAAATTCCAACATCAAACCAGTTTTCTGACGATCTAATCTGCTGGCCACACGCGGTAACCCTACCTCCGTCAATGGCACGGAAGCGCATGCGCACAGATCAGACATCAAACGTGCGCGCGAGTTGATGAAGTGATAAATTACCAGTTGCCAGCCGACCAGAGAGCCACTAAATTATTAATTTATACCTTCCTGTTCTATATGCCGTGAAGGATTGCGCTGAACCCAGTTTTCTTGTTGTCCGAAATGTGGGTGGTATGTTTTCATCTTTGTCGTAGGAATATTTTTGAAAGATTAGTACTTTTAAGTTGACGTCCGGTTAGATATTTGAACCGCTAATGTAAGTCTAATGCACGCGGAATAAGAACGTTCAAAAATCCAAACTGTCCAACCTAGCCTGATCTTTACATACATTTGTCACGCCTATATCCCATGCGGGCGGGGTAGGCAAAGATAAACGGCTGTAAAAAACTACTATTTAGATCACGTCTGACAGAAGTTCGAGAGTCATTCAAAAGACTGAGTATCATCCAAGTGCCAGATTGTCAGCCTGTCGCCTAAAATTGCAATACCTACAAATCAACTCTCAAACCCCTTTGTCGCTTCTTACGGGGAAGATATGGGGTGATGCTATTCTAAGCCGGCACCACACGGCGTATAAGTATCATTAATTAGTGTAATTAAGTGTCTACGCAGAAAATGTCCTCATTGCAAACATATCAGCATTCACGTCTGTCTCATGGCAATAAATAACATTTTAATCGTTTTGTCTATAAATTCCGTCCCTCTCATATAATTAGCCCTTTGCTATGGCGACATTGAAACTATATTTTATCCAGTAGGTAACTTAGAAGCTCTGAAGCCGTTGTCACGGCAGATGGAGACTAGCAGTTGTGCTGTCTATAAATAATTAATGTCTTTATAAAATACTAAGTTTTGTTTTATTACAACAGCTCAAAGTAGAAAGCTTTTTACAGGGGATTAGGTACGTAAGAAATGTAGAGTCGTGTAAATGTAATTAGAAGCCTATAAAAAGGTGAAGCAGTAATGAATAATTGGGTTATAACTAAAGCAAAAAGAGAGGAAATGAGCAAAACCAAATAGACCTAAAAGTAACACGTAGGTACATAAGTATTTTCAACTTAACGCAAAATTATGTTACACAGTTACTCCCTGTTTCATGTTAATTGAATTTCAGACATCCTTAAGGTGATATTCCAAACACTGCAGCCAACAGCCGACAGCCAACAGCATATGCTGCAACGGCAGTTGCAGCCGTTGCAGCACTACTGGTTTGTATGGAGTTCTATGGAACGCTATCCGAAGGCTGCAGCCGACAGCACATGCTGTCGGCCGCTGCAGCATATGCCGCAACTGCCGTGACTGCAGATCAGTATTGCTGCAACGGCAGTGCGATACGCACGTATCTATTTTTGCTATTTTGCTATAAAACGTAAAATGTGTGGTTCAGAAATAATTATGAAGTAATTAACTATCATAATTATTAAAAAACGAAACCACACAGCGGTAATTTCAAAGGTACCTACCTATTATACCTACCTAGGTTCGAGTTGCGGTACACTGAATTGTACCAACAAAGTACTTAAAGTTCGTGCGTGAGTAACCTGTAGGTACCTATTATAGCTACCTATGTACCTGCCTGCTACTCTGCCGTGTGATGCTAGCTTAGAATAACATCACCCCGTTTTTTCCTGTGGGTGTCGTAAGCAGCGACTATGGGTCTCGAAGGTAACATGTGTATTGCCATTTTAGGCGACAAGCTGACAACCTGTCGCTATAGTGATACACGACAATACATAGCTAAAACGGCCCTCAAATAATTTGTTAGACGTTGCAATAACTAACGTATTTTTACCGCCGTTGAAGCCCTGCCTACCTCGCAAGGGTTTAAGGCGTGATTTATGTATGTATGTAGGTACCTATTACCTGTAGGTACCTATAATATCTACCTAAGTCTACATGCAACTATCGGCAGTCACGGCATGTGCTGTCGGCTGTCGGCTGTCGGCTGTCGGCCGGTGCCTTCGGAATCGCATGTGCTGCAACTGCCAACAGCATGTGCTGCAACTGCCAATAGCTGCAGCCGTTGCAGCATATGCTGTTGGCTGTCGGCTGTTGGCTGCAGTGTTCGGAATAGCAGCTTTACCCTCCTGAAATCCACATGCACACTTAAAATGCATCTTTATTCCATCGCAGTAAGACTTCGTTCTAAATTTTACTTGGTACGTTTGAACAAAACGTTTGTTACGACTATGTCAACTCAACTGTCGCGTCGCGTGACTTCAAAGCTGCGCATGCGTCGGTATTTTCGGATCGAGAGATTAATTTTTTTTCTCGTCCTTTGTAGTCGTGTGTGTACTCTGTACAGCCAGTAATAGATTTATTAGAGAGGATGTCTAAATGTTTTCAAGGATAGCGTGGGCGCCTGAGTTATTGTCTCTTGTTTAGTATGTCGCAATGTGGCTGAGTTTAAAGGTTACTTTAGAAGAAGTGACGAATTATTTTTAGGTCATTATGTTATTTTGAACACGTGAGGTCGCGTTTCAATTTTCAGTAGCAATCGAAATTTAAGTATAATGCTTAATTTGATTGAAATCACATGCGTTTTCAATACTCAGTCCGATGAACCAGCAATACAGATTCGTTATAAAAAATAAGAATGAGCTACCCACATTTCAACAATAGGTATGTTGCCTACCTTGAGGCTTTGAGTAGGTAGTTCCATTGATCCAATGTTTATAGTAGCCAGTAAATAAAACAGCTCTAAGAACTCAATGGGATTATTGTAACATAAACAAACTTTGGTTGTTATAATCATAGAGCTTATTGTGTAAGTAGGATTCACGTTGTAGGTAGTTTAAAAATTGGATCACTGGTATTCCTGTGCATGAAGTTCTTACCTTTTTCATGAAGAGTTTTTTCTAGGACATGAGGGTTTTTTTTCTTTTAGGTATCGTTTAGAACGTCGAGTCGACGAACGACACGACAAACCCTAATTTGAAGAGGTTAAAAAGTCAAAGGTGAAAATGCATTTTTACCGACTCATTAGCAGGTATTAGGTTACTTTACTCTCGATTCGGATTATTTACTCAGTCATAATAAAAATGTAGAGTTTATTTTCGCATGTTTTAAAAAACATATCGGTATAACTGGCGCAGATAAAGACCAGATCCCGAATTGGCAACATTATTGTCGACATCCTGCTCATTTGATATGTTTGATAGAGAGGCAAACAATAACATTGCCAATTCGGAATATGTTCTTTATCTGCACCAGTTACACATTTAAATGTTGTTACGGCTTCATTGTGTAACATACCTACAACAAGTAGATAAGTTAAAAAAACAAAAACCCGACTGCGGTAATTTTAAAGTAGCATTTTGCTGTAAAAATCCGCCATCTAGAATCTATATTTTTTAATATAGCCAGTGTCACTCGCGCTGCTGAGACGAATTCAACGACACCTCATATGGCAAAATTTAACTATCCGTTGGGGATGTAGCCCGTGAAAAAGAATTTTCTTGTCCACATACATACATACTCTCGAAAAACATAACCCTCCTTCTGAGGCAGTCGGGTAAAAAGAATAACCTACCTAGTAGATGTTTGTTGAAAGCTAAGACGAACGCTTGCATTCTAAAGTGCCTTGTTCACGAAAACATCTTAAGTGGCCGCTATCCGAAACCCTCCCGCCTTCAAACAAGATTGTTTGTCCACAATCCCTATTCGAAAACGAAACCCTTAAAAAATGGGCCAAGAGCGTTACAGAGACACTTCAACTTTGGGTTCTGTAGTCACCACATTACGTAATACTTTGAACGTCTTTTGTTACAGAATGCTTTTGTGTCTTGACTATTCTCATAATAACCTTATGAGAGACGCTCAAACTTTTTTAAATTGCGTCAAAACGCATTTTTTTTCGTCGTGGAAAACTTAAGTGTTGAAAACTTAAAACGAAACGCACCTACAGTCGTAGACGGTCACACATACGTACCACAAAATAGAGAATTCTAGCCAATACTTACTTTGTGTACGTACTACCGGGTTGCAGAATGGAAAAGGACTCGTTGTCTACTGCAGATCCCTAAAAATACTCTTAAGCACTCCATTTCGAGTGCAATCCACCGTTCTAATAGGATAAGATTCAGGTAGGGAGGTTTGTTCGTTTAGTTAATCCGTGGCGAAGAAAAGAAATATAAAGACATTCCTAAGTAGCTTTTGTTGTCAAGGGGCTTGTGATTTTAAGCATGATTTGTTGCAAAAAATTGCGGATTGAACCTAACTGTATCCAAAAAAATCTAAGATGTTGTTGCAATTTTATAAGGATGAATGGAATCGGCAGCAAACAGTCGTCTATGTAAAAACTTTGATGCCTGTTGATGCTCTTTTTACGCGTAGATGTCTATGTCTATATACTAAGTACTTACTTTGGCAAATAAATTCATTATTTTCTAACAGTAATACTTATTTGAAGTGAGTCATTGTCAGTAAGAAAATATCTTATTATCAATCCGAAAAGTAACTTTGATTCGTACCTATATAGATATGCGTGTCTCCACTCTCTCTTCTCTTTTCGTATGGGACACCGAGTCGTACAACGACCCGATGAACCCTGGTGTCAGAGATTTTCAACCGCCTACTGCAAGTAGCAGGCCTCTGACATGGTTGTGTAACGACCGCCTACATAGACAGCAACCGGGACCGACGGCTTAACGTGCCCATCCGAAGCACGGAACCATCTTACTTGCAGACATTCAGGTGGTTCAGCCTGCAATGTCCTAACCAGACTGGGAACAAATTCACAAAGTGATAAATATCAACGCGGTGGGGTACCGGGAATTGAACCCGGAACCTTTGCGTGGCAGGCAGGCATACTAACCACTGCGCGTGTCTCCACTAATAATATGAAGAGTTCAAATAGGCACAAAAGTCCCAACGAAAATGTCTAGTCTGTACCCACTTTTCGTCTTAGGCGCAAGCTACACAGAGTAGACAAACAAATGATCGTCGGAGATGTGAGACGTGCGACATCGCGACGCTTGAAACCGTTTCCATATAAAATGAAACAGAAGAGACAAAGCTACCCACAAAACGCGCGTCGCATCGATAACGGCTGACGATCGCTTGTCTGACAGGTGTCATGTTCGCATCGCGTGTCTATTCTGAGGAGCTTGCCCCTTAAAATATAAAGATTAAATAAATCCACCCAGCTCTTGTACTAGAACAAGAACACAGAACTACAAACGGGGCGATTCATCTTTGTGAACCGTACGCCTTTGATCATCTGCTGAACGGACTTTGATGTTCGTGTTATTCATATAGAGACGTTAGTTTGAAGTTCTTTTGCTCGTGGCTTGGTGTAAATCATGTATTTTTGGATTCACGGATAAATCATTATGATAGCTTATTCGCGTAGGTGTATCTAAGTATTTATTTAGTTTTATAAGTCCAGTTTTACAATGCGATCTTTGGCCAGTGTTTTTACGGAGATGTAGAGTTTATAGGAAGTAAGGAAGTTAAGGCTTTGCCCTGCACTCTGAAGAAAATTTCAACAGAATACCTAACTGAAAAGTAGAGCTAAAAGACGACGTAATTATTATCAATACATAATATTGCGTTTCTCTGTCTGTCTCCTCCTAAACCATACAACGGATTTGATGCGGTTTTTGTAATAGATATTGTGATTCAAGAGCAAGTTTTATATGTATAACACATTCCGCGAAAATGTCTTTTTCCCGCGGTAAATGAGTTGCAGCGGGTAAAACCGCTAACGAGCCGTTAGTGTTACTTAAAATTAATTTTCTTCTATAATTGTAATATGAAAAAGTTTATAGTTTAAAGCATCCAGACTCTCGGTATAAAAAAAACCTATGTTCTTTCCTTGCGATGTTGATCTGGGTGTATCCGTGGAAAGATTCATTGATATTACAGCTCTGAATTAGATCTTTGATGTTTTACAACAAGACGTAGAGTTTGAGAATGGGCCATTTATCTTTGTAGTAAAGATTTAGGTGAGACGTTATGATTCTATTACAACATTGGTTGATAACAATAGTATAATGTGATACAGTGATACAGTCAAAAAATATTTTTCATGATCTCAGTTTGATACATACTAACTGAAACCATTGCTTTGAAATAAATTCTCATCATACCCCTTCTGCTTGTGAAATAGATTTGTTCTTATTTCAAAGTATTTAAATCCGAAGTAATTTAGATATCGCTTGTAGATGGACTGACTAGTACCACTGCCTACTGGCAGTACCTTCCGATACCATAACAGCCTCAACATACCACTGCTGGACGTGGGCCTCCATTGGCTTCTAAGTCGGCACCACACGGCAAACCTTTCAGACTAGTGGCAAAAATAGTAATTTGCTTTAGTGGTCCGACCTAAAGGACATTTTATAACTTGGACCTGTCTGCTGAACATTAGTATAAAACTAAGAATCGTCTAACCTCACTTAGCTATCTCATCATACCTACAGATTCTTTGAAGATGACAGTCAAAAAAATAAGTACATACCTATATCAAAATATCTACCTTGAGCACAAAGAGCTGTGTTTTTTCTCCGGGTCTAATGATACGTGGTAAGGTTTAAATTGGCCTCGTCGCACCAAGGCCAGCTCTTAGAGTTTTTGCCTCACCTCGGCGGCTGTCTTTTACGGCTAAGAACGAGCCCATTCAAACTTTTTTAAAGATAATAGAGTATTGAAATAAATGGCATGGAATGGAAGGATTAAAATGTAGGGAGCGCAAAAAATGAGCTATGAAACTGGAGTCTACATTGTAAGGAATTAATCGAAGCTCATAAGAGTTATTGAATGTTGGGAGTCGTCAAGAGTAGCCATGGCCTTAAGTACCTAGAGGTATAAAATGATAGAAATGGTTGTAACACTACCATGTAATAGGTAGTCAAGTTATGAGGTAAAAAGTGTCTAACCTAACTAACGCGAACAAACAAGAACTAAGTCTTTCTAATAACGAAAATCTTCAATCAAGTTTAGCGTCAATTCTCTAATGTAAAATTAACACAACTCTTAGCCTTCTCTGATCATTAATCTTCATCCAAACAACAGTTAGTTCAAGAAACTGATTAAAAAATCAAACACTTAGCCGTCCGTCTCAAGTTAGGCTTCTACATCCGCTCGTCAAAAAACCGGGGCCTTTCGTCTGCGCTTTTGTATTCGTTGCTGCTTATTTTAGGCCAATGTAGTAGGTACTACCTGATTCAAGAGGACCCGAAATGGCAGCATTTGACATCTTGCTCAAATGTCGCCATTTCAGGTCCCTTTTTTCTATGAATCAGGTAGTACTATTATTTATTCTGTACCGATGTGGCGCAGTCGTAGTGGTAGTTCGATTCTCGGTGGGGATGCAAAGTCGATAATGCGAATTTCTGTTAACAGTCAGGTATGGATTTTGCAGGCTGAACCATCTGATAGGTCGAAAAGGAAGTTCGTGCTTCGGAGGATACGATAAGACGTCGGTCGGTTATTCAACCACAGGCCTGCTTATTAATAATAATAGCAGACGGTTCAGAAAGTTTGTCACCAGGAATCAGTTGAAAGATCCATCGATTTTCTACAGCTCTGGATCAGATCTTTTATTTTATTCGTCGTTCGGTCGTTGGACGTCACGGTGTCCCACAATAGTAGATGAAACTTAGAAACTTTTGATAACAAATAAATCGAAGAAAGCCAAGCCAGCGATGTATGTCAATAAGTGTTAGGAGGAGTTGACGAATGGTGTTAAAAAACCAGTCTGTGGTTAAGGCCTGACCTTGCCATTGTCTCGACGACAGCCACTCATTTGCGGCTTTTTGTGGCGACAGCCCGAGATTGATCCTCGATTCTGCTGAGTCAGGACTTACAAGTACCAACCTTACGCATTATAGTTTGTGATTTATGAACTCCAAGTTCTGTATTATTTCCAACATTAATCAAAATAAGGAATTGCTATTTATAGGTACTCATTTACGACCTTTGTAAAATATGCTCCTGATGCTCTCAAAGCGACGTGTAAGGACCCTATATCGTCATAAAGTTGTGTACAAAGAATACAAAGCTTTCGGTTCACACACATTCACGAAAATGTATTCAAATTGATGTACCTCATCGCGTTTAGTTTAAAATATGTCTCTAAAATTATCATTAAATTACCATTACCATTGTTTTTCTGAAGTAAAGAACGTAGGTTTACTGATTAGTAGAATGAACTCCTTCAAAGTCTGGGAACGCTGCCCTTTGTTGCATTGATGGAGGAAAGTAGAGAAATCTGAAACTTTAGAATGGCAGACATTTCTGCAGTCCCTTTTGTATTTTTATTTAATTAGCTACCGATAATTATTTGATATGCCTACTACCTTGTAAACCTTTTATGCAGAAGCCGGTAATTATGCGAAAACTCAGTATTCATGTAAAAGAATAGAGTCTGTCCATGAGGTAGAGTTAGTCGTAAAGATGGTTACTTTTTTGGTCAAATTACGTACCTACTGTTTTTTTAGTTCAGTCGTCCTCTTATTTTACAAACTGCATTTATAACCCAAATACTAATACGAGGTCTTTCGTCTTTCCAGATGTCGTCGTTTGCGAGCATTCTGTCGAGCGACTGCTCGGTGCACGCGCGCTTCCTGCTCTGCTCGGCCTTCGCCCCCCTGTGCTCCGAGCAGGTCTCCGGCTCCGTCAGCGCCTGCCGAGCCCTCTGCGAGACCGTCGCCGAAGACTGCAAGGAGCAACTGAAGACCCTACCGCCTACGGTCAGCCTCGACTGCACAGCCTTCCCTCTCAGAGCTGATAGAAGACTGTGCATGAGACCACCCAATGCGAGCGAATTGGAGCCTGAGCCCCCGCCACCTCCGCGCTGGCCGTACGAACAAGAACTGAGAGAACACGGCTGCCCCCCAGCGCACACCAGAGCACCCACAGGAGAATGCTGGCCGGCTTGCGGACAACACGCGAAGTACACCCAAAGCGAAAAACAAACCGCAGAGATCTGGATGGTAGCTCTCGCGTGGTTGTCCCTAGTATCTACCTCGTTCGCGCTGCTGACATTCTGCGCAGAACCTTCGAGATACCGATACCCAGAGAGGCCAGTGGTCTGGATGGCGGCGTGTCACGCGATCGTAGCGTTGATTCACGTGACGAGAGGATGGATGGGTCCAAAGATTGTATCCTGCGCTGGTCCTACGCTAGCCGTCGATGGGTTGGCGTCTCCGACTTGCGTCGCGTTCTTCTCGCTGACTTACTACTTCACATTGGCTGCTGACGCGTGGTTCGCCAACGCTTGCGTAGCGTGGTACCTGACAGCAGCTAGTGAATGGTCGACGGAAGCATTAGAACGTGCTGCGGCGTACCTGCATGCAGTGTCGTGGGGCTGGGCCGGCGCGTGGACTGCAGCAGCTTTAGCGTTGAGGAGAGTAACAGCTGACGAGCTGACGGGAACTTGTGGTATCTCTGATGCAGCTGCGGCAGCGTTGATTGGTGTACCACGAGGTGCTTTATTAGTCACATCTATTGCGCTCGCAATAGGAGCGTGCCCTGGCATCATGAGAGTGCGAAGAGCGTTGGATTCGCGCGGAGCGAAGCGCGTCGGCAGGTTAGCCGCCAGAGCAGCCGCCGCTGGAGTCCTTTACTTCATCTTGGCTGCGTTTGGAACAGCCGCAAGGGTATTCGAAGCGCGAGTGAGAGAAACCCAGCCTGGTTTAGCGTTACTCGCAGCATTAGAATCTGGGAACGTGGACGAGACTGTCAAATCGCATGGACTGTCACTGTGCGTGTGGTTATCGTGCGGTATAGCGTCCGGGGTGTGGGCGTGGTCGAGGAAGTCTGCCACAGTGTGGAGGAAGGCCTTGTGCCCGCCTAGAAAGGCTACGTGCTGTGCTGCTCCGCCATTGCTAAGGACTCATCATCCCTATTATAAACGGCCATTACATGTATCAAGAGTGTGACTGTGTTTTCATAAAAAATAGGTAACATTTTTATAGTGTGAGCGAACTGTATTTAAAATGATTACAACTCCACAATGCACGTTATGTCAAAGGCAAACAGCGTTGCTAGTGAATGTGGTTTAGAGTAAGACACGAACAAATAAATTGTGAAACGTATGGACTTATAAAGTGCCTAATTTTAACATAATGCCTTCTGTGAAGGCGCTCTCGATAATTGTACAAAACTGTAAATAATGTAAATCTTATTTTAAATATACTGTTGATTTTTTTACATACTTTTTTAGTTTTCTTTGTTTTACGGCATGGCATTCGAATGGACCATATTTGACGTCTGTCAAGCCCATACTATAGTCCGACAAGTTCGTGCGCGACCTTCCCTAGGGTTGACAGACGTTGGGGGGGAATGTCAGCGGGTGGCGAGAGGTGTAGCGGGAAAGGGACACGCGCGCATCCGCGCCGCACGTCATATTAAAGTGACGTGCTTCCTCGCCTCCCCACCGTCTGTACCCCGCAGGAAGGTCGCGCACGAAGTTGTCGCACTACAGAAGGTATGTCAACAAAGAAAAATAGACCGTATGTCATAGCATTAACATGATTTAGACAGCTGTCAAATATGGCCTATTCGAACGCCGGTAATAACGCACTAATTCTATCACCATATTATACGAAGCTTAATCATGGCTAAAAGCTTTAGAAATGAAGTATATAAAATGTTTACCACTAGGTACTACAAAAAAGAGTATTCTGTATACTAAATCTCTAGACCTTCTACAATTCGGAGTATATAAAATACGGTATAAATAACATATAGCTATGAATCAAACGCAAATATCCATCATTAAACACATTTTTATTAATAATCTGTTAAATATACACTGACAAATTGGTAGTTATATAAATTTTATACTCTCTATACACAAACAAAAACATGAATAATAATTACACATTTACAGTACGATCATAAAAACCCTGAATATTATATTTTAACGAAATTCACAACAATTTGAAAGGCGAAAGTTTTGATTATAATGAATTACTTTTAAGTATCATATTAAAATTGATGGTAGCTGTTACAATGTAATTGAAGCATAATATTATATTTATGGACATGTTTTAAAAATAATTGATGGAAAATTATATACTTTCACCTTTCGAAGACTATTAAAAATGATTCGTCTTATATGACCAAGAAAAATATACAAAATTATTTTGCAGCTTACAAAATCATTAAACAAGTTTAGCCGTAATTATTATAATAAAACAGGTAAATTGATAAAACTGGTCACACTTACAGACATAAAGCTTTCTGATTGGTTTACTGGAAGTGTTGCCGTGTGTTAATAGCAAAATTATACGACAAGTGGAGTGGAATGTAGAAAAAATTAAGGTAAGTTAAATTTCTTCATATTATGTTATTACAGCGAAATATAATACATCATTACGATAGGCCATTTAATAGGCTACTTTACACTAACTCAAAATGTAAACTCAACTACGTAAATATATTCTGTTAATACTATACTGCTCTGGCAGGTATAAATTCATAATAGGTATATTTTCCCATGTGTATTTCTATCTAACATAAATAACGAAATATTGATAAAACTATACCCCTTGAATACCTATGGTATGTGTAGTAATGGTGTGTACCTAACCTCGGTTTTAAACAACGATTGTAAACCAAATATTTCAAAACTGAAGTTTGTAAGTGTTTCATAAAGTACTGACTGATTGCTACATTAAAATCTACTGATTTTCAAGTATTTTGTCAATTGATTCGTCGATATATCTGTCTGTAATGTGTTTTTACAGTAAACATTATAATTGCAACCACAGTTTATACAAATCGATACCTATTATAACTGTGCAAAGGTCAAAAGGTCATTTTAAATCCATGTACCTACGTCACACTCCGGCTATCCTTCTTGGGTCGACATCAAAGTATCAAACACCTCCGATCCGCCTATTTCGTTGGAACCAAAATAGCTCGAAAAGTTGAATATCGAAGACTCTTGTCTGACGTTGTCACTTGAACCGAATTGAGCTTTGCTTTTATGCATCGGCGTCGTGTGTTCGCTAAGAGACTTCTGTTTTTCTAAAGCTGAGAGTAAGTTAGTGTTTTCGGGTACTGTTTGGTCTTTCTCAGGATCGTATAATGTCGCTTCTTTTGTTAAATCTTTAATATCCTTATGTTCGTTATAAGGATTGGTCAGGTATTCCGCGTAAAGTTCAGATTGTTCTATTTTTGAGTCTATAATCAAATTATCGTCTACAATTTCTAGGATAGTATTTTTATGTGAAGTTTCGGTTGGTATTGGTTGCTGTAATATTGAATCGGTTTGGTAAGTTGGTGCATCTTGTGCATCGAGGTGCACTTGATGCATTGGCGACAGTTGTGTTGTAACTTCAGAATGTTTTTCTGGTCCTTGTGTGGGCTGGATTTGAGGTTTTTCGCTTTGGGGATACAGCACCGGCATTTGAGACTGGTAAGATATTCCAATTGGCGTAGAAATCATCTGAAAAAGAAGAAATAAATATAGGGAAAACAGAATCATTCATAAATACAATATTCGGTAAAAGTCAGGAGGACCTAAATGTGGCGCCAGAAAGAGCCGTGACCTTCGCAAAATATAAATTTAAGTTCGAGAAGAACGTAAAAGTCACGAATACAGATATCAAATATGTATAACTCAAATTGCATTGCAATTACAAAAAATAAAAGTATACGAACAGTTCAAGAGCATAGTCTAACGCAAGCTAGAAGAGAAAGCAAATAAATTAATCAACAAAAGAATAAAAAATTGAATTCAAAATTAAAAGATTAAAAGAAAACATCACAAACGGTCAAAAATGAAAATTAAATCTGGTAATATTTACCTCATTCAACGGCTGCAGTAAAACCGACGAAGTAAGTCCTGGCTGGTCGTACAACTGGTTCCTTATAGGCACCATCCCGCTGATAGGCGTCGGTGCGACCAAAGTGGGTGTTGCCGACAAAAGGGGCGGGGTCTGCGATATGTTCACCGGCGAATGAGCCAATGGGAGCCCGGCGTTTTGTTGGTAGTTCGTTGCTGGTGATAGACTTTGTTGGCTTTGGTTGTAGTTGGTTGGTGATGCATATTGGTTTTGTTGGCCCGGCTGACCTAACTGTTGGGGTAAAGGTTGGGGATTGGTGGGAGGTGTGTGAGTGGGTTGTGGGAGAAGGGTGGGGGTATTACCGACTGGGATGAGGGTGGGGAGGGTAGGCGGGAGGGAGGGTTGCATGTGGCTCGGCAGAGACGTCGGTGGCCGCGCGTTGTCTTGCACTGGAAAGAAAAAATACGTAAATCAACAAATATAAAGTAATTAGTTGCCGTGGTTGCCGGCTTAATATGCCGGCATATCTTTCCCGTGGGTGTCGTAAGAGGCGACTAAGGGATAAATAATTCATCCAGGGGTTCAATCCCGGATGAATTTCGCAATCGCATTTTAACATCTGGCATTGCGCTCACCAACCCGCCTGCCAAGCGTGGCAAATACCCCCCCTACTAGAGGGAGGCCCATGTTCAGCAGTGGACTTTATTGTGGCGTAGCTGTATTTTTAATGTATTTCTCTGAAGAACAAAATTATCTGACTTAAAACAACTTTTGCTAGCAAATCCAGGAAAAATATTTATAAATCGAACCATAGGCCTCCAGATTATAAGACTAATGCTCCTATTAGATCACGAAGGTAGGTCGAAAATACACTTCTCATCAGAAAAATCGAGACACTTAGCAAGTTTACGTTTTGTAGGGATCACATTATCTGAGACATATGTTTATTTAGGAATAAATGTGTAATGTTATGCAATAGTGAGTTTTACGATGTTCCAAATCATAATGTCGATTTTCTACATTAAACTTTTTATTTCATACATTTCATATTTTGTTTGACTATGAAAACGAAAGTGCCTCGATTTTTTTATGAGGAGTATATTATGCTAATTGAAATCAAAGTGTCCTTTCAGCTGATAAGCTGGATGACAACTTAATGTTTTTTTCTGTATGTGTTTCTGTAAAAACTTCTGTGTACAATAAATAATATATAAGGTTACATTTAATTAGGTGAAAATCTCCTGAGGGTGTAATCTACTCACAAAACTGAACAACTTTTGTTAGAAACTTTTCTTCGAAATATGAAAAAAAATGAACCTCCCATACAAAAATGTTAAAAAAGTGTGTCACTTAGTATGGGAGATCCATTTTTTTTTTCATATTTCGAAGAAAAGTTTCTAACCAAAATTGTTCAGTTTTGTGAGTCGATCACGCCCTCAAGAGATTTGTACTTAATTAAATGTAACCCTATATTATGCTAATTGAAATCAAAGTGTCCTATCAGCTGGTAAGCTGGAAGACAACTCAATGTTTGTTTTTAGTTAAGCTCGCCTTTGTAAATGTTTTTTTCTGTATGTGTTTCTGTAAAAAAATCTGTGTAGAGTAAACAATATATAAGAGATGAATGCTAGTGTGATGCCGGCTTAGAATAGCATCACCCCAATTCAACCCGTGGGTGTCGTAAAAACCGACTAAGGGATATTTATCCAGGGAATGGGCAGCAGCGTTCCCTGTAAATGCAACTTCTTACACTGCGCTCGCCAATCCGCCTGCCAAGCGTGGCGAGTATGGCAATACCCCCCGACAGGGAGAGGCCCATGTCCAGCAGTGGACTGTTGTGGCTGTTTTGGTTATGGTTATGGAATGCTAGTTACCTTGTGGAAACAGTTCGTCCTTGAGGCTCGGCAGGAATTCCCCAATCTTGTCCCACGTGATGTACCATAAGTCGTTATAGCCATCTCCGCTGCTGAATATCTGAAATTAATAATAGTTATGTCACTTTACAATTCGAATATTATTATTTTACAGTTTTTTTTAGTTATTTATTCAAAACTTTACAATAATAAGAAACTTAATACTAAGCCAGTACCTCGCAAACCTCAGAGGATTTATCTGTGTACTGACGAGTCCTTAGTTAAGTGATACCTATATCATTTTTATTCAAGTAGTGACTTTTTAACTTTCCGTGATAATTAGATTTATTTACGTACATATTTTGTATTTCCAATGGTAATTCATTTAAGTAAGTAGGAATTACATAATCCAATTTTCTCGATCCGAAGTTGTTTCATAATATTGATGTGTAGAATAAAGAGTAATACGATGGACCTATAATAGCCTGTTTTCCGAATTTTGCCACCTACGCTAAAACTACATTTGGTGGTTTAAAATTACTGGTAAAATTTTTGACATTTGACTGACAACCTGTCGCTATGATGATACATCCTCTGAATCTCTCAAACTTTTGTCAGACGTAGTGTAAATGACCGTTCTTACAGCCGTTTACGCTCTGCTAACCCGCATGGGATAAAGGCGTAATATATGTATGTACGTAACTTACTCTGACAGAATCCATGACCAGAATCATGTTCTTCAGAGACTCCAAGGCCGCTTCAGTGAGCGGGTCGTCCGAAGACGCTGCTATGAGGGTCTTCTGCACCTCCACAACCCTCAGCCACAGCGCAGCGAAGGTAGGTCGCGGCGACAGCACTGACAGGTGCTGGAGGAACACCTGGGGAGTAAAAAAAGTAAATAATCTTAGTTTACATTGTTTTACAACTGTTGTAAATAGTGTACAGTGTATACAACCTGTTACAAAACTAACCAAAAAAAAGAATATTTTTCATTATCATCAGTCGATGAAATAATCACATCACTAGTCTAGGGTAGGTGCTACACTACCTGGCGAACAAAGTCCGCTTCGGCGTACATTGCTGGTTGACTTAATTTCTTGTATTGATGACATTCATGTAATAGCCAGCAATGTAGACCGAACTGCGTTTCGCCGCGTCGGTAACTTCATTTGAACTTGGAGCTGTCAAAGTTAGTGCTGCGATGCCACGATTAAAAATAAGTGTAATTTAATAAAAAAATATTTTTTTCGTAGTTTTCAAAAACGATACTACGGCTCTAATTTTTTGTGAATCGACTCTTTGTAACGGACTTTTCCACACCCTTTCAGCTTTATTGGTTGTTTTGTAACACGTTGTATAGTGTATAGAGTGCTGTGTAGATAGTGTACAGTTTAGAAAGTGTATAATGTACAGTGTAGATAGTGTATAGTGTACAGTGTAGATAGTGTATAAGTGGAGTGTAGATAGTGTACAGAGTAGACAGTATATAGTGTGCAATGTAACGAAATAATGTACAGCGTAGATAGTGTACTGTGTGGATTGTGTATAGTGAGCCGTATAGACAATACCTTGCACATGATAGTGTTGGCCCTGGCGGCGGTATCAGCTCTTCTCGGCAGCTGTTCCAACAGTGGAAACAGGACGTTCTGGAAGCAAGCCTCCCACCCGCTCCCACCCATGGCCGATACCCCGGGAACTAGTAAAGCTCGCTGCAGGTACGCTATCGCACTGTTCGCCACCTGGAACAAACGATTCGGTTTATGGCGAGTTGTAGTAAACATTTGAACAGTGGCGTAGCCCTATAGACTATACGAAGTAACCGGTCTCGGATTACACGCACCAACTATATGCCGGCGAAGCCAGCCTTGGATTACTTGATCCGAGATTGCCGCACCCAATATATGCCGGCGTAGCCAGCCTTGGATTACTTGATCCGAGATTGCCGCACCCACTATATGCCGGCGTAGCCAGCCTTGGATTACTTGATCCGAGATTGCCGCACCCACTATATGCCGGCGTAGCCAGCCTTGGATTACTTGATCCGAGATTGCCGCACCCACTATATGCCGGCGTAGCCAGCCTTGGGTTACTTGATCCGAGATTGCCGCACCCACTATATGCCGGCGTAGCCAGCCTTGGATTACTTGATCCGAGATTGCCGCACCTATATGCCGGCGTAGCCAGCCTTGGATTACTTGATCCGAGATTGCCGCACCCACTATATGCCGGCGTAGCCAGCCTTGGATTACTTGATCCGAGATTGCCGCACCCACTATATGCCGGCGTAGCCAGCCTTGGATTACTTGATCCGAGATTGCCGCACCTATATGCCGGCGTAGCCAGCCTTGGATTACTTGATCCGAGATTGCCGCACCCACTATATGCCGGCGTAGCCAGCCTTGGATTACTTGATCCGAGATTGCCGCACCCACTATATGCCGGCGTAGCCAGCCTTGGATTACTTGATCCGAGATTGCCGCACCTATATGCCGGCGTAGCCAGCCTTGGATTACTTGATCCGAGATTGCCGCACCTATATGCCGGCGTAGCCAGCCTTGGATTACTTGATCCGAGATTGCCGCACCCACTATATGCCGGCGTAGCCAGCCTTGGATTACTTGATCCGAGATTGCCGCACCCACTATATGCCGGCGTAGCCAGCCTTGGATTACTTGATCCGAGATTGCCGCACCCACTATATGCCGGCGTAGCCAGCCTTGGATTACTTGATCCGAGATTGCCGCACCTATATGCCGGCGTAGCCGGCCTTGGGGTACTAATACAGATATACGGATTGCTTCACAACTATTATTTTAATATTAATACTCTTAAATAATCGGCGTTCCCCTATCGTAGATTTTATGGGTGAAAATAAAAAACTTTTTCTCAAACATGCTAGGAAATATGTTCATTTCTTTCAAAAAAAGAACACGCAAAGTTTCCCATTGTGTGTCATGTCTCCGACCGCGCCAGCAAAGTTGTATGGAATTCCTTTGCTGGTGTCCGGCAAAGTAAATTCGTTACACGCTAAGCCACACAGGTAACTATTTTCAAAACAGATAGGTATCTCTATGAATCTCATAAGAACGGAACGTAATTTTGTATGAAAAGTTGATATGAACTAACTAAAGACAAGGCTGTATAATTTATAACCCTTGCCTATCCTAAATGGACCAATAGAATAAAAAAAGGAATGTACGAAACATGCATATAGAATGACTGAATAGCAATGAATACTGTACCTAGTTTTATTTACAACTATGTCTACTACGAAGTTTCATCATGCACCGACAATCGCAAGTAAACATTATAATACTGTGCCTTGCTAAAGGCCTATTTATTAAAAAAAATACACAATTGGTGGAGAAACAAACTGGGAAAACGTAAAATTTTTATGATTGGGGCTGTTGTATTGTAGTCTCTTTTGTTTAAAACGCAATAAAGATGAGAGAAGTATCGAAATAGATTGCACGCCGCCAAACATAAGGGGTGCATAAGGGCTGAAGCCAAACTGACCGTGGAACACATTTTTTATAAAGTACGTACTTAGTTTGTTATTTCCTAGCATTTTTTGAGAAAAGCACTATGTTAGCCTCGGGGAAAATGACTTTGCTTGACTCGTATAATTCCACTCGTCCAGCAAAGCCTTGTTTTCCCGGCCTCGACAACAAAGTACTATTTTTTGCCTGATTATCTTAGTACAAGTAAAGAAACGAAGAACGAGACTTTGAGAAAGAAAAACAAAACTAATACATCAAAACGGATGTGGGCCTACCTGTTTTCGCTTGTCAGTGCAGAATTGAGCGATTCCTTGTAACAGCGGCTTCCACGCAACCTCCCACAGGTCGTAGTCTTCCCCGCCTGCAACAAACATTCACTAGTTGAACATCGGAAGATAATATGACATTGACGATTGAGTATAGTGCAATAGCACTTATATTATTCCTTCTTGCAAGAGGCTGCATTACCTACAAAAAACTAGCCCAACTTCTTACCTTGCCCCTCATCCTTCCACCACTTGAAGATCTGCGCGGTCCTGCTGTGCAGCGTGTGCATCAGGTCCAGCAGCTGTATGCTGGCCAGGTGGTACTGGTCGAGGGTGTCCGTCTCCGAGTCGCTGGAGTCTGACGCGTGGTTGTGCGCGCGCCGCCGGCCCGACGACGAGCGGGAAGAGCGCCCCGACCGGGATTTCGTCTTCTTGGCTAAAAGAAGAAATGCGTCAGTTTGCAAACACTATTCTTATATTATCAGAAGCAAATTGTGCTGGTGCGTATCGCGGCGGAACATTACATGCTCACTTCGCTCGCAGTATGTCTCATCCTCATGTTGGTGCGACAGATAACGTAAAGTTACAGGCTCGCTTCCCCCGCAATATTTTTGTTGTTACTTAGTGGAGTAGCGGACCGTGACTAGCTCGCTTCGCTCGCAATATTTTTGGTGTTACTTAGTGGAGTAGCGGGCCGTGACTAGCTCGCTTCGCTCGCAATATTTTTGGTGTTACTTAGTGGAGTAGCGGGCCGTGACTAGCTCGCTTCGCTCGCAATATTTTTGGTGTTACTTAGTGGAGTAGCGGGCCGTGACTAGCTCGCTTCGCTCACAATATTTTTGGTCTTACTTAGTGGAGTAGCGGGCCGTGACTAGCTCGCTTCGCTCGCAATATTTTTGGTGTTACTTAGTGGAGTAGCGGGCCGTAACTAGCTCGCTTCGCTCGCAATATTTTTGGTGTTACTTAGTGGAGTAGCGGGCCGTGACAAGCTCGCTGCGCTCGCAATCATTTTGGTGTTACTTAGTGGAGTAGCGGGCCGTGACTAGCTCGCTTCGCTCGCAATATTTTTGGTGTTACTTAGTGGAGTAGCGGGCCGTGACTAGCTCGCTTCGCTCGCAATATTTTTGGTGTTACTTAGTGGAGTAGCGGGCCGTGACTAGCTCGCTTCGCTCGCAATATTTTTGGTGTTACTTAGTGGAGTAGCGGGCCGTAACTAGCTCGCTTCGCTTGCAATATTTTTGGTGTTACTTAGTGGAGTAGCGGGCCGTGACTAGCTCGCTTCGCTCGCAATATTTTTGGTGTTACTTAGTGGAGTAGCGGGCCGTGACTAGCTTGCTTCGCTCGCAATATTTTTGGTCTTACTTAGTGGAGTAGCGGGCCGTGACTAGCTCGCTTCGCTCGCAATATTTTTGGTGTTACTTAGTGGAGTAGCGGGCCATGACTAGCTCGCTTCGCTCGCAATATTTTTGGTGTTACTTAGTGGAGTAGCGGGCCGTGACTAGCTCGCTTCGCTCGCAATATCTCTGTCTTACTTAGTGGAGTAGCGGGCCGTGACTAGCTCGCTTCGCTCGCAATATTTTTGGTGTTACTTAGTGGAGTAGCGGGCCATGACTAGCTCGCTTCGCTCGCAATATTTTTGGTGTTACTTAGTGGAGTAGCGGGCCGTGACTAGCTCGCTTCGCTCGCAATATTTTGGTGTTACTTAGTGGAGTAGCGGTCAGTTACTATCTCGCTTCGCTCGCTTTCTTTTGTGTGTTACTTAGTGGAGTAGCGGGCCGTAACTAGCTCGCTTCGCTTGCAATATTTTTGGTGTTACTTAGTGGAGTAGCGGGCCGTGACTAGCTCGCTTCGCTCGCAATATTTTTGGTGTTACTTAGTGGAGTAGCGGGCCGTGACTAGCTTGCTTCGCTCGCAATATTTTTGGTCTTACTTAGTGGAGTAGCGGGCCGTGACTAGCTCGCTTCGCTCGCAATATTTTTGGTGTTACTTAGTGGAGTAGCGGGCCATGACTAGCTCGCTTCGCTCGCAATATTTTTGGTGTTACTTAGTGGAGTAGCGGGCCGTGACTAGCTCGCTTCGCTCGCAATATTTTTGGTCTTACTTAGTGGAGTAGCGGGCCGTGACTAGCTCGCTTCGCTCGCAATGGTTTTTCGTGTTGACGCTATTCAAATAACATTGTTATTGTAGCGGCCAACACACACTTATTTCAACCTGAAACTACAAATTCAAAGATGGGATGGCAAATCTTATCCCCCAAACAAGTAAAATATTTAAACACAATCATTTATTATTATTAATAATACTATGGTACAACCGACATCGATGAATGACACGATGTACTCTGGTGTAAGTTTTTCAACCGCTTTCTACGTATGTAAGAAGGCCTCTGACGCGGTGGTTGTGAACTTACAGGAGCGTAGCGTGGCGCTGACGAATATCCTGACGGCGGTGACGGCCGCGCGGCAGTTGTACGGAGTGACATGGGCCACGTCCCTGATGACGAGCGCTAACGCCTCGCAGCAGCGCGCGAGGGCGGTGCTGCGGTGCGGGCGGAGCACCACGCGCTCCATGTCCAGCTCCGTCGGGTCTGACGTGGGGCTGTTTTCGTTTTTCACCTGATGAAAAATAAAATTTACTGTAGTTACTTAACGTTCGCGATAGATAATTACCTAAAAAGCATGTTTTGGGCAAAAAAGGGAAGGGAGTGGGAAGCAAAAAGTACTGGGCAGAATCGTATTCTACGGAGTCTTATTAGTCTAAAAAAACTCTGTACTAAACTGAAGCACAGATTTGCCGTTCGCCAACAGAAGCAGAAGCTTTTTCAGAAAAAATATTAGTCTACTCACCAAAATCCAGCCTTGTGTTTGTGGGGAATGCGACAGTTCACTTTCTGATGAAACACTCGTCGGTCTTCTGTCGCTCTCATCTTCCGAACCCTCTGATCTACTGGAAGCTGCAACAAAAAAGGTACTTATTAAATAAGTATTACAATCGGATAATATATAGGGTTACACTTAATTAAGTACAAATCTCTTGAGGGTGTCATCTACTCACAAAACTGAACAACTTTTGTTTGAAACTTTTCTTCGAAATACGAAAAATTAGGACCTACCATACAAAAATGCTGAAAAAGTGTGTCACTTAGTATGGGAGGTCCAAATTTATTTTCATATTTCGAAGAAAAGTTTCTAACAAAAGTTGTTCAGTTTTGTGAGTAGATTACACCCTCAAGAGATTTGGACTTAATTAAATGTAACCGTATATATTCAGATATCAAACCTATATCCCTTGCGGAATAGGCAGAGCGTAAACGACTGTAAATTTTGCCATGTAAATGGCTATAATAGCTTCTTACTTTCCAACGGGATATTTCACGAAAAACGGTTACTAATTTAAAGATTGGCAACCTTTAAAGGGCCACAGTTCTAGCGAATAGGTACACATAAACATTCATAGCATATTATTCATAGCTAATCCTCTAACGTCCACAAAAAAACTGTGCAGGCAATCTGCAATTTATTAAAAAGGTGTCAGAGTCACCGCTATGTTATGATTCAAATTTTGTACTTTTTTTTTGGGTTTGTAAGAACTTACTAGTGGCTATACTGTTGACTACCGCATCTTTAGGCCACGCCCCCGCGCCTGCAGCACAGAGCAGAGAAAACACGATGTTCCATTCTTCAGTGGAGTGCACGTTTTGAGCTGAAGTTTTCACTAGCTCGTATAGACCGCAGGATATCTGGAACAAAAAAATGTACTGGATGCAAGAGACGTTTCGAAAATTATTTCCCATTTAATTTGAAACAAATGACTTAAATATAATAATAATAATGTGATATAATTTGAGAATGGGTTACAAAGAACTTTCATTTGGTACCACTCAAGATAGGTTTTAAAATAAAAGGTTTTATTTTCCCATACAAAAAAAGATTACGTCATAACTCCTTGTTGTTTTTTTAAAAAATTTGTATTTCGAGTCAAATCGATTGCTTTACCCTAAAGATTATGTGTACCAAATTTCAGAACTCTCCTCTCAGGTGCAGCACATTTTGAACTATCGCTAGGACTACTTATAATTTGGTAGGTAGGTATGTACATATAGCTTCATCAGCAGTAAGTTCGCCTATTTTATACCTATTCTTCTGTATCCAGATTCTTTGTATGTTTATGTTTTATAAACGTATTTCTTGTGTTTCAGTTTTCGTGCTCTGTTTTTTGTGTTTCTTTATTTTGTGCTCTATATGCCGATTTTATATCTTGCACTCTGCTTACTAATTTTTTGTCTTTTAAGATTTTGCACTATTATACTCACCACATCGGCCTGTTGCAGGAACAGTTTGTACGGCAGCGTGAACAGCCCACGCAACTGCCTCAGCACGTGTTGCGCGCAGCCCGCGCAGCGCATGAGCAAGCGCAAGTGCGCAGCAACGACGTCAGTGCAAGCGTCAAAGTAGGACCATCTTATAGTAATAGTACCGCCATTCGAAAAGGCCATATTTGACAGATGTCAAACCCATACTAGGAAACATGTCAACAAAGAAAAATAGACCTTATATGTCATATCATAGCTTTAACATGATTTTCACAGCTGTCAAATATGGCCTATTGAATGACGGAAATTATAGGGAGATAACGCTTCATCAGCAGTAAGGTAGCCTGTTTTATACCTACTCTTCTGTATACAGATTCATTGTATTTTTGTTTTTTATGGTCTATATATCGATTTTTGTGTTTCAGTTTCTTTTTGTGTTTCTGTATTTTATGCTCTATATGCCAATTTTTTGTGTTGCGCTTTGATTACTCAAGTTTTTGTACAAAGAAAGCATGATTATATTCAATTACTCACCACATCGGCCTGTTGCAGGAACAGTTTGTACGGCAGCGTGAACAACCCGCGCAACTGCCTCAGCACGTGTTGCGCGCAGCCCGCGCAGCGCATGAGCAAGCGCAAGTGCGCAGCAACGACGTCAGTGCAAGTGTCAAAGTACGAGTATCTTATAGTTTGATAGATATAGTGTCATCGGCAGTAATGTGTAGAAGTACCTATCTTATAGTTTGGTAGATACAGCAAAGTGTAGGAGTATCTTATAGTTTAGTAGATATAGCTTCATCTGCAGTAAGGTCTTCTGTATTTTTGTGCTTTATGATCTATATACGGATTTTTCTGTTTCAGTTTCTTTTTGTGTTTCTGTATTTTGTGCTCTATACGCCGATTGTTTTAAGCTCCGCTTTCCAATTGCTTGTTTTTCTAAGTTTTGTACTATCATACTGTATTCCTCACGACATCAGCCTGTTGCAGGAACAGTTTGTACGGCAGCGTGAACCCACGCAATTGCCTCAGCACGTGTTGCGCGCAGCCCGCGCAGCGCATGAGCAAGCGCAAGTGCGCAGCAACGACGTCAGTGCGCGCGTCAAAGTAGGAGTATCTTATAGTTTGGTAGATATAGTATCATCGGCAGTAAAGTCGCTTATTTTGTACCTACTCTTCTGTATACAAAATCATTGTTTTTATGTGTTTTATACACGTATTTTTAGTTTTTGTGCTGTTATGCTTTGTGTTTCTATATTTTGTGCTCTATTTGCCGATTTTTTGTGTTGCGCTTTGATTGTATTTTTGTGTTTTAAGGTTGTATTTGTGTTTTAGGGTCTATATGCCCATTTTTTCTTGTTTTTCACTTTGATTACTCAAGTTTTTGTACAAAGAAACCACTATTATACTCTATTACTCACCACATCAGCGTGTTGCAGGAACAGTTTGTACGGCAGCGTGAACAACCCGCGCAACTGCCTCAGCACGTGTTGCGCGCAGCCCGCGCAGCGCATGAGCAAGCGCAAGTGCGCAGCAACGAGGTCAGTGCGCGCGGCAAAGTAGGAGTATCTTATAGTTTGGTAGCTAGTATATTGTCTTCAGCTGTGGGTCGCCATTTTTATACCTATAGGCCATATTTGACAGCTGTCAAACCCATACTAGGAAATATATCAACAAAGAAAAATAGACCTTATGTCATGGCATTAATATGATTTCGACAGCTGTCAAATATGTCGAATGATGGTACTATAGGTAGATATCGCTTCATCGGCAGTAAATTCGCCTGTTTTATACCTACTCTTCTGTATATAGATTTCATTGGATTTTTGTGTTTCATGGTCTATATACGATTTTTTTGTTTTAGTGTGTTGTTTTTCTTTGTATTTCTGTATTTGTGCTCTATATGCCAATTTTTTGTGTTGCGCTTTGACTACTTAAGTTTTTGTTAGTATAAAAAACCACTATTCTACTCTATTACTCACCACATCAGCCTGTTGCAGGAACAGTTTGTACGGCAGCGTGAACAGCCCACGCAACTGCCTCAGCACGTGTTGCGCGCAGCCCGCGCAGCGCATGAGCAAGCGCAAGTGCGCAGCAACGACGTCAGTGCGCGCGTCAAAGTAGGAGTATCTTAGATATATATTGGTAGATATAGTGTCATCGGCAGTAAAGTCGCTTATTTTATACCTACTCATTTGTATACATTAGTGTTGCCGCTCGATAGTGGATTATCGATTGTAAAACGATAGACAATCGATAGTTTTCATTATCGTTCAACTATCGATAGTGTTGGACTATCGATACTATTGATAGGCCTTAATGAATGAAAACTATCAATAGTTCGGTAACACTAGTATGCATAATCATTGGATTTTTGTGTTTCATGGTCTATACACGATTATTTTTGTTTTTTTTTTGTGCTGTTTCTCTATGTGTTTATATATTTTGTGCTCTATATTATGACGATTTTTTTTTATTTCGTGCTTTTTGTGTTTTTGTATTTTGTGTTCTACATGCCCATTTTTTTGTTTCACACTTTGATTACTCAAGTTTTAGTGGCTATAAAGAAACCATGATTATTCTTACTCACCACATCAGCCTGTTGCAGGAACAGTTTGTACGGCAGCGTGAACAACCCGCGCAACTGCCTCAGCACGTGTTGCGCGCAGCCCGCGCAGCGCATGAGCAAGCGCAAGTGCGCAGCAACGACGTCAGTGCGCGCGTCAAAGTAGGAGCATCTTATAGTAATAGTACCGTCATTCGAAAAGGCCATATTTGACAGCTGTTTGACAGCTGTCTACAAGTAAAAATATACCTTAAATCATAGCATTAACATGATTTTCACAGCTGTCAAATATGGCCTATTGAATGACGGAAATTATAGGTAGACATCGCTTCATCAGCAGTAAGGTAGCTTGTTTTATACCTACTCTTTTGTGTTTTATGGTCTATATATCGATTTTTGTGTTTCAGTTACTTTTTGTGTTTCTGTATTTTGTGCTCTATACGCCGATTGTTTTAAGCTCCGCTTTCCAATTGCTTGTTTTTCTAAGTTTTACACTATCATACTGTATTACTCACCACGTCAGCCTGTTGCAGGAACAGTTTGTACGGCAGCGTGAACAACCCGCGCAACTGCCTCAGCACGTGTTGCGCGCAGCCCGCGCAGCGCATGAGCAAGCGCAAGTGCGCAGCAACGACGTCAGTGCGCGCGGCAAAGTGTAGGAGTGTCTTATAGTTTGGTAGATATAGTGTCATTAGCAGTAAAGTCGCGTATTTTATACCTACTCTTTTGTAAACATTTGTGTTGCCGCTCGATAGTGGATTATCGATTGTAAAACGATAGACAATCGATAGTTTTCATTATCGTTCAACTATCGATAGTTTTGGACTACCAATCGATAGCCAAAAACTATCGATAGTCCAAAAACTATCGATAGTTTTGGCGCCTATCGATACTATTGATAGGCCTTAATGAACGAAAACTATTGATAGCTCGGCAACACTAGTAGGCATAATCATTGGATTTTTGTGTTTCATGGTCAATACACGTTTTTTTTTGTGCTTTTTTTGTGTTTCTCTATTTTGTGCTCTATTACCTTATATTTTTATTTCGCGCTTTGATTATCTAAGTTTTGGTGGGTATAAAGAAACGTTTATTATATTCTAGTATGACTCACCACATCGGCCTGTTGCAGGAACAGTTTGTACGGCAGCGTGAACAACCCACGCAACTGCCTCAGCACGTGTTGCGCGCAGCCCGCGCAGCGCATGAGCAAGCGCAAGTGCGCAGCAACGACGTCAGTGCGCGCGGCAAAGTAGGAATATCTTATAGTTTGATAGATATAGTGTCATCGGCAGTAAAGTCGCTTATTTTATACCTACTCTTTTATATACATTAGTGTTGCCGCTCGATAGTGGACTATCGATTGTAAAACGATAGACAATCGATAGTTTTCACTATCGTTTAACTATCGATAGTTTTGGACTACCAATCGATAGTCAAAAACTATCGATAGTCCAAAACTATCGTTAGTTTTGGGACTATTTTAGCCAATCGATAGTCCCAAAACTATCGATAGTATCAATACTATCGATAGTTCGGCAACACTAGTATACATAATAATCATTGGATTTTTGTGTTTCATGGTCTATACATGTTTTTTTTTTGTTTTTTGTGCGGTTTTTCTTTGTGTTTCTATATCTCTTAGATTACCTAAGCTTTTGTGGGTATAAAGAAACCATGATTATATTATATGACTCACCACGTCAGCCTGCTGCAGGAACAGTTTGTACGGCAGCGTGAACAGCCCGCGCAACTGCCTCAGCACGTGTTGCGCGCAGCCCGCGCAGCGCATGAGCAAGCGCAAGTGCGCAGCAACGACGTCAGTGCGCGCGTCAAAGTAGGAGTATCTTATTGTTTGGTAGATATAGTATCATCGGCAGTAAAGTCGCTTATTTTATACCTACTCTTCTGTATACAAAATCATTGTTTCTTTGTGTTTTATACACGTATTTTTAGTTTTTTGTGCTGTTTTGCTTTGTGTTTCTATATTTTGTGCTCTATTTGCCGATTTTTTGTGTTGCGCTTTGATTGTATTTTTGTGTTTTAGGGTCTATATGCCCATTTTTTCTTGTTTTGCGCTTTGATTACCTAAGTTTTTGTATAAATAATGCACTATTCTACTCTAGTACTCACCACGTCAGCCTGTTGCAGGAACAGTTTGTACGGCAGCGTGAACAGCCCACGCAACTGCCTCAGCACGTGTTGCGCGCAGCCCGCGCAGCGCATGAGCAAGCGCAAGTGCGCAGCAACGACGTCAGTGCGCGCGTCAAAGTAGGAGTGTCTTATAGTTTGGTAGATATAGTATCATCGGCAGTAAAGTCGCGTATTTTATACCTACTCCTCTGTATACATTAGTGTTGCCGTTCGATAGTGGATTATCGATTGTAAAACGATAGACAATCGATAGTTTTCATTATCGTTCAACTATCGATAGTTTTGGACTACCAATCGATAGTTAAAAAACTATCGATAGTATCGATACTATCGATAGTTCGGCAACACTAGTATACATAATAATCATTGGATTTTTGTGTTTCATGGTATATACATGTTTTTTTTTGTTTTTTGTGCGGTTTTTCTTTGTGTTTCTATATCTCTTAGATTACCTAAGTTTTTGTGGGTATAAAGAAACCATGATTATATAATATCACTCACCACATCGGCCTGTTGCAGGAACAGTTTGTACGGCAGCGTGAACAACCCACGCAACTGCCTCAGCACGTGTTGCGCGCAGCCCGCGCAGCGCATGAGCAAGCGCAAGTGCGCAGCAACGACGTCAGTGCGCGCGGCAAAGTAGGAGTATCTCATAGATATAGCTTCATCAGCAGTAAAGTCGCGTATTTTATACCTACTCTTCTGTATACAAAATCATTGTTTCTTTGTGTTTTATACACGATTTTTTGTTTTTGAACTGTTTTTATTTTTGTTTCTATATGTTGTGTTTTATATGCCGATTTTTTGTGATGCGCTTTGATTGTATTTTTGTGTTTTAGGGCTGTATTTGTGTTTTAGGGTCTATACACGTTTTTTGGTGCTGTTTTTCTTTGTGTTTCTATAATTTGTGCTCTAGATGCTAATTTTTGTTGTTTTGCACTCTAATTAAAAAAAATTGTCATTCTAAGTTTTGCACTACTAAACTATAATTATGACTTACCACATCAGCCTGTTGCAGGAACAGTTTGTACGGCAGCGTGAACAGCCCACGCAACTGCTTCAGCACGTGTTGCGCGCAGCCCGCGCAGCGCATGAGCAAGCGCAAGTGCGCAGCAACGACGTCAGTGCGCGCGTCAAAGTGGGAGTATCTTATAGTTAGATATAGCTTCATCGGCAGTAAAGTCGCTTATTTTATACCTACTCTTCTGCATACAGGATCATTGTATATTTGTGCTTTATGTTTTTTTTGTGTTTCCGTATTTTGTGCTCTATACGCCGATTGTTCTAAGCTCCGCTTTCCAATTGCTTGTTTATCTAAGTTTTGCACTATCATACTGTATTACTCACCACGTCATCCTGTTGCAGGAACAGTTTGTACGGCAGCGTGAACAACCCACGCAGTTGCCTCAGCACGTGTTGCGCGCAGCCCGCGCAGCGCATGAGCAAGCGCAAGTGCGCAGTAACCATGTCAGTGCGCGCGGCAAAGTAGGAGCATCTTATAGTTTAGTAGATATAGTATCATCGGCAGTAAAGTCGCTTATTTTATACCTACTCTTCTGTATACAAAATCATTGTTTCTTTGTGTTTTATACACGTATTTTTAGATTTTTGTGCTGTTTTGCTTTGTGTATCTATATTTTGTGCTCTATTTGCCGATTTTTTGTGTTGCGCTTTGATAGTATTTTTGTGTTTTAGGGCTGTATTAGTGTTTTAGGTTCTATACACGTTTTTTGGGCTGTTTTTCTTTGTGTTTCTATAATTTGTGCTCTAGATGCTAATTTTTGTTGTTTTGCGCTCTAATTTCAATTTTTGTCATTCTAAGTTTTTCACTACTATACTCTATTACTCACCACATCAGCGTGTTGCAGGAACAGTTTGTACGGCAGCGTGAACAACCCGCGCAACTGCCTCAGCACGTGTTGCGCGCAGCCCGCGCAGCGCATGATGTTATAGTGCTTTGGCTTATGCTGTTAACTATGATTTAATTAAATAAATTGAAATTGAAATTGAAATGAGCAAGCGCAAGTGCGCAGCAACGACGTCAGTGCGCGCGGCAAAGTGTACGAGCATCTTATAGTTTGGTAGATAAGTGTCATTCGCAGTAATATCTATCTTATAGTTTGGTAGATATAGCTACATTGGTAGTGAAATCTCCTATTTTATACCTACTCTTCTGTATACAGATTCATTGTATTCTTGTGTTTCAGGAATTTTTTTGTGTTTCAGTTATTGTGCTCTGTTTTTTGTGTTTCTATATTTATGCCTATTTTTTGTGTTGCACTTTGATTACCTAAGTTTTTGTTAGTTTAAAAAACAACTATTATACTCTAGTACTCACCACATCGGCCTGTTGCAGGAACAGTTTGTACGGCAGCGTGAACAACCCGCGCAACTGCCTCAGCACGTGTTGCGCGCAGCCCGCGCAGCGCATGAGCAAGCGCAAGTGCGCAGCAACGACGTCAGTGCGCGCGGCAAAGTAGGAGTGTCTTATAGTTTGGTAGATATAGTGTCATTCGCAGTAAAGTTGCTTATTTTATACCCACTCTCTTGTATACATTAGTGTTGCCGCTCGATAGTGGACTATCGATTGTAAAACGATAGACAATCGATAGTTTTCACTATCGTTTAACTATCGATAGTTTTGGACTACTAATCGATAATCAAAAACTATCGATAGTCCAAAAACTATCGATAGTTTTGGGACTATTTTAGCCAATCGATAGTCCCAAAACACTAGTATACATAATAATCATTGGATTTTTATGTTTCATGGTCTATACATGTTATTTTTGTTTTTTGTGCGGTTTTTCTTTGTGTTTCTATATCTTATATTACCTAAGCTTTTGTGGGTATTAAGAATCCATGATTATACTCTATTACTCACCACATCGGCCTGTTGCAGGAACAGTTTGTACGGCAGCGTGAACAACCCGCGCAACTGCCTCAGCACGTGTTGCGCGCAGCCCGCGCAGCGCATGAGCAAGCGCAAGTGCGCAGCAACCACGTCAGTGCGCGCGACAAAGTAGGAGTATCTTATAGTTTGATAGATATAGTATCATCGGCAGTAATGTGTACAAGTTCTTATAGTTTGGTAGATATAGCTACTTAGTTGGTGAGGTCACCTATTTTATGCCAACTCTTCTGTATAAAGATTAATTATATTTTTGTGTATAATGTTTTTTTTTGTGTTCCTATATTTTGTGCTCTATTTGCCTATATTTTTGTTTTGCCCTTTGATTACCTAAGTTTTGGTGGGTATAAAGAAATAATGATTATACTCTATGACTCACCACATCGGCCTGTTGCAGGAACAGTTTGTACGGCAGCGTGAACAGCCCACGCAGTTGCCTTAAAACATGTTGCGCGCAGCCCGCGCAGCGCATGAGTCGCGCGCAAGTGCGCAGCAACGACGTCAGTGCGCGCGTCAAAGTGTACGAGCAGCGCGTGGCCGACCAGAGCACGCAGCGGTGCAAGTGCGGCCCGGCCTCCCACCACACGGATAGGAGACGGTCTCTGGCAAGGAAAAATAATACGTAAACGCACAAGCAATTGTATTGTAAATTTATTATTTATTTATTATTAGCCTATGGTGTCCCACTGCTGAGCAAAGGCCTTCCCTTCCTTTTCCAGTTATCCCTATCCTTACTGAGCTCCCACCAGTATTCACGATATGAGCTAAGATCGTCAGTCCATCTTTTACGGGGTCTACCCCTTCGAAGCCTTGTAAATATTCGCAAAAAATTTAGTAGACGCTTCCAAATAACTCGATGAAAAACAAATTTATCGAAAATCCGCTGATCGAAAATCATATAATTAATAATAGAGATTATTTACAAAAACATTTTTTAATAACAAACAGGTCAATGCAACTTCAGTGAACCTTTTTTTTAAGTACAACAGTCTGTAAACTTTAGGTTTTGCAATTCAATCAGACGTTTTGTGATAAATTAAGTATTCATAAAGTTATAAAGTTTTGAATTATGGGGGCAGCGTAGCATAGGAAAGCCTTTTAAAGATTTAAATTAAGCATTTTGCAATTATATTTTGCTTTGTGATCGATGGTCTATCGGGCTGTTAATGTATTATAATGTAACAATAAAATTGCAGGGATACTTTGCTTATGTATTGTCTTAACCCGGCGCCATTGACGTGAAAAAAGTTACGCGGACGATGACATCGGGTAAATTTTACCCGATTTTTTTTGGAATAAATTCAGCTTTTTATTTATAATTCACATTATATTTTTATTAACAATGAAAGAAAATACTTTTATACACGTAATTTAATAAAAGATGGTATTGATTTAGGACAAAAAACATCGTTTTATCTATCTTTTATAAATACTAGAAAAACCAGCTAGAAAATCGTGACGTTTCGTAAAACATCATTTTTGGGAGGATATTTAGCTTTATTTTCGAAAATAATCGTCTTATCTTCTAAACAAATCCGATCTTGGTGACTTAAAGCCATTTGTAACCTAAACTAAAATAATAAACAAAATTACCTACAAAAGTTACCAAAAACACGAACAAAAAATATGTCATGAACACACTACACCGACAATGACGCCGGGTAGAACTTACCCGTTTTGGATTTAAACACTTGTATCTCTCTACACGAACGGCACAAATCTGATGTCAATAATGGGCTTAACAGAGGGTTGTTGTATCTCCAGCTATACCGACGGATGAGTAAGATGGACGCCAGGAATAGTAGGTTGTTGACGAGGACGGAAAATAAGACTTTGATTGACGAGTAGAGTTTGAAGTCCGAGCCGCAGGCGAGGACTTTAATTATACGAGTCTAGCAAAGTCATTTTCCCCGAGGCTTACATAGCGCTTTTCTCAAAAAAATGCTAGGAAATAATAAAGATTTTAATTTATTTTATTTTATAGTAATTTGATATAAAAAGTTGTTTTACTGATTACTAAGTCAAGATGTGGATTTGGAGTTATTCTTTTTTATTTTGTAATTTCTGAACGATTTCGATATCGCGCCAGAAAAGTTGTATTGGAATCCATTGCTGGTGTGTAAAAAAGAAATCGTTCAGAAATTACAAAATCACAGACAATGTCAAACTTTCTGGATTGTTTTTTTGAAAGAAATTGACATATTTCCTAGCATGTTTGAGAAAAAATATATATTCCCCTTTAAAAACGCTTCGGGTAAATATTACCCGGCGTCAACGTCGCCGGGTTAAAGACTAACGAAAAAAGAAAAATAAAATTGTATCGTGGAATCATCTAAAGTAAATATTGCATTTGTTTAACTATTAACTATTTGTACGAATACAGAAATAATAACCCTACAGTACCTGTTTTGAACAAGAGTTTGTCCCAATAACTCCTGGTAAAATATGGTGATGTCTTCTAGCTGTGGGTTCAGTTGTACGCTGTCTGCGTCCGGCGGACTTCCTACTACGAGCATGGCACGGATCAATTCCTGAAAACAAAATAAAACAAATGAGAAATAGAAAAAATGACATGCGGTGATCGAACCCGGGCCGCATTTTTTCTATTTATTATTTTCATTTATGAGTAAAATATGGCACTGTAAGTGCTTTAAATTCCCAATAAAATAAAACATATAGAGGATAAGGTAACGTAACAAAAAGGCTAAGCAAGCTCAAAGGAGGTCAAGATATCCATGAAACTGAACAACTTTTGCTATGGAACATGGATCGTAATATGAAAAAATAATTTGGTTCTGCAAAGTAAATCAATCAGCTGATTTGAGATTTTGTATGGGAGATCCATTTTTTTACATATTTCGACCCATGTTCCATTTTATTAGTAGTTTGACCTTCTTTCGGCTTTTTAAACCCTTTTTGTTACTCCCTGTACAAAATGACAAACAGACAGACAGACAGAGAAACGCAAAAAGCGACTTCATTTTATACCATGTACTTATTGCTCCCTAGATTCATCCCCATATAATATAAAACTTACCTGTAAGCTCTCTAGCTGTAAGAATTTGGTTTCAGTTACGAGTAGCCCGGGCAGATTGCACTTAGCCACACATTCCATAGCTGCGTCGATCAAAGCTTTTTCATGGGGAGTCGGCGCGCGCATCCCTGAAAAATCGCATCAAGTTAACAAGTGAAAACAAAATTGTTGAGAAACCCACGACAGTTTACTGCAGCGCCATATGGTGAGTCATTCGCGTAAAACCTAGCTAAGAACATGCCCCGGGCAAATCTTTATCTGTCACTGAAAACCACATCAAAATCAGACCAGTGGTTTAGGGGATAATTGGTAACATTGGTACAAATGTTTACTGCAGCGTCCCTTCGCGAGTTGTTCGCGTGATGTAATACCTATCTAAGAACATGCACCAATAAAATCCTAATCTTTAATTGAAAACCGTATCAAAATCCAACCGGTGGTTTTGGAAATAATTAACATTGGTTTGCACAATCACACAAACAACCATTCCCAAACGCATAAACCGTCTCCGTTCCGTCGTGGGTAAAAAAAGTTATAAAAGAAAACTTGTACATACTTCTGTTTACAGGCAGATTTTTACTAAATTGTTACCTGATTCTCCCAGAGCGATGTAGGAATAGATACTCGACAGCAAACCGGCGTCGGAGCCTCGTGAAGAATCGCGTATCAGAGAGACTGTTCCGTTCGGTGCTAAGTAGTCTTCTGCTTCTACTAGACTCTGTTGAAAAAAAAAAAAACAGATTATTAAAATACATATTATAAATGTAGGCACACGCTACCAAGTCGTGAATAGGTTTGTTTCAGACTTTTTAGATGAGCAATTGTCTTTCGACAAATAGATAATTGCCAGTGAGCATACAATCTGAAAATATATTTTTTAATAAATTTCTATTTTTTTCTTATTTTGAAGAATGAAAAAGAGATAAATAAATGGAATGTAGAATCCAAAGCAAACTTGGCTATAGTCAACCCCAACTTTAAATATTTGTTGTGGCTGCCACATACTATATTAAGACTACTTTAAATATTTGTAGTGGCTGCCACAGACTATATTAAGACTACTTTAAATATTTGTAGTGGCTGCCACAGACTATATTAAGACTACTTTAAATATTTGTAGTGGCTGCCACAGACTATATTAAGACTACTTTAAATATTTGTAGTGGCTGCCACAGACTATATTAAGACTACTTTAAATATTTGTAGTGGCTGCCACAGACTATATTAAGACTACTTTAAATATTTGTAGTGGCTGCCACATACTATATTAAGACTACTTTAAATATTTGTAGTGGCTGCCACAGACTATATTAAGACTACTTTAAATATTTGTAGTGGCTGCCACATACTATATTAAGACTACTTTAAATATTTGTAGTGGCTGCCACAGACTATATTAAGACATTCTTCTTCTTCTTTTCGGATCAATGGCAATGATCCCCGCATTGGCCGCATTACAGTCGTTGTGCCCAGAAAATGTAACGTGTACGTCAATAGCGTCTGGCCAAAGATTTGGCATGGCAATAAGACTTTGATATAATACCTTAGGCAGAAGCCTTCCTATGTATAGAGTCTTGACAATCTCCAGGATATGTCTCCAGGAGTCTCTGATGCAGTCCGCGTGTCGCGCCGCCACCACGCATGCGCTTTGAGAATAATAAGACTGATATAATACCTTAGGCAGAAGCCTGCCAATGTAAAGGGTCTTGACGATCTCCAGGATATGTTTCCAGGAGTCTCTGATGCAGTCCGCGTGTCGCGCCGCCACCACGCACGTGCTATGAGAATAATAAGATTTTGATATAATACCTTGGGCAGAAGCCTTCCTATATATAGGGTCTTGACGATCTCCAGGATATGTCTCCAGGAGTCTCTGATGCAGTCGCTGGTTGAATCTGAGGCAAGTTTTCCAAAAGAGACACTAAAATGAGGAAAATATTACCTTAGGCAGAAGCCTGCCAATGTAAAGGGTCTTGACGATCTCGAGGATGTGTCTCCAGGAGTCTCTGATGCATTCGCTGGTCAAATCTGTGGCAAGTTTTCCAAAAAAGAGACTAAAATGCGGGAACCTTACCTTAGGCAGAAGCCATCCTATGTAAAGAGTCTTGACGATCTCTAGTACGTGTCTCCAGGAGTCTCTGATGCTGATTGCCTTAGAGATACACCCGTCGCTAAAGTTGCTGGTTCAAATCTGTGGCAAGTTTTCCAAAAGAGGGACTAAGGCCCAGCACACACGGCGCAACGCATTTGCAACGAAACTGCGACTTCTAGTTACTTTTGAGTTTCAGCCATAGACCCCTTTGAGAGACCGCACACGACACAACCTGTATGAAACTGGTTGGAAACGCGTTACAAACCAGTTGCATTGAAACGGGCGTGCAGGAAACTCGTGTTTGCGTTTCTTCGGTATTCGCGCATTTTTCATCAACAAAATGGCTGACGATGATAATTCAAAGCATTGAATTTGTGTTAGAAGTAGAAAAATATCCTTGTTTATACAGGGTGGTCCATGGAGTGACGTCAATAAAAAGAAATTAGATTCCTCACATCTTGGGGTATTCAAAAATACCCCATGTATGTTCCGCGATTATTTTTAGTTTCCGAGTTATTCAACTTTTAAAGTTGTATGGGAAAAACTCGAATGACAGAAATTTTTTCTTTTTTTGTACGCTAAAAAGTACAAATCATAAAGATTGTGTTAGGAAATAAACCGCGCGAGAAGCCCTTATACGGAAATAAAAAAAGAAAAGGAAAAATTACTGCCAGTCGAGATTATCCCATACAACTTTAAAAGTTGAATAACTCGGAAACTAAAAATAATCGCGGAACATACATGGGGTATTTTCGAATACCCCAAAATGTCTGGAATCTAATTTCTTTTTATTGACGTCACTTCATGGACCACCCTGTATAATAACACATTACCTAGCTACTCTCGGAGAACTGAGACTGATAAAGCATGGGCAGAAACATACGACAGTTGATATTAATATCAATGTAGGGATGTATCCACATAGTTCTTCTTTTACGCCTTCTCCTTTGTCGAAGATATAGATACATAACCACAACTTCTTCATCACTTGAACTAGACATTTTGCAGACTTCTATTCTCTTCTCACAGAAAACCGAACTGATTGTGAGGTTGCTGCGTGTGTGGAAATCGATTAAAACGAGTTTCAAACTAATAATTTCAAAATGGTTTCGTTGCAGTTACGTTGCAGTTGCATTGCGCCGTGTGTGCTGGGCCTAAAATGCGGGAAACCTTACCTTAGGCCCAGCACACACGGCGCAACGCATTTGCAACGAAACTGCGACTTCTAGTTACTTTTGAGTTTCAGCCATAGACCCCTTTGAGAGACCGCACACAACGCAACCTGTATGAAACTGATTGGAAACGCGTTACAAACAAGTTGCATTGAAACTGGCGTGCAGGAAACTCGTGTTTGCGTTTCTTCGGATTTCGCGCCTTTTTCATCAACAAAATGGCTGACGTTTTTTTTTTTTGGCTGGCAACCCCGGCCCGAGTAGACGTCAAAACATTAGCTCGCATAAATAAGTTTAATTTTTACGTAAAATTCTTAGTATTTGTGTTTATATTGTGTTTATTTAAGTGATAAAAGTGGACTACAGTGTTACAATGACCCAGTGCAAATAAAAATAACTGTGTTTTTAGCAAATGTTGTTGGTCAACCAACGGACTAACTATTTGAATCAACGGACTACCTAACGGATTAAACCGGGGGAGTATTTTGTTTCTTTAATCAATTTCTTACATTAAGGCTTGTGAAAAGTATATTCTGACCATAATTTCAGATTAGACAAACATAAAACTGCACATAACCTCGCTTTTGTGGGAAACTACCTACTCACACATTAGCGCGGGACCTTGTCTCAGCTTACTTCTATTGAAGTCTGTCTGAAGATAGGGCTCATCTGCCGCTCAGACAAGTTTATTCAAGCAACACTAAACCTTTAGGAACACTAACACTTTGTTTTTCTTGTTAGTTTTGCTGTTAGTTAGTGTCTCAGTTCACTTATTAGTGTGAAAAGTGAATCTGTAGATACTTGTTAGGTATTTACTTTCATACATAGCATACATTCTTACACACATATTGTTATCACACCTAACTGTGGTACTGCTACAAGTAATTGACTAAATTGTAATTGATAATTAATAATTATACACAGAAGTCCAGCCTTATAATTAGATTACATATACACTAGCCCAACAAGTAACAACTAGTGTGATTTGGATCTTAAATTTGTTTTTATATCAATTCCAGCCCCGGCTTCAACCATGTCCATGATGACAACACGTAGCATGCATGCGGAAAAGACAATGGCTAAGCTCCAGCAGAGACTTACTGAAGCCGAGCAAATTAATGAGAAACTTCTAGTGGAACGAGATGAGATTGACTTAGAGATGAAACAGTTAAAATCCAAAACACTCAGCTGACTGACAGTGTTACTACTCTGCGTACACAGTGTGCAGAATCACAAGTGGAGATTGACCAGCATATTCAACATATAGATTCTCTAGAACGTGCTCGATTTGACCTCATCAATGACCTACATTCTGCCCAAGATCGATGCAAATTTTTAAACCAGCAACTAAACGAAGCTAACAAACAGTTAGCGGATTTACACCAAGAAAAAGAAGACATAGAAAATAAATTCAGTGTTTCCCTACATCATGAACTGGAAGTGCAGGACATAAGTACAGTACGCCACACAATTCTTACAAAAGGAAATAAAATAAAGAAATATTTAAGACTAAACAAATTCATTAAAAAGACTAGACATAACCTGAAACTATTAAGATTAACTGTAAAACAACAACCGAATAGAATTAAGAGAATCAATTTATTGAAGCATAATGATGAATATAAACTGTTAATAAGAAAAATGCAGGAAGAGTTCCATCAAGCAGAAATAAAGATCAGGCAGATGACGATGCAGATAACAGCATCTGAAAGCTTGCACACAAGTAGCGAGTTGTATATTGATCATCTTCAAACGCAGCTCGCTAATGTTGAGACTAAATATGCAGAGAGCCGATTAGCACATGAGCAACTCTCTCTTGCAACTTCGGAGCTACTACAACTACAGCAACAGAATGCAGAGTTACTGGACCTGCTGATGGAAGATGAGGAGTTCACCTTGGCATCCGTGAATACTGATACATCTGATGCACTCGCCACACCTGACGCGCCGGCACCACCTGACGCGCCGGCACCACCTGACGCGCCGGCACCACCAGCCGCGCGGGCACCTCCTGCCGCGCGGGCACCACCTGCCGCGCGGGCACCACCTGCCGCGCGGGCACAACCTGCCGCGACGACACCGCCTGCCGTGCCGACACCACCTGCCGCGCGGGCGCCATTTGCCGCGCGGGCACCACCTGCCGCGACGACACGGCCTGCCGTGCGGACACCACCTGCCGCGCGGGCGCCACCTGCCGCGCGGGCACCACCTGCCGCGCGGGCGCCACCTGCCGCGCGGGCACCACCTGCCGCGACGACACCGCCTGCCGTGCCGACACCACCTGCCGCGCGGGCGCCACCTGCCGCGCGGGCACCACCTGCCGCTCCTGACGCGCCTGCCATCGCGGCTGAAGCACCCACCCGGCGAACTCGACGTGGCGGACGCAGTAGAGGTGCTCCTACACTGCCTACACCAACGACTACGTCACCCACCCGGCGAGGACGACGTGGAGGACACCGCGGTGGACGCGGCAGGGGCGCTTCACGTGCTCCTGCCCCCGCCGTGCACCAAGATGCGAGGGCACACCAGGTGTCGGTAGCTGACAGCAACGTGCAGCCTGCGGGGTCACCTGCCGCCTCTCCCATCGAGATCGAGAGGGCTATAGTGACGCCCACCCCAGCCGCTGCACCGCGTTCTTCTAGGGCGTCCACCGTCTCAGCCCAAGCTTGCCCGACCCCGAAGGCACGACGTCGTGACCCATGCCCGTGCCCTACCACTCGACTACACGCAGGACCAGTTCTTGACAGTGACAGTGCATCCAGATCGACAAAGGACCTTCCTTCAGCGAAAAATCCCAAACAGACTATTATTTATTCGGATAAATTAGGTGTAGGTTTTGGACAATTATTGAACTATCGTTTAAATCAACAAGTGACAAACGTGTGTTGTCCTGACGCCTCTTTTGAGGATATTATTAAACAAGTAGCTGTAGGGAAATTTGACGAGCACACCACTATAATAATTATGATAGGAAATCATTCCAACATTAGTCGTAGTGCACTAGATAATAGCTTGGAGGTGTTGCTCAATTTACACAATCAGACAAAGTGCAAGTTCATTTTGTGCAACTTTCCATATTGTACGAATTTATCAGCACAACAAAACAAATGTGTGCATAAAATGAACATGCACTTGTACAATATAACATGTCATCATAGCGATGCTATTTCTTATTTTGATGTGAATAATTTTATTCACAAATTTATACTGACTCAGGATACTATGTACCTGTCGGATTATTATAAGAAGCAAGTCGCTACATTGTTAGCATATAATATAAGCGACACAAAATATGTGTCATCATCTACATTAATAAGTAACATTATTAATAATGATTTAAACTAGATTTTAAGACAAAGGAAACCCCGTCTTTGACTGATGTAAATGACATAAACAAACCGGGGTCTTCTTGCACTCAGCATAAGACAAAGGAAAAGCTAAATCAATTACAAGTTTTACATCAAAATATTCAGGGCTTTTCCAGCAAGGTATTGAAATTGAATTGTTTTTAGAAAAGCATAACTATGATGTAGTCTGCTTTACAGAACATTTCCAAAATGATCATGACATTTTAATAAATTATGAAAATTACTGTATTGCCAGTTCTTTCAACCGAAAATCCGCAATCCATGGAGGCTCATTAATACTCATTAGAAATAATATTAAATTCAAGGAACGTAAGGATGTTGTTGGATTGTCGGTTGAGAGTTGTACTGAGTTATCTTGTGTTGAGCTGGAAAGTCATGTTATAGTATGCGTATACAGACCGCCTATAGCTAACAATTTTACTACATTATTAGAAGTTATGGAAGATGTACTCAAATTAGTCACAAAACAAATAAACATGTTATTGTTGCTGGAGACTTTAATGTAGACATTTTAGTAAGAAATGCGTTCAGTGATAAATTTTAGGTCTTTTAAATCATTTAACTTGTCTAATGTATTTTATGAGCCTACTCGTGTGACGGCTACTTCTGCCAAATGTATTGATAATGTATTTAGTGATTGTGACCCTGTAGATAAATGCATTATTAATTCTCTTCAGTCAGATCACAAGGGTCAATCCGTATTATTTCCGTTCAAATTCCATATTAAAACCATCAAAATAGAAACCAGGCGCATCACTGCTAGTAGGTTAGAAAAATACCAAAATGTATTGATGAAGAAATTACCATTCCATAATTATAACTTAGATAATCCTAATACCTTATACCAAGAATTTTTTAATTTATTAAGTGAAGAATTTGAACTGATTTTTAACATAGACACAAAAGAAATTAATACGAAATTTAAATTCTGTGATTGGGCGACCAAAGGTCTTAGGATTAGCAGAGATAGACTTTTTGAACTTTATGAGCTTAAAAACATGACAACTGATGGCAGTTTTAATGAGCTGGTAAAAAAATATTCCAAAACTTTTAAGACAGCTTGTCTAATTGCTAAAGCAAATTTTATTAGTAATAAAATAAAGTCTTCAGACAATAAAATTAAAGCTGTCTGGAAAGTTATTAATAGCGAAACAGGTAAAACTAAGCCACGCGAAAATAACTTTTCCCTTAATACTGACAACGGCATGATTAGTACAAATTCAGATGTAGCGCAGGAGTTTGAGTCATTTTTCACAAATATACCGCTAAAAACGACTGAATCACTGAACTCTTCACCATCAATTTCATCTATTTTACTGAAACAAAATGTAGATGTCTGCAATTCGGAATTAAAATTTCATCATGTTAGTCCACAGTGTATTTTAAAAACTTTTAAAGATATTAAGGTTAAGAGCACCGAAGATTTATGGGGCATGTCAGTTAAAGTTTGTAAATCAGTGATTGAATTGTTAGCGCCATATTTGGCTGATATCTTCAATGATTGTATTGATCATGGCATCTTTCCCGATTTAATGAAAGATAGCAAGGTAGTTCCGCTGTTTAAAGCTGGCGACAGACAAGATCCCAGTAACTATAGACCTGTATCTATTCTGCCAGTTCTGAGCAAAGTATTTGAGAAGATCATACTCAATCAAATGCTGTCCCATTTTAATAGAAACAATTTGTTACACAACCAACAATTCGGTTTTACAAAGGGACGTTGTACCACAGATGCTGGTGTTGCTCTGATGAAACATGTATTTAATGCCTGGGAAGAATCAAAGGATGCCATTGGTGTTTTTTGTGATCTTTCCAAAGCGTTTGATTGCGTAGATCATGAAACTTTATTGCTAAAGTTAGACCATTACGGTATTCGAAACACAGCTCTAAAACTGATGAATTCATATTTAGATAATAGAACTCAAAGGTCCAAATAAATGGCGCCAAATCACGGGTGTCTCGTGTTAAAATTGGTGTGCCTCAGGGCTCTATATTAGGACCATTTTTATTTCTAATTTATATAAATGATTTGCCTTACATGGTACAGAACTTGTCCAAGATTGTATTATTTGCTGATGATACATCCCTTATATTTAAGGTTGATAGACATGCACAGAATTATGACGAGGTAAATCACACTCTTGGACAAATTCATAGTTGGTTTACTGCAAATAATTTAGTTCTAAATGCGAAGAAAACAAAATGTGTATTATTTACTTTGCCAAATGTAGTACATTCATCGAGTAATTATGTACAACTTAATAATGAAAAATTAGAATTTACTACCAGCACAGTTTTCTTAGGGATTACTCTTGACTCAAAGCTACAATGGGGTCCACATATTACATCTTTATCAGGAAGATTAAGTTCGGCTGCCTATGCGGTACGTAAAATTAGAGAAGTTACGGATATTGCAACTGCACGACTTGTTTACTTTAGTTATTTTCACAGCATTATGTCCTATGGAATTTTGTTGTGGGGTCGCGCCGCTGATATTGAAACAATTTTTGTACTTCAAAAAAGGGCCATTAGAGCAATTTATAAACTTTGCAGTCGTGACTCACTTAGAGATCTGTTTAAAGAAATTAATATTTTGACCGTACCATGCCAATATATTTACGAAAATATCATGTACGTCAGAAAGAATATATATACTTTCACTAGAAATTATGAAAGGCATAACCGCAATACAAGGAGTAGAAATGAATTAGATCAACCTAAGTTTAGACTAGCCAAAGTTAGGACTTCATTTCAAGGTCTAAGTATACGATACTATAACAAAATACCGGAAGATATATTAAGTCTATCAGAAAGTAAATTTAAGTCTGTTATTAAGAAAACTTTATGTTATAAAGCTTATTATAAGTTAGATGATTATATGAATGACAAAAATGCGTGGACTTCTGAAATTCCAGCGCAGCACAAGAAACACGCACTTGTTTTGAATACCAAATCAGGACTTACAAGGAGTATAAAATTGTCATAATCAATTGTAACTTCGTCTTAATCATAATTTGAATTTTATATGTACCTACTTTTATTATATTTGATTTGTTTAATATTGACATTCTAAAAGTATTCTTTGTGAATCTACTTGGAAATAAAAGTTTTGAATCTTGAATCTTTGATGATAATCAAAGCATTGAATTTGTGTTAGAAGTTTCTTGCAATGTTTTGGCAGCCACAAACATATGACAGTTGATATTAATATCAATGTAGGGTGTATCCACATAGTTCTTCTTTTACGCCTTCTCCTTTGTCGAAGATATAAATACATAACCACAACTTCTTCATCACTTGAACTAGACATTTTGCAGACTTCTATTCTCACAGAAAACCGAAGTGATTGTGAGGTTGCTGCGTGTGTGGAAATCGATTGAAACGAGTTTCAAACTAATAATTTCAAAAGGGTTTCGTTGCAGTTGCATTGCGCCGTGTGTGCTGGGCCTTAGGCAGAAGCCTGCCAATGTAAAGAGTCTTGACGATCTCGAGGATGTGTCTCCAGGAGTCTCTGTGGCAGTCGCTGGTCAAATCTGTGGCAAGATTTCCAAAAGAGTGACTAAAATGCGTGAAACACTACCTTAGGCAGAAGCCTTCCAATGTAAAGAGTCTTGACGATCTCCAGGAGTCTCTGATGCAGTCGCTGGTTAAATCTGTGGCAAGTTTTCCAAAAGAGAGACTAAAATGCGGGAAACCTTACCTTAGGCAGAAGCCTGCCAATGTAAAGGGTCTTGACGATCTCCAGGATATGTCTCCAGGAGTCTCTGATGCAGTCCGCGTGTCGCGCCGCCACCACGCAGGCGCGCCGCAGCGCTAGCTGGGCTTTCACCGACTGCCCTAGAGTTACACCTGTGGACAAATTATAATAAACATAATGTAGGCCACTAATAGTATCAGGTTTACTTTGCGAAGTCCATCTTGATGAAAGTGACAGAATGTGTTTAGCTTCATCCGCACTGAGTCGGTGCTGCTGCTGCTGCTGCTGCTGTGCCAGACGATTTATTCAGCGTCTGAGGCAAGATTTTTCATGGCTGTATTAGCCGATACGGGAGCGGCATGGCTTTTTGCACGCTCACCTCAGACAATGCATTGCCTGGGACGCAATTATGGAAATCGCAGGGCTGCCCAGGACCTGCGCCACCATCTCGGCCTTCCTGGGCTCCTGGCTGACTCCACAGGAACGACGGGTCGATACGTGCGGAGCCAGGTCGGCTGCAGGAGTCTGCCGCACGATTTATTACCAGTCACTCGTGCCTGACGGAGACCCCGTTCCGGGTTTGCGTGTGAAGTTTTCCTTCTCCAGGACCTGTTATGACCCCCACGGGAAGAGAAGGGGTGGTGCTATTCTACTCTGCCGGCACCACAAGGCCAGGCAAAATATCAACTACCACTTATTACCTAAACTTGAATATTAAACAATCCCATCAAAAACATTCTGTAAAAAACTAGCCAAGTCTCGATGGAACTGCTTGTTTATCTCTAAAAAGTCGTGAAATCTAGACAAAGTCATGCCAAGTCTAAGGTTCCTTGATGCTATTTCTCTATTATTATAGTTTAAGTTATAGTCTAAGCTCCCATTGACAAAATCTTACCTCATAGTCTACCGATTGAAAGTATGCTATAACGATAGATCATGTTTAGGAGGCCATAACATTGTATGGGTGGCCATCTGAAATCCTGGCAGGTATTTTTATCCGAATTAAAAAACTTATTTTATTTCCAAAATTTACATCACACAGCTTTACTGTTCGAAACGTATACCCTTCTAAAGAGACACCTTTGGCGATGAGGACCCGCTTAGGTTGCCAGCTCCAACATTGGCAGTTTCCATGGTCAGCCACTTTTTACAGGCTAAAAAATGAACTCGGTTATCTCATCTGGCTACCCAATGAAATTAATATAGCTCGATAGCCCCAGGGATCTAATTGATGATTATATAAAGTTGCCTGTTATCAGCCTGGCAGTATCCTTGAAAATATCATTTAAAAAATTTGAGGCGGCTTATCAGAGATACCGTTGTGATGATAACAGACAACCCTATATATTCATCAATGGCATTCCTAGGGCTATCGATCTGTATTAATTTCATTTCGTAATAAGTGACTTTATTTTTTGGCCTCTAAAATATGGCTGACCACGGAAACTGCCGGTGTTGGAGATGACAACCCTAGCGGGTTCTCATCGCCAAAGGTGTTTCTTTAGACGGGTATACGTTTCGAACGGTAAAGCGATGTGATGTAAATTTTAGAAATAAAATAAGTTTTTTAAGTCGGATAAAAAAAAATCTGCCAGGATTTCGGATGGCCACCCATACAATGTTATGGCCTCCTAAACATGATCTATCGTTATATCATACTTTCAATCGGTAGACTTATGAGGTAAGATTTTGTCAATGGGAGCTTAGACTATAACTTAAACTATAATAATAGAGAAATTGCATCAAGGAACCTTATACTTGGCATGACTTTGTCTAGATGTCACGACTTTTTAGAGATAAACAAGCAGCTCCATCGAGACTTGGCTAGTTTTTTACAGAATGTTTTTGATGGGATTTCACTTATTTTTGTAGAAGCGTCTCATCAAGCTGAACAACTTCTGCTTTGAAGTCATATCTGTATCTCCTATGGTTTAGCTGGGCCCCTAGTGGTGTGCCTGGTGGTACTCCTATCCTAACCTTCGATTATCCTAGTTTTTATATTTTTTCCTTTACGTGGTCATGAAAACCTAACCCTGTACCAAATTTCAGCTCTCTGAGTTTATGGGAAGTACTAGTTCTATTTTGATGATCATGAGTGAGTGAGTGTGTGAGTGTGTGTCTAAAATGTGAAACTTTGCCCTCGCTTAACTTTGGAACTAAATGACCTATGGACTTGAAATTTTGGCTTTTAAGTATGTGATTATAGCTTACGAGATGACGAAAATTTCAGCGATCTAGTCTTATCCAAAGGTTCTCAAATAGAGGTCTGAAAATGCGGCGAAATGGTTCCTGTAAAGGATGGTACGGCAGTGTTTGCTTTGCGCTCGACTTGGCGGGGGCACTGCCGTGCCCCCAGATAAAACTTACCTATAGCAATGTAATTAGGATACTGCGGCGCCAAAAGTCCAGTAAACTTGCACAGAGTCAACAGTAATGTATCCAAAGTCAACTCAGTAGGAGGAAGTCTCGCTATTAAGGCGGCACATCTCTCCAGGCCGTTTAAGGCGACCAGTGCGGGGCTGTCGCGAAGGTTGTTGGTCTCTATCTCGTCTGTGGTTGGCGGTGAGGCGCGCTCGAAAGCTGCCGAGAGGGCTGTTACCTGGAAAAAAATTAAAATGATCTTAAATTATATAATTATACTAACAGCAATTAAATGTTTCTGGCGAATAATTAAAAACAAGTAGATGTGTTAAAAAACAAAAACCCGACTGCGGTAATTTTAAAGTAGTATATTTCTGTAAAAATCCGCCATCTTGAATCTATAATTTTTTAATATAGCCAGTGTCACTCGCGCTGCTGAGACGAATCTAACGCCACCTCATATGTCAAAATCCAACTATCCGTTTGGGCTGTAACCCGTGAAAAAGAATTTTCTTGTCCACATACATACATACTCTCAAAAAACATAACCCTCCTTCTGAGGGAGTCGTGTAACAAAGAGTAATAAACGTAAAATAAAACGCTTTAATCTGTTTACTAACGCCATCTGTTAAAAACCATCATTTTGATGAATACTTTGTGTTCTTACTGCACCCCAACCAGTTTATGAAGCATCTGTTAAGAGTAAGAAAGGTTAAGTTAAGACTTACAGTAGGCGGGCAGGCGTGGACGAATAGTCGTCTATGATGCGGATGGACGATGGGCGCGGACCTATACTTCCCCGCTGCGGTGGCCCCGCGGCGTTGCAGCACTCGCCATAAGTAAGCGTCTCGCACTGATGAGTAAGAAAGGTTCACTCACAGTAGGCGGGCAGGCGTGGACGAATAGTCGTCTATGATGCGGATGGACGATGGGCGCGGACCTATACTTCCACAAATACGCGTCTAGCACTGATGAGTAAGAAAGGTTCACTCACAGTGGGCGGGCAGGCGTGGACGAATAGTCGTCTATGATGCGGATGGACGATGGGCGCGGACCTATACTTCCCCGCTGCGGTGGCCCCGCGGCGTTGCAGCACTCGCCATAAGTAAGCGTCTCGCACTGATGAGTAAGAAAGGTTCACTCACAGTAGGCGGGCAGGCGTGGACGAATAGTCGTCTATGATGCGGATGGACGATGGGCGCGGACCTATACTTCCACAAATACGCGTCTAGCACTGATGAGTAAGAAAGGTTCACTCACAGTAGGCGGGCAGGCGTGGACGAATAGTCGTCTATGATGCGGATGGACGATGGGCGCGGACCTATACTTCCACAAATACGCGTCTAGCACTGATGAGTAAGAAAGGTTCACTCACAGTGGGCGGGCAGGCGTGGACGAATAGTCGTCTATGATGCGGATGGACGATGGGCGCGGACCTATAATTCCCCGCTGCGGTGGCCCCGCGGTGTTGTAGCACTCGCCATAAGTAAGCATCCCGCACTGACCCTACTTCGACCCATGTTCCATAGGGAAAGTTGTTCAGTTTCATGAGTACCTTGACCTCCTTTCGGCTTGTTATACCCTTTCTGTTACTTCCGGTATAAGCAAGCCATAGAGTGCGCCTAAAAAGTTAGAGCTGTCGGCAGTAGTTAGAACAGAACCTCGCTATCTATCAGTAGCAAAACGCACCTATTGAACCTATGTATCTAGGGACCAACTGCTTACGCTTTGACAGTACGTCGCGGGCCAATAGGCGCACTCTATAGCTTGCTTATGTATACTCTAAGCTGCGCACCAACCAGTTTATGAAGCATCTGTGATTGAGAGTAAAACACACTCACAGTAGGCGGGCAGGCGTGGACGAATAGTCGTCTATGATGCGGATGGACGATGGGCGCGGACCTATACTTCCCCGCTGCGGTGGCCCCGCGGCGTTGTAGCACTCGCCATAAGTAAGCGTCTCGCACTGACCCTACGTGCTCCGCTGGCATTACCATTTCTTCGTTTCTGTGAAAGAAAAAAGGTTTCGTAATATTTCATGAAGTTCACTTTAATGAAGAATTTCTTAAATTATTGCCTTACACTAGAAATACTTTTATAAGTTATCTAAAAGTCTTATAAATGAATAAAAATCATTGTTATAAATTAGAACTCCACAATAAGTTATCTTTAATTCCTTCTTCTTCTTCTTCCTTGATACTTGATATTTCTGGAAAATAGCAAAGCATTTCCTTATAAAAGTGTGTATAAATCTTTTTTGTATACTAGAAATGACATAGGTCTAAAGACGCTCCTTTGCGAGACACCACAATAAGTTACCTAGATAGAAGTCTTATAAATGAACTTACTTGATAGCTTCATATATCAAAAATCATTGTTATAAATTAGAAATAACGTTGGTCTAAAGATACTCCCTTGAGAGACACCACAGTAAGTTATCTAGAACTCCTGTAAATAGCTTACTTGATAGCTTCAAATATGGCCTCCAGCATGGTCTGATCGAAGTCCCCGGAGCCCCCAGAGCCGTTGCAGCCCCTCAGGTTCCTCACGAACCCTTCGCAAGTCATGGGGTTGCTGAGTTTCTTAGCGTTCTGATAATTCTGATCGAGTCTAACCATACCTCTTTTGACACTTGATACTACTTGAAAATAGCACAGCATTTCCTTATAAAAGTGTCTATAAATCTTTTGTGTATACTGTAAATAACATGGGTCTAAAGACGCTCCCTTGCGAGACACCACAATAAGTTACCTAGATAGAAGTCTTATAAATGAACTTACTTGATAGCTTCATATATCAAAAATCATTGTTATAAATTAGAAATAGCGTGGATCTATAGACGCCCCTTGCTAGACACCACATGAAGTAAATTAGAATGTCCCTAATAAACTTACTTGATAGCTTCAAATATGGCCTCCAGCATGGTCTGATCGAAGTCCCCAGAGCCGCCAGAGCCGTTGCATCCCCTCAGGTTCCGCACGAACCCTTCGCAAGTCATGGGGTTGCTGAGTTTCTTAGCATTCTGATCATTCTGACCAATGCCTACCATACCTTTTATTTTGATAGTTTACATTTCTTGAAAATAGCAAAGCATTTCCTTATAAAAGTGTCTATAAATCGTTCTTGTACACTAGATATAGCATAGGTCTAAAGACGCTCCCTTGCGAGACGCCTCAATAAGTTGCCTAGAAGTCTTATAATAAATGAACTTACTTCATAGCTTCATAAACTATTGTTATAAATTAGAAATAGCGTGGATCTAAGGACCCCCCTTGCTAGACACCACAATAAGTTACCTTTAATTACTATAAATAAACTTACTTGATAGCTTCAAATATGGCCTCCAGCATGGTTTGATCGAAGTCCCCAGAGCCTCCAGAGCCGTTGCAGCCCCTCAGGTTCCTCACGAACCCTTCGCTCGTCATGGGGTTGCTGAGTTTCTTGGCGTTCTGATAATACTGATCGATGCTAAACATACCTTTTATTTTGATAATTGATATTTCTTCTAAATAGCAAAGCATTTCCTTCTAAAAGTGTGTATAAATCTTTTTTGTATACTAGAAATAGCATAGGTCCAAAGACGCTCCCTTGCGAGACGCCTCAATAAGTTGCCTAAAACTCTTATAATAAATGAACTTACTTCATAGCTTCATAAACTATTGTTATAAATTAGAAATAGCGTGGATCTAAGGACCCCCCTTGCTAGACACCACAATAATTTACCTTCAATTCCTATAAAGAAACTTACTTGATAGCTTCAAATATGGCCTCCAGCATGGCCTGATCGAAGTCCCCAGAGCCTCCAGAGCCGTTGCAGCCCCTCAGGTTCCTCACGAACCCTTCGCAGGTCATGGGGTTGCTGAGTTTCTTAGCGTCGTGATAACTCTGATCGATGCTAACCATACCTTTTATTTTGATACTAGATATTTCTTGAAAATAGCAAAGCATTTTCTTATAAAAGTGTCTATAAATCTTTTTTGTATACTAGAAATAGCATAGGCCTAAAGACGCTCCCTCGCGAGACACCTCAATAAGTTATCAAGAAGTCTTCTAAATGAACTTATTTGATAGCTTCATAAATCATTGTTATGAATTAGAAATAGCGTGGATCTAAGCACGCTCCTTTGAGAGACACCACAGTAAGTTATCTAGAACTCCTGTAAATAGCTTACTTGATAGCTTCAAATATGGCCTCCAGCATGGCCTGATCGAAGTCCCCGGAACCTCCAGAGCCGTTGCAGCCCCTCAGGTTCCGCACGAACCCTTCGCAAGTCATGGGGTTGCTGAGTTTCTTAGCGTTCTGATAATTCTTACCAATGCTGACCATACCTGTTATTTTGATACTTGATATTTCTTGAAATCAGAAAAGTATTCCCTTATAAATGTGACTATAAATCTTTTTTGTATACCAGAAATAACATAGGTCTAAAGACGCTCCCTCGTGAGACACCTCAAAAAGTTATCTTTAATTCCTATAAATAAACTTGCTGTTTGATGCCGGCTTAGAATACCATCACTCCATTTCTTTCCTGTGGGTGTCGTAAAAAGCGACTAAGAGACTCGAGGGTTTCATGTGCATTGCAATTGTAGGCGACAGGCTGACAACCTGTCACTATAGTAATACACGGCAAAGCTAAGACGGCCCTGAAACATTTGTCAGACGTTGCGATAACAACCATATTTTTACGGCCGTTGACGCTCTGCCTTCTCCGCAAGGGATAAAGGCGTGATTTATGTATGTAAACTTACTTGATAGCTTCAAAAATGGCCTCCAGCATGCTTTGATCGAAGTCCCCAGAGCCCCCGGAGCCGTTGCAGCCCCTCAGGTTCCGCACGAACCCTTCGCAGGTCATGGGGTTGCTGAGTTTCTTCGCGTTCTGGTTGTGCTGGTCTACGTTGAGCATGATGACGGCGTCATTGGCATAAATAAGAAATAGCGTGGATCCAAGTACGCTCCCTTGAGAGACAACACAATAAGTTATCTACCTCTAGTATTTCTGTATATAAACTTACTTGATAGCTTCAAATATGGCCTCCAGCATGGTCTGATCGAAGTCCCCAGAGCCGCCAGAGCCGTTGCATCCCCTCAGGTTCCGCACGAACCCCTCGCAAGTCATGGGGTTGCTGAGTTTCTTAGCATTCTGATAATTCTGATCGATGCTAACCATTCCTTTTATTTTGATGCTTAATATTTCTTCAAAATAGCAAAGCATTTCCTTATAAAAGTGACTATATTTTTTTTGTACTAGAAATAGCGTAGGTCTAAAGACGCTCCTTTGCGAGACACCACAATAAGTTACCTAGATAGAAGTCTTATAAATGAACTTACTTGATAGCTTCATATATCAAAAATCATTGTTATAAATTAGAAATAACATTGGTCTAAAGACACTCCCTTGAGGGACACCACAGTAAGTTATCTATAACTCGTGTAAATAACTTATTTGATAGCTTCAAAAATGGCCTCCAGTATGCTTTGATCGAAGTCCCCAGAGCCGTTGCAGCCCCTCAGGTTCCTTACGAACCCTTCGCAGGTCATGGGGTTGCTGAGTTTCTTAGCGTTCTGATAATACTGATCGATGCTAAACATACCTTTTATTTTGATACTTGATATTTCTTGAAAATAGCAAAGCGTTTCCGAATAAAAGTGTCTATAAATCTTTTGTGTACACTAAGGTCTAAAGGCGATTATCGAGGTGTCCCTCACGAGACACCACAATAAGTTACCTAGATAGAAGTCTTATAAATGAACTTACTTGATAGCTTCATAAATCATTGTTATGAATTAGAAATAGCGTGGATCTAAGGACACTCCCTTGAGAGACACCACAGTAAGTTATCTATAATTCCTATAAACTTACTTGATAGCTTCAAATATGGCCTCCAGCATGGTCTGATCGAAGTCCCCAGAGCCGCCAGAGCCGTTGCAGCCCCTCAGGTTCCGCACGAACCCTTCGCAGGTCATGGGGTTGCTGAGTTTCTTCGCGTTCTGGTTGTGCTGGTCGACGTTGAGCATGATGACGGCGTAGGCAAGGCGGAAGGCCGCGTCGGTGTTCGCAAACGGCTCGCCGTTGGTGGTCTGTTGAGGAATAATTAGTCAGAGAAAAGATCAAAAGCAATGTTGACAATGTTTCTGATACGTTCCCAATGAAGATGCACCCTCGTTTTGAACTTTGTTTCGAAACATTGTATAATTAATGCGTCTTCATTGGGAACATTTATTGGGGAACTTTTGAATCTGATACAATGTTCCACAACTTTGTTCCAAATAAGTTCCCGCCTATATAAATTGTGTTTTTTTTTTCATAAAAAAAGTAAGACCGATTTAGTTCCATAAGGGCGTGACGTATTACTAATTACTTAGTATACGAAGACGGACGATACAGGAAGTACAACATTTTTGTTTTCCAAATGTTGCCAAGACGAGTACAATAGGGATTATCGTGGGAAAATATATCAATCATCTCATGTAGGGCCAAGTTGCTGAAACACAAACTAGTATGGCTTGGTAGTGAATATTACATTCATATTATAAAATACTTACATGCCACCTTTCAGCGAATCTCTCCATAATCAAGGATATGAGTGGTGCTTCACCAGGCAGCCTGAAGGTCTCCAAGTATAGTCTCAAAACTCGGTCTATTCTCGACCCGGCAAAGTCAAAACTTCTAAAGTCTTATAGTTATGATACTTACATGCCACTTTTCAGCGAATCTTTCCATAAAGAAGGATATGAGAGGTGCTTCACCAGGCAGCCTGAAGGTCTCCAAATACAGTCTCAGAGCCTGGTCTATCCTGAGTCCAGTCAAAACTTCTAAAGTCTTATAGTTATATTATAATACTTACATGCCACCTTTATAATACTTACGTGCCGTGTGGTGCCGGCAGAGTAGAATAGAACCACCCCCTCACTTCCCGTGGGGAAGAGTGGTCTTCCGACCCAAACAGCCAGGAGCCAGGGCCAACCGTATGGTGGCGGTTAATCCACCACAAAAGCATTCCCAAGGAGGGTTGACGTCTGGTAGGCGGCCGATCGTAAAATTAAGCCATATCCTTTTGTAACACGATTTTGTGTTCAACGAAACGTGTTGCGCCGACCCCAAGTAATTGGGATAAGGGCAGGAAGATGATGATTACTTACATGCCACCTCTCAGCAAATCTTTCCATAATCAAGGATATGAGTGGTGCTTCACCAGGCAGCCGGAAGGTCTCCAAATACAGTCTCAGAGCCTGGTCTATCCTGAGGCCAGTGAAGTCGAAGCTCTCGGCGAAAGCTGTGAGGACACTGTGGCAGTCTTCGTCTTCGCTGCGAGATGACCGCTTGCATAAATATTCACCTGAAAAGAAAATAAAATGGTATAACCTGGTTCACAAAGAACCCGAAATGGCAACATCTTGCTCAAATGTCATGTAATATGAAAAAGACGCAAACAATAATGTTGCAATTTAGGGTCCCCTTCTTTTATGAACCAGGCAGTAATATTTGCCGTGTGGTGCCGGCTTAGAATAGCATCACCCCAATTCTACCTGTGGGTGTAGTAAACTAAGGGATAATCATCCAGGGAATGGCCAGCAGCGTTCCCTGTAAATGCAACATTTTGCACTGCGCTCGCCAATCCGCCTGCCAACCGTGATGAGCATGGCAACACCCTCCGAAAGGGGGAGGCCCATGTCCAGCAGTGGACTGTTGTAGCTGTCATGGATGGATGGATGGATGTAGGTATGTATACAGGGAGTACGAGAAGTCATCGGGTACGAGTAAAATAGCACATCCCAAAAGTAACCATTGTTTTAGCACAATAATCAGATTAGGGCCATTTTATTGAGATACATTTAGACAGCGAAAGTAAATATTGAGAAATAGAGGAAAAATGTTCGAACTTAAACTGCTTTTGTTTTTGAACGAGATATAATTTTTGGTAATGTTGTGGGCATCCTAAGGTGTAAAGTTACGTATGTATATCTCATATCTTCAAATAATATCCTTAACATTTATGGCGAAACTGGTATTGTGATAAAACGACTAAACCTAACAATCATTTTCTTATCCCGGTCGGGGTTTTACCTCAAGAACTATTTCTAAAACATGGCTACTTCGTTAGGGTCCAGTGAGATCGCACGCTGTATTCTTGTAAGAATTCTGTCCTTATCTTTTGGGATCTCTCCTTCGTATGGGACACCATGTCATCCAACAACCCGATGACCCCTGGTGTATTTTGGTCAAAAAGCTCTTTATACAACTACAAGTTACTTACCAATCATTTTTTTATCCAAATCCGGGGTTTCCCTCAGAAACATGGCCACTTCGTGAGAGTCCAAAGGGGTCGCGAGCACGCCGTGTTCTTGTAAGAATTCTATACTTTCTTTTTGGCTTCTCTCTTCATGTGTATTTTGGTTAAGAAGCTCTTTATACAACTACAAGTTTCTTACCAATCATTTTCTTATCCAAGTCGGGGTTTTCCCTCAGGAACATAGCCACTTCGTGAGGGTCCAAAGGGGTCGCGAGCACGCCGTGTTCTTGTAAGAATTCTATCCCTTTCTTTTGGCCTCTCTCTTCATGTGTATTTTGGTTAAGAAGCTCTTTATACAACTACAAGTTACTTACCAATCATTTTCTTATCCAAGTCGGGGTTTTCCCTTAGAAACATAGCCACTTCGTGAGGATCCAAAGGGGTTGCGAGCACGCCGTGTTCTTGTAAGAATTCTATCCCTTTCTCAGGCTTCTGGTTGAAAAGTTCCGTTCCTTGTTGGACCCACTAAAACAAAAATAAAGGCTAAACAACTTGCCGCGTGATGCCGGATTATAATAGCATCAGCCCAATTCTGATTGTGGGAGACGTGATAAGCAACAAGGGATTCAAAAGATTCAAAAAGAAGATTGCCCATGTGACAAAGGACTACCGTCTAAATTGCCTCAAAGCCGAAGTGGTTCTAAACGGTTTATTAGCAACCATTTATTTACCTCCAGTTTTTATTTTTCTTTTAAAACCCGAAGTTCAAAGTTATTTATAAAAATAATACATACCTAACCTAAAAAAACACAATATTTCAAATCTCACTTTTTGACTCATTAGTCATTACTTTGACATCTAAAGATCAACATGTAGGTAATCGTGATGGTCGCCCACGTTACTGATTGATAATACCGATAATACGAGTATTTTGTATGGTATTTAATACCTGAGAGTAAGTTTTGTTACATTTCCTTAGAAACAGCCTTAGATAAATGAATCCTTAATGACATTTTGGTGCTCTGTGGAATCAGCTCACAGCAGAGTATCTTACTGAAGTTTGACCAGACCACACCGTGCCTGTAGGTCATTTAACACATGAATAATACCATTTAGGCTGTGTGCTGCCAGCTTAGAATAGCATCATACCATATCTACCCGTAGGTGTCGTAAAAACCGACTAAGGGATGAATCCAGGAATAAGCTGCAGCGTTCTCTGTTAATACAACACCTTGCAATGCGCTTGCCAATCCTAATCAAAAGAAGACCTACGTGAACCTGGATCAAATAGGGGATGTCAGGAAAGGTCAGGTCAAGAGTAAGTACCCTAAACCGACGAGTAGGTATGTAAAGGTTCATGAATGTTGAGGAAGCGAAAGAGGTGTATCAGCAAGTGGAAGCATGTAATCTTTGCCTACCCTCCGGGAAAGAGGTGTGATTTTAAGTAAGTATGATTTAGGTACATCGAAAGAGGTGGATAATAAATAAGTTCAGCAAGTAGTGCAAAAGATATTTTTAATTAAAATTATCATTCAATTAAGGTTTCTTAGATTACTTATGCTATTTTCCTTACACCTAGATAATTTATAAAATAAAGCAATAGCTGGTATACTCCATTCTATTATCATTCTATGACAATATGCAATAATAGAGTCGAAAAGTACCTACCTACTTTTTTCATCGAATAAAATAGAAGTACTATCCACCATTGTATAGGTGTAGGTACCTAGAAGGGTGTGCGTCAGGACCACGATGTCCAAAAGTGTTCATGATAGGATTGAGCTACTTTCTGCATGATTGTGGTACCATTCTAACGTTAGGATGGCAGGTGTTCATTTTTATTTTGGTCTGTAGATACTTATTTCACTTTCGTTTCTTGTAATTTTGTGTACCTACAGTGTACGAGTACCTTAGTGGACTTGCAATGAAATTCAGTGTACCTCTTTTAATAAAAAGTTATTTGATGAAATATGCACACCCGCCATTCTAACGTTAGGATGGCGGGTGTTTATTTTTACTTCGGTTTGTAGATACTTATTTCACTTTTCATTTTTTGTAATATTGTGTACCTACAGCGTACCTGTACAAAAAAATATAAAATAATCATCAATATGTTGTAATAATGTACACGTTTTTTACTGGTACGACGATTTTTATGTACTAAGGTACACTGCAGGTACACAAAATTACAAAAAACGAAAAGCGAAATAAGTATCTACAGACCAAAATAAAAATGAACACCTACCATCCTAACGTTAGAATGGCGAGTGTCCATATTTCATTAAATAACTATAGAGGTTCACTGGATTTCATTTCAGGTATACTGAGGTAAACTGCAGGTACTACCATCCTGTAGGAAAGCAGCTCAATCCTAATTTGAACACCCGCGGTCCTAACGCGCACCTTATTTTACTTTTTTTTTTGTATAATGTACCTGCTGTGTGCCTGGTTATACAAATATAAAATGTTGACAAATAGCAGTATAAAACGTCTAGAAAACGGCATAGGAGAAACTGAGGACACTTGGTCCCTAGGAGAGACTCGGTAAACCTTATTTCCAGACAAAGCAAAAGACTTAAGGCGCATCGTTACGTCATACAAACGAAAATCTGAACTTCAATCGAGTTAAACATGAGCTAAACAACAATTTTATCAAAAACACTTTATGTGAAATGATGAAGGCACACGTAAATTAGTCGCAAAACTGCTTATGGTAAAAATCTATGGATCAGGGTCCTGGAGAAGGAAAACGCCACACACAAACCCGGAACGGGGTCTCCGTCAGGCGCGAGTGACTGGTAATAAATCGTGCGGCAGACTCCTGCAGCCGACCTGGCTCCGCACGTATCGACCCGTCGTTCCTGTGGTGTCAGCCAGGAAGGCCGAGAGGGTGGCGCAGGTCCTGGGCAGCCCTGCGTTTTCCATAATTGCGTCCCAGGCAACGAAGTGTCTGTAGGGAGCGTGCAAAAAGCCATGCCGCTCCCGCACCGCTACAGCTATGAAAAATCTTTCCTCCGACACTGAATAAATCGTCTGTCACAGACGTATGAGGCCAATGATGATGAGCTCCATCTATGTTCATAAAGTGGCGAAACGGTTTTTACAGAGAAATGTGATGGTTAAAAAATTATTTGTTTTATTTTGCGAAAATGTTATAGAAGCACGGGACTTCCCATCAAGTATTTTTATCATAGATATTTTTGTCTCATTTGAAGACGTAACTCCACTTAACTTTTGTATGGAAAACGATCCACCTTAAGAGAGCTTCTTTCATACAGGACGGTGGTGCCCGCAGTGTACTTGTATGTAATAACTTGTTATTATAAGAGGTATACTGGATTGGATTTATTACAGTTACACTTAGGTACACTGCAGGTATCATCTTGTAAGTAGCTCAATCACATCACGAACACAAACCCTAGACGGCGCGAGGGGCCGCGGGGACTCAAAACGTACACACAGCTTTGTTTATCTCAGAGGAACATAAGCGTGCAACACACCGCCTCCGTTTGCGTGCACGTCATCACGCGCATAGAGATGACATTGTATTGAATGGGATCGTATGAGAAGCCGCAAACTGTCAGCGTATGCGTGCGCGGTGCGCGTAATCAAAATAAAGAGATACAATAGAGAGATACAACCACAAAATAGAGTTTATAGAAGGTTCACTCGATCCTATTAAGGATTTTTATGATTGTCATTTTGTTACATAGCCAGGGTTGCTACTGTCAACAATCTCAAAGGATAATAAAATAATATCAAAACAGTAGATTCCAATTCTAATACAAAACACGTCATGTGATCATCACTGGCCTCATACGTCTGAGTCAGACGATTTATTCAGTGTCTGAGGCAAGATTTTTCATGGCTGTATAAGCCGATACGCTTTTTGCACGCTCTCAACAGACACTGCGTTGCCTGAGACGCAATTATGGAAAACGCAGGGCTGCCCAGGACGTGCGCCACCCCCTCGGCCTTCCTGGCTGACTCCACAGGAACGACGGGTCGATACGTCCGGAGCTAGGTCGGCTGCAGGAGTCTGCCGCACAATTTATCACCAGTCAATCGTGCCTGACGAGTTCCGTTCCGGATTTGTGTCTGGAGTTTTCCTTCTCCAGGACCCTGATCAGCTTGGGTTGGATTTATCCCTAGGTCGCCTCTTACGACCCCACGGGAAGAGAAGGGTGGTGTTATTCTACTCTGCCGGCACCACACGGCCAGAAAAAAATGTCTGTCATTCGAGTTTTTCCCATACAACTTTAAAAGTTGAATAACTTAGAAACTAAAAATAATCGCGGAACATACATGGGGTATTTTCGAATACCCCAAGATATGAGGAATATAATTTCTTTTATTGACGTCACTGTATGGTCCACCCTGTATATATGTTACCGGCCAAACCCGATTTTAGGATTTACTAGTTTTTCCTACGCCAAAGTAGTTTATCCTACATGCGATTGGATAAACCGGTATAGACTAGGCTAAACCGGTCCGTCCGATGGCCGATAGGAGAAACTAGTTAATCCTAGGCAGAACTAGATGAGCCTAAAATTAATAATATACGCTTCAGGATAAACTGGTTTGGCTTAGTTAAAAATGATTAGGGCTATAGTGACGGAGCTCTAGAGGGTATAGGGTAACGTCGGACATCCTGGAGACATCGGACACCCTGGAGGCTCGAACACCCTAGAGGGTGGGGTGTAGCATCAGGTATCCTGAAGGCGCGGACGCACTGGAGGGACGCCCTACAGTGATGTAGCTCTAGATAGAGCGTAAAGGCAATAATCGCACACCCTGGAGGCATCAAACATCTGTGAGGCTCGATTGCCCTGGAGGGTGCGGGGTAGCGCCGGACACACTGAAGGCTCAGACACCTTGTAGGCCCTGATGCGAGCATTAAATCCTGTTGATGGTGCCTTCTTGCGGCTCTAGAGCAAGAGCTGCATACACGTTCCATTCTTGAGACCTAAAATGAATAAATAAATCAATTAGTTTGACTGATCATGACAATTAATTCACACGGCAGTATCGCGGTGATATCGCTGTGTGCACGCCGCGAGCTGCTACCTAAATTCTCGTGACCACGCTTGGTTAAGAAAATCGCCGGAAAAAACACTTTTGCAAAAGAACTCTAAGAGGCGACTAAGGGATTCGAATCGAGGGTTTCGTGTGTGTAGTCCGACTAATGTTATATTTGATCGGAAGTTATCGACTGCCTCTGTGATCTATTTACTTACATATTGGCCCAGAGTACAATTTTACAAAAAAAAACTGACGAAAGTGCAATGAGTGATTGGACCGTTTATTTTACATACCTAGACCAAGCTGCCGCACAAGGCCACCTAACGGACGTATACTATCAAGCTGTTTGAAAACTTTCGATACTAAGATACATGCAGTTGTTTGTTGATTCGGTGTCCGACCCGACAAAAGACAGAAGATATTAAATGAGGTCGCTTTTTATGGACACCACTGACTCCTTCTAAACCACGCAACGGTTAGATTATAGATAGAATTTGAGTGTCATATCACAATATAAATACTTACTAGGTGAACTGGTACCAGTTGCTTTAAGTGGGTCCTTCCTGGACCATCTGCTGGTACAGGATATGTTCTTGCTCGCAAAATAGAATCTCCGCATGGTAAGCACACACTCCTGTGGCCAAAAGCAGGCAATGCAGGCAGATTCTGCAGTAGTGTTAAACACTCGTCGCATAGGGTGCAACCTAGAGATAGCTGCAATAAGAAGAGATTTAAATTAATAGCTCAAAAAACATATTATAAGTTAGTACATCACATTTTTATCATATAACAATGTATTTACATTAGATACCTATGTAAAATAGGAAGGAAAAATAAAGATAGTTTAAGATCGGTCATGAAATCAGAGAGTTCTATCCATCAGATAAGCTGTCTGTCGTGCTGCTGGCGGAGATGCTTCTACTTGCGGGCAAAGAGTTCGGAAATCACCAGAACTTAAAGCAACAAATAGTCTAATATAAGCCATGCCGGTACTCGTTGATGCGGCATGCCTAGCAGCCCATGATTGCTAGTAAGCAGGTAGTAAGTAGGTACTATTAGGTATAAATATAAAGGTAGGTATGGGTATAAAAAATAGCGCTCCCATATTATACTACTATTACAGCAACAACATGGACCTCCCCCAATAAGGGATTTTGCCATAGGTACTTACCTCGCTTGGCGGCCGGATTGACGAGCGCAGTGCTAGATGTTGTACATATTCACAGATAATGCTGCTGCCCATTCCCTGGATCCATCTCTTACTCGCCTTTTACGACACCCTCGGGTAGAAATGGGCTGTTACTATGTAAGACGGCACCAGTCGACAAATAGAGTTCCCATAGCCATACATCAACTTCCACAACCAAAACAGTCTAGTACGTTTTGCTAAACTCGCGAAACCATGCTTGACAGGCGGATTGGCGAGCGCTGCGCATGTTATTGTATTCACAGGGACAGATTCTCCGCATTCCTTGATTTGATCTCTATTATAATAGTTCTCGCTGTTTCAACATAATTAAATACCTGTGTTGGAAATATCCATGAACGCAAGAGGTTCACCATTGCTGGTGTCGTTACAGCACCGATAATGTTTGGATTCTGATTTGGCGGTATGCGGTAGGCGCAATGGATGCATCGATTCCGCCAATCGAATGTATTTGGTAAGGCCACATTGGCCATTTTTGTAGTTTTATTTTTAATCAAATCAATTTGATAATAAAGGTTTAGTAGGTCTGTGGATAATAATCAAAGAATACTATACTCTCACTGAGAAAGACTCGTGAAATAATTTTCAGTAGGTTCAAAAACAAAACCTCTAAAACGTCAATCAAAAAGATCAAATTCACGTTTCCTATCATTTTTGTGTCAATCTCTGTCAAATTGTAATCAAAAATCTTCTAAAAATAATCTGTTCAAGTAGGTGCATTAGAATCAAATTAGAATATTACTGATTTAAAACTCCTTGTACTTTCTAGCTCGTGTTAGCGTGTTAGGTTGATTTCCTAGTTTCATGACCAATCAATACAAGATTTATTAATAAATAAAATGAAATTCCCCGTTCTTTCAATACTTTCATGTAGCAAACAGCAAAGATCAAATGTAAAAATAATTTTAATATTAGTATCATCTTGAGGCAATGGAAAATCTTAGACCACAAATGGGCATTCGTCTTTACTCGTAAATACTGCTACCCGTTCTAACCTTTAAGGCGCACTCTTTAGCTACTTATTAAACTCTAAGATGACAAAAGTAACGACTTAAAATCGATAAGTCAAATAGGGCTTGAGACAGGTTTAAAACTTATTGGTTTGCTTCCACATTATGGTACAAGTTAAAAGTTATACAGTACACAATTAAATGCCACGTACCTTTTTCAAATTCATAATATTATCCAACTCTGCTTCCGAAGGCAAATCAGTCGTAGGCTTATGCCGCCCAATCTTTCCCCCACTCACATACTGACTTATATCATGCGTCACGTGGTCACTAACTACTGACACATCATCCATACCACCCAGCTCTAAGGAAATGTGCCCCGAACGACCATATTTCGTCTCTTTCTGCTCCTCGAAAACCGCTATCTCTGTCTCGCTTTTCGTAACCTCTTTCGCTTGATTCGCTTGCACCGAAAGTTCTATCGCTTCAATGATAGTCATAAGCGCTTCTAAGGATAACGTGTGGATGTTGTAAGCGGTCGAAGACACGACGTTTTTCGACAGTAATTTCGTTAGTTCTTCGAATACGTTCATGCAGTATACGTCGCAGTCGTAATTTAGGTATAGCTCAGTGCAAATTCCAGGTATTCTAAACATTTGAGCTAGACTTTCTAAGGCTAGATGGTGTATTTCTTTGAGTTCGTAAATGGCTCGGGTTGTGTCTGCGGAGATGATTTCTATGAGCTTTTTGAAGAAAGCTTCCATTTGGAATTTCAGGTGGAATCGAAGCGCTTCGAAGAGGAGGAATGATACTTGAAGGTCAAGTGCGAAGATTGATATCCTCTCCGTACTTAGTAGCTGAAAGAGAAGTATAACTACATATAACATGCTTTTTTCACTGCTGGCCACACTACATAAGTTCAAAGCTGTTTCATACTATTTTAGAAAACTTGCAAAATTCTGTATCGCAAGCAGGATTTGAACCCGCTACTTTCGCCATTAGCACTGGCGACGCCTCTTTCACATAGGCTAATCGTTTTCTGCGAAATTACGCAAGTATATATTGGCCTATAACGCGTGGAATGGCTCCATCTATCAGAAAAGTTTTGCAACTAATTTTATTTTCTGTTCATCTGTTCTTAATATAGCTCAAACGATCTTCATTGGTGTCAGAAGTGGGATATTTGATGGTAAATATCAAGTTATAGGTATTTTGGTACCATTTGTAAGTACTACCCAGATCATTAAACGAAGTTTCGTTTGAAATAAGTATGAACTTACAGTGTTAAGGTTCCTGCACAGCGGATCTTTGACTAGATACAGCAACGAGGGGTACTTAGCGATCTGATCGGCACCGACTTCTAAAGCAGTGCCCACTAGACATAAGCCTAGGTGCACCATAGCTGATGTGTTTTGTGGTTCCAGTGGATTGCACAGGGAGATGAGAAACCTAGAACAAAAGATTAGCAGAATTAAGGCTAAAAGTCAGACTAGTGACGTCCCCAAACAGAAAAATATCCCTGGCTGAACACGCTGATCATCTGGAGACCAATGTATGAATTACCTACAATAACTAACCACAAAGAATATTTAAATCTAATAAAATAGATAAAAATTGTTATCCATGAGTTATGTATCACTTTTAGCAATTTCGGCATACATAACTAAAGCGCACAGTTTTCCTACGGTTTTAATGATTCTAAAAATAATTCGTTGTTAGTTATTGTCGTTAATTCATAATGTGGTTTCCCAATCACTTGCGTATTCAGTCAGTGAATTTTTTGTGAAGTTTTTTTTTCACTGAGCGGCGCTAGTATCGCTAACGTTGACCCTTATAAGACTTTACAATAGCAACCTGAAAGTTCGCGAACTGTCAGTTGATAAAAATATTTCTATTTCATTTATGCATCCCTCCCGCCCCGCTGTGGACCCTCCCGCTACCCCCTTGCCCTCATTGTATATGATCAATGACATTTACGTTTTGCAACCATTCACAAAATTGACCACTAAGTGCAAGTAACTGCGTGGCGTAAAATGTAAGCCGCTCCCCCTGGGATCAACGGTTTATTGAAAGTACAGGTTTCGACGACGACGGGTCGTTTTATACAAAAATCTGTTTTTTCTTTGCCTTTTTTTTTACACACATCACGCCTACATCCCTTGCAGGGTAGGCAGAGTGTGAGATATTTCTTGATCATATTTGCAACATTAGAAATCCTAATGGGTACAATGGTACAATTTATTATCTAAACTAATCACTCTGATGGATGACGTTTCAGATTCTCAAAAATCGGACAAGTGCGAGTCGGACTCGTAAACGAAGGGTCCCGTACCATTGTGTTTAAAAATAGCATTTATATCACATTTGTTGTATGGGAGCTCCTCTATTTTTTAGTTTTTGTTGTCATGAAAAATAGTAATATTAGTAATACATCTTCTTCTTTGTCCTCGCCACTTCCCGGTTATACGGGGTCGGCTTTCTTAACCATGGCACGCCATTTGGTACGGTCGTGTGCATCATCTTCCTGTAACTGCATGCTTTTCATGTCCCTTTGGACAGTCGTTAGCCATGTGGCCAAGGGTCTTCCCCTTCCTCTTTTGCCTGTTGCGATAGTAATATTAGTAATACATGGTTGTGATAATTTCAACTGTCTAACTGTTACTGTTCATGAGATACAGCATTTGAACCATCATAGATAAAATCGAGCATAAAAATGACGTTTTTTGTATGGCTGGCTGTATTTTTATTTGTATCAAATGTTCAGTATTTGTTGTTATATATAGCGGCAACAGAAATTCATCGTCTGTGAAATTTGCGACTCTCTATCTATAACCATTTATTAGATAGTGCCTGCTGACAGACGGACAGACAGCGAAGTCTCAGTAACAGGGATCCGTTTCCACCCTTTGGTTACGGCACCCTAAAAATCTACTAGACCTAGTGCACCTATTGGAAAAGTATGGATAAGACTTTATTTTTGGATTATAATTACCGCATTTTTTTCAGAATGTAAATAAGGTGTCTAAAAATGAACTACAAATATTTTAAGGGGTGGACTGACCACGAAAATAAACAACTTTCCCTAAGAAACATAGGCGGATAAATAAAATTTGGATCCACTCAGACGCGTCCAGACAGACAGACAATGTTGCCAGCGAATCAAAACTAAACGAAAACTACACTTCCGATCAGAAAAATCAAGACGCTTTGCAACTTTACGTTTTGTACGGATCACATTATCTGAGACATATGTTTATTTTGGTATGAACGTCTAATGTAGATGTGTTAAACAACAAAAACCCGACTGGGGTAATTTTAAAGTAGTATTTTGCTGTATAAAATCCGCCATCTTAAATCTATAATTTTTTATTATAGCCAGTGTCACTCGCGCTGCTAAGACGAATCTAACGACAACTCATATGTCAAAATCCAACTATCCGATTGGGCCGTATGTAGCCCGTAAAAAAGAATTTTCTTGTCCACATACATACATACAAACATACATACATTCTCTCGAAAAACATAACCCTGAAAAAAAGGTGAACGCAAACATATACTTACGACTAATTTAATTACATGCCATTTGAAGCATGAGAGGTCCAAAGTATTTCAGTTTACTTTTCTTGGTCTGAGTCTCTTGGGGAAAGTTGCTCAGTTTTATGAACTGAATTCAACCCATCAAATATATGCTGTTAATTTTTTTACACCATAAATGTCTGTTTTTTTTATAGGTTTCCCAAATAAAAAGTCCTATCCATACTTTTGCCAACTTGTGAAAAATTCAAAAATGGATCAAATAGTTTTTTCTTTCTGACATTTCCCGTCATTTTTTGGTCGAAGAAACAAAACAAAATAGGTACCCACCTACCCAAGACATAAGAGCCTAATAATAATAACACTAGCGTTTTCGGAGCGGATGCTCCAAATTCGTAGCATACGTGCGGCGGATGCGTAGCGAATGGATTTGCATTGTTTTGATACAAATAACGACGGTATCCGCCGCACGTCCGCGAGAAATTCACTGCGCATCCGCCGCGCCTACGCAGCTACGTCGCGCGTCGGTAGTGCGAATTCGCTGCACATCTGCCACGCATTCACAAAGAATTTGCTGCGCACCTGCTCCGCTCCGCATCCGCTCTCAAACTGCTAGTGTGATAAGGCCAAACTCCTTGTTGAAACAAATCTGAAACTCTCTGCCTCTTTTGTTACAAATAATGATAAAACATTTTGTGCATTCATGATCATGCATGACACATTTTATAAGGATTATAAAAGATGCAAAAAAAAATATATACAAAACTTTGAAAGAAAACAAAAATAGGTATGTATTGGCATTAGCAGGAATTGAACTCCACTCTCTTTGTTTCAAAGTCTCGCATCTGACCATGTGAGCTATTTTGTCATACCATAATCGGTCGAAATAGCTGATATACCTAAATCAAATCGCATCTTATGTCATACCAATATCTGCTATATATAATTTATTGCAAAGCGCCACATAGGGTAAGCAGTACCTTGTAAATTAACTATACCTGGTAAAAATAACTAGTAATAACTACATTTAGCAATAAAACTGCCTCTGTGGTAATCATTGGTTTATTTTCTTTATCCATGCAGTAAAATTTCTCATTTATATTGCTCTTTACTATGGTGCAATTCAAACTTTTACCGCCAAATTGTGATTTATATTGTAAATATGTTGTATTGTATTGGTCGTTGTAGTACTTACATATGTACGTTCCTATCTTCATTCAAGTCCAAATAAATAATTAGGTAACTGAAGTAAAGCTACTCAATTAGTAGTAGGTACTACGAGTTATTTTATGATCCATTATTTAGCCTATCTTCTGGTGGTTTGGTGCCTATGTTAATTTACGTATGTAAATTGTACAAAAATAAACTACACATTAAAGTTTGACTAGTGTTCAAGAAGTAGAAAATATCTACGTAGACATGAATTATTGAATTTAAAACAAATCAAAACAAAGTAAAAAATAAAAGACCCGGTATTATTGAGACCTTGTATACTTGCTAAATGAGGGCCAGAGGGTCAATCTGTATCGCCACCCCCTTCCTGCCCTCACCCCGCAGCCATGAAAGAGACAGTTGTAGCTCGGTACCGGAAACGTGTATAAAATTTGCGTTCTGGGTTTACTAGGTTCCCCGTTCGAAATCTCCACCAAATTTGTTGATAGTAGCATCATTTTGCTGCCAATAAAATATTCTATGCCCGTATCATCTGTTTTGCTGAAATTATTGTCATATTAAGAAGATACCAGGGCCTAAACTTGCTGATTATTTTGAGACATTTTGCGACGGTCATATCTTTTTTTAAATGCATTATTCCAATCAGAAAATCAATATTAGGCATAGATCTAGTCAAGAAGAGTTATCGTGCCAAAAATTGTTTTGATCGGTTGCGAATTGGCTGAGGGATACGGTAACATCGTTTGTATGAAAAAATCCAGACTCACGATTCTCTTAATACACATAGTATAAAATAAAGTCGCTTTTTGCGTTTGTCTTCATCTGTCGGCCATTTGCATAAACACGGTATAAAAGCCTGTCTACATAAATGTTTAGCTTTTAGCATGCAAATAGTATCCAACATTTTAAAGCCTTTCATACCCGTGACCTTGAAACAAAAAATAGTAGTTTATGCAATTGCCTTATAATAAGAGGCTTTAGCATGTGAGTGTCTGTTTATCACACGAGGCGCAGCCGAGTGTGATAATAGTTTGACACGAGCATTCTAAAGCCTAATTATATTGCAATTGCATACACTATTTTATCTACACTTTACAAGAAAAACTATGAAAAATAATTCATACCTCCGCACTTCACTATGGCGATTGCAAGCATATCTACTGAACCAACAACTGAACGACTTTTATACATAAGTAACTTTTTAACTAAATGTTAAAATGGAAGCTCATAAAAACGGAACAACTTTAAAAATTAAAAAGCATTAATCGGTAAATTTTAATTCGGAAAATGATTTGAAGCAAAGATTTAATAATAAATAAGTCCTCATAATTTCAAGTGTCGTCCCATTCTTTGATTGTGTCGTGACACTTGTTTTTTTTTTATTATCTTACTGCTAAATGTCGATATCATAAAGTCAGAAAAAATTACTTTATGACATCGACATTTTACTTTATGATATCGACATTTTTTTTAAAGGCTGAATGGCTGTAAAGCAGTTGCTTATACATTTGCTTTCGAATTTGTAATAGGAACATTATGTATGAAGTGTAGATAAAGGTCTTTTTCACTGCGAGAGTTGAAACATATCGCAATCGATTTCATAGAACGATAGAATCAACCCGCGACCACAACACATGAAACTGTGTTGAAACGTCGGGACACAGGTAAATTATAAAGGTTTACATAAATAATTATCGCGATAGACCCGGTTCAATGCTTAAAATGTGTGAAAACAATCGCGAGTGCTTCAAAAGTTATAACGATAGAATAGCTTACCTAAAAAGCTCCCTCACGCAGACCAGTCCATACGGCTGCAAGTTGACTACTTGTTCTTGAGTGAACCTGATGCCTCTGTGGTTCACGTATTCTTGTGGTTCTTCTGATTTCTCCTTCTCAGTCACGCCTGGGGCGGGAGTTTCTGTGGACTCCGTTGGTTCAGGACTTGTGGGTTCTTGAGCTGGAAAACAGGTTTGATTTATTCACAAAATGTTGAAATCAGCAAATGCAATAAGTTACAACATCATGTAATGCTAGAGATATCGTTTCAATCATTCCTAACCTGTACTTTTCATAAAGAAAATCGAGACACTTTCGTTTCCATACGTAAACAAAATATGAAATCTATAAGATTAAAAGTTGAATTTAGAACACTGCCGTTAGGATTAATAAATCTCGTATTGAACGATATGATATTTATTAACCATTTGTTCCAAAAAAAAAAACTCAGAAAATGTAATCCGTATAAAACGTTCACTTTCTAAGTGTCTCGATTTGGAGTAGTTTAAACAAGTTGGTATCAATTCAAACAAAGCTCACTAAGATATGTATATTGTAAAAAGCGGCCAAGAGCGTGTCAGACACGCTCACAAATAGGGTTTCGTAGTCAACGTTTAAATATCAGGTCTTTCAGCGTTACAAAGTTAATTTTGTTGCTGGTTTGTTTGCAGCTGTATGGTTACCAACCGCAAATTGAAAAACTTTAATATTTCCTTAATCTTAAGTGGTACAGTATTCGTTATAGTTTTCATGGTAATTTCAAGTTAAAAACTAAAATCCATATTTTTTTCAAATTTTTAGCACACATACTTTAGAAGTTACAGCTGGAACAAATTATGGCTCAAAAACGTCTCTTTTAAAAGCAAATATCTCGAGACAGAAACACTTTAGAGACTTCGTTTCAAAGAAACCTCCCATTAGTTTTAAAAGACCTATTCAACGAAACCCTACTCAATGTCACAGGTGGAAAAAAATTTTTTTTACCACCCTTTCAGATGTATGGGAAGGGGGTCCAAAAAACAATTAAAATATTTTTTTCTCAGCATTTCTAAATTTGGGTCCACACAATCTATCTTCACACCAAATTTGATGTTGATAGCTTCAAAACTGACGAAGTTATGAGGGCGCGGCATACAGACAGACAGACAGACAGACAGACTTACCGAAATGATAAGGGTTTCTAGTAGACTACGAAACCCTAATAAAAAAGGCGGACAACGAACTTCGTAATTAAAAATCCATCGTTGTATTTTCTGTACAAATTTCGGCCTGTTTAGTAATAATACTGCCTCAGTCGGCCTTCAAAAAAACAGAAATCATAACTTATCGTTGTTTTTACCCACCTTCCGCATCGTCAACTTTATCTTCCGCATCCTTTTGCGGTTCGACACACTTCTCCAGCAGCTGCGTGATTGGGTTCTGACTCGCCAAGTCCATGGAGGAATGTCTTCCATGCTTCTTTGTCGGGCTTTTTACAGGGTCCACCGGCTCTATCGTGATTTCTGCCTCGTTTATCAGGTTTTTGTCTTGGCTGTAACAAAAATAATTAAAGGTTTTGAGTGAAAACATTGATTATTTTTCAATTAATTTATTCTTTTTCAAGGAAAATATGACAATAGTTCAACAAAACATGTTGACCCGACCCCAAGTAATTGGGATAAGGGCAGGGAAATGATGATGATTGGGATACGGGCAGGGAAATGATGATGATGATATGACAGTAGTTATACATATCACTCTTAAATTTCGGGGAAAGAAGAAAGAAAGAAAGAAGAAGAAAGAAGACTTCGGGGAAGACTCCGCAGCTAGCCTGCTCAAGACTTTCTGATAAGATTTCCATGGATCTGTAATTCCTAGAATGAAATCGACTCCGTCATAAGTTAAATTATCGTAGCAAATTTTATCCAGATTTATAAAGGAGGAAAATGGTAGAGACAGGACACACAAAACTGACTGTTTTCATAAAAGGACGTCAAGAGAATATTAGAAAATAATTATAGCTTTTTTTAAATTACTGTAAGTTTTAGGAACTATGTTTGTGTTTATAGTCAGTATCAGTATAATAAACGGACTCTTGTAGATACCGTATTTGATCTTAACTCAATACCCCAATGATGAACCCTTTTTACGCGGAGGCCCACAAATATGCAATGTACCTAAAACTATAAGACATTATAACGGGTTTTAAATCACGGTAGCGTTATATGGAGATCCCTATATTGAGTGTTAAAACCCGTTATACGGGATGTTAGGAAAAGTTCTGCGTTCCTTTTGAGGGATGAACCAGCCCATGAAACTGAACAACTTTCCTAAGAAACATAGGTCGAAATACGGAAAGAAATTTTGGACCTCCCATACTAAGTGTGTCCGCCGGCCGGGTCATTTTGTATGGGAAGACCAAATTTTTTTCATATTTCGACCTATGTTCCCTGGGGAAAGTTGTATAGTTTCATGGGCTAGTACATCCCTCGAAAGGAACGCAGTACTTTTCCTAACACCCTGTAATATCTTATAGTTTTAGTGATAATAACCACGGAACCTTAAAATCAAACGTAAACTGACCTGTTTCTAAGAGCTTCCACTTTTTGTGCTTCGCTGTCAGCCTCAGCGTCAACTGTCGCTGCGCTCGTTTGTTCTGTGGGCGATTTTCTATCTAGAGAGTTTGCACCTAGAACAAAAATATACAATACTCGTTTAAACACTTTATTACATACATACATACACATATATCACGCCTATATCTCTTCCAGGGTAAACTGAGTGTAGACGACTGTAAAAACGGCCATTTACACCATTTACGGCCAAACACTTTATTAAAACAAGTGAAAACAAAATAATAACTTAAACATGTAAAAATGAAAAAGGTTTGCAATTACAAAAGTCATCAACAATTAAAATTGTAACAATCTTACTCAGACATATGTACATACATATAACCTGATACATAGAAGAAAGGGACCTGAAACGGCAACATTATTGTTTGCGTCTTTTTCATATTCCATGACATTTGATCAAGATGTCAACAGTAACATTGCCCTTTCGGGTTTCCTTCTTCTATGAACCAGGTAGTACACATATCACGGCTAAGCCTTGCGGGTAGGCAGAGCGTAAGCGGCTGTAAAAACGGCACTACACCAAATTACAATTACAATTTATTTTTCTTACTAAGACAAGAAAACTAAATGCTGTTAGTTATCGTACTTTTTTTATCCAGTTTATCAACAAACATGAATGAAAACATTATCTCAAATAAGATCAATGCCCTCCAGACACCTACTTATCTCACCCTCAAGTATTTCACTTTCGAACCGCAGCAGCTTTATAAAATACGTCCACAGTTGTATGATCGCTTTTTCGTTCAAAAGTAAAGCTTTAGCCAAAGTATTGTACAACAATCTTCTTGCTAACAATTTTATATGTGACATTTCCGTCAACAATAAATAAATTAACTAAAAATTAACATACGTAAAATGATGTGAGGAGAAACTACTCAACTGCTGCATTGATATTGATAAAAACAACTTTATTGATGAGAACACTTTTGCCCGCGGTTCCGTCTTTAAGTTTAACTAAATGTTAACACAGCCTGTATAAAATATTGTCTCACCAGACTGGAGTGACTTTGTGAGTGACCCCATTGGGAATTGAACCCGGAACCTTTTGCGTCGCAGTCATTCACGTACTAACCACTGCGCCACTTCGGCTATGGCTAGGCATCAGTTATTAATAGTAGCTGCTGTCTTTGTTTTAAGCTCCAATATATTGTAAAAAATAAGTGAATACAACTTCAAACAAACATCCAACCAGTAACTTTTTATTAGTAATGATAAAAATAACTACATAAATAGGTAAATAGGACAGCCTGTTTTGTATCTACACTAATATAATAAAGAGGAAAACTTTGTTTGTTTTTTTGTTTGTTTGTTTGTTTTTTTGTATGTATGTAATCGATAAACTCCGAAACTACTGGACCGATTTCGAAAATTCTTTCACCATTAGAAAGCTACAATATTCCTGAGTAACATAGGCTACTTTTTACCACGGGAAAATTCCTTATTTCCACGTGAAAAGCGGTTAGCAGCAGGAAAAGCGGGAAATACAGCGCATATTACCCAAATAAGCCAAACCGCTTTACCGATCTTCGCGAAATTTGGCACTGATATTACTAGCATAGTAAAAATGGACATGGACTACTTTTTATCAGCCCTCGAGGATCTGGAGTACGAGTACCTGATGAAGACCACCAGTATCCCATCTAAACTATAAAAGATACGGTCATGGCTTCATAGAAAAAGTTGTTCACCATGACGGGCCGCTTCTGCTGGCACATGGTCATCGAGGATCTGGAGTACCTGATGAAGACCACCAGCATCCCATCTAAACTATAAGAGATACGGCCATGGCTTCATAGAAAAAGTTTTGCATCATGACGGGCCGCTTCTGCTGGCACATGGTCATCGAGGATCTGGAGTACCTGATGAACATCACCAGCATCCCATCTAAACTATAAAAGATATAGTAATGGTTTTTAAGTAAAAGTTACTCAGCATGGCAGGCCGCTTCTGCTGGCACATGGTCATCGAGGATCTAGAGTACCCGATGTAGACCACCAGCATCCCATATAAACAATAAGAGATACGATAATGGCTTCAAAGTAAAAGTTATTCAGCATGACGGGCCGCTTCTGCTGGCAAATGGTCACGAGGGTCTGGAGTACCTGATGTAGACCACCAGCATCCCATATAAACTATAAGAGATACGGTAAAAGCCTCAAAGTAAAAGTTATTTAGCATGACGGGCCGCTTCTGCTGGCACATGGTCACGAGAGTCTGGAGTACCTGATGTAGACCACCAGCATCCCATATAAACAATAAGAGATACGGTAATGACTTCAAAGTAAAAGTTATTCAGCATGACAGGCCGCTTCTGCTCGCATATTTACCTCTGCTGGATCGGAGTAATTGACTTTTTACTACGGGAAAAGATCCAATTTCTACAGGAAAACAGGTAAGTAGCAGCGGGTGAAACCGCTGGGCGGGCTGCTAGTGTTCAATACATTTGTCTAATTACTGATAAGACGACTGCGGTAACAGCCAGCTTTTGTAAAAGAATAATATTTATGTAATATGGACGGACCTACTTTTAGGTTTAATAATTATGATAAGCATGTTTCCGTTAGTAAATTTGATATCATACACACTATGAGTCAAAATTTTACATTTAGTTTGTACGTCTGATAGGTAGACCCTTAAAACTTAAAGAAAGCTACATTAAGCTTACTGACCAAGACTACCTTTTACCGCAGGAAAACGCCTTGTTACCACGGGAAAGCAAGGTGGAGCTGATAAAAACCGCTAGTCATAACATAAATCATAGTCATTTTGTAGACCACTGATCATTTTACTAGGAGAGGAGGCGCCGGTACTTTGCGGTAGCCAACTGCCTCTCCGTTATAAAAATTACGTGTTGAGTATGTCTTGATGGCCATACTCCGCGCACCGTCTCCGGCGCACGTGCCATCAAAGCGGCAAACACCCTTTTTGTACAACACGTGTCAACTTGAGAATGTATAGTTTCGAGGAAGACACACTGTTACCGCGTTTTAAAAACCCTGTGGCGCCATCTGTTGGCGGGATTTTGAAGCACTTGAATTTAATAAAGATTGTAGGAACGTCTTTTATGGTTTGAGTATCAGTGGTCGGTCAATCACCTTACAACTATGGACATCATAAGACCTTAGTAAATATGCAATCTATGCGCTCCACAGTTTGGTACTTAGTCCGCATATTTGATGCATCTGTTTACTCTCACTTTTCTGAGTTGGTTTTCTGTTGCTGTCTATGACAATGTTAGGATATCTTAGACGGCGGTCAATAATTACTTAATCATGTCAGAGGCCTACTAGTAGTACTTAGTAGTAGTTGTAGACTTGTAGTGTTAAAAAACTTTGACACCAACCGTATGGTGGCGGTTAATCCACCACAAAAGCATTCCCAAGGAGGGTTGGTAGGCGGCCGGTCGTAAAATTAAGCCAAATCCTTTGCAACACGATTTTGTGTTAAACAAAACGTGTTGCACCGACCCCAAGTAATTGGGATAAGGGCAGCAAGATGATGATGATGATGCAATAACTATATGCAAACAAATACAACAAAAGAAAGATGTGCTATTCGGGGCATTTCCCCAGAAATCTTTAGTTGAAATCGTAATCGGTACGAAATTTCGTGTTAATTCGCTCTTGAAAATTTCTTGGTAATCTTTTATTATCTCTGTCAGAGAACGAGTCCGACTCCCACACCTGCAACATTATTCGCACAGCTCTCGATAATTCTCTAAATCAGCATTAGATACGCTGTATTTGATTTTTAATCCAATAAATTTACAATTCTACCTAGCTCCCGAGCCGAGGTAGGTAGACTTGTGAAAAATTTGACAGATAAAAAGTTAACAAGTCTGAGTTTCTTTGTGAAACACTTGTTCGATTATGCGAAATTTAACAATAAAAACAAAAAGATTGTCTATGGTTTGTAGAATTGTAATTGTAGCCAAATAAACTACAATTATTGTGAAAAAGTTGCTTTGTGAAACACTTGTAACTACTAATGTTGCCGCTTTTTATCAGTGTTGCTATTTATTTTCACGAGTTTCTCTACACTTGTGCTTTGTGAAACGGGCCCCTGGGTTCATCGTCTGGTTCGTCGAACCCGTGACTCACACGATAGCAGATTAGAAACTTTAAGGTTCAAGTCCCGGTCGACGCTAACATTTTATTAATTTCATATTTTAATTTATGATTACATTATAACCTGGTTCACAAAAGAAGGGGACCCAAAATGGCAACATTATACATAGTTGACATCTTGCTCAAATGTCATGTAATATGAAAAAGACGCAAACAATAATATTGCCATTTCCTTCTATGAACCTAAGAAAACTTGACGTTAGAAACTGTAGGTCCCGCTTACATGATAACTTAGACGACGGTCATTCATTTTTTTACTCAACCAAAACCATGTCAGAGGCCTACTAGTAGTTGGTTCCCAGGGTTCATCGGCTCGTTTGTCGAATCGGTGACTCGTACAATTAAAGATTAGTAACTTACTCTGAATAGCAGCCAGCTTCCTCTTGCTAGGTTTGTCCCTCTTCTTGAGCGAGAGCGGGATGGGTGTGAACGCGTTGTTGCCGTCCTCGAGCCCGAACTGCGGTAAACGCATGAAGATCAGCTGCGTCATGTCGCGCAGGCACTGCTCGGCGTTGCGGCGGAGTAGTTCTGTAATAATCAAATTGGAAATTTAAAAAAAGGATAAATTGGCATACATTGTAGAGGCTGACCTGCGCAATCTTCGAATCAGCTACCGGCAGGAGATCGCGCAGGACAGGGATCAGTGGAGAAAGTTGTTTCGGAGGCCAAGACCCTCTTTGGGTTGCTGAGTCAGCGGGGTTAGTTAGTTAATTTTCATACGTGGAAGTCCGACCACTAAAGAATCATGTCAAATTATGGTAGGTTTATTGCTGCTAAATGGAAAAACCTGATAGCTGTCTGAAAGATAGCAACCCTGACTTAACTTAGTTTTAACTTTAGCTTTTTGTAGATATGTTACATGTATAAGTACACTTTGTGGTAGCGGCTGGCGATACTGCCACCCCTAGTCCACTCAGGGTGTTTCCTAAAGGCGACGTAGAGTTTCTGACCTCGGCTGACCACTGTCGACTATGGTAAACCGCATGGTGGCTGAGATACCACCTACAATAGCGTTCCCAAAGAAGGTTTACATCAAGCAGGCGGCCAGTCATGAAACATTGCCAAATCCCTTGGCTACGTAAGTACATCTTACGGATGATGTGTAAGTACATCCTAAAAAATACACATATGTAGTTTTTATGTTTGGGTTTCATAAAAAGGTAATGATTTTCTATAATCTACATGTAAACATAACAATTTTGAAAGCCATGTTTCACAAACCTGTGAGCCTGGTTTCAAAGCAAATGCGGAAGCAGCTCAGCATGATCTCGCACACGCTCTCGTCCGTCAACATCGCGCCTTCTGGACTCAGCATCAGCGTGCGGAGGACCTGATCAAGATAACACAAGATTGACAAATCAAATAAGCCGCCTACGTTCCGTATGCGTGCGCGTGATCACGCGCGTACCGTGCCCGAAGCTTCGATGACCACGATTAGCCAATTTAATAACGGAATAATAATGGCTAAACGACTACGCAATGTACATCGAATTTCACCTGTAGAATTGTAGCCTGTAATTTCGTTGCATAGGCCACCAGTTGTAATGTATGGGATTGTATGAGAGACCGCGCACTGCCTGCGTAAGCGTGTGAGTTATCACGAGCGTAGCGCAGTGTGCGGTGTCTTATACGGTCCCGTACAATACAACGTCACAGCTACGCGCGTGCACGTCATGCTTACGGAGGCGGTAGATATGTGGCACCCTTTAAACACCCAATCACAGGTATTTGCATAAACAGACTGTACTGTACAAGTTGTGTACTAGATGTGGAACTTTGTGCAATAAGCTTCAAATCTGAATAAGAAGACAGTATCAAAAATGTAATGTAGAAAAGCTGTTCAGTTTTGTATCTTGAACAGTTTAGAATAGAACACTGTTTGAATTGCTAATCTTCGAAATTTTAATAATTTATAATGAATTTTAATCAATAACAAATGAATGATATAAATACATACAACGTGTTACAAAACAACCCATAAAAACTCCCATACAAATGGAGTTCATTTTGTATGGGAGGCCCAAATTTTTTTTTCATATTTCGACCCATGTTCCATAGGGAAAGTTGTTCAGTTTCACGAGTACCTTGACCTCCTTTCAGCTTTATTGGTTGTTTTGTAACACCCAGTATAGGACATCTTTGTTTAGTGCTGATATCTATTTCAGATATTCAATTATAGATGTAATAAATAGTCCCAAAAAGATATTTCATAACTTTTCAATTGCATTTTTCACAATAAAATCATATAAAGAAAATCACATTTGTTGTGGATTAATGGGATTACTGTACTTTGTTTCAGGGGTGTATTTATTTTGAGCAGGTAATTAGGTATACCATGTACTAGTATTAGCAAGAGTCTATTTACCTGCAAGATCTTCATTAGAACAACCCCGTCCGAGGAGTGGTCTGTGCCCACAAATCTGGCATGGGTCACTGCATCAGCAATGTCTTCTACTGTGGCTGGCACACTTGGGTGGGTAGGGTCTGGAATATGAATCAAATAACCTATGAGTAATCACCCCAAATCTTTCCCTTGGGTGACTTAAGAAGCGACTAAGGGATTTAAAAGTTGATTTGTATTGCAATTTGAGGCAACAGGCTGAGAACTTGAAAAATTTGAATTTCATTCCATTCCATGAAAAAATCAACTTTTTGTTATTAAGTGACCTATTTATTCCCCTTTAGGTGCATAATGTCCATTTTGCAAAATGTCCAGTGGTGAAAAAATGTCCAGTTTGCAAAATGTCCAGTTTGTAAAATGTCCATTTTGCATAAAGTCCAGTTTATATAAAATACTGAGACACTGACCCATGTGTTTTGGGGAAAGTTGTTCGGTTCCATAGTCTGAACTCACCCCTTAATTTCGCTAATTTTTGCAAACCGGTCATTTTTCAAATTAGGTCATCTTTAAACTGGACATTTTGCAATTGGACATTTTGTAAACCGGACATTTTACAAGCTGGACATTTTTTCACCACTGGACATTTTGCAAAATGGACATAATGCACCTAAAGGATTTATTCTTATGATGCAAAGCTACTGGATGTGTAGAACCTTAAGCTTTTAAGTTTATATTAATTCTGAATTCAAGAAATCTTTAAGTCTTACACAAATAATAGAAATTAGGGTTTAACATAAGTAACCTTTTTGTGGAATGCCCCTATAGGTATAATGGAAATGTCTGTGTTTTAACAGTCTGTATGATGCTTTATAAGATCTGGAGAACCCTTATTGATTTAAAAATTATTCAATATGATGCAATCTAAACAGCCTGACTAAGAAAATGTGGATTCTATCAATAATGTGGATTAAAATTCTACTTTTTTTATTTGTATATCTATTTTAATTGTAGTATAACTAGCGGCCCGCCCAGCGGTTTCACTCGCTGCTACTTACCTGTTTTCCCGTAGAAATGGGATCTTTGCCCGTAGTAAAAAGTCCATTAATCCATTCTAGCAGAAGTTACTCATCATGACCATGTGCCAGCAGAGGCGGCCTGTCATGGCGAATAACTTTAACTTTGAAGCCATTACCGTATCTCTTATAGTTTTGATGGGATGCTGGTGGTCTATATCAGGCACTCCAGACCCTCGTGACCATGTGCCAGTAGAAGCGGCCCGTCATGCTGAATAACTTTAACTTTGAAGCCATTACCGAGTCTAATAAAGTTTAGATGGGGTGCTGGTGGTCTACATCAGGTACTCCAGACCCTCGTGACCATGTGCGAGCAGAAGCGGCCCGTCATGCTGAATAACTTTAACTTTGAAGCCATTACCGAATCTTTTATAGTTTAGATGAGATGCTGGTTGTCTACATCAGGTACTCCAGACCCTCGTGACCATGTGCCAGCAGAAGCAGCCTGTCGTGCTGAATAACTTTTACTTTGAAACCATTACCCTATCTCTTATAGTTTAGATGGGATGCTTGTGGTCTACATCAGGTACTCCAGATCCTCGATGACCATGTGCCAGCAGAAGCGGCCCGTCATGGTGAACAACTTTTTCTATGAAGCCATGACCGTATCTCTTATAGTTTATATGGGATGCTGGTGGTCTTCATCAGGTACTCCAGATCCTCGAGGGCTGACCATGTCCGTCTTTTATATGATAGTAATATCAGTGCCAAAATTCGCGAGGATCGGTAAAGGGGTTTGGCTTATTTGGGTAATATCTGCTTTATTTCCCCGTTTTCCTGCTGCTAACCGTTTTCCCGTAGGAATGAGGAATTTTCCCGTGGTAAAAAGTAGCCTATGTTACTCAGGGATGTTGTAGCTTTCTAATAGTGAAAGAATTTTGGAAATCGGTCCAGTAGTTTCGGAGTTTATCGATTACATACAAACAAACAAACAAACAAAAAAACAAAGTTTTCCTCTTTATTATATTAGTGTAGATATACTGTGTGTTACAAACTGAAAGGTCAAGGTATTCATGAAACTGAACAATTTTTCCCATGGAACATGGGTTGAAATATGAAAAAAAAATTTGGACTTCCCATACAAAATGAACTCACTTTGTATGGGAGAATTATTGGTTCTTTTGTAACATGTTGTATATATGTATCTATAAGATATGCATTGGAGCAAACAAATTTAATTATTTCTCAATATCAGAATTGAAATTCTTACTCAATAATGAAATAAACAGGATAATTGTGAAACAGCTCAATTTATAGTTTTTACAACCATTTTCATTGGATATGCAACATAAAGTTTCGTTTCTACTAAAATAATATAGATGAGATGATAAGCTTACCTATCAATCCATAGGATAAGAACTTGTGTATTGCTGAAAGAGCCAAACTTGTAACAGGCCCTGTGGTTTCTTTACTCCTGATCACTTCTAGAAAAGGGCTGAGATATGTGGCCGGGTCCAGGAGCCTCAGATCTTCCACCTGGTTCAAGATACTCTTGAGATCCTGGAAGGTTCTCATCAGCACGTCGTACTCCTCGTTGGGGAAGGAATGGGAGCCCCAACGAGTGCTGCGGCGCATGGCGGTGACGAGCATCGCCATCTCGCCCTGCACCACGAAGATTCCATTCCCAGGAAGCGACATACTGCCGATTTTTACCAGTTTCAAGTGGACAACATCAACACTTTGGGATAACTTCGAATTTACACACTTCACTGTAACACTACATCATCTAACTTAACCAGCTGTTGGGTCACAAGGTGTAGATTGAATTTCTGTAATAATATACACGGATTTATAAGAAATTTTCGCCGAAATCACTGTAAATTCACAATTTGATTAGCAGATTCCATCACGAACATGTTGACGTTTCATAAATTTAGTTCCGCTTCTCGACACCAGAGGGCTAATCATTATCATTTTCAGGTTTGACTACTAGTATTTTCAGCCAAATCGATCGATTTATATATTTTTTCATGCACTTCCCTATTGTTTTTTTTTCTTTGTTCTCTATTTTTTTTGTAATGTTGGCAACATTGTCAAGATGTCTGACGGCCGTGGTATACTTTTTTGACCAAAAAAATTAGAAAAATTGGTTTTTATCGCTAATAGTGCTGTTAAATTATCCTTTTCACTTCAGTGTATGTAACAGTAAGTTCCATTTTATTTAATTTATGAAGTTCTGGCCATAGGGACCCGTGTCAGTGCTACATTCACGTTGAATTTGCGTTGTCACGCGTGCAATGGCTATCGACACAGATTTGTCATTTTTCTCTTTTTGTAGACGTGCTATTCTTACAAAAGTATCTCGTTACGTGTTGCAGGCAGTCCGCTGACCGATTTGCAGCGAGAATGGTCAAAAAGAAGAGACAGAGCGACCCGAGCGAGAATGGGGACGACTCGACGGAATCGTGCGATGAGAACGTCAAATCCGCATGTCCTCACGTCGCGAAAGCCGTCGACCTCACCCGCCTGAAGAAGGCGCTGAAAACCGGAGGCTTCGACAAGGAGTGCTCGGAGTGCAAAAAGTCCGGCCAAAAAGAGGTCTCTGACCCCGATTACGAGGAAGATCTCAGTCTGTGGATGTGCCTGCGATGTGGCTCGCAATTATGCGGGCGAACACGTAACAAGCACGCTCTGAACCACTTCAACACCCCTCACTCTGACTGCCATGCCCTCACAGCCAACACCACCACTTGGGAAGTCTACTGCTACAACTGCAACAACGAAGTCACCGCTTCTAGTTCTAAAAAACTCCATGAGTGCATAGAATACTTGAAGAAGCAAGCCACTGCTGGTGGGAACCCTAAAAACGTCACCTTACCACCCATAGAACTGAGCTATGAGAAAAATGACTTGCCGGCATCCACAGAAACTATAATAAAAACTGACCTATCATTTTCAAAAGGCAAAGAAAAGGCGATGGCATTGAACTTGCCAAGGGTCAGAGGCTTATCAAATCTTGGGAACACATGTTTCTTCAACTCTGTAATGCAGTGTTTAGTCCAGACCCCTTATTTATTACAAGTGTTGCAAGAGATGTCCAACCCTGGGGAAAGGTTTACTCTTCCCGGGGGAAAGCTGAAATTGAAAGTGGATGGGGATGAGGCAAAGGAGGTGGATTTGCCCCCAATCACAGGGCAGTTGGCTGAATGGGGGACTCTTACTAGAACCCTAGCGGAAACCTTAGGAGAATTGCAAGCAGGTATGTTAACATCACATTACATATAACCTGATTCATAGAAGAAAGGTACCCAAAATGGCAACATTGTTTCATTTTTCATATTACATGACATTTCGGTAACATGTCTACATAATGTTACACTTTCGGGTCCACTTCTTGTGTAAATCAGTTTGTAAATAGATTTACAGCCACAACAGTCCACTACTGGACAATGGCCTCTTCCTAATAGACCCTCCTACATACATACATACATACATCACGCCTCTTTCCCGGAGGGGTAGGCAGAGACTACATCCTTCCACTTGCTACGATCCTGACAAACCTCTTTCGCTTCTTCAACGTTCATCAATCTTTTCATGCACGCTCGTCGGTTTAGGGTACTCTTGACCTGGCCTTTCTTTAAAACGTCCCCGATTTGATCAAGGTACGTCCGTCTAGGTCTTCCCCTTCCAACGTTCCCATCCACACTCGCCATATATACTTGTTTCGTTAATCTTCTTTCATTCATCCTCTCAACGTGGCCAAACCATCTAAGCATTCCTTTTTCTATACCAGTCACTACGTCTTCTTTTATACCACAACGTTCCCTTATCACGCTATTCTTAATCCTGTCACTCAATTTTACTCCTATCATACTCCTTAACGCTCTCATTTCTACCGCATTTATTCTACTTTCATGTTTTTTCTGCCATACCCAACTTTCACTCCCATACATAAGTGTTGGAACTAACACCCTCTATGCACAGCCAGACGGGCCTTATTAGACACTTTCTGGCTATTCATAAAGGCATGCAACGCTCCATTCACCATGTTGCCGGCATTCACCCTCCTTTCAATATCACTTTCACACTTTCCATCTGATGTAAATTTTGATCCCAAATATACAAACTCTTTCACTTGCTCCACTCTCTCCTCTTCAATTATAATATTACACTCTGTCGTACTATCCTCTTTTTCAAAACCATTGCTTTCGTCTTACTAACATTTACTTTCATTCCTTTCTCTTTCAAAGCCTCATTCATAATATTTACCATCTCCTGTAACTCTTCAGCCGACGATGCAAGAATAACTTGATCGTCAGCATAGAGCAGACATTTGACGAGTAAATCGTTCATTCTTAGTCCACATTCACTCTCTTTCAAATCTGTCAAACAACTATCCATGAATAGATTAAACAGCCATGGTGACGCAACACAGCCCTGTCTAACACCTTTCTCGATATTAAACAGTTCCGTGTATGCGCCGTTGATCCTGACACAAGCACTGGAATCCTTATATAAGGATATCAAGATACTGCTTACCCCATGCATGGATAGAGCCGACCACAATTCATTCCTCACCACTCTGTCATAGGCTTTTTCCAAATCCACGAATGCGCAATAGACTTTCTGGTTTTTAGCCAGGAACTTTTCAGCTATGCACCGCAAGGAAAAGACCTGATCCGTGCATCCCATCCCCTTACGAAACCCTGCCTGAGCATCCCATACTTTCTCATCCGTTTCTTTCACCACTCTTTCAATCAACACCTTTGCATACAGTTTGCCGACAACACTAAGAAGGCTTATACCGCGATAATTTTTGCAATCTAGCTGCGACCCTTTTCCCTTGTACAATGGTACTATAACAGCCTTGCACCAATCACTTGGCACTCGACCGCTTTTCCAGCAAAGGTTGAAAAGGAGGTACAGCTGACTAGCCACTACACCTTCGCCAGCCTTCAGCATTTCGACCGATACTCTATCATATCCTGCAGCCTTTCCAGATTTCATGCTTTTCAATGCTTTCACGATCTCATCCATTTCAATCTCGCTTTCGTTCACAATTTCATTCATTTCTTCCGTAGGTATTTCTTGCGCTACGTCTTCTTTCTCAAATAAACTTTCAAAATATTCCTTCCATCTTTTCAATACACATTCTTCATCTCTTATTATACTACCATCCTGGCTTCGAATCCTACTCAACTCGGATGATGCTGTTTTTCCTCGAGCTGTCCTTATGGATTTCCAGAAAACTTTCAAGTTGGAACGAAAGTTTTCAGATAGCCTCCTATCAAACTCATCCTTATACTCATCTTTCTTTCTTTCCACTGTCTTCTTGACCACATCTTTCACACTTTTATAGTCTTCTCTTGCTTTCGCTACATCCTCATCCGTCGCTTTTAACATTCTTCGGTTAGCTTTAGTAGCTAACCAATCCAACCATGCTTTTTTCTTCTTTTGCACAACTTCTTGCACTTCTTTACTCATCCAAGCACTCTGTTGTGATTTTCCTTTCATCCTTTTAGAAACTCCGCACACTTCTATCGCAACATCCACAACACCTTTCTTAAATCCTTTCCATCCTTCTTCAATGTCGGACATCTCATCCAAGCCATTGAACTCCTCTTTCAATCTTCTAATATACTCCTTTTTTACTTCCTTTTCTTGCAATTTTTCCACTTTCACTCTTTGCAAAACACTAGTACGCTCAGTCACTCTGTGCCGCCATCGATTGAAGAGACCACTTATTCGGGATATCACCAGGAAGTGATCTGAGTCAATGCCGACACCGCGATATGCTCGAGTATCCAAAACATTCTTCTTCAATCTTTCATCCACAATTACAAAATCAATCATCGTTCTTGATGTACCTTCCGCTCTCGTATAAGTGTGAATCTTTTTGTCTTTTAGACCCTCCTACCCTTCCTAATGGAGGGTATTGCTATATTCATTGCACTTGGATGGCCAGAGCAGTGTAAATTTTTGCATTCATAGAAAGAATTAGTGTGATGCTATTTTACACAGACATTACATGGTGTTTACATCACTGTTATAAATTATCTCTATACTCAGTACTAGAACATTAACTATGTCAGAGGCCTGCTACTTGCAGTAGGCGGTTGAAAAACTTTGACACCAGGGTTCATCGGGTCGTTGAACGACTCAGTGTCCCACACAAAAAGAAGAAGAAGACTAGAACATTTTAAGTCATGAAAATTGGTACAGAAAGTTAGACATGATTTGTATAACACTTCAATTCCTAAAGAAAAGTAAATAGAAGCTATTGAAAGTGAAAGTAAATTAATCTACTTCAAAAGTCTGGGTTTTCAAGTTTATATGTAATAGATAGAGGTTAGCCCAGCGGTTTTACATAAAACAAATCTTTCATCTTGTAAAAAGTCCTACTTTCCAGTTTTTATGAAACTTTGTTTACAATAATGCAAAACAGCTAATACTGCCAGTTTTTCACAACACTTTCAAGTTTTTACTGTTAAATGATCAGTGACTATGAAGTTAGTTCTTTATTTGAATGAAGATAATAATAAATCAAACAATGATATTTATTTGTACTGTGAAAGCATAATAAAATAACTACAGATCATTGATCTACAATAACCCTAGATTACGCGCGTACGCTCAAAAAGTGGGCCGGTAAAGGGGTGCACAATTTGCAAGCGAGCACTCCTTTTCCACAGTGCGTGGCTGGCCGCGAAGCCGTTAACATGACCAAGTGCGCGCTAAAAATCTGCAAAATGTCAGTACAAAGCACAAAAAACAGGACAGTGTGTCGTATTTTAAGTAAGTATATACATTATTCATCTTATTGTGGTATAATTATTGCAATTTATGCAGTAATACTCATAAAAGTAATAATTTTAATCATAAATAATCTAAAACAACTACTTCGCAGCTGTCCTTCTCTTACACGACAACTCAGCGTTGCGTGTGAAAAGGACGGAGTAAAACTCTAAAAGTAGGCGCCGATTTAATATACATTGCTGCTGCACTGGTTTTATTTGAAGTGAACCACTCAATATAAGAAACAGTGTATGAAGTCTAGTTAAAGGTTAGCCTAATTGCTGCTTATATTAGAAAAGTATTTGCGAATGGTCGTAAGTTCGGAGTGTAGACACTAGAATTTCGACCCTAATAGTGGACAAAGAAGGCTGAGTTCAATAAATTACGGCGAGGTTCGTTGTGATATTTTGAATCGAGTGGAAGCAATGAATCTATATATCGCTATGTATGAATGTTTAGTTGAGTAGGTGACAAAATCTTAGCGTAATTTTGTATGAGGCGCTAAATCTAGGGTTGTAGTACATCAATGCTACAGATCATAAACTTAATTATTTACAAGCTACAATGTTATTTTTATTATGCAATCTACATGTACATTGTAGCTTCATGTTGTTTGATAAGTAACAAACATTGTTGGTAGTATTTGGCAACTTTTAATATGCTTGTAACTTATTTATAGATAGAAACACAACCTAAATAGGATGATGACTTTTAGCTGACCTAGTTCTTCACAAAATTAGATTTGGGTAGCCTAGTGTTAGTATGCCAATTTTCACACACTCGAAATGCTTTCTACAGTTATCTAACTATGTATAGCAATCGTAACTTTACTCATTGCTAACCAATATTATTGTTTCCACAGTATAATTTCATTTTGCTAAAACTGTTGAGTTGAGGTATTTTTATCTAAATGGAATGCTAAATATGCACATTCATTACAAAAAATAAGTGAGACTGAAATTCAATGAGAAAAATACTTTAATCTGTTTTTAATTAGCCAATTTTCCATTGCTTAGTGAAGATTTGCATTGTTATATGCTGGAAATGAAATGATTGCATAATAATTACTAGCAAAAAACTACAGTTATTGTTGACATAAATTGGCATAGGTACCGATTGGAAAGATACAGTAACTTAATAATGCAATATTTAAATTCATTGCTGGTACCAGCAAACTTTGTTTCATTCATAGTCCTTACTTCAAACTGGAATGTACTGAAAATAAGATCTCAATGTTTCATTTTACTTACAAATTTCATATCATAATTTATTGTGGTAGCAGCTAAGAATACTGCCACCCCTAGTCCTCTCAGGGTGTGTCGTAAAAGGCGAGGTAGAGTTTTTGACCTCGGCTAAATATCTGTCGACTATGGTCAACCCCATGGTGGAGGAGGTGATACCACCTACAATAGCATTCCTAAAGAGTTTTGACGTCAGGTAGGCGGCCGATCATAAAACATAGCCAAATCCTTTTGCTACTTGATTTTGAATTCAAACAAACGTGTGGCGCCGACCCCAACTGATTTGGGATAAGGGCAGTAAGATGATGATTTCATATCATAATGCCTGTGATCTAACTAAAACCCAGTTTCTTACAAAGTATTGTTTTACACAGGTGAAGGCGGAGTGTACACGCCGCGCAAGTTGCTGTCTGCTCTCGTCAACAAACTGCCCCAATTTGGTGGAGGTGACCAGCATGACGCGCATGAGCTACTCAGGCATCTTCTGGAGGCTGTCAGGTAAAAACCCCATGAAAAAAATCATTATCATATAAAAAAAATGAAAAAATGTCATGCATCGACCGGATCTCGAACCCGCGCTGCATGGGTTAATGTCCCACCGCTCTGCCACTGAGTAATCGATGCCGCCGCCTATCATCATGCCGTGTGGTGCCGGCTTATTATAGCATCACTCCGTTTCTTCCCCGCGAGTGTCGTAGGAGGCGGCTGAGGGACTAAAGGGCGTCATGAGTATAACAGTTTTAGGCGGCAACCTGTCACTATGTACAGATACACGTCCTCAAATGTTTGTCAGATATGGCGATTGCGATCGCATTTTTACGGTCGTCCAAACTCTGCCTACCCCGCACGGGATAAAGTCGTGATTTATGTATCTATCTATGGTCATCACGCCGTGTGGTACCGGCTTATAATAGCACCCTATCTTGCCCGTAGGTATCGTAAGAAGCGAATAAAGGATTTGAGAGTTGATGTGTATTGCAATTTTAGGTGACAGGCTAACAATCTGTCACTATGGTGATACACAGTGTTCAGAATAACTCTCATACTTTTGTCAGATTTGGTGTAATTTAAACCGTTTACGCTCTGACTACCCCGCATGGCGTGATATATTTATGTATGTAATTTCCCTTTGTCAGTTTACTTTATTTTTTTTGGGGAGCTTACAGCCTAAAAACATTTTTTAAATAAATATATGTATAAACAAATGCCAATTACAAGCAATACCAGTTTTAAATAAACAAAGAAAGATAAATCATAATAATTTGCTGTAATTTTGTTCCACTTCTTTGTTGCCTGTCTTTGTTCATTAATTTACAATAATGACTAGTGAAGTGAGTCTATACTAATTATTGATATAAACACGCACATGCCGTGTGATGCCAGCTTAGACTAGCATCACCCCATTTTACCACCCACAATGTGGCACAGTGATTAGTATGACTGCCTACCATGCAGAAGGTTCCGGGTTCAATTCCCGGTGGGGTCAATACAAATGATATTTATCACTTTGTGAATTTGTTCCCAGTCTGGTTAGGACATTGCAGACTGAACTATCTGATTGTCCAAAAAGCAAGATGGTTCCGTGCTTCGGATGGGCACGTTAAGCCGTCGGTCCCGGTTGCTGTCTATGATGGCGGTCGTTACACAACCATGTCAGAGGCCTGCTACTTGCAGTAGGCGGTTGAAAAACTCTGACACCAGGGTTCATCGGGTCGTTGCACGACTCTGTGTCCTACACGAGAGAGAGAGAGAGACCATCCACAATCCCTGCAATGACTGCCCACTCCGCAAGAGATACAGACATATTGTTCTACTTGTTAGGTAGCTGTTGTTGTGTGGTTTCGGATTAGAATAGCATCACCCCATATCTTTCCCGCGGGTGTCGTAAGAAGCGACTAAGGTATTTGAGAGTTCATGTGTATTGCAATTTTAGGCATCAGGCTGACAACCTGTCACTATGGTGATACACAGCCTTCTTAGTAACTCTTAAACTTTTGTCAGACGTGGTGTAATTGGCAGTTGACGCTCTGCCTACCCCGTAAGGGATATAGGCATGATATATGCATGTATGTAGATTTTGCCAAATATTACTGGCCTTTCTGTGTATTCATACTGATTGCAAAAGTGTTTTTGAACTCCCTTATCGACTACACAATTACATTATGTAACCAATATTGGCACACTTATGTTTATTTTTACTTGTGTTTATTCATTATCATTATATTTATCAGAAATTGCGTAGTGGACATAAACTTGACGCTTCCTTTCGGAATAGTCTTATCGAAATGTTATTGTTTCTTTGTTCTTGTACACTTGTTATCCGTTTGTGGTGTAGGAATTATAAGCTAAGCAGCTGATTCCCTTAGTAAAGTGCATTGTACACAAATGTAGGTACTATTATTATAAAGGCAGCAACCTATTTCCACGGTATAAAGTATGGTATAAAGATGTAAAGAAACTCGACCCATTTCTGTTGAATGAGTTGGAGAGAAGAGTTGTCACGTTCGGTTATAATAATACAAAATCGGTATAACTTATAAAAATATTTCCCTGTTTATAAACTGCATCATCCCTGTGAGTAACAAAGGCTACTTATTAAAAAAGGTTACTTATTAAAGGCTATGGGAAAATACCTTATTCCCTTCTCACAAGCATTTGGGGAACATTCCGGTCGGGTTTTCTTCTTTTCGTGTGGGACACCGAGTCGTTCAACGACCCGATGAACCCTGGTGTCAGAGTTTTTCAACTGCCTACTGCAAGGAGCAGGCCTCTGACATGGTTGCGTAACGACCGCCATCATAGACAGCAACCGGGACCGACGGCTTGACGTGCCCATCCGAAGCACGGAACCATCTTACCTACTTGCGGACAATCAGGTGGTTCAGCCTGCAATGTCCTAACCAGACTGGGAACAAATTCACAAAGTGATAAATATCAACTTTGTGAGTGACCCCACAGGGAATTGAACCCGGAACCTTTGCGTGGCAGGCAGGCATACTAACCACTGAGCTACGAGTATTACTACAATCTGACGAATGCAATCGTAACATGATATCTTCAAATAGTATAATCTTGACCTTGATAGTGTTTACCACTCGACGCCGCGAAACTGACCACTCCATCCGACTTGCGTTATTATTAACTTCTTTTCAATCCTTCGTACTATTCAGTGTGACGTAACCGTATGATGCCATTAAAAGGGATTATTATTATTATTATCAGCCTATGGTGTCCCACTGCTGGGAAAAGGCCTATCCTTCCTTTTTCCACCTATCCCTATCCATACTCAGCTCCTACCAGTCTTCACGATATGAGCTAAGATCGTCACTCCATCTTTTACGAGGTCTAAGCCTTCGACGATTTCCATCTTGAGCTGGTGTCCACTCTGTGACGATTCTAGCCCACCGTTCTGGGTGCATCCGGCTGACGTGCCCCGACCAGTCCCACTTAAGTTTGGCCGATTTGCAACCTACGTCAGCTATGCCAGTTCTTGAACGTCGGGTGGTGTTTCGTATGCGGTCAATCCGCTTGACGCCCAAAATGCATTAAGAGGACATTTTAGTTTATTTATGTCACATAACAGGTTCTACAAATTCAGTTACAATCATTAAAATAAATGTCCTCCATAATGAGATCGCCAAGATACCAGAGTGATTTCTATTTTCCGCCTTTTCATACAAACATTGGAGGAACACGTTTGATGAAAACTTGGGTCTAAGGAAGGTCTAAGGTTTGCTCTTAAGTATTGAAAAACGTTAACCCTTTTTAATCCCACAGGTGTTGAAACGTTAATAAATACGAAACGCGAAAGTTGACAACCTGTCGCTACAGTAAAAAGTATCTTGAAACTTTTTGGCTGTCTCAAAATCTGCTTTTAAACAGCTATCTACCACGCAAAGAATTGTAGGCGTGATTGAGGCTTTCAGTTAGTGTTTCATATTGTAACAAAACATTAGATAATAAAGAATAAACTGGTTTGCCTCGTTAAAGTTACAGGAAAAGGAAATTATAACATTATAATTTATAACAGACTTTAATAGGTATCTTACGTATTTAGCGGGCAAGGTTAGCGAACCTTGGCCCGCTGCCTGTAACTTACGTTTTCTTTACGATTGAAGGTTTTACATGTTTGTAAACATTAGTTGGAGTTTTTTGCGATATGAGAAGGATATTGGCCTAAAAATGGCATGTTGTGTACAACAAAATGTAGTGTACGGTTCCCCATTCTAAACCAAAAATACATACATTATATCACGCCTATATCCCTTGCACGGTAGGCAGAGCGTAAACGACTGTAAGAAACGGCCATTTACATCACATCTTGACAAAAGTTTGAGAGGAATTCAGAAGACTGTGCATAGGGACAAGTTGTCAGCCAGTCATCTAAAATTGCAATTATTCATCAACTCTTAAATCCTAGTCTTACGACGGGAAAGATATGCGGTGACACTATTCTAAGCCGGCATTACACTGCAAACTTACATCGAGAAAAAAAAAAGTGTAATCTAAACTATTTCTTCTTTCACTTACAGATCAGAGGACCTCCGTCGCTACCAATCGGTGATCCTTAGCAGCCTAGGCATGAACTCGAAGGTGGATCCAGCTAAAGTGGACGGAGAGGTCAAGCAGAAGGTCAAATTCTACGGACAACAGGCCTCCGATACCATGCTCAGGCCAGAGCAGGTGGGCGTTAGTTCAATCAAGTATATTATGAGTGACATTGTCATAGTGCATTATACTGTGGGGTAACACCACAAAGCAGAGATCAAGCAGAAGGTCAAGTTCTATAGACTACAGGCCTCCGGTACCATGGTAGTTTAGTTTTACGCGTGTTGCTAAAATTATGGTATGGCAGATACAAAACAAAAATTTTTTTTCACCAGTAGAGAAGTAAGTTGAATCCTAAGAATGATTTTGCATACAACAACCGGGACCTATGATATAACTAGGCGTTGTTCATTCGCTTCCTAACATAATAATATGTGTTTACCTTTTCTTCTAACCGTTAATCTAATAATTTGAAGTGAGTGAGTTTAATGTGTGTTAACATTTTTGATTGATAATTTTGAAACAACTGAACTGATTTTGGAAATATTTGCTACCTCAAGGATTTATGGGATCGGGGGAGGGCGAGTTGAGAGGTCGAAAGAGTATAAAAAGAAGAGGGCAGCTGTTAAAAAGTTTTCATTTTTTCATTTCATTTCATTTATTAACCACAAATATACAGTCATAACAGGCGAGCACGCCCAAAGCAACTATATACGCAACCAACACATTCAAAAATCATCAAATCAAAAGTGCAGTTGAAGGGGGCGATAAATACTGCTAATTTAAGTCACGTAAATATAAGCTGCTGCAACTGCTGGGCTGGGCAGGTCTGTAGCATATCATAACCATAATCTTTCTTCCTCCTCAGGTGTTCCGCGGCTTCCTAGTATCAACACTGGAATGCCAAGAATGCTTCCACCACTCGGACCGGTCGGAATACTTCTTGGACCTGTCCCTCCCGGTGGCCGCCAGCCGCCCGCAGCCCCCTGCAGTGGTGCGCAGGAAAACTCCCAATGGTAAGTGAATATTTATTTACTTTGCAACTGGCATAAAGTCAGTTCAGTGTTTTAAGATTTTGAAGAAAGCTTCCCTATGTGCATATTTTCTTTTAATTGCGAGTAGTTTTTTTTTATTTAAACAATTTTTAAAAAAATATACTGTAAATAATCCACTGCCAAGTATTTGTTGTTTTATAAGGCACTTGTTAGTTATTTATCATCAATCCTAAGTATCCTACTTTTAAATGGTGGTCATATCGGGATGGTGATTATATCCTTATTTCCTGTTTTTGTGTGTTTTGTGTGCTGTGTATGCTCCACTGTTTTGGGGTTCGCCTTGTGATGACGGCTTAGAATAGTATCACCCCAATTCTACCTGGTGTGGAAAAAAGCGTGTAAGGGTTAATTATCCAGGGAATGGGCAGGTTCCTTGTGAATAAAACATCTTGCACTGCTCGCGCCAATCCGGCTGCCAAGCCTGGTGAGTATGGCAAAACCCCGAGAAGTAGAGGCCCATGTCCAGCAGTGGACTGTTGTGGTTGTAACGGTAAAGGTAAAATGGTGGTCATATTGGTGTGGTGATTATGTCCCAATATCCTGTTTTTATGTGAACTGTGTATGCCTCACCCCGGCACCCCGCCTCACCCCGCATGGTCTGATTGCCCCCTGTTTGCTTCTTTACAGAGGAGACAGTATACAACACGCAAGAAGAAAACAAACCTTCCAAACATCAGCTGAAGAAGGAACGTATAGCAGCAAGGAAGCAAGCGCGCAAGAACAAAGGTAGGTGTTAGTTGCAAAACGAGATAGATTTGCAACTAATTATAAAAATAGGTAGGTAAATGGAGCCCTGCCACGCGTAAGTGACCAAGATACACTAGATTAATGAGCAGGCTACGATAGACCGCAGTAGCCCAGTAAGTAATGGCGTTAGCACTACAGACGCCGAAGGTCGCAGGTTCAAATTCTTCCAACGGCGGAAAATTTTGCAAGTTTTCTAAAAAATGGTAGGTCCGTAGGGTCACTCGGAGACTCGGTGTCCCACACGAGAAACCAAAAATTCCACTGTCGCGAGATTCGGAAGTGTAGCAAGCTGAAGTGGCAGTAGGCTGGTCACATCTGTCGTAGAACTGATAGACAGTGGATTAAGCGGGTTCTCGAGTGGAGGCCTCGGCCCGGCAAACGTAGCGTTGGACGCCCGGGCGTGGGGACTTTTGACGCCCTGACGGAGGCCTATGTCCAGCAGTGGACTGCTGTGGGTTGAAGTGATGTGATGGATGAAATTAGTATCCAGGATTCGCAGAGTTCTGTGCCGACGAAATATCCATGCACGTATGGCTTGAGTTCACCCAGTTTGATTTGCTTTTGGCATTGTTTGATTGAGTAATTCAAAACCAAGATTTATCCTGAACCGAACTAATCAAATAAGCCCAGACATGCATACATATATCACGTCTATATTGCTTGCGGGGCAGGCAGAGTTTAAACGGCTGTAAAAAAAACTGCCATTTACACCACGTATAACAAAAGTTTGAAAGTCCTTCAGAAGAGATCACCATAGTGACAGGTTGTCAGCCTGTCGCCTAAAATTGCAATACACCTTACGACACCCATGAGATGCCGGGGGTGCTGCTCTTCTGAGCCGGCATCACCACTCTCACGGCAACTGTCATTAAAGGCTCTAAAGAACTCAAATCGCCCTCTTGGCACGACTGAGGTAGTTATTGGAGTGGCTGTGGTTCGACGTCGCATTATATTTTGAACTCACATTTTTTTTTGTTTTGTGGTGCTGGCTTAAAATAGCATTACCGTAGGTGTCGTAAGAAGCGACTAAGGGATTTGAGATTGCAATTTGAGGCGACAGGCCGACAACCTGTCACTATGGTGATATATAGGGTGTTCGGCAGAACGTTGAACATACGGAAAAGGGTGTTAATACTCGTGATTCTGAACAACTTTTACTATGGCGCTACCTGCGAATTCGCAAAAAAAAATTTGAATTTTCCATAGAAAAATTCATACCTAGTCGGCAAAGATGTATGGAACGCCTAAAATTTTTTATGCTAATTCGCATGTGGCCTCATAGTAAAAGTTGTTCAGAATCATGATTAGAAACACTCTTTTTCGTATGTCCAACGTTCTGCCTAACACCCTGTATAGTCTTCTGAATGACTCTCAAAATGGTGGTGTAAATTTCCGTTTTCTTACCCCGCAAGGGAGAAAGGTGTGATTTTCAAATCGGACCCTTGACTCGACTGTAGGTATTGGAATGGCTTTATTTACACAACAAAACATCTATTCTTAGAAGTATCTGGTCTGGTCTTGGGTTTGATCTATTCACCGATTTGAATTGTAAACAGTATGTAAACATGCAATTTGAATTTTAAAAAACTGCGTCTTTTCCTAGTTGTTTGCGCTCTACCTACTTTAAAGTCAGAATAATTTAGTTTCTGTTCCCAACTACAATGTAGGCTGATATTTTAGTATGTGCGATAGGAACAACTAAATAACTTTCCTCAAGGGAGGAACACGAAATCTTTAATCGTCTGATATGAGTATATGAGTTACTATTGGGAGGTCAATAAATACATGTGGTCTTTGGAAAAAGTTATTCCTTATCAGCCCACCCTTTGTTATCAGTATCGATTTATGTATATAGCTTTTCGCGGCTGTTCCGAAGATCAGAACACTTAAATTATGGTTTAGAACGGTATAAAGTGTTTAGTTAGTATCGGTTACCAGTTGTCAGATTTTAAAATAGTATTCTGTATCATCCCACTGCTAGATAAAGGCCCCCTCTTCACCTATTTCTGTACTGAAATAGTAAATTTAATATTAATTTTCCTCTCTACAGGTAATTCTACCAGCAAAGACGAAGCCACCGAAACCAACGGTACGAAGGAAGACGGTAAGTCCTCGTCAGAATCCGACGCAGACGTCGAGGACAATCTGGAGGACGTTCCGAGACAGAACGACACACATTCAGTCTCCGTAGGAACCCAGGCAATCGCCCATACTGCAGCCAACTTCGCCGCCTACCACATGGAGTCAGGGTATAACTCTGAAAAAGTTATAAGCTCAGATTCCATCCGCACCAGCCCCGTCGAACTGGACAAAGAAAAAGCTGACAACACCCCAGAAAACGCTGACAAAGACAAAATCGAGTACGCCGATTCGTCCACGTCAACCACAGCCATACCGCTCGAGTATAAACCGCTGATCAACTTAGAGAACCTTTCCAATCCCGACTCGGGCGTCGCCAGCCCGGAAGCGACTAAACACAACTCTACCGAAACCGTAGACAATGTCGACTCGCCGATTAACGGGAAAGAGTTAGGCAGTCATAGCTCTCTCTCTAGCGAGATCAATCTGGATCTGTCCAGCCCTCAACATAAGCTATCGCCAGTGAAAAACGAATTCGAAAGGCCTGTTTCAAGGATATCCCAATACAACGCTCCCGAGTATTCAAACGAAGTCGTCTCGAGAGGTATCAGCGTTCAAGGATGTAGAAACTTACTCGAACACAGCGGAGAAAGTAGCTACGAATCGCTACCCGAAAGCAAGACGCAAGAAAACCTCTTCAACGACTTGAACAACCACCCCGAAATCACAAACAAACTGAACAAAATTATCAACGATACGAACAGCGCGAAACCAACCTATCCTTCACCGACAGCGGAGAGTCAAACCGACCCGCCATTGACCATCCCCAGACCGAAAGTCAATAACATAGACGCAGAGAAAAACACACAAAGAGACTACCTCTCTTTCTCGCGACAGAGTCCGCTGTCGCCGCGCTACGTGTGCGACGAGGACGAATGCAGCATCCAGTCTTGCCTCAGCCAGTTCACCGCCTTAGAACTCCTCACCGGAAACAACAAAGTCGGATGCGAAACTTGCACCGAAAGAATCAACGGCAAAGACGGAAAAACAGTCTACACCAACGCGACTAAAAGATTCTTAGTGTCAAGTCCACCAGCTATTCTGATCCTACATTTGAAGAGGTTCCAAATCGGACCGCGATGTATGTTCAGAAAGATGTCGAAACACGTCGACTTCCCGATAGTTCTCGACTTGGCACCGTTCTGTGCCATGGACAAAGTGAAGAAATTGCCGAACGTCAACCGAGGACAGTCCGAGCTGCTTTACTCTTTGTACGGAGTTGTCGAGCATTCAGGCGGCATGCACGGAGGGCATTACGTAGCGTATGTGAAAGTCAGAGCGCCAGTGAAGGCTAACGACCCGAGATGGTGGTTCTTACCGAAAAGCGCTAACACTATCCCGGTACCAGCGGGTAGCGGCGACGCAGACGGGGACTCAGAATCGGACCTATCGGGTTACGAATCCGGCGAAGGACCCACGACGACCCCCGAGGTCCCGCCCGGCAAATGGTACTACGTCTCGGACAGTATGGTGTCCGAAGTGAGCGAGGACAAAGTCCTCAGGGCGCAAGCGTATCTGCTCTTCTACGAACGAATTCTTTAAGCTTCGCAACTGGCCTAGTTAGGAGTGGCATTTAAGAGGAAGACTGAGGGTCGGAGTGGGAGGATTGCATGACGTCATCATAAAGGTTATCCAGCTGTAAATATGCTTCCGCTTTGTCATTATATTGTTTAAATGAGCGGTCGCGATCGCCGCGTAATGTGACTTTATGTTATGTAACTTATATTTACTCGTTTTAAACTGTCATGATTACTGTTTGTAAAATATACCCGCATTATGTAACTTTTTGTTTTATTTTTTATTTTTGTCCTGTATGTTTTGAACAAAGTTTGCAATGAGTTTCACGTGTTTTATAGTTTTCGTTGACAATCATGTTGTTACAATCAGTAATCGTGTGTATGTTGTATTTTATGTAATGTTAAACTAGCGCATTTCATCGTTTCATATGTCATCTGGGTATGTTCACATTTTATGTGAAATTCCTAACTTTTCTTGTCATTTCATTTACCATGAATTCATCATCTTTTGAACACATAAATATTACGTCAATTTAATAGCTAAGCTAGATGCTGGCTACCCTTTCCAGAAATGCTTTACGTTCAGAATGCCAATGTTATCAAATGTCCATACCTTGCAAAACGTCTCAAAGCGTTAGACGTTTTAAAAGCTTGTTCAATAATACATTTAAAGAATGAACTCATTATTTATAAACGTCATCTCATTAAGTTTAAATGTATCATTCGTTATTCTCGCATAAAATATTTTGGGCCTTACCACAAAAAAGTTAGACCAGTGTCGAACGCGTGTTTAAAATAAAACTTCATACAAAAAAAACGCTAGACACGCGTTCAACGCTGGTCTAACTTTTTTGTGGTAAGGCCCTTTAGCTTTAGTCAATTATGTTTTTTTATGTATTTGCGTTTTTTTCTTATTTTATATTTATTCATCAATAGTATAACAGTCTTCCACATTTATGTATTTTGTGCTGTCCATATGATATAGCTCGCGAAAGATATAATCTATTATAATATTTTAGTCCAGTAAAGAAAGTAAGCAGTTAACTTCTAAGCTTGTGCCAAAAAAGCATGGAGCTTGATTGATCTCTTTAACTCTTTAAATACACTTATGTAAAGAGTTGTCCAGCAAAATGTGAAAGCAAATCCCGAAGCCTTATTTCATCGGTATCACAAAATATTTTGGTAGTATAGCAGCTTGCCACAGTGGGTAAATGAGATAAAGGTGGCCTATAGTTGCCACACTTTACCATCTTTTGCAATCTCTATCTCATCTTATATACTCATACATAAATGCATGCTAAGTAAAGTCAGTCCCGCATACTTTTTTCAAGTAAAATGTAATAGGATAATGCAATCGATTCCCCAAGAACCGAAAATTTTCTTCGTGATTATCTTCAATTTCTTTGATTATCTTACTGCCCTTTCCTAATTTAATTTCACTGAAAGTGACACCTGTTATTTGGCATCTCTGCCTACTTTACTGATTCTATGACTCCGCGGGTTAGAAATCTGTTTATTCACATTTAGGCTGTATTTTATAAACGCAAACACCATTTCAAAAGTTCCTGCGTCATAAACGCTATTGTAGTGAACTAGAGAGCATTTTATTTAGCGAACTATGGATAGCCAATCACCACGCACCATTTTGAATATTTTGTACATACGATTTTGATACAACCTTTAGGTTTTAGCTGGTCGTGTAGGACCTAGTGCCCCAAGTTATTTATTATTTGAAGGTCTAATTCAATAGCTAAAAAATACTATAGGAAAGACACTTCACTATCTGAGAATGATATCAAATATATTCTTCAAAACAGTATCGGCTGTTACCAGCAAACGGGCGTTTACTCAAACTGGTGATTATAGGCATCTGTATGAGTAACTATCTGTGAAACACGAAAAAAAAACAGCTGTTTCATACGAAAGACTTACTCAAGCAAAATGTATGGAACACCAATTTTATTAGGTGACTATGTCCGCTTGCAAGTAACACCCGATAAAAAACTTGGAAAATAATTTAATCCAATCATTTTCAAAGTTAACAGACAGTCCGTCATTAAGCGAAAAATAAAATAGAACCTAGCTTCCTGCCCAGATATGCCATGACGTGTCTTATTTTGCAGTTCAGTTTTTGATATTTTTCCTTTTTATCGCCATTGTCATCTAGTCGTGACTCAGAAGTAGGATGTTATGCCTAGATGACTGAGGGGTTAAAAATATAAATACTGAAAATCAACGGTAATAGTGAAAATACCACAAAAAAGCTACTCGTAAAGAATTAAGTAAGTACCGTACCCAAAAAATATCAGCTGATTTAGATAGTTAACAGTCAATTTGTCCCATATCTAGATGATTATTTGTCAATGCAAATTCTTTGACGGTGTAAGGCCTTATCTCCACACGAGACGTAAAACATCGCTACGTTCGAAAAGGTCTCCATATATAATGTATTAGAGACGCGCATCTCATCGCCGAAGATCACTTGTCTGACAGATGTCATCCTTCGTCTCGCGTCTCATATGTGAAGATAGGCGCCTACGTTTTAATTTGTGATGTAAATACCCCGAATTTATTACCTTACTGTCACACATATTTAAGCTTTGCGTGTGACTAATGTATGATGTATTTTTATGTTATTATTTTATTTATGTATGAAACACGGTTATAACATAGATGCAAGAAGAAAAAGTTATGGAAAGACCTTGAATTAAAGTATCATGGTATAATCTGGGGGCACGGCAGTGCCCCCACCAAGTCGAGCTGAAAGCGGCACGGCCGTACCATCCTTTTCTCGAACCAGTTCAGGCCATTTTTGACCCCCCCATAACTCCCTTGTCGATAAGTTTAGAACCCTCATTTTAAAATATCTTATCAAGCACTGCATAGACACGATACATTTCAAATTTCATTTAATTTGGACCAGTAGTTTAGAAGTTATAGTTAGTCAAAGTTTCCAGATTTTCTGCCTGACTGACTGACTGACTGACCGATCATCAAAATTCTAAGGTACTTCTAGCAGTTTGAGGAGCTTGAAATTTAGAATACACATTGTATTTAGTGTATGCATAAAGGGAAAACTATAACATTCTGCAAATTCGGTTGCAACCGCATAACTAACTTTGTATTTCCATACAAATGTATAGGATTACAAAGTTAACTTTGCGGGTGGGTTTTGAGGAAATCTGTAGCTGAGGCTCAAGAAGTAGTTCCAGATAAGAGAAAGAGGAAGACTATCTACAAAAAGAAATGAGATCCAAAAACATTTACTTGTAAAGAACCAAGTCTCGCCTCTCAGTTCATCTACTGTAAAAAGTTGTGAGATCCATGTGATGCCAAGTCGGTTATTGATTTATTCAAGGACTACTTCAGGGAACTTGCATCTTAAGCTATTGCGTAAATAGGTAACAGACATCATGTTACAGTAAATTTATCGATATTTAAAATCTTTTATATTTACAATAACTAGAATGACTTGGCAATCGCACACTACTTGCTTGTGAGATACGATGGTCTATGGCGATGGCCGGGTCATTCTAGTTATTGTAAATATAAAAGATTCTAAATATCGATAAAGTTACTGTAACATGATGTCTGTTACCTATTTACGCAATAGCTTAAGATGCAAGTTCCCTGAAGTAGTCCTTGAATAAATCAATAACCGACTTGGCATCACATGGATCTCACAACTTTTTACAGTAGATGAACTGAGAGGCGAGACTTGGTTCTTTTTACAAGTAAATGTTTTTGGTGGGATCTTTCTTTCTAGTGTTACCAGGGCCCTGTTTTATAAAACTACAACACAAAAAAGAACTACGTCTCTCTTACTCAAGAGCAAAATCAGCACTGCTCAAAGAAGATTATTTTTGAGAAAATAAGACAACAGAACGTTGGGATAACAACATTACTGTGCCTAAACTCGAAAGCTCTGCCGAATGGTTCTATAATTCTTGCTTCTGAACCACCAGAAAATAAAGAAGAATCGTACATCCAATTTTTTGTTTATTGCTATTCCAGCGACAGCAACATACAACTGGCAGTCTATTGCTACGATAACCAACTACAGATTAAACTCTTGGCAGAACACGAAACTTCCAAATTGTCTCCAAAGGGGAACTCGATAGGCTGCTGATAGTGAATTCTCCCTGTAAACATGTAGTTTTATAAAACGGGTCCAGTTTGTAAGATTGAGTCTTGATTTGCCAGTCTAGTTATTCTGTGTTGACTATTAATTATTATTATCTTATTGATTTGATATTTTTTTGTATATTAATTGAACTCCATATGTTATGCGTTACGTTATAAAATATAGATGTAAAACAAATATCGTTGTTTATATTTCAATCAATATATTCATTTGTAGTTCATTTAAGGTATAAAAATATCTGAAAATATTTCAAGACGTAAACCAACCCAAGAATCTGAACAACATCTTGCGACATGGTTGAAATACAGAAGTTAATTAAAAATTTGGCTCAATATTTTTTATGGTATTCGTTATCGACACTAAGGGTGAGAATCCACCAGAGCTGTGCGAGGTAGCGAGCCGGTGAGCGAGGAAAAAATCCACCAATAGAATCACTTCATTTTCCTAGCCTCGCTCAGCTCAGCTCTGGTGGAATAGGGTTGAGCGAAGCGAGGCCATTCTACATACAAAACAAGCGAGAAATGTGTGCGAGGAATGCGTTGCGAGGAATGCGTTAATGTGTAGCGAGGAATGCGTTGCGAGAAATGTGTTGCGAGGTTTCCACTACATCGCATTCCCCCCGCTCACACATTTCACAGCTTCGCAACGCATCCTCGCTCCGCACATTAAGGGTGAGAATCCACCAGAGCTGTGCGAGGAACATGTGTCGTACGAGGATGCGTAGCTGTGCTGTGGAAATGTGTAGGGGTTTCCACCAGAGCTGTGCGAGTAAAATGTGTCGTACGAGGATGCGTAGCGGAGCTGTGAAAATGCGCATTAATGTGCGGAGCGAGGATGCGTTGCGAAGCTGTGAAATGTGTGAGCGGGGGGAATGCGATGTAGTGGAAACCTCGCAACACATTTCTCGCAACGCATTCCTCGCTACACATTCCTCGCAACACATTCCTCGCACACATTTCTCGCTTGTTTTGTATGTAGAATGGCCTCGCTTCGCTCAACCCTATTCCACCAGAGCTGAGCTGAGCGAGGCTAGGAAAATGAAGTGATTCTATTGGTGGATTTTTTCCTCGCTCACCGCCTCGCTACCTCGCACAGCCCTGGTGGATTCTCACCCTAATGCGCATTTTGACAGCTCCGCTACGCATCCTCGTACGACACATTTTACTCGCACAGCTCTGGTGGAAACCCCTACACATTTCCACAGCACAGCTACGCATCCTCGTACGACACATTTTACTCGCACAGCTCTGGTGGAAACCCCTACACATTTCCACAGCACAGCTACGCATCCTCGTACGACACATTTTACTCGCACAGCTCTGGTGGATTCTCACCCTTAACCTACCCTGAAGCAGTGACACCCTTTTAACATTACCATTTTCCTGCCCGTATCCCAAAACAATTGGGGTCACCGCAACATGTTTTGTTAGAACACAAAATCATGTAGCAAAAGGATTTGGTTTTATGACCGGCCGGCTGTCTGACGTCAACCGTCTTTGGGAATGCTACTATAGATGGTAATACTGCCACCATGCGGTTGACCGTAGTCGACAGATATTCAGCCGAGGTCAAAAACTACGTCGCCTTTTACGAAACACCCTGAGTAGACTAGGGATGGCAGTATTCTTTGCCCGTACCACATGGAAATTTTTTGAAATTAACACTTAAAAAATATTTGGTCGTTTAGGAAATTTCAACTTTAGCAAATTTCAACCTTGGGCAAGGTTGATCAGTTAATAGATCACATTAAAATATTATCAGATATTTTTTACATGCTGTATTAAAAAATCAGTATATACCTCTGATGCTATAATCCACTGGTTTGTACTCTTTTCTTCAGTAAATCCGCGTGCGATTGTTCGAATGGTATGAGGCAGGTGATTTTCGGGGTTTCTAACATCGTCATTTCTATTATGCAGTACAGTACTTGTAGTGTATCTTTCGCTTTTTGTAATGCCTGTAAAGGAAAAAGAAATATGTAAATTTTATTCAGTACAGATTGGATTGATCGCTCGGAATACATTGCAAAATTATTCCGGTAGATGGAGGCACAAAATAGAGAATTTACAGAAGGCCAGCTCGCCCCTTCTTTCGATCACTTATGCCTACTCTTTAGGGTTGCTACTTTTACTTTCTGATTTTTTAAATGAAGTTACCTATCGTTTGTAAGTATGAATTAGGTAAATGCAAATGATAAAGTCCTAAATTACCTGGCCGATATGAAATATTTTTTACCAAATGGAAGTAGGTACCTACCCGAGTAGAAAGTTATATAGGGTGAATTTTTACTAGTGACCGATAGCGAAAACACAGAACCGGCTGGTGATTTCCCCAAGGAACATAGGTCGAATTACGAAAAAATTTTTTGGACCTCCCATACAAACTTGCCGATCAGCTGATTTCAGTTACTATGGGAGGTCCAAAATTTTTTTTCGTATTTTGACCTATGTTCCTTGGGGAAAGTTGTTCCTTATCACCAGCTGGTTCTGTGTTTTCGCTATCGGTCACTAGTAAAATTTCACCCTATATTTCTAATAGGAAATAAGTAAGTCTCCACCTAAATCGGTAGATAGGTAATGGGTTTGGGACACAAGACTAGGTGGTGAGCGAAGCGACCCATAGGTAGGCAGGTAGGTAAGTAGCTAGTAGGTAGGTAGAGGACCAGCCGGCGGCGATGACCGACACGACAAAGGGTTCCTCACGTCGTTCGTCGGTGTTTCCCACGGAAAACAAGTGTATCTATCTAAAAGAAAGGCCTAAAAAAATACCTATCTTGCCGTCACGAACTTTAATAGGTTAGGTTAGGAAGGTAGGTATTTTTGAACAGGGAGTCATGCCATCCTGAAAGTCTCATTATATAGTCAGTCGCACACAGATTACCTACCTACCAATGTATTGGCGGGCGGGCGATACGCGCTGGGAACGGTAGGTAAGTAGTTAAGTACCTATCATAACATGAACATGAAGATATGAAAAACGCGGGGACGCGCGCCCGGAAAAAATGCGGGCTCGGAAGCTGTATCTGTAGCTGTAAGTTGGTAGGTAGGTACCTACCTCAGTTTCGAAGTATATCCTACTTACCTACTATAGTTTCGAAGGTACTAGCTGCCGTGACGAAAAAATGAAAAAATATTTAGGATCCTATTAGTCCATTTGGACTACCTACCATAGGTAGATACCTACCTGATGATCGGAAATGAATATGACATACATAACCTGGACCTGGACCTTTTGCTATCGGTATGTCGGTACTCATCAATTCACCTCAAATGCTGATTAAAAAGGTATCTATCTACTGTGGGTAGGTACCTACCTAAGCCCATTTAACCTACCAAATCAAACTAAAGCGCAACCTACCTACTTCTACGTACGTAGTACCTAAAACGCTAAAGCACATATTACGAACGAAAAATAAGATTTTTTTAAAAGAAATCCCTCCATTTCTAGTGTATTGAAGTAGGTAGGTATCTATTTGTTTATCAAATAAAAGAGTTCTACTTACTTTTCATTATTACGTGGGAAACTGAAAATGCACAATTTTCTGTGGTGTTATTACACCCAAACATATTTTTCCTTACTCATTCCGTCCGCCCGCACCGAACGCGCCATTCACACTCAATCATAACCGGTTCGACACGGTTCCACAGAGCGCGTAAACGACGCGTGTGGATGTCTGAGTGAGTTTGGCGGCGTTTGCTCGAAGCCGACTCTCTGGATTGCGCTAGCCAATACTTACTTTGTGATGGAGGCCTGCCACGCGATACATTTACACTTTTTCGTAGGCTAAGATTAAGCCGCGGTAGAGGCGTCGGCAGTAGGTACCTACCAGTGTTGGCATAAACGATTAATTTTATTAATCGATTAAGTAATCGATTGAAAAAATAATCGATTAAAATTAATCGTGATTTAACTAATCGCGGTTAAAATATTTAATCGTAATCGCGGTTAAAATATTTAATCGTAATCGCGATTAATTTCGTCAATCGTTAATTTGATTAATGATTAAAATAACACATGAATATTGAATGTATAGTAAGTTATGTTGATCCATCAAAGGATAGGTTGATGTGATGCTGTACATGATGATGATGATAGTACATGAATCAATACTTAGAATTGTTTAGCTTTTGCAATACTTGAATTTTTTTTTATGGTGTCGTAAGGGTCGTTCGGGTGGTAAGGGTTCATCGGGGTCGTAAAAGTTCATTGGGTCGTAAGGGTTCCTCGGGTCGTAAGTGTCGTTCAAATTCGAAGTCGAAGCCGAAGCCGAAGCTGAAGCCGATGCCGAAGCCGAAGCCGACGCCGAAGCCGAAGCCGACGCCGAAGCCGAAGTCGAAGCCGACGCCGAAGCCGAAGCCGAAGCCGAAGCCGACGCCGAAGCCGAGCCGACGCCGAAGCCGAAGCCGAAGCCGACGCCGAAGCCGAGCCGAGCCGACGCCGAAGCCGAAGCCGACGCCGAAGCCGATGCCGATGCCGATGCCAAACTTTACGACCCAATTAAAATTTACGACCCGAAAAACGGTTAAGACCCAATTAATCCCTATTGACGTGAAGAACTCTTACGACCCGTTGAACCCTATGACCGGTTGAACCCTTACGACCAGATGAACCCTTTCTCTCTAACGCAACATCTAGGAAAAGAACCACCTTAATCGTAATCACGATTAATGATTGACGATTAAAATTAACTAATCGTAATCACAAGATTCCGATAAAAATTAATTAATCGTCAATCCTTAATCGCGATTAAGTATTTAATCGTAATTTTTAATCGTTAATCGTGATTAAGTATTTAATCGTAATTTTTAATCGTTAATCGTGATTAACTTTTTGCCAACACTTGCGGTTTTGGGTACCTACTGGTGCCCAAAACCGCAAGTTTAAATCCTGCCTGCGGTGGAAAATTTTGCTAGTTTTCCAAAAATAGTAATCGCAACTTACCGAAACAGCTTTTTGTTTCACCTCCCCTGCCTGCGGTGGAAAATTTTGCTAGTTTTCCAAAAATAGTAATTGCGACTTACCGAAACAGCTTTCAGTTTCAACTCCGGCTTGGTCGGCATCTGCTTCTTCAGCTGGTTCATCTCTTGCGGGGTGAAGCCGACCAGTTTTGATAACACTGCGCTCGTGAAATCCACATCTATACTGCCCGTGCCATCCACCAGCGTGCACTTTAAACTCCACCCGTCTTTACTTACAGATACATACATACATATATAGTGTGAAATACTAGTGACCGAGATAAATACATACATAGTATAGGTAATGTATTTTCCTATGTAAACACTAGATGGCGCTAGTAGTTTTTTAAAACGCGGTAATGAAATGTTTTCTGCGATATGATAAAGGTGTCGGGTGCATAGTGTTCGCCACGCGGACACGTTCGCCTCGCGAAAACTTAGAACTTAGAACTTAAAACTTAAAAATTAAAAATTAGAACTGGAAAACCGAACCGCCTACGGTACGGTAGTAGGTAGTAGTAGGTACCATGTGTGGGGTGTCGTTTGAAAGAGGGACTCGAGCCGCGTTCGATGGTACAACACTTACGGCGATCGGTGACGACATGTCGCGCAACATTGTACCTGTAGTACCCAGCGTGGGTGCCGGCCGAGATTGTTCCCAGTTTGGTTACGTCCATTTTAGCTTTGTAGCTCGAAAAGTGGTCAAGAGCGAGTCGGACCGGCCGGACACACTTTAGAACCCAAATGTCACTTTGAACGACACATGTCATTAACCTAAACTCGAGCGAACTAACTTCGAGTGACCTACTTGTTCCTGTCCAGTGTCCAGTACGGTTCGGGTGAATTTTTTTAATTCATCATCAAGTCCGTTTTTAATAATTTATCCAGTATGAGGACAGCATATATTACATAAATCAATAAAAATATCTGTGTGTTGCGGGACCGTTACGGTGTAATAATTAAAATCAAGTTGAGTGAGGCCAGCTTAAACTGGTCTCTCGTAGTGTTTGTATGAAAACACCAGAGTAATAGGGTGATCCCTTGCTTGGGATAGGTTCATTCATGTGCTGCCGATAGAACCCAGTTTGGTTCGTTGGGATTGTTCCCAGTTTGTTTCGTTGAGATTGTTCCTAGTTTGGTTGGATGAGATTCGGGCCTAGCGGGCCCCATGTGTTGTGTGTCGTTTGAAAGAGGGACTCGAGCCGCGTTCGATGGTACATCACTTACGGCGATCGGTGACGACATGTTGCGCAACATTTGAACGATGTTGCGCAACATTGTATATGGCACACTGTATAGCAAACAACTGTTAGAAATCGCACCAGAGTCCAACATAATTATAGAGGTCCTCCATACAGTCAGTAAGTGAGGCCAGCTAAAACTCGTCTCTCGTAGTGTTTGTATGAAAGTGGGGCCAGCTAAATCTCGTCTCTCGTAGTGTTTGTATCTCTCGTAGTGACGAAACGGACCAAGAGCGTGTCGGGCACTCTAGTAATTTTGTTCATGTTCCATGGGGAGAGTGGTTCAGTTTCATGAGTACCTTCACCTCCTTTCGGCATGTTATACCCTTTTTGTTACTCCCGATATAATGTTTGTATTTATCTGTATGTAAAGATGGGTGGAGTTAGAAGTGTGGACGATGTCTAGCAATTTATACTTATAGTACTGTCATTCGAATAGGCCATATTTGACAGTTGTCAAAATCATGTTAATGCTAAGACATAAGGTCTATTTTCTTTGTTGGCATGTTGCCTAGTATGGGTTTGACAGCTGTCAAATATGGCCTATTCGAATGACGGTACTATAGTTATTTAACAACTTACCGAAACAGCTTTCAGTTTCAACTCCGGCTTGGCCGCCATCTGCTTCTTCAGCTGGTTCATCTCTTGCGGGGTGAAGCCGACCAGTTTTGATAACACTGCGCTCGTGAAATCCACATCTATACTGCCCGTGCCATCCACCAGCGTGCACTTTAAACTCCACCCGTCTTTACTTACAGATACATACATACATATATAGTGTGAAATACTAGTGACCGAGATAAATACATACATAGTATAGGTAATGTATTTTCCTATGTAAACACTAGATGGCGCTAGTAGTTTTTTAAAACGCGGTAATGAAATGTTTTCTGCGATATGATAAAGGTGTCGGGTGCATAGTGTTCGCCACGCGGACACGTTCGCCTCGCGAAAACTTAGAACTTAGAACTTAAAACTTAAAAATTAAAAATTAGAAGTGGAAAACCGAACCGCCTACGGTACGGTAGTAGGTAGTAGTAGGTACCATGTGTGGGGTGTCGTTTGAAAGAGGGACTCGAGCCGCGTTCGATGGTACAACACTTACGGCGATCGGTGACGACATGTCGCGCAACATTGTACCTGTAGTACCCAGCGTGGGTGCCGGCCGAGATTGTTCCCAGTTTGGTTACGTCCATTTTAGCTTTGTAGCTCGAAAAGTGGTCAAGAGCGAGTCGGACCGGCCCGGCCGGACACACTTTAGAACCCAAATGTCACTTTGAACGACACACACATGTCATTAACCTAAACTCGAGCGAACTAACTTCGAGTGACCTACTTGTTCCTGTCCAGTGTCCAGTACGGTTCGGGTGAATTTTTTTTTAATTCATCATCAAGTTCGTTTTTAATAATTTATCCTGTATGAGGACAGCATATATTACATAAATCAATAAAAATATCTGTGTGTTGCGGGACCGTTACGGTGTAATAATTAAAATCAAGTTGAGTGAGGCCAGCTTAAACTGGTCTCTCGTAGTGTTTGTATGAAAACACCAGAGTAATAGGGTGATCCCTTGCTTGGGATAGGTTCATTCATGTGCTGCCGATAGAACCCAGTTTGGTTCGTTGGGATTGTTCCCAGTTTGTTTCGTTGAGATTGTTCCTAGTTTGGTTGGATGAGATTCGGGCCTAGCGGGCCCCATGTGTGGGTGTCGTTTGAAAGAGGGACTCGAGCCGCGTTCGATGGTACAACACTTACGGCGATCGGTGACGACATGTTGCGCAACATTTGAACGATGTTGCGCAACATTGTATATGGCACACAGTATAGCAAACAACTGTTAGAAATCGCACCAGAGTCCAACATAATTATAGAGGTCCTCCATACAGTCAGTAAGTGAGGCCTGCTAAAACTGGTCTCTCGTAGTGTTCGTATGAAAGTGAGGCCAGCTAAAACTCGTCTCTCGTAGATTTTGTATGCAAGTGAGGCCAACTAAAACTGGTCTCTCGTAGTGTTTGTATGAAAGTGAGGATGAGATTGTTCCTAGTTTGGTTGGATGAGATTGTTCCTAGTTTGGTTGGATGAGATTATTCCTAGTTTGGTTAGTTGAGATAGTTCCTAGTTTGGTTGGATGAGATTGTTCCTAGTTTGGTTAGTTGAGATTGTTCCTAGTTTGGTTGGATGAGATTGTTCCTGGTTTGGTTGGATGAGATTGTTCCTGGTTTGGTTGGATGAGATTGTTCCTAGTTTGGTTGGATGAGATTGTTCCTGGTTTGGTTGGATGAGGTAGAAAGTGGGTCGAATCGGACCAAGAGCGTGTCGGGCACTCTAGTAGATAGAAAGTGTGACGAAACGGACCAAGAGCGTGTCGGGCACTCTAGTGGGTAGAAACTGTGACGAAACGGACCAAGAGCGTGTCGGGAACTCTAGTGGGTAGAAACTGTGACGAAACGGACCAAGAGCGTGTCGGGCACTCTAGTAGGTAGAAACTGTGACGAAACGGACCAAGAGCGTGTCGGGCACTCTAGTGGGTAGAAAGTGTGACGAAACGGACAAAGAGCGTGTCTGTCGAGCGACCCTATTTGTGAGCGTGTCTGACACGCTCTTCACCGCTTTTATGGTTGTCATGGTTAGATGACAGGATACAACTTACGGTAACAGCTTTTTGTTTCAACTCCGGCTTGGTCGGCATCTGCTTCTTCAGCTGGTTCATCTCTTGCGGGGTGAAGCCGACCAGTTTTGATAACACTGCGCTCGTGAAATCCACATCTATACTGCCCGTGCCATCCACCAGCGTGCACTTTAAACTCCACCCGTCTTTACTTACAGATACATACATACATATATAGTGTGAAATACTAGTGACCGAGATAAATACATACATAGTATAGGTAATGTATTTTCCTATGTAAACACTAGATGGCGCTAGTAGTTTTTTAAAACGCGGTAATGAAATGTTTTCTGCGATATGATAAAGGTGTCGGGTGCATAGTGTTCGCCACGCGGACACGTTCGCCTCGCGAAAACTTAGAACTTAGAACTTAAAACTTAAAAATTAAAAATTAGAACTGGAAAACCGAACCGCCTACGGTACGGTAGTAGGTAGTAGTAGGTACCATGTGTGGGGTGTCGTTTGAAAGAGGGACTCGAGCCGCGTTCGATGGTACAACACTTACGGCGATCGGTGACGACATGTCGCGCAACATTGTACCTGTAGTACCCAGCGTGGGTGCCGGCCGAGATTGTTCCCAGTTTGGTTACGTCCATTTTAGCTTTGTAGCTCGAAAAGTGGTCAAGAGCGAGTCGGACCGGCCGGACACACTTTAGAACCCAAATGTCACTTTGAACGACACATGTCATTAACCTAAACTCGAGCGAACTAACTTCGAGTGACCTACTTGTTCCTGTCCAGTGTCCAGTACGGTTCGGGTGAATTTTTTTTTAATTCATCATCAAGTCCGTTTTTAATAATTTATCCAGTATGAGGACAGCATATATTACATAAATCAATAAAAATATCTGTGTGTTGCGGGACCGTTACGGTGTAATAATTAAAATCAAGTTGAGTGAGGCCAGCTTAAACTGGTCTCTCGTAGTGTTTGTATGAAAACACCAGAGTAATAGGGTGATCCCTTGCTTGGGATAGGTTCATTCATGTGCTGCCGATAGAACCCAGTTTGGTTCGTTGGGATTGTTCCCAGTTTGTTTCGTTGAGATTGTTCCTAGTTTGGTTGGATGAGATTCGGGCCTAGCGGGCCCCATGTGTGGGTGTCGTTTGAAAGAGGGACTCGAGCCGCGTTCGATGGTACATCACTTACGGCGATCGGTGACGACATGTTGCGCAACATTTGAACGATGTTGCGCAACATTGTATATGGCACACTGTATAGCAAACAACTGTTAGAAATCGCACCAGAGTCCAACATAATTATAGAGGTCCTCCATACAGTCAGTAAGTGAGGCCAGCTAAAACTCGTCTCTCGTAGTGTTTGTATGAAAGTGGGGCCAGCTAAATCTCGTCTCTCGTAGTGTTTGTATCTCTCGTAGTGACGAAACGGACCAAGAGCGTGTCGGGCACTCTAGTAATTTTGTTCATGTTCCATGGGAGAGTGGTTCAGTTTCATGAGTACCTTCACCTCCTTTCGGCATGTTATACCCTTTTTGTTACTCCCGATATAATGTTTGTATTTATCTGTATGTAAAGATGGGTGGAGTTAGAAGTGTGGACGATGTCTAGCAATTTATACTTATAGTACTGTCATTCGAATAGGCCATATTTGACAGTTGTCAAAATCATGTTAATGCTAAGACATAAGGTCTATTTTCTTTGTTGGCATGTTGCCTAGTATGGGTTTGACAGCTGTCAAATATGGCCTATTCGAATGACGGTACTATAGTTATTTAACAACTTACCGAAACAGCTTTCAGTTTCAACTCCGGCTTGGCCGCCATCTGCTTCTTCAGCTGGTTCATCTCTTGCGGGGTGAAGCCGACCAGTTTTGATAACACTGCGCTCGTGAAATCCACATCTATACTGCCCGTGCCATCCACCAGCGTGCACTTTAAACTCCACCCGTCTTTACTTACAGATACATACATACATATATAGTGTGAAATACTAGTGACCGAGATAAATACATACATAGTATAGGTAATGTATTTTCCTATGTAAACACTAGATGGCGCTAGTAGTTTTTTAAAACGCGGTAATGAAATGTTTTCTGCGATATGATAAAGGTGTCGGGTGCATAGTGTTCGCCACGCGGACACGTTCGCCTCGCGAAAACTTAGAACTTAGAACTTAAAACTTAAAAATTAAAAATTAGAAGTGGAAAACCGAACCGCCTACGGTACGGTAGTAGGTAGTAGTAGGTACCATGTGTGGGGTGTCGTTTGAAAGAGGGACTCGAGCCGCGTTCGATGGTACAACACTTACGGCGATCGGTGACGACATGTCGCGCAACATTGTACCTGTAGTACCCAGCGTGGGTGCCGGCCGAGATTGTTCCCAGTTTGGTTACGTCCATTTTAGCTTTGTAGCTCGAAAAGTGGTCAAGAGCGAGTCGGACCGGCCCGGCCGGACACACTTTAGAACCCAAATGTCACTTTGAACGACACACACATGTCATTAACCTAAACTCGAGCGAACTAACTTCGAGTGACCTACTTGTTCCTGTCCAGTGTCCAGTACGGTTCGGGTGAATTTTTTTTTAATTCATCATCAAGTTCGTTTTTAATAATTTATCCTGTATGAGGACAGCATATATTACATAAATCAATAAAAATATCTGTGTGTTGCGGGACCGTTACGGTGTAATAATTAAAATCAAGTTGAGTGAGGCCAGCTTAAACTGGTCTCTCGTAGTGTTTGTATGAAAACACCAGAGTAATAGGGTGATCCCTTGCTTGGGATAGGTTCATTCATGTGCTGCCGATAGAACCCAGTTTGGTTCGTTGGGATTGTTCCCAGTTTGTTTCGTTGAGATTGTTCCTAGTTTGGTTGGATGAGATTCGGGCCTAGCGGGCCCCATGTGTGGTGTCGTTTGAAAGAGGGACTCGAGCCGCGTTCGATGGTACAACACTTACGGCGATCGGTGACGACATGTTGCGCAACATTTGAACGATGTTGCGCAACATTGTATATGGCACACAGTATAGCAAACAACTGTTAGAAATCGCACCAGAGTCCAACATAATTATAGAGGTCCTCCATACAGTCAGTAAGTGAGGCCTGCTAAAACTGGTCTCTCGTAGTGTTCGTATGAAAGTGAGGCCAGCTAAAACTCGTCTCTCGTAGATTTTGTATGCAAGTGAGGCCAACTAAAACTGGTCTCTCGTAGTGTTTGTATGAAAGTGAGGATGAGATTGTTCCTAGTTTGGTTGGATGAGATTGTTCCTAGTTTGGTTGGATGAGATTATTCCTAGTTTGGTTAGTTGAGATAGTTCCTAGTTTGGTTGGATGAGATTGTTCCTAGTTTGGTTAGTTGAGATTGTTCCTAGTTTGGTTGGATGAGATTGTTCCTGGTTTGGTTGGATGAGATTGTTCCTGGTTTGGTTGGATGAGATTGTTCCTAGTTTGGTTGGATGAGATTGTTCCTGGTTTGGTTGGATGAGGTAGAAAGTGGGTCGAATCGGACCAAGAGCGTGTCGGGCACTCTAGTAGATAGAAAGTGTGACGAAACGGACCAAGAGCGTGTCGGGCACTCTAGTGGGTAGAAACTGTGACGAAACGGACCAAGAGCGTGTCGGGAACTCTAGTGGGTAGAAACTGTGACGAAACGGACCAAGAGCGTGTCGGGCACTCTAGTAGGTAGAAACTGTGACGAAACGGACCAAGAGCGTGTCGGGCACTCTAGTGGGTAGAAAGTGTGACGAAACGGACAAAGAGCGTGTCTGTCGAGCGACCCTATTTGTGAGCGTGTCTGACACGCTCTTCACCGCTTTTATGGTTGTCATGGTTAGATGACAGGATACAACTTACGGTAACAGCTTTTTGTTTCAACTCCGGCTTGGTCGGCATCTGCTTCTTCAGCTGGTTCATCTCTTGCGGGGTGAAGCCGACCAGTTTTGATAACACTGCGCTCGTGAAATCCACATCTATACTGCCCGTGCCATCCACCAGCGTGCACTTTAAACTCCACCCGTCTTTACTTACAGATACATACATACATATATAGTGTGAAATACTAGTGACCGAGATAAATACATACATAGTATAGGTAATGTATTTTCCTATGTAAACACTAGATGGCGCTAGTAGTTTTTTAAAACGCGGTAATGAAATGTTTTCTGCGATATGATAAAGGTGTCGGGTGCATAGTGTTCGCCACGCGGACACGTTCGCCTCGCGAAAACTTAGAACTTAGAACTTAAAACTTAAAAATTAGAACTGGAAAACCGAACCGCCTACGGTACGGTAGTAGGTAGTAGTAGGTACCATGTGTGGGGTGTCGTTTGAAAGAGGGACTCGAGCCGCGTTCGATGGTACAACACTTACGGCGATCGGTGACGACATGTCGCGCAACATTGTACCTGTAGTACCCAGCGTGGGTGCCGGCCGAGATTGTTCCCAGTTTGGTTACGTCCATTTTAGCTTTGTAGCTCGAAAAGTGGTCAAGAGCGAGTCGGACCGGCCGGACACACTTTAGAACCCAAATGTCACTTTGAACGACACATGTCATTAACCTAAACTCGAGCGAACTAACTTCGAGTGACCTACTTGTTCCTGTCCAGTGTCCAGTACGGTTCGGGTGAATTTTTTTTTTAATTCATCATCAAGTCCGTTTTTAATAATTTATCCAGTATGAGGACAGCATATATTACATAAATCAATAAAAATATCTGTGTGTTGCGGGACCGTTACGGTGTAATAATTAAAATCAAGTTGAGTGAGGCCAGCTTAAACTGGTCTCTCGTAGTGTTTGTATGAAAACACCAGAGTAATAGGGTGATCCCTTGCTTGGGATAGGTTCATTCATGTGCTGCCGATAGAACCCAGTTTGGTTCGTTGGGATTGTTCCCAGTTTGTTTCGTTGAGATTGTTCCTAGTTTGGTTGGATGAGATTCGGGCCTAGCGGGCCCCATGTGTGGGTGTCGTTTGAAAGAGGGACTCGAGCCGCGTTCGATGGTACATCACTTACGGCGATCGGTGACGACATGTTGCGCAACATTTGAACGATGTTGCGCAACATTGTATATGGCACACTGTATAGCAAACAACTGTTAGAAATCGCACCAGAGTCCAACATAATTATAGAGGTCCTCCATACAGTCAGTAAGTGAGGCCAGCTAAAACTCGTCTCTCGTAGTGTTTGTATGAAAGTGGGGCCAGCTAAATCTCGTCTCTCGTAGTGTTTGTATCTCTCGTAGTGACGAAACGGACCAAGAGCGTGTCGGGCACTCTAGTAATTTTGTTCATGTTCCATGGGGAGAGTGGTTCAGTTTCATGAGTACCTTCACCTCCTTTCGGCATGTTATACCCTTTTTGTTACTCCCGATATAATGTTTGTATTTATCTGTATGTAAAGATGGGTGGAGTTAGAAGTGTGGACGATGTCTAGCAATTTATACTTATAGTACTGTCATTCGAATAGGCCATATTTGACAGTTGTCAAAATCATGTTAATGCTAAGACATAAGGTCTATTTTCTTTGTTGGCATGTTGCCTAGTATGGGTTTGACAGCTGTCAAATATGGCCTATTCGAATGACGGTACTATAGTTATTTAACAACTTACCGAAACAGCTTTCAGTTTCAACTCCGGCTTGGCCGCCATCTGCTTCTTCAGCTGGTTCATCTCTTGCGGGGTGAAGCCGACCAGTTTTGATAACACTGCGCTCGTGAAATCCACATCTATACTGCCCGTGCCATCCACCAGCGTGCACTTTAAACTCCACCCGTCTTTACTTACAGATACATACATACATATATAGTGTGAAATACTAGTGACCGAGATAAATACATACATAGTATAGGTAATGTATTTTCCTATGTAAACACTAGATGGCGCTAGTAGTTTTTTAAAACGCGGTAATGAAATGTTTTCTGCGATATGATAAAGGTGTCGGGTGCATAGTGTTCGCCACGCGGACACGTTCGCCTCGCGAAAACTTAGAACTTAGAACTTAAAACTTAAAAATTAAAAATTAGAAGTGGAAAACCGAACCGCCTACGGTACGGTAGTAGGTAGTAGTAGGTACCATGTGTGGGGTGTCGTTTGAAAGAGGGACTCGAGCCGCGTTCGATGGTACAACACTTACGGCGATCGGTGACGACATGTCGCGCAACATTGTACCTGTAGTACCCAGCGTGGGTGCCGGCCGAGATTGTTCCCAGTTTGGTTACGTCCATTTTAGCTTTGTAGCTCGAAAAGTGGTCAAGAGCGAGTCGGACCGGCCCGGCCGGACACACTTTAGAACCCAAATGTCACTTTGAACGACACACACATGTCATTAACCTAAACTCGAGCGAACTAACTTCGAGTGACCTACTTGTTCCTGTCCAGTGTCCAGTACGGTTCGGGTGAATTTTTTTTTAATTCATCATCAAGTTCGTTTTTAATAATTTATCCTGTATGAGGACAGCATATATTACATAAATCAATAAAAATATCTGTGTGTTGCGGGACCGTTACGGTGTAATAATTAAAATCAAGTTGAGTGAGGCCAGCTTAAACTGGTCTCTCGTAGTGTTTGTATGAAAACACCAGAGTAATAGGGTGATCCCTTGCTTGGGATAGGTTCATTCATGTGCTGCCGATAGAACCCAGTTTGGTTCGTTGGGATTGTTCCCAGTTTGTTTCGTTGAGATTGTTCCTAGTTTGGTTGGATGAGATTCGGGCCTAGCGGGCCCCATGTGTGGGGTGTCGTTTGAAAGAGGGACTCGAGCCGCGTTCGATGGTACAACACTTACGGCGATCGGTGACGACATGTTGCGCAACATTTGAACGATGTTGCGCAACATTGTATATGGCACACAGTATAGCAAACAACTGTTAGAAATCGCACCAGAGTCCAACATAATTATAGAGGTCCTCCATACAGTCAGTAAGTGAGGCCTGCTAAAACTGGTCTCTCGTAGTGTTCGTATGAAAGTGAGGCCAGCTAAAACTCGTCTCTCGTAGATTTTGTATGCAAGTGAGGCCAACTAAAACTGGTCTCTCGTAGTGTTTGTATGAAAGTGAGGATGAGATTGTTCCTAGTTTGGTTGGATGAGATTGTTCCTAGTTTGGTTGGATGAGATTATTCCTAGTTTGGTTAGTTGAGATAGTTCCTAGTTTGGTTGGATGAGATTGTTCCTAGTTTGGTTAGTTGAGATTGTTCCTAGTTTGGTTGGATGAGATTGTTCCTGGTTTGGTTGGATGAGATTGTTCCTGGTTTGGTTGGATGAGATTGTTCCTAGTTTGGTTGGATGAGATTGTTCCTGGTTTGGTTGGATGAGGTAGAAAGTGGGTCGAATCGGACCAAGAGCGTGTCGGGCACTCTAGTAGATAGAAAGTGTGACGAAACGGACCAAGAGCGTGTCGGGCACTCTAGTGGGTAGAAACTGTGACGAAACGGACCAAGAGCGTGTCGGGAACTCTAGTGGGTAGAAACTGTGACGAAACGGACCAAGAGCGTGTCGGGCACTCTAGTAGGTAGAAACTGTGACGAAACGGACCAAGAGCGTGTCGGGCACTCTAGTGGGTAGAAAGTGTGACGAAACGGACAAAGAGCGTGTCTGTCGAGCGACCCTATTTGTGAGCGTGTCTGACACGCTCTTCACCGCTTTTATGGTTGTCATGGTTAGATGACAGGATACAACTTACGGTAACAGCTTTTGTTTCAACTCCGGCTTGGTCGGCATCTGCTTCTTCAGCTGGTTCATCTCTTGCGGTGAAGCCGACCAGTTTTGATAACACTGCGCTCGTGAAATCCACATCTATACTGCCCGTGCCATCCACCAGCGTGCACTTTAAACTCCACCCGTCTTTACTTACAGATACATACATACATATATAGTGTGAAATACTAGTGACCGAGATAAATACATACATAGTATAGGTAATGTATTTTCCTATGTAAACACTAGATGGCGCTAGTAGTTTTTTAAAACGCGGTAATGAAATGTTTTCTGCGATATGATAAAGGTGTCGGGTGCATAGTGTTCGCCACGCGGACACGTTCGCCTCGCGAAAACTTAGAACTTAGAACTTAAAACTTAAAAATTAGAACTGGAAAACCGAACCGCCTACGGTACGGTAGTAGGTAGTAGTAGGTACCATGTGTGGGGTGTCGTTTGAAAGAGGGACTCGAGCCGCGTTCGATGGTACAACACTTACGGCGATCGGTGACGACATGTCGCGCAACATTGTACCTGTAGTACCCAGCGTGGGTGCCGGCCGAGATTGTTCCCAGTTTGGTTACGTCCATTTTAGCTTTGTAGCTCGAAAAGTGGTCAAGAGCGAGTCGGACCGGCCGGACACACTTTAGAACCCAAATGTCACTTTGAACGACACATGTCATTAACCTAAACTCGAGCGAACTAACTTCGAGTGACCTACTTGTTCCTGTCCAGTGTCCAGTACGGTTCGGGTGAATTTTTTTAATTCATCATCAAGTCCGTTTTAATAATTTATCCAGTATGAGGACAGCATATATTACATAAATCAATAAAAATATCTGTGTGTTGCGGGACCGTTACGGTGTAATAATTAAAATCAAGTTGAGTGAGGCCAGCTTAAACTGGTCTCTCGTAGTGTTTGTATGAAAACACCAGAGTAATAGGGTGATCCCTTGCTTGGGATAGGTTCATTCATGTGCTGCCGATAGAACCCAGTTTGGTTCGTTGGGATTGTTCCCAGTTTGTTTCGTTGAGATTGTTCCTAGTTTGGTTGGATGAGATTCGGGCCTAGCGGGCCCCATGTGTGGGTGTCGTTTGAAAGAGGGACTCGAGCCGCGTTCGATGGTACATCACTTACGGCGATCGGTGACGACATGTTGCGCAACATTTGAACGATGTTGCGCAACATTGTATATGGCACACTGTATAGCAAACAACTGTTAGAAATCGCACCAGAGTCCAACATAATTATAGAGGTCCTCCATACAGTCAGTAAGTGAGGCCAGCTAAAACTCGTCTCTCGTAGTGTTTGTATGAAAGTGGGGCCAGCTAAATCTCGTCTCTCGTAGTGTTTGTATCTCTCGTAGTGACGAAACGGACCAAGAGCGTGTCGGGCACTCTAGTAATTTTGTTCATGTTCCATGGGGAGAGTGGTTCAGTTTCATGAGTACCTTCACCTCCTTTCGGCATGTTATACCCTTTTTGTTACTCCCGATATAATGTTTGTATTTATCTGTATGTAAAGATGGGTGGAGTTAGAAGTGTGGACGATGTCTAGCAATTTATACTTATAGTACTGTCATTCGAATAGGCCATATTTGACAGTTGTCAAAATCATGTTAATGCTAAGACATAAGGTCTATTTTCTTTGTTGGCATGTTGCCTAGTATGGGTTTGACAGCTGTCAAATATGGCCTATTCGAATGACGGTACTATAGTTATTTAACAACTTACCGAAACAGCTTTCAGTTTCAACTCCGGCTTGGCCGCCATCTGCTTCTTCAGCTGGTTCATCTCTTGCGGGGTGAAGCCGACCAGTTTTGATAACACTGCGCTCGTGAAATCCACATCTATACTGCCCGTGCCATCCACCAGCGTGCACTTTAAACTCCACCCGTCTTTACTTACAGATACATACATACATATATAGTGTGAAATACTAGTGACCGAGATAAATACATACATAGTATAGGTAATGTATTTTCCTATGTAAACACTAGATGGCGCTAGTAGTTTTTTAAAACGCGGTAATGAAATGTTTTCTGCGATATGATAAAGGTGTCGGGTGCATAGTGTTCGCCACGCGGACACGTTCGCCTCGCGAAAACTTAGAACTTAGAACTTAAAACTTAAAAATTAAAAATTAGAAGTGGAAAACCGAACCGCCTACGGTACGGTAGTAGGTAGTAGTAGGTACCATGTGTGGGGTGTCGTTTGAAAGAGGGACTCGAGCCGCGTTCGATGGTACAACACTTACGGCGATCGGTGACGACATGTCGCGCAACATTGTACCTGTAGTACCCAGCGTGGGTGCCGGCCGAGATTGTTCCCAGTTTGGTTACGTCCATTTTAGCTTTGTAGCTCGAAAAGTGGTCAAGAGCGAGTCGGACCGGCCCGGCCGGACACTTTAGAACCCAAATGTCACTTTGAACGACACACACATGTCATTAACCTAAACTCGAGCGAACTAACTTCGAGTGACCTACTTGTTCCTGTCCAGTGTCCAGTACGGTTCGGGTGAATTTTTTTTTAATTCATCATCAAGTTCGTTTTTAATAATTTATCCTGTATGAGGACAGCATATATTACATAAATCAATAAAAATATCTGTGTGTTGCGGGACCGTTACGGTGTAATAATTAAAATCAAGTTGAGTGAGGCCAGCTTAAACTGGTCTCTCGTAGTGTTTGTATGAAAACACCAGAGTAATAGGGTGATCCCTTGCTTGGGATAGGTTCATTCATGTGCTGCCGATAGAACCCAGTTTGGTTCGTTGGGATTGTTCCCAGTTTGTTTCGTTGAGATTGTTCCTAGTTTGGTTGGATGAGATTCGGGCCTAGCGGGCCCCATGTGTGGGTGTCGTTTGAAAGAGGGACTCGAGCCGCGTTCGATGGTACAACACTTACGGCGATCGGTGACGACATGTTGCGCAACATTTGAACGATGTTGCGCAACATTGTATATGGCACACAGTATAGCAAACAACTGTTAGAAATCGCACCAGAGTCCAACATAATTATAGAGGTCCTCCATACAGTCAGTAAGTGAGGCCTGCTAAAACTGGTCTCTCGTAGTGTTCGTATGAAAGTGAGGCCAGCTAAAACTCGTCTCTCGTAGATTTTGTATGCAAGTGAGGCCAACTAAAACTGGTCTCTCGTAGTGTTTGTATGAAAGTGAGGATGAGATTGTTCCTAGTTTGGTTGGATGAGATTGTTCCTAGTTTGGTTGGATGAGATTATTCCTAGTTTGGTTAGTTGAGATAGTTCCTAGTTTGGTTGGATGAGATTGTTCCTAGTTTGGTTAGTTGAGATTGTTCCTAGTTTGGTTGGATGAGATTGTTCCTGGTTTGGTTGGATGAGATTGTTCCTGGTTTGGTTGGATGAGATTGTTCCTAGTTTGGTTGGATGAGATTGTTCCTGGTTTGGTTGGATGAGGTAGAAAGTGGGTCGAATCGGACCAAGAGCGTGTCGGGCACTCTAGTAGATAGAAAGTGTGACGAAACGGACCAAGAGCGTGTCGGGCACTCTAGTGGGTAGAAACTGTGACGAAACGGACCAAGAGCGTGTCGGGAACTCTAGTGGGTAGAAACTGTGACGAAACGGACCAAGAGCGTGTCGGGCACTCTAGTAGGTAGAAACTGTGACGAAACGGACCAAGAGCGTGTCGGGCACTCTAGTGGGTAGAAAGTGTGACGAAACGGACAAAGAGCGTGTCTGTCGAGCGACCCTATTTGTGAGCGTGTCTGACACGCTCTTCACCGCTTTTATGGTTGTCATGGTTAGATGACAGGATACAACTTACGGTAACAGCTTTTTGTTTCAACTCCGGCTTGGTCGGCATCTGCTTCTTCAGCTGGTTCATCTCTTGCGGGGTGAAGCCGACCAGTTTTGATAACACTGCGCTCGTGAAATCCACATCTATACTGCCCGTGCCATCCACCAGCGTGCACTTTAAACTCCACCCGTCTTTACTTACAGATACATACATACATATATAGTGTGAAATACTAGTGACCGAGATAAATACATACATAGTATAGGTAATGTATTTTCCTATGTAAACACTAGATGGCGCTAGTAGTTTTTTAAAACGCGGTAATGAAATGTTTTCTGCGATATGATAAAGGTGTCGGGTGCATAGTGTTCGCCACGCGGACACGTTCGCCTCGCGAAAACTTAGAACTTAGAACTTAAAACTTAAAAATTAGAACTGGAAAACCGAACCGCCTACGGTACGGTAGTAGGTAGTAGTAGGTACCATGTGTGGGGTGTCGTTTGAAAGAGGGACTCGAGCCGCGTTCGATGGTACAACACTTACGGCGATCGGTGACGACATGTCGCGCAACATTGTACCTGTAGTACCCAGCGTGGGTGCCGGCCGAGATTGTTCCCAGTTTGGTTACGTCCATTTTAGCTTTGTAGCTCGAAAAGTGGTCAAGAGCGAGTCGGACCGGTCGGACACACTTTAGAACCCAAATGTCACTTTGAACGACACATGTCATTAACCTAAACTCGAGCGAACTAACTTCGAGTGACCTACTTGTTCCTGTCCAGTGTCCAGTACGGTTCGGGTGAATTTTTTTTTAATTCATCATCAAGTCCGTTTTTAATAATTTATCCAGTATGAGGACAGCATATATTACATAAATCAATAAAAATATCTGTGTGTTGCGGGACCGTTACGGTGTAATAATTAAAATCAAGTTGAGTGAGGCCAGCTTAAACTGGTCTCTCGTAGTGTTTGTATGAAAACACCAGAGTAATAGGGTGATCCCTTGCTTGGGATAGGTTCATTCATGTGCTGCCGATAGAACCCAGTTTGGTTCGTTGGGATTGTTCCCAGTTTGTTTCGTTGAGATTGTTCCTAGTTTGGTTGGATGAGATTCGGGCCTAGCGGGCCCCATGTGTGGGTGTCGTTTGAAAGAGGGACTCGAGCCGCGTTCGATGGTACATCACTTACGGCGATCGGTGACGACATGTTGCGCAACATTTGAACGATGTTGCGCAACATTGTATATGGCACACTGTATAGCAAACAACTGTTAGAAATCGCACCAGAGTCCAACATAATTATAGAGGTCCTCCATACAGTCAGTAAGTGAGGCCAGCTAAAACTCGTCTCTCGTAGTGTTTGTATGAAAGTGGGGCCAGCTAAATCTCGTCTCTCGTAGTGTTTGTATCTCTCGTAGTGACGAAACGGACCAAGAGCGTGTCGGGCACTCTAGTAATTTTGTTCATGTTCCATGGGGAGAGTGGTTCAGTTTCATGAGTACCTTCACCTCCTTTCGGCATGTTATACCCTTTTTGTTACTCCCGATATAATGTTTGTATTTATCTGTATGTAAAGATGGGTGGAGTTAGAAGTGTGGACGATGTCTAGCAATTTATACTTATAGTACTGTCATTCGAATAGGCCATATTTGACAGTTGTCAAAATCATGTTAATGCTAAGACATAAGGTCTATTTTCTTTGTTGGCATGTTGCCTAGTATGGGTTTGACAGCTGTCAAATATGGCCTATTCGAATGACGGTACTATAGTTATTTAACAACTTACCGAAACAGCTTTCAGTTTCAACTCCGGCTTGGCCGCCATCTGCTTCTTCAGCTGGTTCATCTCTTGCGGGTGAAGCCGACCAGTTTTGATAACACTGCGCTCGTGAAATCCACATCTATACTGCCCGTGCCATCCACCAGCGTGCACTTTAAACTCCACCCGTCTTTACTTACAGATACATACATACATATATAGTGTGAAATACTAGTGACCGAGATAAATACATACATAGTATAGGTAATGTATTTTCCTATGTAAACACTAGATGGCGCTAGTAGTTTTTTAAAACGCGGTAATGAAATGTTTTCTGCGATATGATAAAGGTGTCGGGTGCATAGTGTTCGCCACGCGGACACGTTCGCCTCGCGAAAACTTAGAACTTAGAACTTAAAACTTAAAAATTAAAAATTAGAAGTGGAAAACCGAACCGCCTACGGTACGGTAGTAGGTAGTAGTAGGTACCATGTGTGGGGTGTCGTTTGAAAGAGGGACTCGAGCCGCGTTCGATGGTACAACACTTACGGCGATCGGTGACGACATGTCGCGCAACATTGTACCTGTAGTACCCAGCGTGGGTGCCGGCCGAGATTGTTCCCAGTTTGGTTACGTCCATTTTAGCTTTGTAGCTCGAAAAGTGGTCAAGAGCGAGTCGGACCGGCCCGGCCGGACACACTTTAGAACCCAAATGTCACTTTGAACGACACACACATGTCATTAACCTAAACTCGAGCGAACTAACTTCGAGTGACCTACTTGTTCCTGTCCAGTGTCCAGTACGGTTCGGGTGAATTTTTTTTTAATTCATCATCAAGTTCGTTTTTAATAATTTATCCTGTATGAGGACAGCATATATTACATAAATCAATAAAAATATCTGTGTGTTGCGGGACCGTTACGGTGTAATAATTAAAATCAAGTTGAGTGAGGCCAGCTTAAACTGGTCTCTCGTAGTGTTTGTATGAAAACACCAGAGTAATAGGGTGATCCCTTGCTTGGGATAGGTTCATTCATGTGCTGCCGATAGAACCCAGTTTGGTTCGTTGGGATTGTTCCCAGTTTGTTTCGTTGAGATTGTTCCTAGTTTGGTTGGATGAGATTCGCCTAGCGGGCCCCATGTGTGGGGTGTCGTTTGAAAGAGGGACTCGAGCCGCGTTCGATGGTACAACACTTACGGCGATCGGTGACGACATGTTGCGCAACATTTGAACGATGTTGCGCAACATTGTATATGGCACACAGTATAGCAAACAACTGTTAGAAATCGCACCAGAGTCCAACATAATTATAGAGGTCCTCCATACAGTCAGTAAGTGAGGCCTGCTAAAACTGGTCTCTCGTAGTGTTCGTATGAAAGTGAGGCCAGCTAAAACTCGTCTCTCGTAGATTTTGTATGCAAGTGAGGCCAACTAAAACTGGTCTCTCGTAGTGTTTGTATGAAAGTGAGGATGAGATTGTTCCTAGTTTGGTTGGATGAGATTGTTCCTAGTTTGGTTGGATGAGATTATTCCTAGTTTGGTTAGTTGAGATAGTTCCTAGTTTGGTTGGATGAGATTGTTCCTAGTTTGGTTAGTTGAGATTGTTCCTAGTTTGGTTGGATGAGATTGTTCCTGGTTTGGTTGGATGAGATTGTTCCTGGTTTGGTTGGATGAGATTGTTCCTAGTTTGGTTGGATGAGATTGTTCCTGGTTTGGTTGGATGAGGTAGAAAGTGGGTCGAATCGGACCAAGAGCGTGTCGGGCACTCTAGTAGATAGAAAGTGTGACGAAACGGACCAAGAGCGTGTCGGGCACTCTAGTGGGTAGAAACTGTGACGAAACGGACCAAGAGCGTGTCGGGAACTCTAGTGGGTAGAAACTGTGACGAAACGGACCAAGAGCGTGTCGGGCACTCTAGTAGGTAGAAACTGTGACGAAACGGACCAAGAGCGTGTCGGGCACTCTAGTGGGTAGAAAGTGTGACGAAACGGACAAAGAGCGTGTCTGTCGAGCGACCCTATTTGTGAGCGTGTCTGACACGCTCTTCACCGCTTTTATGGTTGTCATGGTTAGATGACAGGATACAACTTACGGTAACAGCTTTTGTTTCAACTCCGGCTTGGTCGGCATCTGCTTCTTCAGCTGGTTCATCTCTTGCGGGTGAAGCCGACCAGTTTTGATAACACTGCGCTCGTGAAATCCACATCTATACTGCCCGTGCCATCCACCAGCGTGCACTTTAAACTCCACCCGTCTTTACTTACAGATACATACATACATATATAGTGTGAAATACTAGTGACCGAGATAAATACATACATAGTATAGGTAATGTATTTTCCTATGTAAACACTAGATGGCGCTAGTAGTTTTTTAAAACGCGGTAATGAAATGTTTTCTGCGATATGATAAAGGTGTCGGGTGCATAGTGTTCGCCACGCGGACACGTTCGCCTCGCGAAAACTTAGAACTTAGAACTTAAAACTTAAAAATTAGAACTGGAAAACCGAACCGCCTACGGTACGGTAGTAGGTAGTAGTAGGTACCATGTGTGGGGTGTCGTTTGAAAGAGGGACTCGAGCCGCGTTCGATGGTACAACACTTACGGCGATCGGTGACGACATGTCGCGCAACATTGTACCTGTAGTACCCAGCGTGGGTGCCGGCCGAGATTGTTCCCAGTTTGGTTACGTCCATTTTAGCTTTGTAGCTCGAAAAGTGGTCAAGAGCGAGTCGGACCGGCCGGACACACTTTAGAACCCAAATGTCACTTTGAACGACACATGTCATTAACCTAAACTCGAGCGAACTAACTTCGAGTGACCTACTTGTTCCTGTCCAGTGTCCAGTACGGTTCGGGTGAATTTTTTTAATTCATCATCAAGTCCGTTTTTAATAATTTATCCAGTATGAGGACAGCATATATTACATAAATCAATAAAAATATCTGTGTGTTGCGGGACCGTTACGGTGTAATAATTAAAATCAAGTTGAGTGAGGCCAGCTTAAACTGGTCTCTCGTAGTGTTTGTATGAAAACACCAGAGTAATAGGGTGATCCCTTGCTTGGGATAGGTTCATTCATGTGCTGCCGATAGAACCCAGTTTGGTTCGTTGGGATTGTTCCCAGTTTGTTTCGTTGAGATTGTTCCTAGTTTGGTTGGATGAGATTCGGCCTAGCGGGCCCCATGTGTGGGTGGCGTTTGAAAGAGGGACTCGAGCCGCGTTCGATGGTACATCACTTACGGCGATCGGTGACGACATGTTGCGCAACATTTGAACGATGTTGCGCAACATTGTATATGGCACACTGTATAGCAAACAACTGTTAGAAATCGCACCAGAGTCCAACATAATTATAGAGGTCCTCCATACAGTCAGTAAGTGAGGCCAGCTAAAACTCGTCTCTCGTAGTGTTTGTATGAAAGTGGGGCCAGCTAAATCTCGTCTCTCGTAGTGTTTGTATCTCTCGTAGTGACGAAACGGACCAAGAGCGTGTCGGGCACTCTAGTAATTTTGTTCATGTTCCATGGGGAGAGTGGTTCAGTTTCATGAGTACCTTCACCTCCTTTCGGCATGTTATACCCTTTTGTTACTCCCGATATAATGTTTGTATTTATCTGTATGTAAAGATGGGTGGAGTTAGAAGTGTGGACGATGTCTAGCAATTTATACTTATAGTACTGTCATTCGAATAGGCCATATTTGACAGTTGTCAAAATCATGTTAATGCTAAGACATAAGGTCTATTTTCTTTGTTGGCATGTTGCCTAGTATGGGTTTGACAGCTGTCAAATATGGCCTATTCGAATGACGGTACTATAGTTATTTAACAACTTACCGAAACAGCTTTCAGTTTCAACTCCGGCTTGGCCGCCATCTGCTTCTTCAGCTGGTTCATCTCTTGCGGGGTGAAGCCGACCAGTTTTGATAACACTGCGCTCGTGAAATCCACATCTATACTGCCCGTGCCATCCACCAGCGTGCACTTTAAACTCCACCCGTCTTTACTTACAGATACATACATACATATATAGTGTGAAATACTAGTGACCGAGATAAATACATACATAGTATAGGTAATGTATTTTCCTATGTAAACACTAGATGGCGCTAGTAGTTTTTTAAAACGCGGTAATGAAATGTTTTCTGCGATATGATAAAGGTGTCGGGTGCATAGTGTTCGCCACGCGGACACGTTCGCCTCGCGAAAACTTAGAACTTAGAACTTAAAACTTAAAAATTAAAAATTAGAAGTGGAAAACCGAACCGCCTACGGTACGGTAGTAGGTAGTAGTAGGTACCATGTGTGGGGTGTCGTTTGAAAGAGGGACTCGAGCCGCGTTCGATGGTACAACACTTACGGCGATCGGTGACGACATGTCGCGCAACATTGTACCTGTAGTACCCAGCGTGGGTGCCGGCCGAGATTGTTCCCAGTTTGGTTACGTCCATTTTAGCTTTGTAGCTCGAAAAGTGGTCAAGAGCGAGTCGGACCGGCCGGCCGGACACACTTTAGAACCCAAATGTCACTTTGAACGACACACACATGTCATTAACCTAAACTCGAGCGAACTAACTTCGAGTGACCTACTTGTTCCTGTCCAGTGTCCAGTACGGTTCGGGTGAATTTTTTTAATTCATCATCAAGTCCGTTTTTAATAATTTATCCAGTATGAGGACAGCATATATTACATAAATCAATAAAAATATCTGTGTGTTGCGGGACCGTTACGGTGTAATAATTAAAATCAAGTTGAGTGAGGCCAGCTTAAACTGGTCTCTCGTAGTGTTTGTATGAAAACACCAGAGTAATAGGGTGATCCCTTGCTTGGGATAGGTTCATTCATGTGCTGCCGATAGAACCCAGTTTGGTTCGTTGGGATTGTTCCCAGTTTGTTTCGTTGAGATTGTTCCTAGTTTGGTTGGATGAGATTCGGGCCTAGCGGGCCCCATGTGTGGGGTGTCGTTTGAAAGAGGGACTCGAGCCGCGTTCGATGGTACAACACTTACGGCGATCGGTGACGACATGTTGCGCAACATTTGAACGATGTTGCGCAACATTGTATATGGCACACAGTATAGCAAACAACTGTTAGAAATCGCACCAGAGTCCAACATAATTATAGAGGTCCTCCATACAGTCAGTAAGTGAGGCCTGCTAAAACTGGTCTCTCGTAGTGTTCGTATGAAAGTGAGGCCAGCTAAAACTCGTCTCTCGTAGATTTTGTATGCAAGTGAGGCCAACTAAAACTGGTCTCTCGTAGTGTTTGTATGAAAGTGAGGATGAGATTGTTCCTAGTTTGGTTGGATGAGATTGTTCCTAGTTTGGTTGGATGAGATTATTCCTAGTTTGGTTAGTTGAGATAGTTCCTAGTTTGGTTGGATGAGATTGTTCCTAGTTTGGTTAGTTGAGATTGTTCCTAGTTTGGTTGGATGAGATTGTTCCTGGTTTGGTTGGATGAGATTGTTCCTGGTTTGGTTGGATGAGATTGTTCCTAGTTTGGTTGGATGAGATTGTTCCTGGTTTGGTTGGATGAGGTAGAAAGTGGGTCGAATCGGACCAAGAGCGTGTCGGGCACTCTAGTAGATAGAAAGTGTGACGAAACGGACCAAGAGCGTGTCGGGCACTCTAGTGGGTAGAAACTGTGACGAAACGGACCAAGAGCGTGTCGGGAACTCTAGTGGGTAGAAACTGTGACGAAACGGACCAAGAGCGTGTCGGGCACTCTAGTAGGTAGAAACTGTGACGAAACGGACCAAGAGCGTGTCGGGCACTCTAGTGGGTAGAAAGTGTGACGAAACGGACAAAGAGCGTGTCTGTCGAGCGACCCTATTTGTGAGCGTGTCTGACACGCTCTTCACCGCTTTTATGGTTGTCATGGTTAGATGACAGGATACAACTTACGGTAACAGCTTTTTGTTTCAACTCCGGCTTGGTCGGCATCTGCTTCTTCAGCTGGTTCATCTCTTGCGGGGTGAAGCCGACCAGTTTTGATAACACTGCGCTCGTGAAATCCACATCTATACTGCCCGTGCCATCCACCAGCGTGCACTTTAAACTCCACCCGTCTTTACTTACAGATACATACATACATATATAGTGTGAAATACTAGTGACCGAGATAAATACATACATAGTATAGGTAATGTATTTTCCTATGTAAACACTAGATGGCGCTAGTAGTTTTTTAAAACGCGGTAATGAAATGTTTTCTGCGATATGATAAAGGTGTCGGGTGCATAGTGTTCGCCACGCGGACACGTTCGCCTCGCGAAAACTTAGAACTTAGAACTTAAAACTTAAAAATTAGAACTGGAAAACCGAACCGCCTACGGTACGGTAGTAGGTAGTAGTAGGTACCATGTGTGGGGTGTCGTTTGAAAGAGGGACTCGAGCCGCGTTCGATGGTACAACACTTACGGCGATCGGTGACGACATGTCGCGCAACATTGTACCTGTAGTACCCAGCGTGGGTGCCGGCCGAGATTGTTCCCAGTTTGGTTACGTCCATTTTAGCTTTGTAGCTCGAAAAGTGGTCAAGAGCGAGTCGGACCGGCCGGACACACTTTAGAACCCAAATGTCACTTTGAACGACACATGTCATTAACCTAAACTCGAGCGAACTAACTTCGAGTGACCTACTTGTTCCTGTCCAGTGTCCAGTACGGTTCGGGTGAATTTTTTTTTAATTCATCATCAAGTCCGTTTTTAATAATTTATCCAGTATGAGGACAGCATATATTACATAAATCAATAAAAATATCTGTGTGTTGCGGGACCGTTACGGTGTAATAATTAAAATCAAGTTGAGTGAGGCCAGCTTAAACTGGTCTCTCGTAGTGTTTGTATGAAAACACCAGAGTAATAGGGTGATCCCTTGCTTGGGATAGGTTCATTCATGTGCTGCCGATAGAACCCAGTTTGGTTCGTTGGGATTGTTCCCAGTTTGTTTCGTTGAGATTGTTCCTAGTTTGGTTGGATGAGATTCTGGCCTAGCGGGCCCCATGTGTGGGTTGTCGTTTGAAAGAGGGACTCGAGCCGCGTTCGATGGTACATCACTTACGGCGATCGGTGACGACATGTTGCGCAACATTTGAACGATGTTGCGCAACATTGTATATGGCACACTGTATAGCAAACAACTGTTAGAAATCGCACCAGAGTCCAACATAATTATAGAGGTCCTCCATACAGTCAGTAAGTGAGGCCAGCTAAAACTCGTCTCTCGTAGTGTTTGTATGAAAGTGGGGCCAGCTAAATCTCGTCTCTCGTAGTGTTTGTATCTCTCGTAGTGACGAAACGGACCAAGAGCGTGTCGGGCACTCTAGTAATTTTGTTCATGTTCCATGGGGAGAGTGGTTCAGTTTCATGAGTACCTTCACCTCCTTTCGGCATGTTATACCCTTTTTGTTACTCCCGATATAATGTTTGTATTTATCTGTATGTAAAGATGGGTGGAGTTAGAAGTGTGGACGATGTCTAGCAATTTATACTTATAGTACTGTCATTCGAATAGGCCATATTTGACAGTTGTCAAAATCATGTTAATGCTAAGACATAAGGTCTATTTTCTTTGTTGGCATGTTGCCTAGTATGGGTTTGACAGCTGTCAAATATGGCCTATTCGAATGACGGTACTATAGTTATTTAACAACTTACCGAAACAGCTTTCAGTTTCAACTCCGGCTTGGCCGCCATCTGCTTCTTCAGCTGGTTCATCTCTTGCGGGGTGAAGCCGACCAGTTTTGATAACACTGCGCTCGTGAAATCCACATCTATACTGCCCGTGCCATCCACCAGCGTGCACTTTAAACTCCACCCGTCTTTACTTACAGATACATACATACATATATAGTGTGAAATACTAGTGACCGAGATAAATACATACATAGTATAGGTAATGTATTTTCCTATGTAAACACTAGATGGCGCTAGTAGTTTTTTAAAACGCGGTAATGAAATGTTTTCTGCGATATGATAAAGGTGTCGGGTGCATAGTGTTCGCCACGCGGACACGTTCGCCTCGCGAAAACTTAGAACTTAGAACTTAAAACTTAAAAATTAAAAATTAGAAGTGGAAAACCGAACCGCCTACGGTACGGTAGTAGGTAGTAGTAGGTACCATGTGTGGGGTGTCGTTTGAAAGAGGGACTCGAGCCGCGTTCGATGGTACAACACTTACGGCGATCGGTGACGACATGTCGCGCAACATTGTACCTGTAGTACCCAGCGTGGGTGCCGGCCGAGATTGTTCCCAGTTTGGTTACGTCCATTTTAGCTTTGTAGCTCGAAAAGTGGTCAAGAGCGAGTCGGACCGGCCCGGCCGGACACACTTTAGAACCCAAATGTCACTTTGAACGACACACACATGTCATTAACCTAAACTCGAGCGAACTAACTTCGAGTGACCTACTTGTTCCTGTCCAGTGTCCAGTACGGTTCGGGTGAATTTTTTTTTTAATTCATCATCAAGTCCGTTTTTAATAATTTATCCAGTATGAGGACAGCATATATTACATAAATCAATAAAAATATCTGTGTGTTGCGGGACCGTTACGGTGTAATAATTAAAATCAAGTTGAGTGAGGCCAGCTTAAACTGGTCTCTCGTAGTGTTTGTATGAAAACACCAGAGTAATAGGGTGATCCCTTGCTTGGGATAGGTTCATTCATGTGCTGCCGATAGAACCCAGTTTGGTTCGTTGGGATTGTTCCCAGTTTGTTTCGTTGAGATTGTTCCTAGTTTGGTTGGATGAGATCTGGCCTAGCGGGCCCCATGTGTGGGGTGTCGTTTGAAAGAGGGACTCGAGCCGCGTTCGATGGTACAACACTTACGGCGATCGGTGACGACATGTTGCGCAACATTTGAACGATGTTGCGCAACATTGTATATGGCACACAGTATAGCAAACAACTGTTAGAAATCGCACCAGAGTCCAACATAATTATAGAGGTCCTCCATACAGTCAGTAAGTGAGGCCTGCTAAAACTGGTCTCTCGTAGTGTTCGTATGAAAGTGAGGCCAGCTAAAACTCGTCTCTCGTAGATTTTGTATGCAAGTGAGGCCAACTAAAACTGGTCTCTCGTAGTGTTTGTATGAAAGTGAGGATGAGATTGTTCCTAGTTTGGTTGGATGAGATTGTTCCTAGTTTGGTTGGATGAGATTATTCCTAGTTTGGTTAGTTGAGATAGTTCCTAGTTTGGTTGGATGAGATTGTTCCTAGTTTGGTTAGTTGAGATTGTTCCTAGTTTGGTTGGATGAGATTGTTCCTGGTTTGGTTGGATGAGATTGTTCCTGGTTTGGTTGGATGAGATTGTTCCTAGTTTGGTTGGATGAGATTGTTCCTGGTTTGGTTGGATGAGGTAGAAAGTGGGTCGAATCGGACCAAGAGCGTGTCGGGCACTCTAGTAGATAGAAAGTGTGACGAAACGGACCAAGAGCGTGTCGGGCACTCTAGTGGGTAGAAACTGTGACGAAACGGACCAAGAGCGTGTCGGGAACTCTAGTGGGTAGAAACTGTGACGAAACGGACCAAGAGCGTGTCGGGCACTCTAGTAGGTAGAAACTGTGACGAAACGGACCAAGAGCGTGTCGGGCACTCTAGTGGGTAGAAAGTGTGACGAAACGGACAAAGAGCGTGTCTGTCGAGCGACCCTATTTGTGAGCGTGTCTGACACGCTCTTCACCGCTTTTTATGGTTGTCATGGTTAGATGACAGGATACAACTTACGGTAACAGCTTTTTGTTTCAACTCCGGCTTGGTCGGCATCTGCTTCTTCAGCTGGTTCATCTCTTGCGGGGTGAAGCCGACCAGTTTTGATAACACTGCGCTCGTGAAATCCACATCTATACTGCCCGTGCCATCCACCAGCGTGCACTTTAAACTCCACCCGTCTTTACTTACAGATACATACATACATATATAGTGTGAAATACTAGTGACCGAGATAAATACATACATAGTATAGGTAATGTATTTTCCTATGTAAACACTAGATGGCGCTAGTAGTTTTTTAAAACGCGGTAATGAAATGTTTTCTGCGATATGATAAAGGTGTCGGGTGCATAGTGTTCGCCACGCGGACACGTTCGCCTCGCGAAAACTTAGAACTTAGAACTTAAAACTTAAAAATTAGAACTGGAAAACCGAACCGCCTACGGTACGGTAGTAGGTAGTAGTAGGTACCATGTGTGGGGTGTCGTTTGAAAGAGGGACTCGAGCCGCGTTCGATGGTACAACACTTACGGCGATCGGTGACGACATGTCGCGCAACATTGTACCTGTAGTACCCAGCGTGGGTGCCGGCCGAGATTGTTCCCAGTTTGGTTACGTCCATTTTAGCTTTGTAGCTCGAAAAGTGGTCAAGAGCGAGTCGGACCGGCCGGACACACTTTAGAACCCAAATGTCACTTTGAACGACACATGTCATTAACCTAAACTCGAGCGAACTAACTTCGAGTGACCTACTTGTTCCTGTCCAGTGTCCAGTACGGTTCGGGTGAATTTTTTTTTAATTCATCATCAAGTCCGTTTTTAATAATTTATCCAGTATGAGGACAGCATATATTACATAAATCAATAAAAATATCTGTGTGTTGCGGACCGTTACGGTGTAATAATTAAAATCAAGTTGAGTGAGGCCAGCTTAAACTGGTCTCTCGTAGTGTTTGTATGAAAACACCAGAGTAATAGGGTGATCCCTTGCTTGGGATAGGTTCATTCATGTGCTGCCGATAGAACCCAGTTTGGTTCGTTGGGATTGTTCCCAGTTTGTTTCGTTGAGATTGTTCCTAGTTTGGTTGGATGAGATTCGGGCCTAGCGGGCCCCATGTGTGGGGTGTCGTTTGAAAGAGGGACTCGAGCCGCGTTCGATGGTACATCACTTACGGCGATCGGTGACGACATGTTGCGCAACATTTGAACGATGTTGCGCAACATTGTATATGGCACACTGTATAGCAAACAACTGTTAGAAATCGCACCAGAGTCCAACATAATTATAGAGGTCCTCCATACAGTCAGTAAGTGAGGCCAGCTAAAACTCGTCTCTCGTAGTGTTTGTATGAAAGTGGGGCCAGCTAAATCTCGTCTCTCGTAGTGTTTGTATCTCTCGTAGTGACGAAACGGACCAAGAGCGTGTCGGGCACTCTAGTAATTTTGTTCATGTTCCATGGGAGAGTGGTTCAGTTTCATGAGTACCTTCACCTCCTTTCGGCATGTTATACCCTTTTGTTACTCCTGATATAATGTTTGTATTTATCTGTATGTAAAGATGGGTGGAGTTAGAAGTGTGGACGATGTCTAGCAATTTATACTTATAGTACTGTCATTCGAATAGGCCATATTTGACAGTTGTCAAAATCATGTTAATGCTAAGACATAAGGTCTATTTTCTTTGTTGGCATGTTGCCTAGTATGGGTTTGACAGCTGTCAAATATGGCCTATTCGAATGACGGTACTATAGTTATTTAACAACTTACCGAAACAGCTTTCAGTTTCAACTCCGGCTTGGCCGCCATCTGCTTCTTCAGCTGGTTCATCTCTTGCGGGTGAAGCCGACCAGTTTTGATAACACTGCGCTCGTGAAATCCACATCTATACTGCCCGTGCCATCCACCAGCGTGCACTTTAAACTCCACCCGTCTTTACTTACAGATACATACATACATATATAGTGTGAAATACTAGTGACCGAGATAAATACATACATAGTATAGGTAATGTATTTTCCTATGTAAACACTAGATGGCGCTAGTAGTTTTTTAAAACGCGGTAATGAAATGTTTTCTGCGATATGATAAAGGTGTCGGGTGCATAGTGTTCGCCACGCGGACACGTTCGCCTCGCGAAAACTTAGAACTTAGAACTTAAAACTTAAAAATTAAAAATTAGAAGTGGAAAACCGAACCGCCTACGGTACGGTAGTAGGTAGTAGTAGGTACCATGTGTGGGGTGTCGTTTGAAAGAGGGACTCGAGCCGCGTTCGATGGTACAACACTTACGGCGATCGGTGACGACATGTCGCGCAACATTGTACCTGTAGTACCCAGCGTGGGTGCCGGCCGAGATTGTTCCCAGTTTGGTTACGTCCATTTTAGCTTTGTAGCTCGAAAAGTGGTCAAGAGCGAGTCGGACCGGCCGGACACACTTTAGAACCCAAATGTCACTTTGAACGACACACATGTCATTAACCTAAACTCGAGCGAACTAACTTCGAGTGACCTACTTGTTCCTGTCCAGTGTCCAGTACGGTTCGGGTGAATTTTTTTAATTCATCATCAAGTCCGTTTTTAATAATTTATCCAGTATGAGGACAGCATATATTACATAAATCAATAAAAATATCTGTGTGTTGCGGACCGTTACGGTGTAATAATTAAAATCAAGTTGAGTGAGGCCAGCTTAAACTGGTCTCTCGTAGTGTTTGTATGAAAACACCAGAGTAATAGGGTGATCCCTTGCTTGGGATAGGTTCATTCATTCATGTGCTGCCGATAGAACCCAGTTTGGTTCGTTGGGATTGTTCCCAGTTTGTTTCGTTGAGATTGTTCCTAGTTTGGTTGGATGAGATCTGGCCTAGCGGGCCCCATGTGTGGGGTGTCGTTTGAAAGAGGGACTCGAGCCGCGTTCGATGGTACATCACTTACGGCGATCGGTGACGACATGTCGCGCAACATTTGAACGATGTTGCGCAACATTGTATATGGCACACAGTATAGCAAACAACTGTTAGAAATCGCACCAGAGTCCAACATAATTATAGAGGTCCTCCATACAGTCAGTAAGTGAGGCCAGCTAAAACTCGTCTCTCGTAGTGTTTGTATGAAAGTGGGCCAGCTAAATCTCGTCTCTCGTAGTGTTTGTATCTCTCGTAGTGACGAAACGGACCAAGAGCGTGTCGGGCACTCTAGTAATTTTGTTCATGTTCCATGGGGAGAGTGGTTCAGTTTCATGAGTACCTTCACCTCCTTTCGGCATGTTATACCCTTTTGTTACTCCTGATATAATGTTTGTATTTATCTGTATGTAAAGATGGGTGGAGTTAGAAGTGTGGACGATGTCTAGCAATTTATACTTATAGTACTGTCATTCGAATAGGCCATATTTGACAGTTGTCAAAATCATGTTAATGCTAAGACATAAGGTCTATTTTCTTTGTTGGCATGTTGCCTAGTATGGGTTTGACAGCTGTCAAATATGGCCTATTCGAATGACGGTACTATAGTTATTTAACAACTTACCGAAACAGCTTTCAGTTTCAACTCCGGCTTGGCCGCCATCTGCTTCTTCAGCTGGTTCATCTCTTGCGGGGTGAAGCCGACCAGTTTTGATAACACTGCGCTCGTGAAATCCACATCTATACTGCCCGTGCCATCCACCAGCGTGCACTTTAAACTCCACCCGTCTTTACTTACAGATACATACATACATATATAGTGTGAAATACTAGTGACCGAGATAAATACATACATAGTATAGGTAATGTATTTTCCTATGTAAACACTAGATGGCGCTAGTAGTTTTTTAAAACGCGGTAATGAAATGTTTTCTGCGATATGATAAAGGTGTCGGGTGCATAGTGTTCGCCACGCGGACACGTTCGCCTCGCGAAAACTTAGAACTTAGAACTTAAAACTTAAAAATTAAAAATTAGAACTGGAAAACCGAACCGCCTACGGTACGGTAGTAGGTAGTAGTAGGTACCATGTGTGGGGTGTCGTTTGAAAGAGGGACTCGAGCCGCGTTCGATGGTACAACACTTACGGCGATCGGTGACGACATGTCGCGCAACATTGTACCTGTAGTACCCAGCGTGGGTGCCGGCCGAGATTGTTCCCAGTTTGGTTACGTCCATTTTAGCTTTGTAGCTCGAAAAGTGGTCAAGAGCGAGTCGGACCGGCCGGACACACTTTAGAACCCAAATGTCACTTTGAACGACACATGTCATTAACCTAAACTCGAGCGAACTAACTTCGAGTGACCTACTTGTTCCTGTCCAGTGTCCAGTACGGTTCGGGTGAATTTTTTTTTAATTCATCATCAAGTCCGTTTTTAATAATTTATCCAGTATGAGGACAGCATATATTACATAAATCAATAAAAATATCTGTGTGTTGCGGGACCGTTACGGTGTAATAATTAAAATCAAGTTGAGTGAGGCCAGCTTAAACTGGTCTCTCGTAGTGTTTGTATGAAAACACCAGAGTAATAGGGTGATCCCTTGCTTGGGATAGGTTCATTCATGTGCTGCCGATAGAACCCAGTTTGGTTCGTTGGGATTGTTCCCAGTTTGTTTCGTTGAGATTGTTCCTAGTTTGGTTGGATGAGATTCGGGCCTAGCGGGCCCCATGTGGGGTGTCGTTTGAAAGAGGGACTCGAGCCGCGTTCGATGGTACATCACTTACGGCGATCGGTGACGACATGTTGCGCAACATTTGAACGATGTTGCGCAACATTGTATATGGCACACTGTATAGCAAACAACTGTTAGAAATCGCACCAGAGTCCAACATAATTATAGAGGTCCTCCATACAGTCAGTAAGTGAGGCCAGCTAAAACTCGTCTCTCGTAGTGTTTGTATGAAAGTGGGGCCAGCTAAATCTCGTCTCTCGTAGTGTTTGTATCTCTCGTAGTGACGAAACGGACCAAGAGCGTGTCGGGCACTCTAGTAATTTTGTTCATGTTCCATGGGGAGAGTGGTTCAGTTTCATGAGTACCTTCACCTCCTTTCGGCATGTTATACCCTTTTTGTTACTCCCGATATAATGTTTGTATTTATCTGTATGTAAAGATGGGTGGAGTTAGAAGTGTGGACGATGTCTAGCAATTTATACTTATAGTACTGTCATTCGAATAGGCCATATTTGACAGTTGTCAAAATCATGTTAATGCTAAGACATAAGGTCTATTTTCTTTGTTGGCATGTTGCCTAGTATGGGTTTGACAGCTGTCAAATATGGCCTATTCGAATGACAGTACTATAGTTATTTAACAACTTACCGAAACAGCTTTCAGTTTCAACTCCGGCTTGGCCGCCATCTGCTTCTTCAGCTGGTTCATCTCTTGCGGGGTGAAGCCGACCAGTTTTGATAACACTGCGCTCGTGAAATCCACATCTATACTGCCCGTGCCATCCACCAGCGTGCACTTTAAACTCCACCCGTCTTTACTTACAGATACATACATACATATATAGTGTGAAATACTAGTGACCGAGATAAATACATACATAGTATAGGTAATGTATTTTCCTATGTAAACACTAGATGGCGCTAGTAGTTTTTTAAAACGCGGTAATGAAATGTTTTCTGCGATATGATAAAGGTGTCGGGTGCATAGTGTTCGCCACGCGGACACGTTCGCCTCGCGAAAACTTAGAACTTAGAACTTAAAACTTAAAAATTAAAAATTAGAAGTGGAAAACCGAACCGCCTACGGTACGGTAGTAGGTAGTAGTAGGTACCATGTGTGGGGTGTCGTTTGAAAGAGGGACTCGAGCCGCGTTCGATGGTACAACACTTACGGCGATCGGTGACGACATGTCGCGCAACATTGTACCTGTAGTACCCAGCGTGGGTGCCGGCCGAGATTGTTCCCAGTTTGGTTACGTCCATTTTAGCTTTGTAGCTCGAAAAGTGGTCAAGAGCGAGTCGGACCGGCCGGACACACTTTAGAACCCAAATGTCACTTTGAACGACACACATGTCATTAACCTAAACTCGAGCGAACTAACTTCGAGTGACCTACTTGTTCCTGTCCAGTGTCCAGTACGGTTCGGGTGAATTTTTTTTTAATTCATCATCAAGTCCGTTTTTAATAATTTATCCAGTATGAGGACAGCATATATTACATAAATCAATAAAAATATCTGTGTGTTGCGGGACCGTTACGGTGTAATAATTAAAATCAAGTTGAGTGAGGCCAGCTTAAACTGGTCTCTCGTAGTGTTTGTATGAAAACACCAGAGTAATAGGGTGATCCCTTGCTTGGGATAGGTTCATTTCATTCATGTGCTGCCGATAGAACCCAGTTTGGTTCGTTGGGATTGTTCCCAGTTTGTTTCGTTGAGATTGTTCCTAGTTTGGTTGGATGAGATTCGGGCCTAGCGGGCCCCATGTGTGGGGTGTCGTTTGAAAGAGGGACTCGAGCCGCGTTCGATGGTACATCACTTACGGCGATCGGTGACGACATGTCGCGCAACATTTGAACGATGTTGCGCAACATTGTATATGGCACAGTATAGCAAACAACTGTTAGAAATCGCACCAGAGTCCAACATAATTATAGAGGTCCTCCATACAGTCAGTAAGTGAGGCCAGCTAAAACTCGTCTCTCGTAGTGTTTGTATGAAAGTGGGGCCAGCTAAATCTCGTCTCTCGTAGTGTTTGTATCTCTCGTAGTGACGAAACGGACCAAGAGCGTGTCGGGCACTCTAGTAATTTTGTTCATGTTCCATGGGGAGAGTGGTTCAGTTTCATGAGTACCTTCACCTCCTTTCGGCATGTTATACCCTTTTTGTTACTCCCGATATAATGTTTGTATTTATCTGTATGTAAAGATGGGTGGAGTTAGAAGTGTGGACGATGTCTAGCAATTTATACTTATAGTACTGTCATTCGAATAGGCCATATTTGACAGTTGTCAAAATCATGTTAATGCTAAGACATAAGGTCTATTTTCTTTGTTGGCATGTTGCCTAGTATGGGTTTGACAGCTGTCAAATATGGCCTATTCGAATGACGGTACTATAGTTATTTAACAACTTACCGAAACAGCTTTCAGTTTCAACTCCGGCTTGGCCGCCATCTGCTTCTTCAGCTGGTTCATCTCTTGCGGGGTGAAGCCGACCAGTTTTGATAACACTGCGCTCGTGAAATCCACATCTATACTGCCCGTGCCATCCACCAGCGTGCACTTTAAACTCCACCCGTCTTTACTTACAGATACATACATACATATATAGTGTGAAATACTAGTGACCGAGATAAATACATACATAGTATAGGTAATGTATTTTCCTATGTAAACACTAGATGGCGCTAGTAGTTTTTTAAAACGCGGTAATGAAATGTTTTCTGCGATATGATAAAGGTGTCGGGTGCATAGTGTTCGCCACGCGGACACGTTCGCCTCGCGAAAACTTAGAACTTAGAACTTAAAACTTAAAAATTAAAAATTAGAACTGGAAAACCGAACCGCCTACGGTACGGTAGTAGGTAGTAGTAGGTACCATGTGTGGGGTGTCGTTTGAAAGAGGGACTCGAGCCGCGTTCGATGGTACAACACTTACGGCGATCGGTGACGACATGTCGCGCAACATTGTACCTGTAGTACCCAGCGTGGGTGCCGGCCGAGATTGTTCCCAGTTTGGTTACGTCCATTTTAGCTTTGTAGCTCGAAAAGTGGTCAAGAGCGAGTCGGACCGGCCGGACACACTTTAGAACCCAAATGTCACTTTGAACGACACACACATGTCATTAACCTAAACTCGAGCGAACTAACTTCGAGTGACCTACTTGTTCCTGTCCAGTGTCCAGTACGGTTCGGGTGAATTTTTTTAATTCATCATCAAGTCCGTTTTTAATAATTTATCCAGTATGAGGACAGCATATATTACATAAATCAATAAAAATATCTGTGTGTTGCGGGACCGTTACGGTGTAATAATTAAAATCAAGTTGAGTGAGGCCAGCTTAAACTGGTCTCTCGTAGTGTTTGTATGAAAACACCAGAGTAATAGGGTGATCCCTTGCTTGGGATAGGTTCATTCATGTGCTGCCGATAGAACCCAGTTTGGTTCGTTGGGATTGTTCCCAGTTTGTTTTGTTGAGATTGTTCCTAGTTTGGTTGGATGAGATTCGGGCCTAGCGGGCCCCATGTGTGGTGTCGTTTGAAAGAGGGACTCGAGCCGCGTTCGATGGTACATCACTTACGGCGATCGGTGACGACATGTCGCGCAACATTTGAACGATGTTGCGCAACATTGTATATGGCACACAGTATAGCAAACAACTGTTAGAAATCGCACCAGAGTCCAACATAATTATAGAGGTCCTCCATACAGTCAGTAAGTGAGGCCTGCTAAAACTGGTCTCTCGTAGTGTTCGTATGAAAGTGAGGCCAGCTAAAACTCGTCTCTCGTAGATTTTGTATGCAAGTGAGGCCAACTAAAACTGGTCTCTCGTAGTGTTTGTATGAAAGTGAGGATGAGATTGTTCCTAGTTTGGTTGGATGAGATTGTTCCTAGTTTGGTTGGATGAGATTATTCCTAGTTTGGTTAGTTGAGATTGTTCCTAGTTTGGTTGGATGAGATTGTTCCTGGTTTGGTTGGATGAGGTAGAAAGTGGGTCGAATCGGACCAAGAGCGTGTCGGGCACTCTAGTAGATAGAAAGTGTGACGAAACGGACCAAGAGCGTGTCGGGAACTCTAGTGGGTAGAAACTGTGACGAAACGGACCAAGAGCGTGTCGGGCACTCTAGTAGGTAGAAACTGTGACGAAACGGACCAAGAGCGTGTCGGGCACTCTAGTGGGTAGAAAGTGTGACGAAACGGACCAAGAGCGTGTCGGGAACTCTAGTGGGTAGAAACTGTGACGAAACGGACCAAGAGCGTGTCGGGCACTCTAGTAGGTAGAAACTGTGACGAAACGGACCAAGAGCGTGTCGGGCACTCTAGTGGGTAGAAAGTGTGACGAAACGGACCAAGAGCGTGTCGGGAACTCTAGTGGGTAGAAACTGTGACGAAACGGACCAAGAGCGTGTCGGGCACTCTAGTAGGTAGAAACTGTGACGAAACGGACCAAGAGCGTGTCGGGCACTCTAGTGGGTAGAAAGTGTGACGAAACGGACCAAGAGCGTGTCGGGCACTCTAGTGGGTAGAAACTGTGACGAAACGGACCAAGAGCGTGTCGGGAACTCTAGTGGGTAGAAACTGTGACGAAACGGACCAAGAGCGTGTCGGGCACTCTAGTAGGTAGAAACTGTGACGAAACGGACCAAGAGCGTGTCGGGCACTCTAGTGGGTAGAAAGTGTGACGAAACGGACCAAGAGCGTGTCGGGCACTCTAGTAGGTAGAAACTGTGACGAAACGGACCAAGAGCGTGTCGGGCACTCTAGTCAACTTGCGGTTGGTAACCATACAGCTGCAAACAAACCAGCAACAAAATTAACTTTGTATCTCTGAAAGACCTGATATTTAAACGTTGACTACGAAACCCTATTTGTGAGCGTGTCTGACACGCTCTTCACCGCTTTTATGGTTGTCATAGTTAGATGACAGGATACAACTTACGGTAACAGCTTTTGTTTCAACTCCGGCTTGGTCGGCATCTGCTTCTTCAGCTGGTTCATCTCTTGCGGGTGAAGCCGACCAGTTTTGATAACACTGCGCTCGTGAAATCCACATCTATACTGCCCGTGCCATCCACCAGCGTGCACTTTAAACTCCACCCGTCTTTACTTACAGATACATACATACATATATAGTGTGAAATACTAGTGACCGAGATAAATACATACATAGTATAGGTAATGTATTTTCCTATGTAAACACTAGATGGCGCTAGTAGTTTTTTAAAACGCGGTAATGAAATGTTTTCTGCGATATGATAAAGGTGTTGGGTGCATAGTGTTCGCCACGCGGACACGTTCGCCTCGCGAAAACTTAGAACTTAGAACTTAAAACTTAAAAATTAAAAATTAGAACTGGGAAGTACGGTAGTAGGTAGTAAGTAGTAGGTACCATGTGTGGGGTGTCGTTTGAAAGAGGGACTCGAGCCGCGTTCGATGGTACAACACTTATGGCGATCGGTGCCGGCCGAGATTGTTCCCAGTTTGGTTACTTGTCCATTTTAGCTTTGTAGCTCGAAAAGTGGTCAAGAGCGAGTCACTTTGAACGACACATGTCATTAACCTAAACTCAAGCGAACTAACTTCGAGTGACCTACTTGTTCCTGTCCAGTGTCCAGTACGGTTCGGGTGTTTTTTTTTTTAATTCATCATCAAGTCCGTTTTTAATAATTTATCCAGTATGAGGACAGCATATATTACATAAATCAATAAAAATATCTGTGTGTTGCGGGACCGTTACGGTGTAATAATTAAAATCAAGTTGAGTGAGGCCAGCTTAAACTGGTCTCTCGTAGTGTTTGTATGAAAACACCAGAGTAATAGGGTGATCCCTTGCTTGGGATAGGTTCATTCATGTGCTGCCGATAGAACCCAGTTTGGTTCGTTGGGATTGTTCCCAGTTTGTTTCGTTGAGATTGTTCCTAGTTTGGTTGGATGAGATTCGGGCCTAGCGGGCCCCATGTGTGGGGTGTCGTTTGAAAGAGGGACTCGAGCCGCGTTCGATGGTACATCACTTACGGCGATCGGTGACGACATGTCGCGCAACATTTGAACGATGTTGCGCAACATTGTATATGGCACACAGTATAGCAAACAACTGTTAGAAATCGCACCAGAGTCCAACATAATTATAGAGGTCCTCCATACAGTCAGTAAGTGAGGCCTGCTAAAACTGGTCTCTCGTAGTGTCCGTATGAAAGTGAGGCCAGCTAAAACTCGTCTCTCGTAGATTTTGTATGCAAGTGAGGCCAACTAAAACTGGTCTCTCGTAGTGTTTGTATGAAAGTGAGGCCAACTAAAACTGGTCTCTCGTAGTGTTTGTATGAAAGTGAGGATGAGATTGTTCCTAGTTTGGTTGGATGAGATTGTTCCTAGTTTGGTTGGATGAGATTATTCCTAGTTTGGTTAGTTGAGATTGTTCCTAGTTTGGTTGGATGAGATTGTTCCTAGTTTGGTTGGATGAGGTAGAAAGTGGGTCGAATCGGACCAAGAGCGTGTCGGGCACTCTAGTAGGTAGAAACTGTGACGAAACGGACCAAGAGCGTGTCGGGCACTCTAGTGGGTAGAAAGTGTGACGAAACGGACCAAGAGCGTGTCGGGCACTCTAGTAGGTAGAAACTGTGACGAAACGGACCAAGAGCGTGTCGGGCACTCTAGTGGGTAGAAAGTGTGACGAAACGGACCAAGAGCGTGTCGGGCACTCTAGTGGGCAGAAAGTGTGACGAAACGGACCAAGAGCGTGTCGGGCACTCTAGCAGGTAGAAAGTGACGAAACGGACCAAGAGCGTGTCGGGCACTCTACTAGGTAGAAACTGTGACGAAACGGACCAAGAGCGTGTCGGGCACTCTAGTCAATTTGCGGTTGGTAACCATACAGCTGCAAACAAACCAGCAACAAAATTAACTTTGTATCTCTGAAAGACCTGATATTTAAACGTTGACTACGAAACCCTATTTGTGAGCGTGTCTGACACGCTCTTCACCGCTTTTTATGGTTGTCATGGTTAGATGACAGGATAAACTTACGGTAACAGCTTTTTGTTTCAACTCCGGCTTGGTCGGCATCTGCTTCTTCAGCTGGTTCATCTCTTGCGGGGTGAAGCCGACCAGTTTTGATAACACTGCGCTCGTGAAATCCACATCTATACTGCCCGTGCCATCCACCAGCGTGCACTTTAAACTCCACCCGTCTTTACTTACAGATACATACATACATATATAGTGTGAAATACTAGTCACCGAGATAAATACATACATAGTATAGGTAATGTATTTTCCTATGTAAACACTAGATGGCGCTAGTAGTTTTTTAAAACGCGGTAATGAAATGTTTTCTGCGATATGATAAAGGTGTCGGGTGCATAGTGTTCGCCACGCGGACACGTTCGCCTCGCGAAAACTTAGAACTTAGAACTTAAAACTTAAAAATTAAAAATTAGAACTGGAAAACCGAACCGCCTACGGTACGGTAGTAGGTAGTAGTAGGTACCATGTGTGGGGTGTCGTTTGAAAGAGGGACTCGAGCCGCGTTCGATGGTACAACACTTACGGCGATCGGTGACGACATGTCGCGCAACATTGTACCTGTAGTACCCAGCGTGGGTGCCGGCCGAGATTGTTCCCAGTTTGGTTACGTCCATTTTAGCTTTGTAGCTCGAAAAGTGGTCAAGAGCGAGTCGGACCGGCCGGACACACTTTAGAACCCAAATGTCACTTTGAACGACACATGTCATTAACCTAAACTCGAGCGAACTAACTTCGAGTGACCTACTTGTTCCTGTCCAGTGTCCAGTACGGTTCGGGTGAATTTTTTTTTTAATTCATCATCAAGTCCGTTTTTAATAATTTATCCAGTATGAGGACAGCATATATTACATAAATCAATAAAAATATCTGTGTGTTGCGGGACCGTTACGGTGTAATAATTAAAATCAAGTTGAGTGAGGCCAGCTTAAACTGGTCTCTCGTAGTGTTTGTATGAAAACACCAGAGTAATAGGGTGATCCCTTGCTTGGGATAGGTTCATTCATGTGCTGCCGATAGAACCCAGTTTGGTTCGTTGGGATTGTTCCCAGTTTGTTTCGTTGAGATTGTTCCTAGTTTGGTTGGATGAGATCGGGCCTAGCGGGCCCCATGTGTGGGGTGTCGTTTGAAAGAGGGACTCGAGCCGCGTTCGATGGTACATCACTTACGGCGATCGGTGACGACATGTTGCGCAACATTTGAACGATGTTGCGCAACATTGTATATGGCACACTGTATAGCAAACAACTGTTAGAAATCGCACCAGAGTCCAACATAATTATAGAGGTCCTCCATACAGTCAGTAAGTGAGGCCAGCTAAAACTCGTCTCTCGTAGTGTTTGTATGAAAGTGGGGCCAGCTAAATCTCGTCTCTCGTAGTGTTTGTATCTCTCGTAGTGACGAAACGGACCAAGAGCGTGTCGGGCACTCTAGTAATTTTGTTCATGTTCCATGGGAGAGTGGTTCAGTTTCATGAGTACCTTCACCTCCTTTCGGCATGTTATACCCTTTTTGTTACTCCCGATATAATGTTTGTATTTATCTGTATGTAAAGATGGGTGGAGTTAGAAGTGTGGACGATGTCTAGCAATTTATACTTATAGTACTGTCATTCGAATAGGCCATATTTGACAGTTGTCAAAATCATGTTAATGCTAAGACATAAGGTCTATTTTCTTTGTTGGCATGTTGCCTAGTATGGGTTTGACAGCTGTCAAATATGGCCTATTCGAATGACGGTACTATAGTTATTTAACAACTTACCGAAACAGCTTTCAGTTTCAACTCCGGCTTGGCCGCCATCTGCTTCTTCAGCTGGTTCATCTCTTGCGGGGTGAAGCCGACCAGTTTTGATAACACTGCGCTCGTGAAATCCACATCTATACTGCCCGTGCCATCCACCAGCGTGCACTTTAAACTCCACCCGTCTTTACTTACAGATACATACATACATATATAGTGTGAAATACTAGTGACCGAGATAAATACATACATAGTATAGGTAATGTATTTTCCTATGTAAACACTAGATGGCGCTAGTAGTTTTTTAAAACGCGGTAATGAAATGTTTTCTGCGATATGATAAAGGTGTCGGGTGCATAGTGTTCGCCACGCGGACACGTTCGCCTCGCGAAAACTTAGAACTTAGAACTTAAAACTTAAAAATTAAAAATTAGAAGTGGAAAACCGAACCGCCTACGGTACGGTAGTAGGTAGTAGTAGGTACCATGTGTGGGGTGTCGTTTGAAAGAGGGACTCGAGCCGCGTTCGATGGTACAACACTTACGGCGATCGGTGACGACATGTCGCGCAACATTGTACCTGTAGTACCCAGCGTGGGTGCCGGCCGAGATTGTTCCCAGTTTGGTTACGTCCATTTTAGCTTTGTAGCTCGAAAAGTGGTCAAGAGCGAGTCGGACCGGCCGGACACACTTTAGAACCCAAATGTCACTTTGAACGACACATGTCATTAACCTAAACTCGAGCGAACTAACTTCGAGTGACCTACTTGTTCCTGTCCAGTGTCCAGTACGGTTCGGGTGAATTTTTTTAATTCATCATCAAGTCCGTTTTTAATAATTTATCCAGTATGAGGACAGCATATATTACATAAATCAATAAAAATATCTGTGTGTTGCGGGACCGTTACGGTGTAATAATTAAAATCAAGTTGAGTGAGGCCAGCTTAAACTGGTCTCTCGTAGTGTTTGTATGAAAACACCAGAGTAATAGGGTGATCCCTTGCTTGGGATAGGTTCATTTCATTCATGTGCTGCCGATAGAACCCAGTTTGGTTCGTTGGGATTGTTCCCAGTTTGTTTCGTTGAGATTGTTCCTAGTTTGGTTGGATGAGATTCGGGCCTAGCGGGCCCCATGTGTGGGTGTCGTTTGAAAGAGGGACTCGAGCCGCGTTCGATGGTACATCACTTACGGCGATCGGTGACGACATGTCGCGCAACATTTGAACGATGTTGCGCAACATTGTATATGGCACACAGTATAGCAAACAACTGTTAGAAATCGCACCAGAGTCCAACATAATTATAGAGGTCCTCCATACAGTCAGTAAGTGAGGCCTGCTAAAACTGGTCTCTCGTAGTGTTCGTATGAAAGTGAGGCCAGCTAAAACTCGTCTCTCGTAGATTTTGTATGCAAGTGAGGCCAACTAAAACTGGTCTCTCGTAGTGTTTGTATGAAAGTGAGGATGAGATTGTTCCTAGTTTGGTTGGATGAGATTGTTCCTAGTTTGGTTGGATGAGATTATTCCTAGTTTGGTTAGTTGAGATTGTTCCTAGTTTGGTTGGATGAGATTGTTCCTGGTTTGGTTGGATGAGGTAGAAAGTGGGTCGAATCGGACCAAGAGCGTGTCGGGCACTCTAGTAGATAGAAAGTGTGACGAAACGGACCAAGAGCGTGTCGGGCACTCTAGTGGGTAGAAACTGTGACGAAACGGACCAAGAGCGTGTCGGGAACTCTAGTGGGTAGAAACTGTGACGAAACGGACCAAGAGCGTGTCGGGCACTCTAGTAGGTAGAAACTGTGACGAAACGGACCAAGAGCGTGTCGGGCACTCTAGTGGGTAGAAAGTGTGACGAAACGGACCAAGAGCGTGTCGGGCACTCTAGTAGGTAGAGAGCGGGTGGAATCGGGCCAAGAGCGTGTCGGGCACTCTAGTAAGTAATTTTGTTCATGTTCCATGGGTGGTTCAGTTTCATGAGTACCTTCACCTCCTTTCGGCATGTTATACCCTTTCTGTTATCTACTCCCGATATAATGTTTGTATTTATCTGTATGTAAAGATGGGTGGAGTTTGAAGTGTAGATGATGACTGGCAATTTTTACTATAGTACCGTCATTCGAAGAGGCCATATTTGACAGCTGTCAAAACCATACTACGAAACATGTCAATAACGAAAAACAGACCTTATATCATAGCATTGACATGATTTTGACAGCTGTCAAATATGGCCTATTCGAATGACGGTACTATAGTTATTTAACAACTTACCGAAACAGCTTTCAGTTTCAACTCCGGCTTGGTCGGCATCTGCTTCTTCAGCTGGTTCATCTCTTGCGGGGTGAAGCCGACCAGTTTTGATAACACTGCGCTCGTGAAATCCACATCTATACTGCCCGTGCCATCCACCAGCGTGCACTTTAAACTCCACCCGTCTTTACTTACAGATACATACATACATATATAGTGTGAAATACTAGTGACCGAGATAAATACATACATAGTATAGGTAATGTATTTTCCTATGTAAACACTAGATGGCGCTAGTAGTTTTTTAAAACGCGGTAATGAAATGTTTTCTGCGATATGATAAAGGTGTCGGGTGCATAGTGTTCGCCACGCGGACACGTTCGCCTCGCGAAAACTTAGAACTTAGAACTTAAAACTTAAAAATTAGAACTGGAAAACCGAACCGCCTACGGTACGGTAGTAGGTAGTAGTAGGTACCATGTGTGGGGTGTCGTTTGAAAGAGGGACTCGAGCCGCGTTCGATGGTACAACACTTACGGCGATCGGTGACGACATGTCGCGCAACATTGTACCTGTAGTACCCAGCGTGGGTGCCGGCCGAGATTGTTCCCAGTTTGGTTACGTCCATTTTAGCTTTGTAGCTCGAAAAGTGGTCAAGAGCGAGTCGGACCGGCCGGACACACTTTAGAACCCAAATGTCACTTTGAACGACACACACATGTCATTAACCTAAACTCGAGCGAACTAACTTCGAGTGACCTACTTGTTCCTGTCCAGTGTCCAGTACGGTTCGGGTGAATTTTTTTTAAATTCATCATCAAGTCCGTTTTTAATAATTTATCCAGTATGAGGACAGCATATATTACATAAATCAATAAAAATATCTGTGTGTTGCGGGACCGTTACGGTGTAATAATTAAAATCAAGTTGAGTGAGGCCAGCTTAAACTGGTCTCTCGTAGTGTTTGTATGAAAACACCAGAGTAATAGGGTGATCCCTTGCTTGGGATAGGTTCATTCATGTGCTGCCGATAGAACCCAGTTTGGTTCGTTGGGATTGTTCCCAGTTTGTTTTGTTGAGATTGTTCCTAGTTTGGTTGGATGAGATTCGGGCCTAGCGGGCCCCATGTGTGGGTGTCGTTTGAAAGAGGGACTCGAGCCGCGTTCGATGGTACATCACTTACGGCGATCGGTGACGACATGTCGCGCAACATTTGAACGATGTTGCGCAACATTGTATATGGCACACAGTATAGCAAACAACTGTTAGAAATCGCACCAGAGTCCAACATAATTATAGAGGTCCTCCATACAGTCAGTAAGTGAGGCCTGCTAAAACTGGTCTCTCGTAGTGTTCGTATGAAAGTGAGGCCAGCTAAAACTCGTCTCTCGTAGATTTTGTATGCAAGTGAGGCCAACTAAAACTGGTCTCTCGTAGTGTTTGTATGAAAGTGAGGATGAGATTGTTCCTAGTTTGGTTGGATGAGATTGTTCCTAGTTTGGTTGGATGAGATTATTCCTAGTTTGGTTAGTTGAGATTGTTCCTAGTTTGGTTGGATGAGATTGTTCCTGGTTTGGTTGGATGAGGTAGAAAGTGGGTCGAATCGGACCAAGAGCGTGTCGGGCACTCTAGTAGATAGAAAGTGTGACGAAACGGACCAAGAGCGTGTCGGGAACTCTAGTGGGTAGAAACTGTGACGAAACGGACCAAGAGCGTGTCGGGCACTCTAGTAGGTAGAAACTGTGACGAAACGGACCAAGAGCGTGTCGGGCACTCTAGTGGGTAGAAAGTGTGACGAAACGGACCAAGAGCGTGTCGGGAACTCTAGTGGGTAGAAACTGTGACGAAACGGACCAAGAGCGTGTCGGGCACTCTAGTAGGTAGAAACTGTGACGAAACGGACCAAGAGCGTGTCGGGCACTCTAGTGGGTAGAAAGTGTGACGAAACGGACCAAGAGCGTGTCGGGAACTCTAGTGGGTAGAAACTGTGACGAAACGGACCAAGAGCGTGTCGGGCACTCTAGTAGGTAGAAACTGTGACGAAACGGACCAAGAGCGTGTCGGGCACTCTAGTGGGTAGAAAGTGTGACGAAACGGACCAAGAGCGTGTCGGGCACTCTAGTGGGTAGAAACTGTGACGAAACGGACCAAGAGCGTGTCGGGAACTCTAGTGGGTAGAAACTGTGACGAAACGGACCAAGAGCGTGTCGGGCACTCTAGTAGGTAGAAACTGTGACGAAACGGACCAAGAGCGTGTCGGGCACTCTAGTGGGTAGAAAGTGTGACGAAACGGACCAAGAGCGTGTCGGGCACTCTAGTAGGTAGAAACTGTGACGAAACGGACCAAGAGCGTGTCGGGCACTCTAGTCAACTTGCGGTTGGTAACCATACAGCTGCAAACAAACCAGCAACAAAATTAACTTTGTATCTCTGAAAGACCTGATATTTAAACGTTGACTACGAAACCCTATTTGTGAGCGTGTCTGACACGCTCTTCACCGCTTTTTATGGTTGTCATAGTTAGATGACAGGATACAACTTACGGTAACAGCTTTTTGTTTCAACTCCGGCTTGGTCGGCATCTGCTTCTTCAGCTGGTTCATCTCTTGCGGGGTGAAGCCGACCAGTTTTGATAACACTGCGCTCGTGAAATCCACATCTATACTGCCCGTGCCATCCACCAGCGTGCACTTTAAACTCCACCCGTCTTTACTTACAGATACATACATACATATATAGTGTGAAATACTAGTCACCGAGATAAATACATACATAGTATAGGTAATGTATTTTCCTATGTAAACACTAGATGGCGCTAGTAGTTTTTTAAAACGCGGTAATGAAATGTTTTCTGCGATATGATAAAGGTGTCGGGTGCATAGTGTTCGCCACGCGGACACGTTCGCCTCGCGAAAACTTAGAACTTAGAACTTAAAACTTAAAAATTAAAAATTAGAACTGGAAAACCGAACCGCCTACGGTACGGTAGTAGGTAGTAGTAGGTACCATGTGTGGGGTGTCGTTTGAAAGAGGGACTCGAGCCGCGTTCGATGGTACAACACTTACGGCGATCGGTGACGACATGTCGCGCAACATTGTACCTGTAGTACCCAGCGTGGGTGCCGGCCGAGATTGTTCCCAGTTTGGTTACGTCCATTTTAGCTTTGTAGCTCGAAAAGTGGTCAAGAGCGAGTCGGACCGGCCGGACACACTTTAGAACCCAAATGTCACTTTGAACGACACACATGTCATTAACCTAAACTCGAGCGAACTAACTTCGAGTGACCTACTTGTTCCTGTCCAGTGTCCAGTACGGTTCGGGTGAATTTTTTTTTAATTCATCATCAAGTCCGTTTTTAATAATTTATCCAGTATGAGGACAGCATATATTACATAAATCAATAAAAATATCTGTGTGTTGCGGGACCGTTACGGTGTAATAATTAAAATCAAGTTGAGTGAGGCCAGCTTAAACTGGTCTCTCGTAGTGTTTGTATGAAAACACCAGAGTAATAGGGTGATCCCTTGCTTGGGATAGGTTCATTCATGTGCTGCCGATAGAACCCAGTTTGGTTCGTTGGGATTGTTCCCAGTTTGTTTCGTTGAGATTGTTCCTAGTTTGGTTGGATGAGATTCGGGCCTAGCGGGCCCCATGTGTGGGTGTCGTTTGAAAGAGGGACTCGAGCCGCGTTCGATGGTACATCACTTACGGCGATCGGTGACGACATGTCGCGCAACATTTGAACGATGTTGCGCAACATTGTATATGGCACACAGTATAGCAAACAACTGTTAGAAATCGCACCAGAGTCCAACATAATTATAGAGGTCCTCCATACAGTCAGTAAGTGAGGCCTGCTAAAACTGGTCTCTCGTAGTGTCCGTATGAAAGTGAGGCCAGCTAAAACTCGTCTCTCGTAGATTTTGTATGCAAGTGAGGCCAACTAAAACTGGTCTCTCGTAGTGTTTGTATGAAAGTGAGGATGAGATTGTTCCTAGTTTGGTTGGATGAGATTGTTCCTAGTTTGGTTGGATGAGATTATTCCTAGTTTGGTTAGTTGAGATTGTTCCTAGTTTGGTTGGATGAGATTGTTCCTGGTTTGGTTGGATGAGGTAGAAAGTGGGTCGAATCGGACCAAGAGCGTGTCGGGCGCTCTAGTAGATAGAAAGTGTGACGAAACGGACCAAGAGCGTGTCGGGCACTCTAGTGGGTAGAAACTGTGACGAAACGGACCAAGAGCGTGTCGGGAACTCTAGTGGGTAGAAACTGTGACGAAACGGACCAAGAGCGTGTCGGGCACTCTAGTAGGTAGAAACTGTGACGAAACGGACCAAGAGCGTGTCGGGCACTCTAGTGGGTAGAAAGTGTGACGAAACGGACCAAGAGCGTGTCGGGCACTCTAGTAGATAGAAAGTGTGACGAAACGGACCAAGAGCGTGTCGGGCACTCTACTAGGTAGAAACTGTGACGAAACGGACCAAGAGCGTTTCGGGCACTCTAGTGGGTAGAAAGTGTGACGAAACGGACAAAGAGCGTGTCTGTCGAGCGAACTGTGACGAAACGGACCAAGAGCGTGTCGGGCACTCTAGCAGGTAGAAAGTGTGACGAAACGGACCAAGAGCGTGTCGGGCACTCTAGTGGGTAGAAAGTGTGACGAAACGGACCAAGAGCGTGTCGGGCACTCTAGTAGATAGAAAGTGTGACGAAACGGACCAAGAGCGTGTCGGGCACTCTACTAGGTAGAAACTGTGACGAAACGGACCAAGAGCGTTTCGGGCACTCTAGTGGGTAGAAAGTGTGACGAAACGGACAAAGAGCGTGTCTGTCGAGCGAACTGTGACGAAACGGACCAAGAGCGTGTCGGGCACTCTAGCAGGTAGAAAGTGTGACGAAACGGACCAAGAGCGTGTCGGGCACTCTAGTGGGTAGAAAGTGTGACGAAACGGACCAAGAGCGTGTCGGGCACTCTAGCAGGTAGAAAGTGTGACGAAACGGACCAAGAGCGTGTCGGGCACTCTAGCAGGTAGAAAGTGTGACGAAACGGACCAAGAGCGTGTCGGGCACTCTAGTGGGTAGAAAGTGTGACGAAACGGACCAAGAGCGTGTCGGGCTCTCTAGTAGATAGAAAGTGTGACGAAGCGGACCAAGAGCGTGTCGGGCACTCTAGTAGGTAGAGAGCGGGTGGAATCGGGCCAAGAGCGTGTCGGGCACTCTAGTAGATAGAAAGTGTGACGAAGCGGACCAAGAGCGTGTCGGGCACTCTAGTAGGTAGAGAGCGGGTGGAATCGGGCCAAGAGCGTGTCGGGCACTCTAGTGGGTAGAAAGTGTGACGAAACGGACCAAGAGCGTGTCGGGCTCTCTAGTAGATAGAAAGTGTGACGAAGCGGACCAAGAGCGTGTCGGGCACTCTAGTAGGTAGAGAGCGGGTGGAATCGGGCCAAGAGCGTGTCGGGCACTCTAGTGGGTAGAAAGTGTGACGTAACGGACCAAGAGCGTGTCGGGCTCTCTAGTAGATAGAAAGTGTGACGAAGCGGACCAAGAGCGTGTCGGGCACTCTAGTAGGTAGAGAGCGGGTGGAATCGGGCCAAGAGCGTGTCGGGCACTCTAGTAAGTAATTTTGTTCATGTTCCATGGGGAGAGTGGTTCAGTTTCATGAGTACCTTCACCTCCTTTCGGCATGTTATACCCTTTCTGTTATCTACTCCCGATATAATGTTTGTATTTATCTGTATGTAAAGATGGGTGGAGTTTGAAGTGTAGATGATGACTGGCAATTTTTACTATAGTACCGTCATTCGAAGAGGCCATATTTGACAGTTGTCAAAATCATGTTAATGCTAAGACATAAGGTCTATTTTCTTTGTTGGCATGTTGCCTAGTATGGGTTTGACAGCTGTCAAATATGGCCTATTCGAATGACGGTACTATAGTTATTTAACAACTTACCGAAACAGCTTTCAGTTTCAACTCCGGCTTGGTCGGCATCTGCTTCTTCAGCTGGTTCATCTCTTGCGGGGTGAAGCCGACCAGTTTTGATAACACTGCGCTCGTGAAATCCACATCTATACTGCCCGTGCCATCCACCAGCGTGCACTTTAAACTCCACCCGTCTTTACTTACAGATACATACATACATATATAGTGTGAAATACTAGTGACCGAGATAAATACATACATAGTATAGGTAATGTATTTTCCTATGTAAACACTAGATGGCGCTAGTAGTTTTTTAAAACGCGGTAATGAAATGTTTTCTGCGATATGATAAAGGTGTCGGGTGCATAGTGTTCGCCACGCGGACACGTTCGCCTCGCGAAAACTTAGAACTTAGAACTTAAAACTTAAAAATTAAAAATTAGAAGTGGAAAACCGAACCGCCTACGGTACGGTAGTAGGTAGTAGTAGGTACCATGTGTGGGGTGTCGTTTGAAAGAGGGACTCGAGCCGCGTTCGATGGTACAACACTTACGGCGATCGGTGACGACATGTCGCGCAACATTGTACCTGTAGTACCCAGCGTGGGTGCCGGCCGAGATTGTTCCCAGTTTGGTTACGTCCATTTTAGCTTTGTAGCTCGAAAAGTGGTCAAGAGCGAGTCGGACCGGCCGGACACACTTTAGAACCCAAATGTCACTTTGAACGACACACACATGTCATTAACCTAAACTCGAGCGAACTAACTTCGAGTGACCTACTTGTTCCTGTCCAGTGTCCGTCCAGTACGGTTCGGGTGAATTTTTTTTTTAATTCATCATCAAGTCCGTTTTTAATAATTTATCCAGTATGAGGACAGCATATATTACATAAATCAATAAAAATATCTGTGTGTTGCGGGACCGTTACGGTGTAATAATTAAAATCAAGTTGAGTGAGGCCAGCTTAAACTGGTCTCTCGTAGTGTTTGTATGAAAACACCAGAGTAATAGGGTGATCCCTTGCTTGGGATAGGTTCATTTCATTCATGTGCTGCCGATAGAACCCAGTTTGGTTCGTTGGGATTGTTCCCAGTTTGTTTCGTTGAGATTGTTCCTAGTTTGGTTGGATGAGATTCGGGCCTAGCGGGCCCCATGTGTGGGGTGTCGTTTGAAAGAGGGACTCGAGCCGCGTTCGATGGTACATCACTTACGGCGATCGGTGACGACATGTCGCGCAACATTTGAACGATGTTGCGCAACATTGTATATGGCACACAGTATAGCAAACAACTGTTAGAAATCGCACCAGAGTCCAACATAATTATAGAGGTCCTCCATACAGTCAGTAAGTGAGGCCTGCTAAAACTGGTCTCTCGTAGTGTCCGTATGAAAGTGAGGCCAGCTAAAACTCGTCTCTCGTAGATTTTGTATGCAAGTGAGGCCAACTAAAACTGGTCTCTCGTAGTGTTTGTATGAAAGTGAGGCCAACTAAAACTTGTCTCTCGTAGTGTTTGTATGAAAGTGAGGATGAGATTGTTCCTAGTTTGGTTGGATGAGATTGTTCCTAGTTTGGTTGGATGAGATTATTCCTAGTTTGGTTAGTTGAGATTGTTCCTAGTTTGGTTGGATGAGATTGTTCCTGGTTTGGTTGGATGAGGTAGAAAGTGGGTCGAATCGGACCAAGAGCGTGTCGGGCACTCTAGTAGATAGAAAGTGTGACGAAACGGACCAAGAGCGTGTCGGGCACTCTAGTGGGTAGAAACTGTGACGAAACGGACCAAGAGCGTGTCGGGAACTCTAGTGGGTAGAAAGTGTGACGAAACGGACCAAGAGCGTGTCGGGCACTCTAGTAGATAGAAAGTGTGATGAAACGGACCAAGAGCGTGTCGGGCACTCTACTAGGTAGAAACTGTGACGAAACGGACCAAGAGCGTGTCGGGCACTCTAGTCAATTTGCGGTTGGTAACCATACAGCTGCAAACAAACCAGCAACAAAATTAACTTTGTATCTCTGAAAGACCTGATATTTAAACGTTGACTAAAAAACCCTATTTGTGAGCGTGTCTGACACGCTCTTCACCGCTTTTTATGGTTGTCATGGTTAGATGACAGGATACAACTTACGGTAACAGCTTTTTGTTTCAACTCCGGCTTGGTCGGCATCTGCTTCTTCAGCTGGTTCATCTCTTGCGGGGTGAAGCCGACCAGTTTTGATAACACTGCGCTCGTGAAATCCACATCTATACTGCCCGTGCCATCCACCAGCGTGCACTTTAAACTCCACCCGTCTTTACTTACAGATACATACATACATATATAGTGTGAAATACTAGTGACCGAGATAAATACATACATAGTATAGGTAATGTATTTTCCTATGTAAACACTAGATGGCGCTAGTAGTTTTTTAAAACGCGGTAATGAAATGTTTTCTGCGATATGATAAAGGTGTCGGGTGCATAGTGTTCGCCACGCGGACACGTTCGCCTCGCGAAAACTTAGAACTTAGAACTTAAAACTTAAAAATTAGAACTGGAAAACCGAACCGCCTACGGTACGGTAGTAGGTAGTAGTAGGTACCATGTGTGGGGTGTCGTTTGAAAGAGGGACTCGAGCCGCGTTCGATGGTACAACACTTACGGCGATCGGTGACGACATGTCGCGCAACATTGTACCTGTAGTACCCAGCGTGGGTGCCGGCCGAGATTGTTCCCAGTTTGGTTACGTCCATTTTAGCTTTGTAGCTCGAAAAGTGGTCAAGAGCGAGTCGGACCGGCCGGACACACTTTAGAACCCAAATGTCACTTTGAACGACACACACATGTCATTAACCTAAACTCGAGCGAACTAACTTCGAGTGACCTACTTGTTCCTGTCCAGTGTCCAGTACGGTTCGGGTGAATTTTTTTTTTAATTCATCATCAAGTCCGTTTTTAATAATTTATCCAGTATGAGGACAGCATATATTACATAAATCAATAAAAATATCTGTGTGTTGCGGGACCGTTACGGTGTAATAATTAAAATCAAGTTGAGTGAGGCCAGCTTAAACTGGTCTCTCGTAGTGTTTGTATGAAAACACCAGAGTAATAGGGTGATCCCTTGCTTGGGATAGGTTCATTCATGTGCTGCCGATAGAACCCAGTTTGGTTCGTTGGGATTGTTCCCAGTTTGTTTCGTTGAGATTGTTCCTAGTTTGGTTGGATGAGATTCGGGCCTAGCGGGCCCCATGTGTGGGGTGTCGTTTGAAAGAGGGACTCGAGCCGCGTTCGATGGTACATCACTTACGGCGATCGGTGACGACATGTTGCGCAACATTTGAACGATGTTGCGCAACATTGTATATGGCACACTGTATAGCAAACAACTGTTAGAAATCGCACCAGAGTCCAACATAATTATAGAGGTCCTCCATACAGTCAGTAAGTGAGGCCAGCTAAAACTCGTCTCTCGTAGTGTGTGTATCTCTCGTAGTGACGAAACGGACCAAGAGCGTGTCGGGCACTCTAGTAATTTTGTTCATGTTCCATGGGGAGAGTGGTTCAGTTTCATGAGTACCTTCACCTCCTTTCGGCATGTTATACCCTTTTTGTTACTCCCGATATAATGTTTGTATTTATCTGTATGTAAAGATGGGTGGAGTTAGAAGTGTGGACGATGTCTAGCAATTTATACTTATAGTACTGTCATTCGAATAGGCCATATTTGACAGTTGTCAAAATCATGTTAATGCTAAGACATAAGGTCTATTTTCTTTGTTGGCATGTTGCCTAGTATGGGTTTGACAGCTGTCAAATATGGCCTATTCGAATGACGGTACTATAGTTATTTAACAACTTACCGAAACAGCTTTCAGTTTCAACTCCGGCTTGGCCGCCATCTGCTTCTTCAGCTGGTTCATCTCTTGCGGGGTGAAGCCGACCAGTTTTGATAACACTGCGCTCGTGAAATCCACATCTATACTGCCCGTGCCATCCACCAGCGTGCACTTTAAACTCCACCCGTCTTTACTTACAGATACATACATACATATATAGTGTGAAATACTAGTGACCGAGATAAATACATACATAGTATAGGTAATGTATTTTCCTATGTAAACACTAGATGGCGCTAGTAGTTTTTTAAAACGCGGTAATGAAATGTTTTCTGCGATATGATAAAGGTGTCGGGTGCATAGTGTTCGCCACGCGGACACGTTCGCCTCGCGAAAACTTAGAACTTAGAACTTAAAACTTAAAAATTAAAAATTAGAACTGGAAAACCGAACCGCCTACGGTACGGTAGTAGGTAGTAGTAGGTACCATGTGTGGGGTGTCGTTTGAAAGAGGGACTCGAGCCGCGTTCGATGGTACAACACTTACGGCGATCGGTGACGACATGTCGCGCAACATTGTACCTGTAGTACCCAGCGTGGGTGCCGGCCGAGATTGTTCCCAGTTTGGTTACGTCCATTTTAGCTTTGTAGCTCGAAAAGTGGTCAAGAGCGAGTCGGACCGGCCGGACACACTTTAGAACCCAAATGTCACTTTGAACGACACATGTCATTAACCTAAACTCGAGCGAACTAACTTCGAGTGACCTACTTGTTCCTGTCCAGTGTCTTTTTTTTTTTCAATTTTTTTTTAATTCATCATCAAGTCCGTTTTTAATAATTTATCCAGTATGAGGACAGCATATGGGGCATTCCACGCCAAGCGGGCAGCGAAAAAAGGTCGATGTTTCCGATTTTGGTAATATTCGAGTATGTTATAGGTATATGTGTCCTCAATCCAGATATACAATATTTTTGGTATACAATGAATAATTAAAAAGTTATGAGGTTTTGTAGTTTTGGCTAATTCATAGGTAAGCATTATTTCAAAGCAAAAATTTAGTTAAAAAATATATGTAATCAAATAAACTAACTAATGAAATCTGTAGTAAATTTAATGAGCTTCGTAATAGCAATTTTGGAAATTAAAAAAAAAAAATTTTTTGAAGAGAAAAAATGATTTTTATTTTTTAAATGGATTTTTTTTAAAGTTCGACCCTTTTAATTTTTTTTATTTTTTTTCTACAATTAGGTCTTAGTATAGAGATAATTCATACCAAGTCTCATAATGGGCCCGAAAGTAGTTTAGGAGCTATAGAAGATAGAATGCAGGAAGGCGGCGACTGCGCTCCAGCTGTTTACAGCAGCGATGCATCGCGGCCCGTCCATGATGATTTCTGGCAATTTAATAGCGACCAACGATGAAATATTTAGCAAAACATGGTACTGTTTATATACTTTAGAACATTTTTTTCTAGTGTATTAGAATAAAACTAGATATATGTAGATAATCGTAATAGCAAATAAGTTATTTTAATTTTTTCACAGATCAATATCTTAGCAAGTAAATTATTTACAAGTTTTACACAAGATCATTATTTAACAATTACTTTACTTACTAACAATTTTATACACAAAGTCATTATTTAGTGACTAGTTTATTTGCAAATTTGTACACAAGGTGAATAAAGAGCAATTTGTTTACCTATTTACAAACTTTTACAAGCATGTAACATTCACTACAACTTCAGTGGTGCCAGTAAAAGCATGATATTTTTTAGTGCTTGGTATTGTCACTGCTTCAGCGAATCTGGGTTTTAGAAAATTTCGGTTTTCTTTTATGTCTTTTTTGCTAGCATCATAAACATTTGTTTGCGGCATTGATGTTTTAGCCCATGCATTTGTATAATCGTTTGGGAGTTGCGATGGCATTATTTGCCGTGCATTGCAAACTGGCCCGTGTTGCTAGGCATTTTAAATTTCCGCCCAGATCGTCACACAGGCTTTTGCCGAGAGCAGTTGCATGAAAATGGAATTCTGCCTCTGTACCGAAATCTTGTTTGTAATGAAAAAGGTTGATGAAATTAAATCTCTTCTAAAAATGTTGTGAGGCGCCGTCTGTAATGAAAATAATAATTTGTTGGTATATTGTTGTCCTGAAGGTCGGGTGAAAATTTTTCTGAAACGTGTAAAATGTTGTGTAAAAACATCATTCTTCCTATAATAATAAACCGATGTTAAAAGGGTCGCCTGATCCTGACACAACTGGAACAATGATCAGGCGACCCTTTTAACATCGGTTTATTATTATAGGAAGAATGATGTTTTTACACGTTTCAGAATTTTTTTTCGCCGTCGTCTTCAGGACAACAATATACCAACAAATTATTATTTTCATTACAGACGGCGCCTCACAACATTTTTAAGCAGAGATTTAATTTCATCAACCTTTTTCATTACAAACAAGATTTCGGTACAGAGGCAGAATTCCATTTTCATGCAACTGCTCTCGGCAAAAGCCTGTGTGACGATCTGGGCGGAAATTTAAAATGCCTAGCAACACGGGCCAGTTTGCAATGCACGGCAAATAATGCCATCGCAACTCCCAAACGATTATACAAATGCATGGGCTAAAAGATCAAAGCCGCAAACAAATGTTTATTATGCTAGCAAAAAAGACATAAAAGAAAACCGAAATTTTCTAAAACCCAGATTCGCTGAAGCAGTGACAATACCAAGCACTAAAAAATATCATGCTTTTACTGGCACCACTGAAGGACTCATGATTAAACGCACAAGTTGTAGTGAACGTTACATGCTTGTAAAAGTTTGTAAATAGGTAAACAAATTGCTCTTTATTCACCTTGTGTACAAATTTGCAAATAAACTAGTCACTAAATAATGACCTTGTGTATAAAATTGTTAGTAAGTAAAGTAATTGTTAAATAATGATCTTGTGTAAAAACTTGTAAATAATTTAGTTGCTAAGATATTGTTCTGTGAAAAAATTAAAATAACTTATTTGCTATTACGATTATCTACATATATCTAGTTTTATTCTAATACACTAGAAAAAAATGTTCTAAAGTATATAAACAGTAGGTACCATGTTTTGCTAAATATTTTATCGTTGGTCGCTATTAAATGCCAGAAATCATCATGGACGGCGATGCATCGCTGCTGTAAACAGCTGGAGCGCAGTCGCCGCCTTCCTGCATTCTATCTTCTATAGCTCTAAACTACTTTCGCCCATTATGAGACTTGGTATGAATTATCTCTATACTAAGACCTAATTGTAGAAAAAATAAAAAAATTAAAAGGGTCGAACTTTAAAAAATCCATTTAAAAATAAAATCATTTTTCTCTAAAAAATTTTTTTATTTCCAAAATTGCTATTACGAAGCTCATTAAATTTACTACAGATTTCATTAGTTAGTTTATTTGATTACATATATTTTTTAACTAAATTTTTGCTTTGAAATAATGCTTACCTATGAATTAGCCAAAACTACAAAACCTCATAACTTTTTAATTATTCATTGTATACCAAAAATATTGTATATCTGGATTGAGGACACATATACCTATAACATACTCGAATATTACCAAAATCGGAAACATCGACCTTTTTTCGCTGCCCGCTTGGCGTGGAATGCCCCTAATATTACATAAATCAATAAAAATATCTGTGTGTTGCGGGACCGTTACGGTGTAATAATTAAAATCAAGTTGAGTGAGGCCAGCTTAAACTGGTCTCTCGTAGTGTTTGTATGAAAACACCAGAGTAATAGGGTGATCCCTTGCTTGGGATAGGTTCATTCATGTGCTGCCGATAGAACCCAGTTTGGTTCGTTGGGATTGTTCCCAGTTTGTTTTGTTGAGATTGTTCCTAGTTTGGTTGGATGAGATTCGGGCCTAGCGGGCCCCATGTGTGGGGTGTCGTTTGAAAGAGGGACTCGAGCCGCGTTCGATGGTACATCACTTACGGCGATCGGTGACGACATGTCGCGCAACATTTGAACGATGTTGCGCAACATTGTATATGGCACACAGTATAGCAAACAACTGTTAGAAATCGCACCAGAGTCCAACATAATTATAGAGGTCCTCCATACAGTCAGTAAGTGAGGCCTGCTAAAACTGGTCTCTCGTAGTGTCCGTATGAAAGTGAGGCCAGCTAAAACTCGTCTCTCGTAGATTTTGTATGCAAGTGAGGCCAACTAAAACTGGTCTCTCGTAGTGTTTGTATGAAAGTGAGGATGAGATTGTTCCTAGTTTGGTTGGATGAGATTGTTCCTAGTTTGGTTGGATGAGATTATTCCTAGTTTGGTTAGTTGAGATTGTTCCTAGTTTGGTTGGATGAGATTGTTCCTGGTTTGGTTGGATGAGGTAGAAAGTGGGTCGAATCGGACCAAGAGCGTGTCGGGCACTCTAGTAGATAGAAAGTGTGACGAAACGGACCAAGAGCGTGTCTGGAACTCTAGTGGGTAGAAACTGTGACGAAACGGACCAAGAGCGTGTCGGGCACTCTAGTAGGTAGAAACTGTGACGAAACGGACCAAGAGCGTGTCGGGCACTCTAGTGGGTAGAAAGTGTGACGAAACGGACCAAGAGCGTGTCGGGAACTCTAGTGGGTAGAAACTGTGACGAAACGGACCAAGAGCGTGTCGGGCACTCTAGTAGGTAGAAACTGTGACGAAACGGACCAAGAGCGTGTCGGGCACTCTAGTGGGTAGAAAGTGTGACGAAACGGACCAAGAGCGTGTCGGGAACTCTAGTGGGTAGAAACTGTGACGAAACGGACCAAGAGCGTGTCGGGCACTCTAGTAGGTAGAAACTGTGACGAAACGGACCAAGAGCGTGTCGGGCACTCTAGTGGGTAGAAAGTGTGACGAAACGGACCAAGAGCGTGTCGGGCACTCTAGTGGGTAGAAACTGTGACGAAACGGACCAAGAGCGTGTCGGGAACTCTAGTGGGTAGAAACTGTGACGAAACGGACCAAGAGCGTGTCGGGCACTCTAGTAGGTAGAAACTGTGACGAAACGGACCAAGAGCGTGTCGGGCACTCTAGTGGGTAGAAAGTGTGACGAAACGGACCAAGAGCGTGTCGGGCACTCTAGTAGGTAGAAACTGTGACGAAACGGACCAAGAGCGTGTCGGGCACTCTAGTCAACTTGCGGTTGGTAACCATACAGCTGCAAACAAACCAGCAACAAAATTAACTTTGTATCTCTGAAAGACCTGATATTTAAACGTTGACTACGAAACCCTATTTGTGAGCGTGTCTGACACGCTCTTCACCGCTTTTTATGGTTGTCATGGTTAGATGACAGGATACAACTTACGGTAACAGCTTTTTGTTTCAACTCCGGCTTGGTCGGCATCTGCTTCTTCAGCTGGTTCATCTCTTGCGGGGTGAAGCCGACCAGTTTTGATAACACTGCGCTCGTGAAATCCACATCTATACTGCCCGTGCCATCCACCAGCGTGCACTTTAAACTCCACCCGTCTTTACTTACAGATACATACATACATATATAGTGTGAAATACTAGTGACCGAGATAAATACATACATAGTATAGGTAATGTATTTTCCTATGTAAACACTAGATGGCGCTAGTAGTTTTTTAAAACGCGGTAATGAAATGTTTTCTGCGATATGATAAAGGTGTCGGGTGCATAGTGTTCGCCACGCGGACACGTTCGCCTCGCGAAAACTTAGAACTTAGAACTTAAAACTTAAAAATTAAAAATTAGAAGTGGAAAACCGAACCGCCTACGGTACGGTAGTAGGTAGTAGTAGGTACCATGTGTGGGGTGTCGTTTGAAAGAGGGACTCGAGCCGCGTTCGATGGTACAACACTTACGGCGATCGGTGACGACATGTTGCGCAACATTGTACCTGTAGTACCGAGCGTGGGTGCCGAGATTGTTCCCAGTTTGGTTACGTCCATTTTAGCTTTGTAGCTCGAAAAGTGGTCAAGAGCGAGTCGGACCGGCCGGACACACTTTAGAACCCAAATGTCACTTTGAACGACACACACATGTCATTAACCTAAACTCGAGCGAACTAACTTCGAGTGACCTACTTGTTCCTGTCCAGTGTCCAGTACGGTTCGGGTGAATTTTTTTTTTAATTCATCATCAAGTCCGTTTTTAATAATTTATCCAGTATGAGGACAGCATATATTACATAAATCAATAAAAATATCTGTGTGTTGCGGGACCGTTACGGTGTAATAATTAAAATCAAGTTGAGTGAGGCCAGCTTAAACTGGTCTCTCGTAGTGTTTGTATGAAAACACCAGAGTAATAGGGTGATCCCTTGCTTGGGATAGGTTCATTCATGTGCTGCCGATAGAACCCAGTTTGGTTCGTTGGGATTGTTCCCAGTTTGTTTCGTTGAGATTGTTCCTAGTTTGGTTGGATGAGATTCGGGCCTAGCGGGCCCCATGTGTGGGTGTCGTTTGAAAGAGGGACTCGAGCCGCGTTCGATGGTACATCACTTACGGCGATCGGTGACGACATGTCGCGCAACATTTGAACGATGTTGCGCAACATTGTATATGGCACACAGTATAGCAAACAACTGTTAGAAATCGCACCAGAGTCCAACATAATTATAGAGGTCCTCCATACAGTCAGTAAGTGAGGCCTGCTAAAACTGGTCTCTCGTAGTGTTCGTATGAAAGTGAGGCCAGCTAAAACTCGTCTCTCGTAGATTTTGTATGCAAGTGAGGCCAACTATTTGGTTGGATGAGGTAGAAAGTGGGTCGAATCGGACCAAGAGCGTGACGGGCACTCTAGTAGATAGAAAGTGTGACGAAACGGACCAAGAGCGTGTCGGGCACTCTAGTGGGTAGAAACTGTGACGAAACGGACCAAGAGCGTGTCGGGAACTCTAGTGGGTAGAAAGTGTGACGAAACGGACCAAGAGCGTGTCGGGCACTCTAGTAGATAGAAAGTGTGACGAAACGGACCAAGAGCGTGTCGGGCACTCTACTAGGTAGAAACTGTGACGAAACGGACCAAGAGCGTGTCGGGCACTCTAGTGGGTAGAAAGTGTGACGAAACGGACAAAGAGCGTGTCTGTCGAGCGACCCTATTTGTGAGCGTGTCTGACACGCTCTTCACCGCTTTTTATGGTTGTCATGGTTAGATGACAGGATACAACTTACGGTAACAGCTTTTTGTTTCAACTCCGGCTTGGTCGGCATCTGCTTCTTCAGCTGGTTCATCTCTTGCGGGGTGAAGCCGACCAGTTTTGATAACACTGCGCTCGTGAAATCCACATCTATACTGCCCGTGCCATCCACCAGCGTGCACTTTAAACTCCACCCGTCTTTACTTACAGATACATACATACATATATAGTGTGAAATACTAGTGACCGAGATAAATACATACATAGTATAGGTAATGTATTTTCCTATGTAAACACTAGATGGCGCTAGTAGTTTTTTAAAACGCGGTAATGAAATGTTTTCTGCGATATGATAAAGGTGTCGGGTGCATAGTGTTCGCCACGCGGACACGTTCGCCTCGCGAAAACTTAGAACTTAGAACTTAAAACTTAAAAATTAGAACTGGAAAACCGAACCGCCTACGGTACGGTAGTAGGTAGTAGTAGGTACCATGTGTGGGGTGTCGTTTGAAAGAGGGACTCGAGCCGCGTTCGATGGTACAACACTTACGGCGATCGGTGACGACATGTCGCGCAACATTGTACCTGTAGTACCCAGCGTGGGTGCCGGCCGAGATTGTTCCCAGTTTGGTTACGTCCATTTTAGCTTTGTAGCTCGAAAAGTGGTCAAGAGCGAGTCGGACCGGCCGGACACACTTTAGAACCCAAATGTCACTTTGAACGACACATGTCATTAACCTAAACTCGAGCGAACTAACTTCGAGTGACCTACTTGTTCCTGTCCAGTGTCCAGTACGGTTCGGGTGAATTTTTTTAATTCATCATCAAGTCCGTTTTAATAATTTATCCAGTATGAGGACAGCATATATTACATAAATCAATAAAAATATCTGTGTGTTGCGGACCGTTACGGTGTAATAATTAAAATCAAGTTGAGTGAGGCCAGCTTAAACTGGTCTCTCGTAGTGTTTGTATGAAAACACCAGAGTAATAGGGTGATCCCTTGCTTGGGATAGGTTCATTCATGTGCTGCCGATAGAACCCAGTTTGGTTCGTTGGGATTGTTCCCAGTTTGTTTCGTTGAGATTGTTCCTAGTTTGGTTGGATGAGATTCGGGCCTAGCGGGCCCCATGTGTGGTGTCGTTTGAAAGAGGACTCGAGCCGCGTTCGATGGTACATCACTTACGGCGATCGGTGACGACATGTTGCGCAACATTTGAACGATGTTGCGCAACATTGTATATGGCACACTGTATGTATAGCAAACAACTGTTAGAAATCGCACCAGAGTCCAACATAATTATAGAGGTCCTCCATACAGTCAGTAAGTGAGGCCAGCTAAAACTCGTCTCTCGTAGTGTGTGTATCTCTCGTAGTGACGAAACGGACCAAGAGCGTGTCGGGCACTCTAGTAATTTTGTTCATGTTCCATGGGGAGAGTGGTTCAGTTTCATGAGTACCTTCACCTCCTTTCGGCATGTTATACCCTTTTTGTTACTCCCGATATAATGTTTGTATTTATCTGTATGTAAAGATGGGTGGAGTTAGAAGTGTGGACGATGTCTAGCAATTTATACTTATAGTACTGTCATTCGAATAGGCCATATTTGACAGTTGTCAAAATCATGTTAATGCTAAGACATAAGGTCTATTTTCTTTGTTGGCATGTTGCCTAGTATGGGTTTGACAGCTGTCAAATATGGCCTATTCGAATGACGGTACTATAGTTATTTAACAACTTACCGAAACAGCTTTCAGTTTCAACTCCGGCTTGCCGCCATCTGCTTCTTCAGCTGGTTCATCTCTTGCGGGGTGAAGCCGACCAGTTTTGATAACACTGCGCTCGTGAAATCCACATCTATACTGCCCGTGCCATCCACCAGCGTGCACTTTAAACTCCACCCGTCTTTACTTACAGATACATACATACATATATAGTGTGAAATACTAGTGACCGAGATAAATACATACATAGTATAGGTAATGTATTTTCCTATGTAAACACTAGATGGCGCTAGTAGTTTTTTAAAACGCGGTAATGAAATGTTTTCTGCGATATGATAAAGGTGTCGGGTGCATAGTGTTCGCCACGCGGACACGTTCGCCTCGCGAAAACTTAGAACTTAGAACTTAAAACTTAAAAATTAAAAATTAGAACTGGAAAACCGAACCGCCTACGGTACGGTAGTAGGTAGTAGGTACCATGTGTGGGGTGTCGTTTGAAAGAGGGACTCGAGCCGCGTTCGATGGTACAACACTTACGGCGATCGGTGACGACATGTCGCGCAACATTGTACCTGTAGTACCCAGCGTGGGTGCCGGCCGAGATTGTTCCCAGTTTGGTTACGTCCATTTTAGCTTTGTAGCTCGAAAAGTGGTCAAGAGCGAGTCGGACCGGCCGGACACACTTTAGAACCCAAATGTCACTTTGAACGACACACATGTCATTAACCTAAACTCGAGCGAACTAACTTCGAGTGACCTACTTGTTCCTGTCCAGTGTCCAGTACGGTTCGGGTGAATTTTTTTTTTAATTCATCATCAAGTCCGTTTTTAATAATTTATCCAGTATGAGGACAGCATATATTACATAAATCAATAAAAATATCTGTGTGTTGCGGGACCGTTACGGTGTAATAATTAAAATCAAGTTGAGTGAGGCCAGCTTAAACTGGTCTCTCGTAGTGTTTGTATGAAAACACCAGAGTAATAGGGTGATCCTTGCTTGGGATAGGTTCATTCATGTGCTGCCGATAGAACCCAGTTTGGTTCGTTGGGATTGTTCCCAGTTTGTTTCGTTGAGATTGTTCCTAGTTTGGTTGGATGAGATTCGGGCCTAGCGGGCCCCATGTGTGGGGTGTCGTTTGAAAGAGGGACTCGAGCCGCGTTCGATGGTACAACACTTACGGCGATCGGTGACGACATGTCGCGCAACATTTGAACGATGTTGCGCAACATTGTATATGGCACACAGTATAGCAAACAACTGTTAGAAATCGCACCAGAGTCCAACATAATTATAGAGGTCCTCCATACAGTCAGTAAGTGAGGCCTGCTAAAACTGGTCTCTCGTAGTGTCCGTATGAAAGTGAGGATGAGATTGTTCCTAGTTTGGTTGGATGAGATTGTTCCTAGTTTGGTTGGATGAGATTATTCCTAGTTTGGTTAGTTGAGATTGTTCCTAGTTTGGTTGGATGAGATTGTTCCTAGTTTGGTTGGATGAGGTAGAAAGGGGGTCGAATCGGACCAAGAGCGTGTCGGGCACTCTAGTAGGTAGAAACTGTGACGAAACGGACCAAGAGCGTGTCGGGCACTCTAGTAGATAGAAAGTGTGACGAAACGGACCAAGAGCGTGTCGGGCACTCTACTAGGTAGAAACTGTGACGAAACGGACCAAGAGCGTGTCGGGCACTCTAGTGGGTAGAAAGTGTGACGAAACGGACCAAGAGCGTGTCGGGCACTCTAGTGGGTAGAAAGTGTGACGAAACGGACCAAGAGCGTGTCGGGCACTCTAGTAGATAGAAAGTGTGACGAAACGGACCAAGAGCGTGTCGGGCACTCTAGTAGGTAAAGAGCGGGTGGAATCGGGCCAAAAGCGTGTCGGGCATACTTACCGAAACAGCTTTCTGTTTCAACTCCGGCTTGGTCGGCATCTGCTTCTTGAGCTGGTTCATCTCTTGCGGGGTGAAGCCGACCAGTTTTGATAACACTGCGCTCGTGAAATCCACATCTATACTGCCCGTGCCATCCACCAGCGTGCACTTTAAACTCCACCCGTCTTTACTTACAGATACATACATACATATACAGGATGTAAAAAAATCAACTGCAAATATTTTAAGGGGTGAATCAGCCCATGAATTTGAACAACTTTCCCCAAGGAACATAGGTCGAAATATGAAAAAAATTTTTGGACCTCCCATACAAATTGACTCGGCCGGCTGGTACATTTTGTATGGGAGGTCCAATTTTTTTTCATATTTCGACCTATGTTCCTGAAAGTTGTTCAGAACTGTTCACCTTAAAATATTACAGTTACACCTTATATAGTGTGAAATACTAGTGACCGAGATAAATACATACATAGTATAGGTAATGTATTTTCCTATGTAAACACTAGATGGCGCTAGTAGTTTTTTAAAACGCGGTAATGAAATGTTTTCTGCGATATGATAAAGGTGCGTGGTGCATAGTGTTCGCCACGCGGACACGTTCGCCTCGCGAAAACTTAGAACTTAGAACTTAAAACTTAAAAATTAGAACTGGAAAACCGAACCGCCTACGGTACGGTAGTAGGTAGTAGTAGGTACCATGTGTGGGGTGTCGTTTGAAAGAGGGACTCGAGCCGCGTTCGATGGTACAACACTTACGGCGATCGGTGACGACATGTCGCGCAACATTGTACCTGTAGTACCCAGCGTGGGTGCCGGCCGAGATTGTTCCCAGTTTGGTTACGTCCATTTTAGCTTTGTAGCTCGAAAAGTGGTCAAGAGCGAGTCGGACCGGCCGGACACACTTTAGAACCCAAATGTCACTTTGAACGACACATGTCATTAACCTAAACTCGAGCGAACTAACTTCGAGTGACCTACTTGTTCCTGTCCAGTGTCAAGTAGGTACGGTTCGGGTGAATTTTTTTAATTCATCATCAAGTCCGTTTTAATAATTTATCCAGTATGAGGACAGCATATATTACATAAATCAATAAAAATATCTGTGTGTTGCGGGACCGTTACGGTGTAATAATTAAAATCAAGTTGAGTGAGGCCAGCTTAAACTGGTCTCTCGTAGTGTTTGTATGAAAACACCAGAGTAATAGGGTGATCCCTTGCTTGGGATAGGTTCATTCATGTGCTGCCGATAGAACCCAGTTTGGTTCGTTGGGATTGTTCCCAGTTTGTTTCGTTGAGATTGTTCCTAGTTTGGTTGGATGAGATTCGGGCCTAGCGGGCCCCATGTGTGTGGTGTCGTTTGAAAGAGGGACTCGAGCCGCGTTCGATGGTACATCACTTACGGCGATCGGTGACGACATGTTGCGCAACATTTGAACGATGTTGCGCAACATTGTATATGGCACACTGTATAGCAAACAACTGTTAGAAATCGCACCAGAGTCCAACATAATTATAGAGGTCCTCCATACAGTCAGTAAGTGAGGCCAGCTAAAACTCGTCTCTCGTAGTGTTTGTATGAAAGTGGGGCCAGCTAAATCTCGTCTCTCGTAGTGTTTGTATCTCTCGTAGTGACGAAACGGACCAAGAGCGTGTCGGGCACTCTAGTAATTTTGTTCATGTTCCATGGGGAGAGTGGTTCAGTTTCATGAGTACCTTCACCTCCTTTCGGCATGTTATACCCTTTTTACTCCCGATATAATGTTTGTATTTATCTGTATGTAAAGATGGGTGGAGTTAGAAGTGTGGACGATGTCTAGCAATTTATACTTATAGTACTGTCATTCGAATAGGCCATATTTGACAGTTGTCAAAATCATGTTAATGCTAAGACATAAGGTCTATTTTCTTTGTTGGCATGTTGCCTAGTATGGGTTTGACAGCTGTCAAATATGGCCTATTCGAATGACGGTACTATAGTTATTTAACAACTTACCGAAACAGCTTTCAGTTTCAACTCCGGCTTGCCGCCATCTGCTTCTTCAGCTGGTTCATCTCTTGCGGGGTGAAGCCGACCAGTTTTGATAACACTGCGCTCGTGAAATCCACATCTATACTGCCCGTGCCATCCACCAGCGTGCACTTTAAACTCCACCCGTCTTTACTTACAGATACATACATACATATATAGTGTGAAATACTAGTGACCGAGATAAATACATACATAGTATAGGTAATGTATTTCCCTATGTAAACACTAGATGGCGCTAGTAGTTTTTTAAAACGCGGTAATGAAATGTTTTCTGCGATATGATAAAGGTGTCGGGTGCATAGTGTTCGCCACGCGGACACGTTCGCCTCGCGAAAACTTAGAACTTAGAACTTAAAACTTAAAAATTAGAAGTGAAAAACCGAACCGCCTACGGTACGGTAGTAGGTAGTAGTAGGTACCATGTGTGGGGTGTCGTTTGAAAGAGGGACTCGAGCCGCGTTCGATGGTACAACACTTACGGCGATCGGTGACGACATGTCGCGCAACATTGTACCTGTAGTACCCAGCGTGGGTGCCGGCCGAGATTGTTCCCAGTTTGGTTACGTCCATTTTAGCTTTGTAGCTCGAAAAGTGGTCAAGAGCGAGTCGGACCGGCCGGACACACTTTAGAACCCAAATGTCACTTTGAACGACACACACATGTCATTAACCTAAACTCGAGCGAACTAACTTCGAGTGACCTACTTGTTCCTGTCCAGTGTCCAGTACGGTTCGGGTGATTTTTTTTTTAATTCATCATCAAGTCCGTTTTTAATAATTTATCCAGTATGAGGACAGCATATATTACATAAATCAATAAAAATATCTGTGTGTTGCGGGACCGTTACGGTGTAATAATTAAAATCAAGTTGAGTGAGGCCAGCTTAAACTGGTCTCTCGTAGTGTTTGTATGAAAACACCAGAGTAATAGGGTGATCCCTTGCTTGGGATAGGTTCATTCATGTGCTGCCGATAGAACCCAGTTTGGTTCGTTGGGATTGTTCCCAGTTTGTTTCGTTGAGATTGTTCCTAGTTTGGTTGGATGAGATTCGGGCCTAGCGGGCCCCATGTGTGGGGTGTCGTTTGAAAGAGGGACTCGAGCCGCGTTCGATGGTACATCACTTACGGCGATCGGTGACGACATGTCGCGCAACATTTGAACGATGTTGCGCAACATTGTATATGGCACACAGTATAGCAAACAACTGTTAGAAATCGCACCAGAGTCCAACATAATTATAGAGGTCCTCCATACAGTCAGTAAGTGAGGCCTGCTAAAACTGGTCTCTCGTAGTGTTCGTATGAAAGTGAGGCCAGCTAAAACTCGTCTCTCGTAGATTTTGTATGCAAGTGAGGCCAACTATTTGGTTGGATGAGGTAGAAAGTGGGTCGAATCGGACCAAGAGCGTGACGGGCACTCTAGTAGATAGAAAGTGTGACGAAACGGACCAAGAGCGTGTCGGGCACTCTAGTGGGTAGAAACTGTGACGAAACGGACCAAGAGCGTGTCGGGAACTCTAGTGGGTAGAAAGTGTGACGAAACGGACCAAGAGCGTGTCGGGCACTCTAGTAGATAGAAAGTGTGACGAAACGGACCAAGAGCGTGTCGGGCACTCTACTAGGTAGAAACTGTGACGAAACGGACCAAGAGCGTGTCGGGCACTCTAGTGGGTAGAAAGTGTGACGAAACGGACAAAGAGCGTGTCTGTCGAGCGACCCTATTTGTGAGCGTGTCTGACACGCTCTTCACCGCTTTTTATGGTTGTCATGGTTAGATGACAGGATACAACTTACGGTAACAGCTTTTTGTTTCAACTCCGGCTTGGTCGGCATCTGCTTCTTCAGCTGGTTCATCTCTTGCGGGGTGAAGCCGACCAGTTTTGATAACACTGCGCTCGTGAAATCCACATCTATACTGCCCGTGCCATCCACCAGCGTGCACTTCAAACTCCACCCGTCTTTAGTTACAGATACATACATACATATATAGTGTGAAATACTAGTCACCGAGATAAATACATACATAGTATAGGTAATGTATTTTCCTATGTAAACACTAGATGGCGCTAGTAGTTTTTTAAAACGCGGTAATGAAATGTTTTCTGCGATATGATAAAGGTGTTGGGTGCATAGTGTTCGCCACGCGGACACGTTCGCCTCGCGAAAACTTAGAACTTAGAACTTAAAACTTAAAAATTAAAAATTAGAACTGGAAAACCGAACCGCCTACGGTACGGTAGTAGGTAGTAGTAGGTACCATGTGTGGGGTGTCGTTTGAAAGAGGGACTCGAGCCGCGTTCGATGGTACAACACTTACGGCGATCGGTGACGACATGTCGCGCAACATTGTACCTGTAGTACCCAGCGTGGGTGCCGGCCGAGATTGTTCCCAGTTTGGTTACGTCCATTTTAGCTTTGTAGCTCGAAAAGTGGTCAAGAGCGAGTCGGACCGGCCGGACACACTTTAGAACCCAAATGTCACTTTGAACGACACACATGTCATTAACCTAAACTCGAGCGAACTAACTTCGAGTGACCTACTTGTTCCTGTCCAGTGTCTTTTTTTCAATTTTTTTTTAATTCATCATCAAGTCCGTTTTTAATAATTTATCCAGTATGAGGACAGCATATATTACATAAATCAATAAAAATATCTGTGTGTTGCGGGACCGTTACGGTGTAATAATTAAAATCAAGTTGAGTGAGGCCAGCTTAAACTGGTCTCTCGTAGTGTTTGTATGAAAACACCAGAGTAATAGGGTGATCCTTGCTTGGGATAGGTTCATTCATGTGCTGCCGATAGAACCCAGTTTGGTTCGTTGGGATTGTTCCCAGTTTGTTTCGTTGAGATTGTTCCTAGTTTGGTTGGATGAGATTCGGGCCTAGCGGGCCCCATGTGTGGTGTCGTTTGAAAGAGGGACTCGAGCCGCGTTCGATGGTACATCACTTACGGCGATCGGTGACGACATGTCGCGCAACATTTGAACGATGTTGCGCAACATTGTATATGGCACACAGTATAGCAAACAACTGTTAGAAATCGCACCAGAGTCCAACATAATTATAGAGGTCCTCCATACAGTCAGTAAGTGAGGCCTGCTAAAACTGGTCTCTCGTAGTGTTCGTATGAAAGTGAGGCCAGCTAAAACTCGTCTCTCGTAGATTTTGTATGCAAGTGAGGCCAACTAAAACTGGTCTCTCGTAGTGTTTGTATGAAAGTGAGGATGAGATTGTTCCTAGTTTGGTTGGATGAGATTGTTCCTAGTTTGGTTGGATGAGATTATTCCTAGTTTGGTTAGTTGAGATTGTTCCTAGTTTGGTTGGATGAGATTGTTCCTGGTTTGGTTGGATGAGGTAGAAAGTGGGTCGAATCGGACCAAGAGCGTGTCGGGCACTCTAGTAGATAGAAAGTGTGACGAAACGGACCAAGAGCGTGTCGGGCACTCTAGTGGGTAGAAACTGTGACGAAACGGACCAAGAGCGTGTCGGGAACTCTAGTGGGTAGAAACTGTGACGAAACGGACCAAGAGCGTGTCGGGCACTCTAGTGGGTAGAAACTGTGACGAAACGGACCAAGAGCGTGTCGGGAACTCTAGTGGGTAGAAACTGTGACGAAACGGACCAAGAGCGTGTCGGGCACTCTAGTAGGTAGAAACTGTGACGAAACGGACCAAGAGCGTGTCGGGCACTCTAGTGGGTAGAAAGTGTGACGAAACGGACCAAGAGCGTGTCGGGCACTCTAGTAGATAGAAAGTGTGACGAAACGGACCAAGAGCGTGTCGGGCACTCTACTAGGTAGAAACTGTGACGAAACGGACCAAGAGCGTGTCGGGCACTCTAGTGGGTAGAAAGTGTGACGAAACGGACAAAGAGCGTGTCGGGCACTCTAGCAGATAGAAAGTGTGACGAAACGGACCAAGAGCGTGTCGGGCACTCTAGTAGATAGAAAGTGTGACGAAACGGACCAAGAGCGTGTCGGGCACTCTAGTGGGTAGAAACTGTGACGAAACGGACCAAGAGCGTGTCGGGCACTCTAGTCAATTTGCGGTTGGTAACCATACAGCTGCAAACAAACCAGCAACAAAATTAACTTTGTATCTCTGAAAGACCTGATATTTAAACGTTGACTACGAAACCCTATTTGTGAGCGTGTCTGACACGCTCTTCACCGCTTTTTATGGTTGTCATGGTTAGATGACAGGATACAACTTACGGTAACAGCTTTTTGTTTCAACTCCGGCTTGGTCGGCATCTGCTTCTTCAGCTGGTTCATCTCTTGCGGGGTGAAGCCGACCAGTTTTGATAACACTGCGCTCGTGAAATCCACATCTATACTGCCCGTGCCATCCACCAGCGTGCACTTTAAACTCCACCCGTCTTTACTTACAGATACATACATACATATATAGTGTGAAATACTAGTGACCGAGATAAATACATACATAGTATAGGTAATGTATTTTCGTATGTAAACACTAGATGGCGCTAGTAGTTTTTTAAAACGCGGTAATGAAATGTTTTCTGCGATATGATAAAGGTGCTGGGTGCATAGTGTTCGCCACGCGGACACGTTCGCCTCGCGAAAACTTAGAACTTAGAACTTAAAACTTAAAAATTAAAAATTAGAACTGGAAAACCGAACCGCCTACGGTACGGTAGTAGGTAGTAGTAGGTACCATGTGTGGGGTGTCGTTTGAAAGAGGGACTCGAGCCGCGTTCGATGGTACAACACTTACGGCGATCGGTGACGACATGTCGCGCAACATTGTACCTGTAGTACCCAGCGTGGGTGCCGGCCGAGATTGTTCCCAGTTTGGTTACGTCCATTTTAGCTTTGTAGCTCGAAAAGTGGTCAAGAGCGAGTCGGACCGGCCGGACACACTTTAGAACCCAAATGTCACTTTGAACGACACATGTCATTAACCTAAACTCGAGCGAACTAACTTCGAGTGACCTACTTGTTCCTGTCAAGTCAGTACGGTTCGGGTGTTTTTTTTTTTTAATTCATCATCAAGTCCGTTTTTAATAATTTATCCAGTATGAGGACAGCATATATTACATAAATCAATAAAAATATCTGTGTGTTGCGGGACCGTTACGGTGTAATAATTAAAATCAAGTTGAGTGAGGCCAGCTTAAACTGGTCTCTCGTAGTGTTTGTATGAAAACACCAGAGTAATAGGGTGATCCCTTGCTTGGGATAGGTTCATTCATGTGCTGCCGATAGAACCCAGTTTGGTTCGTTGGGATTGTTCCCAGTTTGTTTCGTTGAGATTGTTCCTAGTTTGGTTGGATGAGATTCGGGCCTAGCGGGCCCCATGTGTGGTGTCGTTTGAAAGAGGGACTCGAGCCGCGTTCGATGGTACATCACTTACGGCGATCGGTGACGACATGTCGCGCAACATTTGAACGATGTTGCGCAACATTGTATATGGCACACAGTATAGCAAACAACTGTTAGAAATCGCACCAGAGTCCAACATAATTATAGAGGTCCTCCATACAGTCAGTAAGTGAGGCCTGCTAAAACTGGTCTCTCGTAGTGTTCGTATGAAAGTGAGGCCAGCTAAAACTCGTCTCTCGTAGATTTTGTATGCAAGTGAGGCCAACTAAAACTGGTCTCTCGTAGTGTTTGTATGAAAGTGAGGATGAGATTGTTCCTAGTTTGGTTGGATGAGATTGTTCCTAGTTTGGTTGGATGAGATTATTCCTAGTTTGGTTAGTTGAGATTGTTCCTAGTTTGGTTGGATGAGATTGTTCCTGGTTTGGTTGGATGAGGTAGAAAGTGGGTCGAATCGGACCAAGAGCGTGTCGGGCACTCTAGTAGATAGAAACTGTGACGAAACGGACCAAGAGCGTGTCGGGCACTCTAGTGGGTAGAAAGTGTGACGAAACGGACCAAGAGCGTGTCGGGCACTCTAGTAGATAGAAAGTGTGACGAAACGGACCAAGAGCGTGTCGGGCACTCTACTAGGTAGAAACTGTGACGAAACGGACCAAGAGCGTGTCGGGCACTCTAGTCAATTTGCGGTTGGTAACCATACAGCTGCAAACAAACCAGCAACAAAATTAACTTTGTATCTCTGAAAGACCTGATATTTAAACGTTGACTAAAAAACCCTATTTGTGAGCGTGTCTGACACGCTCTTCACCGCTTTTTATGGTTGTCATGGTTAGATGACAGGATACAACTTACGGTAACAGCTTTTTGTTTCAACTCCGGCTTGGTCGGCATCTGCTTCTTCAGCTGGTTCATCTCTTGCGGGTGAAGCCGACCAGTTTTGATAACACTGCGCTCGTGAAATCCACATCTATACTGCCCGTGCCATCCACCAGCGTGCACTTTAAACTCCACCCGTCTTTACTTACAGATACATACATACATATATAGTGTGAAATACTAGTGACCGAGATAAATACATACATAGTATAGGTAATGTATTTTCCTATGTAAACACTAGATGGCGCTAGTAGTTTTTTAAAACGCGGTAATGAAATGTTTTCTGCGATATGATAAAGGTGTCGGGTGCATAGTGTTCGCCACGCGGACACGTTCGCCTCGCGAAAACTTAGAACTTAGAACTTAAAACTTAAAAATTAAAAATTAGAAGTGGAAAACCGAACCGCCTACGGTACGGTAGTAGGTAGTAGTAGGTACCATGTGTGGGGTGTCGTTTGAAAGAGGGACTCGAGCCGCGTTCGATGGTACAACACTTACGGCGATCGGTGACGACATGTCGCGCAACATTGTACCTGTAGTACCCAGCGTGGGTGCCGGCCGAGATTGTTCCCAGTTTGGTTACGTCCATTTTAGCTTTGTAGCTCGAAAAGTGGTCAAGAGCGAGTCGGACCGGCCGGACACACTTTAGAACCCAAATGTCACTTTGAACGACACACATGTCATTAACCTAAACTCGAGCGAACTAACTTCGAGTGACCTACTTGTTCCTGTCAGTGTCCAGTACGGTTCGGGTGAATTTTTTTAATTCATCATCAAGTCCGTTTTTAATAATTTATCCAGTATGAGGACAGCATATATTACATAAATCAATAAAAATATCTGTGTGTTGCGGACCGTTACGGTGTAATAATTAAAATCAAGTTGAGTGAGGCCAGCTTAAACTGGTCTCTCGTAGTGTTTGTATGAAAACACCAGAGTAATAGGGTGATCCCTTGCTTGGGATAGGTTCATTTCATTCATGTGCTGCCGATAGAACCCAGTTTGGTTCGTTGGGATTGTTCCCAGTTTGTTTCGTTGAGATTGTTCCTAGTTTGGTTGGATGAGATTCGGGCCTAGCGGGCCCCATGTGTGGTGTCGTTTGAAAGAGGGACTCGAGCCGCGTTCGATGGTACATCACTTACGGCGATCGGTGACGACATGTCGCGCAACATTTGAACGATGTTGCGCAACATTGTATATGGCACACAGTATAGCAAACAACTGTTAGAAATCGCACCAGAGTCCAACATAATTATAGAGGTCCTCCATACAGTCAGTAAGTGAGGCCTGCTAAAACTGGTCTCTCGTAGTGTCCGTATGAAAGTGAGGCCAGCTAAAACTCGTCTCTCGTAGATTTTGTATGCAAGTGAGGCCAACTAAAACTGGTCTCTCGTAGTGTTTGTATGAAAGTGAGGCCAACTAAAACTTGTCTCTCGTAGTGTTTGTATGAAAGTGAGGATGAGATTGTTCCTAGTTTGGTTGGATGAGATTGTTCCTAGTTTGGTTGGATGAGATTATTCCTAGTTTGGTTAGTTGAGATTGTTCCTAGTTTGGTTGGATGAGATTGTTCCTGGTTTGGTTGGATGAGGTAGAAAGTGGGTCGAATCGGACCAAGAGCGTGTCGGGCACTCTAGTAGATAGAAAGTGTGACGAAACGGACCAAGAGCGTGTCGGGCACTCTAGTGGGTAGAAACTGTGACGAAACGGACCAAGAGCGTGTCGGGAACTCTAGTGGGTAGAAAGTGTGACGAAACGGACCAAGAGCGTGTCGGGCACTCTAGTAGATAGAAAGTGTGATGAAACGGACCAAGAGCGTGTCGGGCACTCTACTAGGTAGAAACTGTGACGAAACGGACCAAGAGCGTGTCGGGCACTCTAGTCAATTTGCGGTTGGTAACCATACAGCTGCAAACAAACCAGCAACAAAATTAACTTTGTATCTCTGAAAGACCTGATATTTAAACGTTGACTAAAAAACCCTATTTGTGAGCGTGTCTGACACGCTCTTCACCGCTTTTTATGGTTGTCATGGTTAGATGACAGGATACAACTTACGGTAACAGCTTTTTGTTTCAACTCCGGCTTGGTCGGCATCTGCTTCTTCAGCTGGTTCATCTCTTGCGGGGTGAAGCCGACCAGTTTTGATAACACTGCGCTCGTGAAATCCACATCTATACTGCCCGTGCCATCCACCAGCGTGCACTTTAAACTCCACCCGTCTTTACTTACAGATACATACATACATATATAGTGTGAAATACTAGTGACCGAGATAAATACATACATAGTATAGGTAATGTATTTTCCTATGTAAACACTAGATGGCGCTAGTAGTTTTTTAAAACGCGGTAATGAAATGTTTTCTGCGATATGATAAAGGTGTCGGGTGCATAGTGTTCGCCACGCGGACACGTTCGCCTCGCGAAAACTTAGAACTTAGAACTTAAAACTTAAAAATTAAAAATTAGAAGTGGAAAACCGAACCGCCTACGGTACGGTAGTAGGTAGTAGTAGGTACCATGTGTGGGGTGTCGTTTGAAAGAGGGACTCGAGCCGCGTTCGATGGTACAACACTTACGGCGATCGGTGACGACATGTCGCGCAACATTGTACCTGTAGTACCCAGCGTGGGTGCCGGCCGAGATTGTTCCCAGTTTGGTTACGTCCATTTTAGCTTTGTAGCTCGAAAAGTGGTCAAGAGCGAGTCGGACCGGCCGGACACACTTTAGAACCCAAATGTCACTTTGAACGACACACATGTCATTAACCTAAACTCGAGCGAACTAACTTCGAGTGACCTACTTGTTCCTGTCCAGTGTCCAGTACGGTTCGGGTGAATTTTTTTTTTAATTCATCATCAAGTCCGTTTTTAATAATTTATCCAGTATGAGGACAGCATATATTACATAAATCAATAAAAATATCTGTGTGTTGCGGGACCGTTACGGTGTAATAATTAAAATCAAGTTGAGTGAGGCCAGCTTAAACTGGTCTCTCGTAGTGTTTGTATGAAAACACCAGAGTAATAGGGTGATCCCTTGCTTGGGATAGGTTCATTTCATTCATGTGCTGCCGATAGAACCCAGTTTGGTTCGTTGGGATTGTTCCCAGTTTGTTTCGTTGAGATTGTTCCTAGTTTGGTTGGATGAGATTCGGGCCTAGCGGGCCCCATGTGTGGTGTCGTTTGAAAGAGGGACTCGAGCCGCGTTCGATGGTACATCACTTACGGCGATCGGTGACGACATGTCGCGCAACATTTGAACGATGTTGCGCAACATTGTATATGGCACACAGTATAGCAAACAACTGTTAGAAATCGCACCAGAGTCCAACATAATTATAGAGGTCCTCCATACAGTCAGTAAGTGAGGCCTGCTAAAACTGGTCTCTCGTAGTGTCCGTATGAAAGTGAGGCCAGCTAAAACTCGTCTCTCGTAGATTTTGTATGCAAGTGAGGCCAACTAAAACTGGTCTCTCGTAGTGTTTGTATGAAAGTGAGGCCAACTAAAACTTGTCTCTCGTAGTGTTTGTATGAAAGTGAGGATGAGATTGTTCCTAGTTTGGTTGGATGAGATTGTTCCTAGTTTGGTTGGATGAGATTATTCCTAGTTTGGTTAGTTGAGATTGTTCCTAGTTTGGTTGGATGAGATTGTTCCTGGTTTGGTTGGATGAGGTAGAAAGTGGGTCGAATCGGACCAAGAGCGTGTCGGGCACTCTAGTAGATAGAAAGTGTGACGAAACGGACCAAGAGCGTGTCGGGCACTCTAGTGGGTAGAAAGTGTGACGAAACGGACAAAGAGCGTGTCGGGCACTCTAGCAGATAGAAAGTGTGACGAAACGGACCAAGAGCGTGTCGGGCACTCTAGTAGATAGAAAGTGTGACGAAACGGACCAAGAGCGTGTCGGGCACTCTAGTGGGTAGAAACTGTGACGAAACGGTTCAAGAGCGTGTCGGGCACTCTAGTCAATTTGCGGTTGGTAACCATACAGCTGCAAACAAACCAGCAACAAAATTAACTTTGTATCTCTGAAAGACCTGATATTTAAACGTTGACTAAAAAACCCTATTTGTGAGCGTGTCTGACACGCTCTTCACCGCTTTTTATGGTTGTCATGGTTAGATGACAGGATACAACTTACGGTAACAGCTTTTTGTTTCAACTCCGGCTTGGTCGGCATCTGCTTCTTCAGCTGGTTCATCTCTTGCGGGGTGAAGCCGACCAGTTTTGATAACACTGCGCTCGTGAAATCCACATCTATACTGCCCGTGCCATCCACCAGCGTGCACTTTAAACTCCACCCGTCTTTACTTACAGATACATACATACATATATAGTGTGAAATACTAGTGACCGAGATAAATACATACATAGTATAGGTAATGTATTTTCCTATGTAAACACTAGATGGCGCTAGTAGTTTTTTAAAACGCGGTAATGAAATGTTTTCTGCGATATGATAAAGGTGTCGGGTGCATAGTGTTCGCCACGCGGACACGTTCGCCTCGCGAAAACTTAGAACTTAGAACTTAAAACTTAAAAATTAAAAATTAGAACTGGAAAACCGAACCGCCTACGGTACGGTAGTAGGTAGTAGTAGGTACCATGTGTGGGGTGTCGTTTGAAAGAGGGACTCGAGCCGCGTTCGATGGTACAACACTTACGGCGATCGGTGACGACATGTCGCGCAACATTGTACCTGTAGTACCCAGCGTGGGTGCCGGCCGAGATTGTTCCCAGTTTGGTTACGTCCATTTTAGCTTTGTAGCTCGAAAAGTGGTCAAGAGCGAGTCGGACCGGCCGGACACACTTTAGAACCCAAATGTCACTTTGAACGACACATGTCATTAACCTAAACTCGAGCGAACTAACTTCGAGTGACCTACTTGTTCCTGTCCAGTGTCCAGTACGGTTCGGGTGAATTTTTTTTTAATTCATCATCAAGTCCGTTTTAATAATTTATCCAGTACGAGGACAGCATATATTACATAAATCAATAAAAATATCTGTGTGTTGCGGGACCGTTACGGTGTAATAATTAAAATCAAGTTAAGTGAGGCCAGCTTAAACTGGTCTCTCGTAGTGTTTTTATGAAAACACCAGAGTAATAGGGTGATCCCTTGCTTGGGATAGGTTCATTCATGTGCTGCCGATAGAACCCAGTTTGGTTCGTTGGGATTGTTCCCAGTTTGTTTTGTTGAGATTGTTCCTAGTTTGGTTGGATGAGATTCGGGCCTAGCGGGCCCCATGTGTGGGTGTCGTTTGAAAGAGGGACTCGAGCCGCGTTCGATGGTACATCACTTACGGCGATCGGTGACGACATGTCGCGCAACATTTGAACGATGTTGCGCAACATTGTATATGGCACACAGTATAGCAAACAACTGTTAGAAATCGCACCAGAGTCCAACATAATTATAGAGGTCCTCCATACAGTCAGTAAGTGAGGCCTGCTAAAACTGGTCTCTCGTAGTGTTCGTATGAAAGTGAGGCCAGCTAAAACTCGTCTCTCGTAGATTTTGTATGCAAGTGAGGCCAACTATTTGGTTGGATGAGGTAGAAAGTGGGTCGAATCGGACCAAGAGCGTGACGGGCACTCTAGTAGATAGAAAGTGTGACGAAACGGACCAAGAGCGTGTCGGGCACTCTAGTGGGTAGAAACTGTGACGAAACGGACCAAGAGCGTGTCGGGAACTCTAGTGGGTAGAAAGTGTGACGAAACGGACCAAGAGCGTGTCGGGCACTCTAGTAGACAGAAAGTGTGACGAAACGGACCAAGAGCGTGTCGGGCACTCTACTAGGTAGAAACTGTGACGAAACGGACCAAGAGCGTGTCGGGCACTCTAGTGGGTAGAAAGTGTGACGAAACGGACAAAGAGCGTGTCTGTCGAGCGACCCTATTTGTGAGCGTGTCTGACACGCTCTTCACCGCTTTTTATGGTTGTCATGGTTAGATGACAGGATACAACTTACGGTAACAGCTTTTTGTTTCAACTCCGGCTCGGCCGGCATCTGCTTCTTCAGCTGGTTCATCTCTTGCGGGGTGAAGCCGACCAGTTTTGATAACACTGCGCTCGTGAAATCCACATCTATACTGCCCGTGCCATCCACCAGCGTGCACTTTAAACTCCACCCGTCTTTACTTACAGATACATACATACATATATAGTGTGAAATACTAGTCACCGAGATAAATACATACATAGTATAGGTAATGTATTTTCCTATGTAAACACTAGATGGCGCTAGTAGTTTTTTAAAACGCGGTAATGAAATGTTTTCTGCGATATGATAAAGGTGTTGGGTGCATAGTGTTCGCCACGCGGACACGTTCGCCTCGCGAAAACTTAGAACTTAGAACTTAAAACTTAAAAATTAAAAATTAGAACTGGAAAACCGAACCGCCTACGGTACGGTAGTAGGTAATAGTAGGTACCATGTGTGGGGTGTCGTTTGAAAGAGGGACTCGAGCCGCGTTCGATGGTACAACACTTACGGCGATCGGTGACGACATGTCGCGCAACATTGTACCTGTAGTACCCAGCGTGGGTGCCGGCCGAGATTGTTCCCAGTTTGGTTACGTCCATTTTAGCTTTGTAGCTCGAAAAGTGGTCAAGAGCGAGTCGGACCGGCCGGACACACTTTAGAACCCAAATGTCACTTTGAACGACACACACATGTCATTAACCTAAACTCGAGCGAACTAACTTCGAGTGACCTACTTGTTCCTGTCCAGTGTCTTTTTTTTTTTCAATTTTTTTTTAATTCATCATCAAGTCCGTTTTTAATAATTTATCCAGTATGAGGACAGCATATCTACACTAATATAATAAAGAGGAAAACTTTGTTTGTTTTTTTGTTTGTTTGTTTGTTTTTTTGTATGTATGTAATCGATAAACTCCGAAACTACTGGACCGATTTCGAAAATTCTTTCACCATTAGAAAGCTACAACATTCCTGAGTAACATAGGCTACTTTTTACCACGGGAAATTTCCTCATTTCCACGGGAAAACGGTTAGCAGCAGGAAAAGCGGGAAATACAGCGGATATTACCCAAATAAGCCAAACCGCTTTACCGATCTTTGCGAAATTTGGCACTGATATTACTAGCATAGTAAAGATGGACATGGACTACTTTTTGTCAGCCCTCGAGGATCTGGAGTACGAGTACCTGATGAAGACCACCAGCATCCCATCTAAACTATAAAAGATACGGTCATGGCTTCATAGAGAAAGTTGTTCACCATGACGGGCCGCTTCTGCTGGCACATAGTCATCGAGGATCTGAGTACCTCATGAAGACCACCAGCATCCCATCTAAACTATAAGAGATACGGCCATGGCTTCATAGAAAAAGTTGTGCAACATGACGGGCCGCTTCTGCTGGCACATGGTCATCGAGGATCTGGAGTACCAGATGAACTTCACCAGCATCCCATCTAAACTATAAGAGATACGGTAATGGTTTTTAAGTAAAAGTTACTCAGCGTGGCAGGCCGCTTCTGCTGGCACATGGTCATCGAGGATCTGGAGTACCCGATGTAGACCACCAGCATCCCATATAAACTATAAGAGTTACGGTAATGGCTTCAAAGTAAAAGTTATTTAGCATGACGGGCCGCTTCTGCTGGCAAATGGTTACGAGGGTCTGGAGTACCTGATGTAGACCACCAGCATCCCATATAAACTATACCTAAGAGATACGGTAAAAGCCTCAAAGTAAAAGTTATTCAGCATGACGGGCCGCTTCTGCTGGCACATGGTCACGAGGGTCTGGAGTACCTGATGTAGACCACCAGCATCCCATATAAACAATAAGAGATACGGTAATGGCTTCAAAGTAAAAGTTATTCAGCATGACGGGCCGCTTCTGCTCGCACATTTACCTCTGCTGGATCGGAGTAATGGACTTTTTACTACGGGCAAAGATCCAATTTCTACGGGAAAACAGGTAAGTAGCAGCGGGTGAAACCGCTGGGCGGGCTGCTAGTATTACATAAATCAATAAAAATATCTGTGTGTTGCGGGACCGTTACGGTGTAATAATTAAAATCAAGTTGAGTGAGGCCAGCTTAAACTGGTCTCTCGTAGTGTTTGTATGAGAACACCAGAGTAATAGGGTGATCCCTTGCTTGGGATAGGTTCATTCATGTGCTGCCGATAGAACCCAGTTTGGTTCGTTGGGATTGTTCCCAGTTTGTTTCGTTGAGATTGTTCCTAGTTTGGTTGGATGAGATTCGGGCCTAGCGGGCCCCATGTGTGGGGTGTCGTTTGAAAGAGGGACTCGAGCCGCGTTCGATGGTACATCACTTACGGCGATCGGTGACGACATGTCGCGCAACATTTGAACGATGTTGCGCAACATTGTATATGGCACACAGTATAGCAAACAACTGTTAGAAATCGCACCAGAGTCCAACATAATTATAGAGGTCCTCCATACAGTCAGTAAGTGAGGCCTGCTAAAACTGGTCTCTCGTAGTGTTCGTATGAAAGTGAGGCCAGCTAAAACTCGTCTCTCGTAGATTTTGTATGCAAGTGAGGCCAACTAAAACTGGTCTCTCGTAGTGTTTGTATGAAAGTGAGGATGAGATTGTTCCTAGTTTGGTTGGATGAGATTGTTCCTAGTTTGGTTGGATGAGATTATTCCTAGTTTGGTTAGTTGAGATTGTTCCTAGTTTGGTTGGATGAGATTGTTCCTGGTTTGGTTGGATGAGGTAGAAAGTGGGTCGAATCGGACCAAGAGCGTGTCGGGCACTCTAGTAGATAGAAACTGTGACGAAACGGACCAAGAGCGTGTCGGGCACTCTAGTGGGTAGAAAGTGTGACGAAACGGACCAAGAGCGTGTCGGGCACTCTAGTAGATAGAAAGTGTGACGAAACGGACCAAGAGCGTGTCGGGCACTCTACTAGGTAGAAACTGTGACGAAACGGACCAAGAGCGTGTCGGGCACTCTAGTGGGTAGAAACTGTGACGAAACGGACAAAGAGCGTGTCTGTCGAGCGACCCTATTTGTGAGCGTGTCTGACACGCTCTTTACCGCTTTTTATGGTTGTCATGGTTAGATGACAGGATACAACTTACGGTAACAGCTTTTGTTTCAACTCCGGCTTGGTCGGCATCTGCTTCTTCAGCTGGTTCATCTCTTGCGGGTGAAGCCGACCAGTTTTGATAACACTGCGCTCGTGAAATCCACATCTATACTGCCCGTGCCATCCACCAGCGTGCACTTTAAACTCCACCCGTCTTTACTTACAGATACATACATACATATATAGTGTGAAATACTAGTGACCGAGATAAATACATACATAGTATAGGTAATGTATTTTCCTATGTAAACACTAGATGGCGCTAGTAGTTTTTTAAAACGCGGTAATGAAATGTTTTCTGCGATATGATAAAGGTGTCGGGTGCATAGTGTTCGCCACGCGGACACGTTCGCCTCGCGAAAACTTAGAACTTAGAACTTAAAACTTAAAAATTAAAAATTAGAACTGGAAAACCGAACCGCCTACGGTACGGTAGTAGGTAGTAGTAGGTACCATGTGTGGGGTGTCGTTTGAAAGAGGGACTCGAGCCGCGTTCGATGGTACAACACTTACGGCGATCGGTGACGACATGTCGCGCAACATTGTACCTGTAGTACCCAGCGTGGGTGCCGGCCGAGATTGTTCCCAGTTTGGTTACGTCCATTTTAGCTTTGTAGCTCGAAAAGTGGTCAAGAGCGAGTCGGACCGGCCGGACACACTTTAGAACCCAAATGTCACTTTGAACGACACATGTCATTAACCTAAACTCGAGCGAACTAACTTCGAGTGACCTACTTGTTCCTGTCCAGTGTCCAGTACGGTTCGGGTGAATTTTTTTTTAATTCATCATCAAGTCCGTTTTTAATAATTTATCCAGTATGAGGACAGCATATATTACATAAATCAATAAAAATATCTGTGTGTTGCGGGACCGTTACGGTGTAATAATTAAAATCAAGTTGAGTGAGGCCAGCTTAAACTGGTCTCTCGTAGTGTTTGTATGAAAACACCAGAGTAATAGGGTGATCCCTTGCTTGGGATAGGTTCATTTCATTCATGTGCTGCCGATAGAACCCAGTTTGGTTCGTTGGGATTGTTCCCAGTTTGTTTCGTTGAGATTGTTCCTAGTTTGGTTGGATGAGATTCGGGCCTAGCGGGCCCCATGTGTGGTGTCGTTTGAAAGAGGGACTCGAGCCGCGTTCGATGGTACATCACTTACGGCGATCGGTGACGACATGTCGCGCAACATTTGAACGATGTTGCGCAACATTGTATATGGCACACAGTATAGCAAACAACTGTTAGAAATCGCACCAGAGTCCAACATAATTATAGAGGTCCTCCATACAGTCAGTAAGTGAGGCCTGCTAAAACTGGTCTCTCGTAGTGTCCGTATGAAAGTGAGGCCAGCTAAAACTCGTCTCTCGTAGATTTTGTATGCAAGTGAGGCCAACTAAAACTGGTCTCTCGTAGTGTTTGTATGAAAGTGAGGCCAACTAAAACTTGTCTCTCGTAGTGTTTGTATGAAAGTGAGGATGAGATTGTTCCTAGTTTGGTTGGATGAGATTGTTCCTAGTTTGGTTGGATGAGATTATTCCTAGTTTGGTTAGTTGAGATTGTTCCTAGTTTGGTTGGATGAGATTGTTCCTGGTTTGGTTGGATGAGGTAGAAAGTGGGTCGAATCGGACCAAGAGCGTGTCGGGCACTCTAGTAGATAGAAAGTGTGACGAAACGGACCAAGAGCGTGTCGGGCACTCTAGTGGGTAGAAACTGTGACGAAACGGACCAAGAGCGTGTCGGGAACTCTAGTGGGTAGAAAGTGTGACGAAACGGACCAAGAGCGTGTCGGGCACTCTAGTAGATAGAAAGTGTGATGAAACGGACCAAGAGCGTGTCGGGCACTCTACTAGGTAGAAACTGTGACGAAACGGACCAAGAGCGTGTCGGGCACTCTAGTCAATTTGCGGTTGGTAACCATACAGCTGCAAACAAACCAGCAACAAAATTAACTTTGTATCTCTGAAAGACCTGATATTTAAACGTTGACTAAAAAACCCTATTTGTGAGCGTGTCTGACACGCTCTTCACCGCTTTTTATGGTTGTCATGGTTAGATGACAGGATACAACTTACGGTAACAGCTTTTTGTTTCAACTCCGGCTTGGTCGGCATCTGCTTCTTCAGCTGGTTCATCTCTTGCGGGTGAAGCCGACCAGTTTTGATAACACTGCGCTCGTGAAATCCACATCTATACTGCCCGTGCCATCCACCAGCGTGCACTTTAAACTCCACCCGTCTTTACTTACAGATACATACATACATATATAGTGTGAAATACTAGTGACCGAGATAAATACATACATAGTATAGGTAATGTATTTTCCTATGTAAACACTAGATGGCGCTAGTAGTTTTTTAAAACGCGGTAATGAAATGTTTTCTGCGATATGATAAAGGTGTCGGGTGCATAGTGTTCGCCACGCGGACACGTTCGCCTCGCGAAAACTTAGAACTTAGAACTTAAAACTTAAAAATTAAAAATTAGAAGTGGAAAACCGAACCGCCTACGGTACGGTAGTAGGTAGTAGTAGGTACCATGTGTGGGGTGTCGTTTGAAAGAGGGACTCGAGCCGCGTTCGATGGTACAACACTTACGGCGATCGGTGACGACATGTCGCGCAACATTGTACCTGTAGTACCCAGCGTGGGTGCCGGCCGAGATTGTTCCCAGTTTGGTTACGTCCATTTTAGCTTTGTAGCTCGAAAAGTGGTCAAGAGCGAGTCGGACCGGCCGGACACACTTTAGAACCCAAATGTCACTTTGAACGACACATGTCATTAACCTAAACTCGAGCGAACTAACTTCGAGTGACCTACTTGTTCCTGTCCAGTGTCCAGTACGGTTCGGGTGAATTTTTTTTTAATTCATCATCAAGTCCGTTTTTAATAATTTATCCAGTATGAGGACAGCATATATTACATAAATCAATAAAAATATCTGTGTGTTGCGGGACCGTTACGGTGTAATAATTAAAATCAAGTTGAGTGAGGCCAGCTTAAACTGGTCTCTCGTAGTGTTTGTATGAAAACACCAGAGTAATAGGGTGATCCCTTGCTTGGGATAGGTTCATTCATGTGCTGCCGATAGAACCCAGTTTGGTTCGTTGGGATTGTTCCCAGTTTGTTTTGTTGAGATTGTTCCTAGTTTGGTTGGATGAGATTCGGGCCTAGCGGGCCCCATGTGTGGGGTGTCGTTTGAAAGAGGGACTCGAGCCGCGTTCGATGGTACATCACTTACGGCGATCGGTGACGACATGTCGCGCAACATTTGAACGATGTTGCGCAACATTGTATATGGCACACAGTATAGCAAACAACTGTTAGAAATCGCACCAGAGTCCAACATAATTATAGAGGTCCTCCATACAGTCAGTAAGTGAGGCCTGCTAAAACTGGTCTCTCGTAGTGTTCGTATGAAAGTGAGGCCAGCTAAAACTCGTCTCTCGTAGATTTTGTATGCAAGTGAGGCCAACTAAAACTGGTCTCTCGTAGTGTTTGTATGAAAGTGAGGATGAGATTGTTCCTAGTTTGGTTGGATGAGATTGTTCCTAGTTTGGTTGGATGAGATTATTCCTAGTTTGGTTAGTTGAGATTGTTCCTAGTTTGGTTGGATGAGATTGTTCCTGGTTTGGTTGGATGAGGTAGAAAGTGGGTCGAATCGGACCAAGAGCGTGTCGGGCACTCTAGTAGATAGAAAGTGTGACGAAACGGACCAAGAGCGTGTCGGGCACTCTAGTGGGTAGAAACTGTGACGAAACGGACCAAGAGCGTGTCGGGAACTCTAGTGGGTAGAAACTGTGACGAAACGGACCAAGAGCGTGTCGGGCACTCTAGTAGGTAGAAACTGTGACGAAACGGACCAAGAGCGTGTCGGGCACTCTAGTGGGTAGAAAGTGTGACGAAACGGACCAAGAGCGTGTCGGGCACTCTAGTAGGTAGAGAGCGGGTGGAATCGGGCCAAGAGCGTGTCGGGCACTCTAGTAAGTAATTTTGTTCATGTTCCATGGGGAGAGTGGTTCAGTTTCATGAGTACCTTCACCTCCTTTCGGCATGTTATACCCTTTCTGTTATCTACTCCCGATATAATGTTTGTATTTATCTGTATGTAAAGATGGGTGGAGTTTGAAGTGTAGATGATGACTGGCAATTTTTACTATAGTACCGTCATTCGAAGAGGCCATATTTGACAGCTGTCAAAACCATACTACGAAACATGTCAATAACGAAAAACAGACCTTATATCATAGCATTGACATGATTTTGACAGCTGTCAAATATGGCCTATTCGAATGACGGTACTATAGTTATTTAACAACTTACCGAAACAGCTTTCAGTTTCAACTCCGGCTTGGTCGGCATCTGCTTCTTCAGCTGGTTCATCTCTTGCGGGGTGAAGCCGACCAGTTTTGATAACACTGCGCTCGTGAAATCCACATCTATACTGCCCGTGCCATCCACCAGCGTGCACTTTAAACTCCACCCGTCTTTACTTACAGATACATACATACATATATAGTGTGAAATACTAGTCACCGAGATAAATACATACATAGTATAGGTAATGTATTTTCCTATGTAAACACTAGATGGCGCTAGTAGTTTTTTAAAACGCGGTAATGAAATGTTTTCTGCGATATGATAAAGGTGTCGGGTGCATAGTGTTCGCCACGCGGACACGTTCGCCTCGCGAAAACTTAGAACTTAGAACTTAAAACTTAAAAATTAAAAATTAGAACTGGAAAACCGAACCGCCTACGGTACGGTAGTAGGTAGTAGTAGGTACCATGTGTGGGGTGTCGTTTGAAAGAGGGACTCGAGCCGCGTTCGATGGTACAACACTTACGGCGATCGGTGACGACATGTCGCGCAACATTGTACCTGTAGTACCCAGCGTGGGTGCCGGCCGAGATTGTTCCCAGTTTGGTTACGTCCATTTTAGCTTTGTAGCTCGAAAAGTGGTCAAGAGCGAGTCGGACCGGCCGGACACACTTTAGAACCCAAATGTCACTTTGAACGACACATGTCATTAACCTAAACTCGAGCGAACTAACTTCGAGTGACCTACTTGTTCCTGTCCAGTGTCCAGTACGGTTCGGGTGAATTTTTTTTTAATTCATCATCAAGTCCGTTTTAATAATTTATCCAGTATGAGGACAGCATATATTACATAAATCAATAAAAATATCTGTGTGTTGCGGGACCGTTACGGTGTAATAATTAAAATCAAGTTGAGTGAGGCCAGCTTAAACTGGTCTCTCGTAGTGTTTGTATGAAAACACCAGAGTAATAGGGTGATCCCTTGCTTGGGATAGGTTCATTCATGTGCTGCCGATAGAACCCAGTTTGGTTCGTTGGGATTGTTCCCAGTTTGTTTTGTTGAGATTGTTCCTAGTTTGGTTGGATGAGATTCGGGCATAGCGGGCCCCATGTGTGGGGTGTCGTTTGAAAGAGGGACTCGAGCCGCGTTCGATGGTACATCACTTACGGCGATCGGTGACGACATGTCGCGCAACATTTGAACGATGTTGCGCAACATTGTATATGGCACACAGTATAGCAAACAACTGTTAGAAATCGCACCAGAGTCCAACATAATTATAGAGGTCCTCCATACAGTCAGTAAGTGAGGCCTGCTAAAACTGGTCTCTCGTAGTGTTCGTATGAAAGTGAGGCCAGCTAAAACTCGTCTCTCGTAGATTTTGTATGCAAGTGAGGCCAACTATTTGGTTGGATGAGGTAGAAAGTGGGTTGAATCGGACCAAGAGCGTGACGGGCACTCTAGTAGATAGAAAGTGTGACGAAACGGACCAAGAGCGTGTCGGGCACTCTAGTGGGTAGAAACTGTGACGAAACGGACCAAGAGCGTGTCGGGAACTCTAGTGGGTAGAAAGTGTGACGAAACGGACCAAGAGCGTGTCGGGCACTCTAGTAGACAGAAAGTGTGACGAAACGGACCAAGAGCGTGTCGGGCACTCTACTAGGTAGAAACTGTGACGAAACGGACCAAGAGCGTGTCGGGCACTCTAGTGGGTAGAAAGTGTGACGAAACGGACAAAGAGCGTGTCTGTCGAGCGACCCTATTTGTGAGCGTGTCTGACACGCTCTTCACCGCTTTTTATGGTTGTCATGGTTAGATGACAGGATACAACTTACGGTAACAGCTTTTTGTTTCAACTCCGGCTTGGTCGGCATCTGCTTCTTCAGCTGGTTCATCTCTTGCGGGGTGAAGCCGACCAGTTTTGATAACACTGCGCTCGTGAAATCCACATCTATACTGCCCGTGCCATCCACCAGCGTGCACTTTAAACTCCACCCGTCTTTACTTACAGATACATACATACATATATAGTGTGAAATACTAGTGACCGAGATAAATACATACATAGTATAGGTAATGTATTTTCCTATGTAAACACTAGATGGCGCTAGTAGTTTTTTAAAACGCGGTAATGAAATGTTTTCTGCGATATGATAAAGGTGTCGGGTGCATAGTGTTCGCCACGCGGACACGTTCGCCTCGCGAAAACTTAGAACTTAGAACTTAAAACTTAAAAATTAAAAATTAGAACTGGAAAACCGAACCGCCTACGGTACGGTAGTAGGTAGTAGTAGGTACCATGTGTGGGGTGTCGTTTGAAAGAGGGACTCGAGCCGCGTTCGATGGTACAACACTTACGGCGATCGGTGACGACATGTCGCGCAACATTGTACCTGTAGTACCCAGCGTGGGTGCCGGCCGAGATTGTTCCCAGTTTGGTTACGTCCATTTTAGCTTTGTAGCTCGAAAAGTGGTCAAGAGCGAGTCGGACCGGCCGGACACACTTTAGAACCCAAATGTCACTTTGAACGACACATGTCATTAACCTAAACTCGAGCGAACTAACTTCGAGTGACCTACTTGTTCCTGTCCAGTGTCCAGTACGGTTCGGGTGAATTTTTTTTTAATTCATCATCAAGTCCGTTTTTAATAATTTATCCAGTATGAGGACAGCATATATTACATAAATCAATAAAAATATCTGTGTGTTGCGGGACCGTTACGGTGTAATAATTAAAATCAAGTTGAGTGAGGCCAGCTTAAACTGGTCTCTCGTAGTGTTTGTATGAAAACACCAGAGTAATAGGGTGATCCCTTGCTTGGGATAGGTTCATTCATGTGCTGCCGATAGAACCCAGTTTGGTTCGTTGGGATTGTTCCCAGTTTGTTTCGTTGAGATTGTTCCTAGTTTGGTTGGATGAGATTCGGGCCTAGCGGGCCCCATGTGTGGGGTGTCGTTTGAAAGAGGGACTCGAGCCGCGTTCGATGGTACATCACTTACGGCGATCGGTGACGACATGTCGCGCAACATTTGAACGATGTTGCGCAACATTGTATATGGCACACAGTATAGCAAACAACTGTTAGAAATCGCACCAGAGTCCAACATAATTATAGAGGTCCTCCATACAGTCAGTAAGTGAGGCCTGCTAAAACTGGTCTCTCGTAGTGTCCGTATGAAAGTGAGGATGAGATTGTTCCTAGTTTGGTTGGATGAGATTGTTCCTAGTTTGGTTGGATGAGATTATTCCTAGTTTGGTTAGTTGAGATTGTTCCTAGTTTGGTTGGATGAGATTGTTCCTAGTTTGGTTGGATGAGGTAGAAAGGGGGTCGAATCGGACCAAGAGCGTGTCGGGCACTCTAGTAGGTAGAAACTGTGACGAAACGGACCAAGAGCGTGTCGGGCACTCTAGTAGATAGAAAGTGTGACGAAACGGACCAAGAGCGTGTCGGGCACTCTACTAGGTAGAAACTGTGACGAAACGGACCAAGAGCGTGTCGGGCACTCTAGTGGGTAGAAAGTGTGACGAAACGGACCAAGAGCGTGTCGGGCACTCTAGTGGGTAGAAAGTGTGACGAAACGGACCAAGAGCGTGTCGGGCACTCTAGTAGATAGAAAGTGTGACGAAACGGACCAAGAGCGTGTCGGGCACTCTAGTAGGTAAAGAGCGGGTGGAATCGGGCCAAAAGCGTGTCGGGCATACTTACCGAAACAGCTTTCTGTTTCAACTCCGGCTTGGTCGGCATCTGCTTTTTGAGCTGGTTCATCTCTTGCGGGGTGAAGCCGACCAGTTTTGATAACACTGCGCTCGTGAAATCCACATCTATACTGCCCGTGCCATCCACCAGCGTGCACTTTAAACTCCACCCGTCTTTACTTACAGATACATACATACATATATAGTGTGAAATACTAGTGATCGAGATAAATACATACATAGTATAGGTAATGTATTTTCGTATGTAAACACTAGATGGCGCTAGTAGTTTTTTAAAACGCGGTAATGAAATGTTTTCTGCGATATGATAAAGGTGTCGGGTGCATAGTGTTCGCCACGCGGACACGTTCGCCTCGCGAAAACTTAGAACTTAGAACTTAAAACTTAAAAATTAAAAATTAGAACTGGAAAACCGAACCGCCTACGGTACGGTAGTAGGTAGTAGTAGGTACCATGTGTGGGGTGTCGTTTGAAAGAGGGACTCGAGCCGCGTTCGATGGTACAACACTTACGGCGATCGGTGACGACATGTCGCGCAACATTGTACCTGTAGTACCCAGCGTGGGTGCCGGCCGAGATTGTTCCCAGTTTGGTTACGTCCATTTTAGCTTTGTAGCTCGAAAAGTGGTCAAGAGCGAGTCGGACCGGCCGGACACACTTTAGAACCCAAATGTCACTTTGAACGACACACATTAACCTAAACTCGAGCGAACTAACTTCGAGTGACCTACTTGTTCCTGTCCAGTGTCCAGTACGGTTCGGGTGAATTTTTTTTTAATTCATCATCAAGTCCGTTTTTAATAATTTATCCAGTATGAGGACAGCATATATTACATAAATCAATAAAAATATCTGTGTGTTGCGGGACCGTTACGGTGTAATAATTAAAATCAAGTTGAGTGAGGCCAGCTTAAACTGGTCTCTCGTAGTGTTTGTATGAAAACACCAGAGTAATAGGGTGATCCCTTGCTTGGGATAGGTTCATTCATGTGCTGCCGATAGAACCCAGTTTGGTTCGTTGGGATTGTTCCCAGTTTGTTTCGTTGAGATTGTTCCTAGTTTGGTTGGATGAGATTCGGGCCTAGCGGCCCCATGTGTGGGGTGTCGTTTGAAAGAGGGACTCGAGCCGCGTTCGATGGTACAACACTTACGGCGATCGGTGACGACATGTCGCGCAACATTTGAACGATGTTGCGCAACATTGTATATGGCACACAGTATAGCAAACAACTGTTAGAAATCGCACCAGAGTCCAACATAATTATAGAGGTCCTCCATACAGTCAGTAAGTGAGGCCTGCTAAAACTGGTCTCTCGTAGTGTCCGTATGAAAGTGAGGATGAGATTGTTCCTAGTTTGGTTGGATGAGATTGTTCCTAGTTTGGTTGGATGAGATTATTCCTAGTTTGGTTAGTTGAGATTGTTCCTAGTTTGGTTGGATGAGATTGTTCCTAGTTTGGTTGGATGAGGTAGAAAGGGGGTCGAATCGGACCAAGAGCGTGTCGGGCACTCTAGTAGGTAGAAACTGTGACGAAACGGACCAAGAGCGTGTCGGGCACTCTAGTAGATAGAAAGTGTGACGAAACGGACCAAGAGCGTGTCGGGCACTCTACTAGGTAGAAACTGTGACGAAACGGACCAAGAGCGTGTCGGGCACTCTAGTGGGTAGAAAGTGTGACGAAACGGACCAAGAGCGTGTCGGGCACTCTAGTGGGTAGAAAGTGTGACGAAACGGACCAAGAGCGTGTCGGGCACTCTAGTAGATAGAAAGTGTGACGAAACGGACCAAGAGCGTGTCGGGCACTCTAGTAGGTAAAGAGCGGGTGGAATCGGGCCAAAAGCGTGTCGGGCATACTTACCGAAACAGCTTTCTGTTTCAACTCCGGCTTGGCCGCCATCTGCTTCTTCAGCTGGTTCATCTCTTGCGGGGTGAAGCCGACCAGTTTTGATAACACTGCGCTCGTGAAATCCACATCTATACTGCCCGTGCCATCCACCAGCGTGCACTTTAAACTCCACCCGTCTTTACTTACAGATACATACATACATATATAGTGTGAAATACTAGTGACCGAGATAAATACATACATAGTATAGGTAATGTATTTTCCTATGTAAACACTAGATGGCGCTAGTAGTTTTTTAAAACGCGGTAATGAAATGTTTTCTGCGATATGATAAAGGTGTCGGGTGCATAGTGTTCGCCACGCGGACACGTTCGCCTCGCGAAAACTTAGAACTTAGAACTTAAAACTTAAAAATTAGAACTGGAAAACCGAACCGCCTACGGTACGGTAGTAGGTAGTAGTAGGTACCATGTGTGGGGTGTCGTTTGAAAGAGGGACTCGAGCCGCGTTCGATGGTACAACACTTACGGCGATCGGTGACGACATGTCGCGCAACATTGTACCTGTAGTACCCAGCGTGGGTGCCGAGATTGTTCCCAGTTTGGTTACGTCCATTTTAGCTTTGTAGCTCGAAAAGTGGTCAAGAGCGAGTCGGACCGGCCGGACACACTTTAGAACCCAAATGTCACTTTGAACGACACATGTCATTAACCTAAACTCGAGCGAACTAACTTCGAGTAACCTACTTGTTCCTGTCCAGTGTCCAGTACGGTTCGGGTGAATTTTTTTTTTTTTAATTCATCATCAAGTCCGTTTTTAATAATTTATCCAGTATGAGGACAGCATATATTACATAAATCAATAAAAATATCTGTGTGTTGCGGGACCGTTACGGTGTAATAATTAAAATCAAGTTGAGTGAGGCCAGCTTAAACTGGTCTCTCGTAGTGTTTGTATGAAAACACCAGAGTAATAGGGTGATCCCTTGCTTGGGATAGGTTCATTCATGTGCTGCCGATAGAACCCAGTTTGGTTCGTTGGGATTGTTCCCAGTTTGTTTCGTTGAGATTGTTCCTAGTTTGGTTGGATGAGATTCGGGCCTAGCGGGCCCCATGTGTGGTGTCGTTTGAAAGAGGGACTCGAGCCGCGTTCGATGGTACATCACTTACGGCGATCGGTGACGACATGTCGCGCAACATTTGAACGATGTTGCGCAACATTGTATATGGCACACAGTATAGCAAACAACTGTTAGAAATCGCACCAGAGTCCAACATAATTATAGAGGTCCTCCATACAGTCAGTAAGTGAGGCCTGCTAAAACTGGTCTCTCGTAGTGTTCGTATGAAAGTGAGGCCAGCTAAAACTCGTCTCTCGTAGATTTTGTATGCAAGTGAGGCCAACTAAAACTGGTCTCTCGTAGTGTTTGTATGAAAGTGAGGATGAGATTGTTCCTAGTTTGGTTGGATGAGATTGTTCCTAGTTTGGTTGGATGAGATTATTCCTAGTTTGGTTAGTTGAGATTGTTCCTAGTTTGGTTGGATGAGATTGTTCCTGGTTTGGTTGGATGAGGTAGAAAGTGGGTCGAATCGGACCAAGAGCGTGTCGGGCACTCTAGTAGATAGAAAGTGTGACGAAACGGACCAAGAGCGTGTCGGGCACTCTAGTGGGTAGAAACTGTGACGAAACGGACCAAGAGCGTGTCGGGAACTCTAGTGGGTAGAAACTGTGACGAAACGGACCAAGAGCGTGTCGGGCACTCTAGTAGGTAGAAACTGTGACGAAACGGACCAAGAGCGTGTCGGGCACTCTAGTGGGTAGAAAGTGTGACGAAACGGACCAAGAGCGTGTCGGGCACTCTAGTAGGTAGAGAGCGGGTGGAATCGGGCCAAGAGCGTGTCGGGCACTCTAGTAAGTAATTTTGTTCATGTTCCATGGGAGAGTGGTTCAGTTTCATGAGTACCTCCACCTCCTTTCGGCATGTTATACCCTTTCTGTTACGATATAATGTTTGTATTTATCTGTATGTAAAGATGGGTGGAGTTTGAAGTGTAGATGATGACTGGCAATTTTACTATAGTACCGTCATTCGAAGAGGCCATATTTGACAGCTGTCAAAACCATACTACGAAACATGTCAATAACGAAAACAGACCTTATATCATAGCATTGACATGATTTTGACAGCTGTCAAATATGGCCTATTCGAATGACGGTACTATAGTTATTTAACAACGAAACAGCTTTCAGTTTCAACTCCGGCTTGGTCGGCATCTGCTTCTTCAGCTGGTTCATCTCTTGCGGGGTGAAGCCGACCAGTTTTGATAACACTGCGCTCGTGAAATCCACATCTATACTGCCCGTGCCATCCACCAGCGTGCACTTTAAACTCCACCCGTCTTTACTTACAGATACATACATACATATATAGTGTGAAATACTAGTGACCGAGATAAATACATACATAGTATAGGTAATGTATTTTCCTATGTAAACACTAGATGGCGCTAGTAGTTTTTTAAAACGCGGTAATGAAATGTTTTCTGCGATATGATAAAGGTGTCGGGTGCATAGTGTTCGCCACGCGGACACGTTCGCCTCGCGAAAACTTAGAACTTAGAACTTAAAACTTAAAAATTAAAAATTAGAACTGGAAAACCGAACCGCCTACGGTACGGTAGTAGGTAGTAGTAGGTACCATGTGTGGGGTGTCGTTTGAAAGAGGGACTCGAGCCGCGTTCGATGGTACAACACTTACGGCGATCGGTGACGACATGTCGCGCAACATTGTACCTGTAGTACCCAGCGTGGGTGCCGGCCGAGATTGTTCCCAGTTTGGTTACGTCCATTTTAGCTTTGTAGCTCGAAAAGTGGTCAAGAGCGAGTCGGACCGGCCGGACACACTTTAGAACCCAAATGTCACTTTGAACGACACACATGTCATTAACCTAAACTCGAGCGAACTAACTTCGAGTGACCTACTTGTTCCTGTCCAGTGTCCAGTACGGTTCGGGTGAATTTTTTTTTTAATTCATCATCAAGTCCGTTTTTAATAATTTATCCAGTATGAGGACAGCATATATTACATAAATCAATAAAAATATCTGTGTGTTGCGGGACCGTTACGGTGTAATAATTAAAATCAAGTTGAGTGAGGCCAGCTTAAACTGGTCTCTCGTAGTGTTTGTATGAAAACACCAGAGTAATAGGGTGATCCCTTGCTTGGGATAGGTTCATTCATGTGCTGCCGATAGAACCCAGTTTGGTTCGTTGGGATTGTTCCCAGTTTGTTTCGTTGAGATTGTTCCTAGTTTGGTTGGATGAGATTCGGGCCTAGCGGCCCCATGTGTGGGTGTCGTTTGAAAGAGGGACTCGAGCCGCGTTCGATGGTACATCACTTACGGCGATCGGTGACGACATGTCGCGCAACATTTGAACGATGTTGCGCAACATTGTATATGGCACACAGTATAGCAAACAACTGTTAGAAATCGCACCAGAGTCCAACATAATTATAGAGGTCCTCCATACAGTCAGTAAGTGAGGCCTGCTAAAACTGGTCTCTCGTAGTGTCCGTATGAAAGTGAGGCCAGCTAAAACTCGTCTCTCGTAGATTTTGTATGCAAGTGAGGCCAACTAAAACTGGTCTCTCGTAGTGTTTGTATGAAAGTGAGGCCAACTAAAACTTGTCTCGTAGTGTTTGTATGAAAGTGAGGATGAGATTGTTCCTAGTTTGGTTGGATGAGATTGTTCCTAGTTTGGTTGGATGAGATTATTCCTAGTTTGGTTAGTTGAGATTGTTCCTAGTTTGGTTGGATGAGATTGTTCCTGGTTTGGTTGGATGAGGTAGAAAGTGGGTCGAATCGGACCAAGAGCGTGTCGGGCACTCTAGTAGATAGAAAGTGTGACGAAACGGACCAAGAGCGTGTCGGGCACTCTAGTGGGTAGAAACTGTGACGAAACGGACCAAGAGCGTGTCGGGAACTCTAGTGGGTAGAAAGTGTGACGAAACGGACCAAGAGCGTGTCGGGCACTCTAGTAGATAGAAAGTGTGATGAAACGGACCAAGAGCGTGTCGGGCACTCTACTAGGTAGAAACTGTGACGAAACGGACCAAGAGCGTGTCGGGCACTCTAGTCAATTTGCGGTTGGTAACCATACAGCTGCAAACAAACCAGCAACAAAATTAACTTTGTATCTCTGAAAGACCTGATATTTAAACGTTGACTAAAAACCTATTTGTGAGCGTGTCTGACACGCTCTTCATGGTTGTCATGGTTAGATGACAGGATACAACTTACGGTAACAGCTTTTGTTTCAACTCCGGCTTGGTCGGCATCTGCTTCTTCAGCTGGTTCATCTCTTGCGGGTGAAGCCGACCAGTTTTGATAACACTGCGCTCGTGAAATCCACATCTATACTGCCCGTGCCATCCACCAGCGTGCACTTTAAACTCCACCCGTCTTTACTTACAGATACATACATACATATATAGTGTGAAATACTAGTGACCGAGATAAATACATACATAGTATAGGTAATGTATTTTCCTATGTAAACACTAGATGGCGCTAGTAGTTTTTTAAAACGCGGTAATGAAATGTTTTCTGCGATATGATAAAGGTGTCGGGTGCATAGTGTTCGCCACGCGGACACGTTCGCCTCGCGAAAACTTAGAACTTAGAACTTAAAACTTAAAAATTAAAAATTAGAACTGGAAAACCGAACCGCCTACGGTACGGTAGTAGGTAGTAGTAGGTACCATGTGTGGGGTGTCGTTTGAAAGAGGGACTCGAGCCGCGTTCGATGGTACAACACTTACGGCGATCGGTGACGACATGTCGCGCAACATTGTACCTGTAGTACCCAGCGTGGGTGCCGGCCGAGATTGTTCCCAGTTTGGTTACGTCCATTTTAGCTTTGTAGCTCGAAAAGTGGTCAAGAGCGAGTCGGACCGGCCGGACACACTTTAGAACCCAAATGTCACTTTGAACGACACATGTCATTAACCTAAACTCGAGCGAACTAACTTCGAGTGACCTACTTGTTCCTGTCCAGTGTCCAGTACGGTTCGGGTGAATTTTTTTTTAATTCATCATCAAGTCCGTTTTTAATAATTTATCCAGTATGAGGACAGCATATATTACATAAATCAATAAAAATATCTGTGTGTTGCGGGACCGTTACGGTGTAATAATTAAAATCAAGTTGAGTGAGGCCAGCTTAAACTGGTCTCTCGTAGTGTTTGTATGAAAACACCAGAGTAATAGGGTGATCCCTTGCTTGGGATAGGTTCATTCATGTGCTGCCGATAGAACCCAGTTTGGTTCGTTGGGATTGTTCCCAGTTTGTTTCGTTGAGATTGTTCCTAGTTTGGTTGGATGAGATTCGGGCTAGCGGGCCCCATGTGTGGGGTGTCGTTTGAAAGAGGGACTCGAGCCGCGTTCGATGGTACATCACTTACGGCGATCGGTGACGACATGTCGCGCAACATTTGAACGATGTTGCGCAACATTGTATATGGCACACAGTATAGCAAACAACTGTTAGAAATCGCACCAGAGTCCAACATAATTATAGAGGTCCTCCATACAGTCAGTAAGTGAGGCCTGCTAAAACTGGTCTCTCGTAGTGTTCGTATGAAAGTGAGGCCAGCTAAAACTCGTCTCTCGTAGATTTTGTATGCAAGTGAGGCCAACTAAAACTGGTCTCTCGTAGTGTTTGTATGAAAGTGAGGATGAGATTGTTCCTAGTTTGGTTGGATGAGATTGTTCCTAGTTTGGTTGGATGAGATTATTCCTAGTTTGGTTAGTTGAGATTGTTCCTAGTTTGGTTGGATGAGATTGTTCCTGGTTTGGTTGGATGAGGTAGAAAGTGGGTCGAATCGGACCAAGAGCGTGTCGGGCACTCTAGTAGATAGAAAGTGTGACGAAACGGACCAAGAGCGTGTCGGGCACTCTAGTGGGTAGAAACTGTGACGAAACGGACCAAGAGCGTGTCGGGCACTCTAGTAGGTAGAAACTGTGACGAAACGGACCAAGAGCGTGTCGGGCACTCTAGTAGGTAGAAAGTGTGACGAAACGGACCAAGAGCGTGTCGGGCACTCTAGTGGGTAGAAACTGTGACGAAACGGACCAAGAGCGTGTCGGGCACTCTAGTAGGTAGAAACTGTGACGAAACGGACCAAGAGCGTGTCGGGCACTCTAGTGGGTAGAAAGTGTGACATGGACCAAGAGCGTGTCGGGCACTCTAGTGGGTAGAAACTGTGACCGGACCAAGGCGTGTCGGGAACTCTAGTTCTGTGACGAAACGGACCAAGAGCGTGTCGGGCACTTAGTATAGAAACTGTGATGAAACGGACCAAGGCGTGTCGAGTTTAGAAGTGTGACGAAACGGACCAAGAGCGTGTCGGGCACTCTAGTAGGTAGAAACTGTGACGAAACGGACCAAGAGCGTGTCGGGCACTCTAGTCAACTTGCGGTTGGTAACCATACAGCTGCACACAAACCAGCACCCAAATGAACATTGTATCTCTGAAAGACCTGATATTTAAACGTTGACTACGATATTTGTGAGCGTGTCTGACACGCTCTTCACTTTATGGTTGTCATTTAGATGACAGGATACAACTTACGAAACAGCTTTTGTTTCAACTCCGGCTTGGTCGGCATCTGCTTCTTCAGCTGGTTCATCTCTTGCGGGGTGAAGCCGACCAGTTTTGATAACACTGCGCTCGTGAAATCCACATCTATACTGCCCGTGCCATCCACCAGCGTGCACTTTAAACTCCACCCGTCTTTACTTACAGATACATACATACATATATAGTGTGAAATACTAGTGACCGAGATAAATACATACATAGTATAGGTAATGTATTTTCCTATGTAAACACTAGATGGCGCTAGTAGTTTTTTAAAACGCGGTAATGAAATGTTTTCTGCGATATGATAAAGGTGTCGGGTGCATAGTGTTCGCCACGCGGACACGTTCGCCTCGCGAAAACTTAGAACTTAGAACTTAAAACTTAAAAATTAGAAATGGAAAACCGAACCGCCTACGGTACGGTAGTAGGTAGTAGTAGGTACCATGTGTGGGGTGTCGTTTGAAAGAGGGACTCGAGCCGCGTTCGATGGTACAACACTTACGGCGATCGGTGACGACATGTCGCGCAACATTGTACCTGTAGTACCCAGCGTGGGTGCCGGCCGAGATTGTTCCCAGTTTGGTTACGTCCATTTTAGCTTTGTAGCTCGAAAAGTGGTCAAGAGCGAGTCGGACCGGCCGGACACACTTTAGAACCCAAATGTCACTTTGAACGACACACATGTCATTAACCTAAACTCGAGCGAACTAACTTCGAGTGACCTACTTGTTCCTGTCCAGTGTCCAGTACGGTTCGGGTGAATTTTTTTTTTAATTCATCATCAAGTCCGTTTTTAATAATTTATCCAGTATGAGGACAGCATATATTACATAAATCAATAAAAATATCTGTGTGTTGCGGGACCGTTACGGTGTAATAATTAAAATCAAGTTGAGTGAGGCCAGCTTAAACTGGTCTCTCGTAGTGTTTGTATGAAAACACCAGAGTAATAGGGTGATCCCTTGCTTGGGATAGGTTCATTCATGTGCTGCCGATAGAACCCAGTTTGGTTCGTTGGGATTGTTCCCAGTTTGTTTCGTTGAGATTGTTCCTAGTTTGGTTGGATGAGATTCGGGCCTAGCGGGCCCCATGTGTGGTGTCGTTTGAAAGAGGGACTCGAGCCGCGTTCGATGGTACATCACTTACGGCGATCGGTGACGACATGTCGCGCAACATTTGAACGATGTTGCGCAACATTGTATATGGCACACAGTATAGCAAACAACTGTTAGAAATCGCACCAGAGTCCAACATAATTATAGAGGTCCTCCATACAGTCAGTAAGTGAGGCCTGCTAAAACTGGTCTCTCGTAGTGTCCGTATGAAAGTGAGGCCAGCTAAAACTCGTCTCTCGTAGATTTTGTATGCAAGTGAGGCCAACTAAAACTGGTCTCTCGTAGTGTTTGTATGAAAGTGAGGCCAACTAAAACTTGTCTCTCGTAGTGTTTGTATGAAAGTGAGGATGAGATTGTTCCTAGTTTGGTTGGATGAGATTGTTCCTAGTTTGGTTGGATGAGATTATTCCTAGTTTGGTTAGTTGAGATTGTTCCTAGTTTGGTTGGATGAGATTGTTCCTGGTTTGGTTGGATGAGGTAGAAAGTGGGTCGAATCGGACCAAGAGCGTGTCGGGCACTCTAGTAGATAGAAAGTGTGACGAAACGGACCAAGAGCGTGTCGGGCACTCTAGTGGGTAGAAACTGTGACGAAACGGACCAAGAGCGTGTCGGGAACTCTAGTGGGTAGAAAGTGTGACGAAACGGACCAAGAGCGTGTCGGGCACTCTAGTAGATAGAAAGTGTGATGAAACGGACCAAGAGCGTGTCGGGCACTCTACTAGGTAGAAACTGTGACGAAACGGACCAAGAGCGTGTCGGGCACTCTAGTCAATTTGCGGTTGGTAACCATACAGCTGCAAACAAACCAGCAACAAAATTAACTTTGTATCTGAAAGACCTGATATTTAAACGTTGACTAAAACCCTATTTGTGAGCGTGTCTGACACGCTCTTCACCGCTTTATGGTTGTCATGGTTAGATGACAGGATACAACTTACGGTAACAGCTTTTTGTTTCAACTCCGGCTTGGTCGGCATCTGCTTCTTCAGCTGGTTCATCTCTTGCGGGGTGAAGCCGACCAGTTTTGATAACACTGCGCTCGTGAAATCCACATCTATACTGCCCGTGCCATCCACCAGCGTGCACTTTAAACTCCACCCGTCTTTACTTACAGATACATACATACATATATAGTGTGAAATACTAGTGACCGAGATAAATACATACATAGTATAGGTAATGTATTTTCCTATGTAAACACTAGATGGCGCTAGTAGTTTTTTAAAACGCGGTAATGAAATGTTTTCTGCGATATGATAAAGGTGTCGGGTGCATAGTGTTCGCCACGCGGACACGTTCGCCTCGCGAAAACTTAGAACTTAGAACTTAAAACTTAAAAATTAAAAATTAGAACTGGAAAACCGAACCGCCTACGGTACGGTAGTAGGTAGTAGTAGGTACCATGTGTGGGGTGTCGTTTGAAAGAGGGACTCGAGCCGCGTTCGATGGTACAACACTTACGGCGATCGGTGACGACATGTCGCGCAACATTGTACCTGTAGTACCCAGCGTGGGTGCCGGCCGAGATTGTTCCCAGTTTGGTTACGTCCATTTTAGCTTTGTAGCTCGAAAAGTGGTCAAGAGCGAGTCGGACCGGCCGGACACACTTTAGAACCCAAATGTCACTTTGAACGACACACATGTCATTAACCTAAACTCGAGCGAACTAACTTCGAGTGACCTACTTGTTCCTGTCCAGTGTCCAGTACGGTTCGGGTGAATTTTTTTTTTAATTCATCATCAAGTCCGTTTTTAATAATTTATCCAGTATGAGGACAGCATATATTACATAAATCAATAAAAATATCTGTGTGTTGCGGGACCGTTACGGTGTAATAATTAAAATCAAGTTGAGTGAGGCCAGCTTAAACTGGTCTCTCGTAGTGTTTGTATGAAAACACCAGAGTAATAGGGTGATCCCTTGCTTGGGATAGGTTCATTCATGTGCTGCCGATAGAACCCAGTTTGGTTCGTTGGGATTGTTCCCAGTTTGTTTTGTTGAGATTGTTCCTAGTTTGGTTGGATGAGATTCTGGCCTAGCGGGCCCCATGTGTGGTGTCGTTTGAAAGAGGGACTCGAGCCGCGTTCGATGGTACATCACTTACGGCGATCGGTGACGACATGTCGCGCAACATTTGAACGATGTTGCGCAACATTGTATATGGCACACAGTATAGCAAACAACTGTTAGAAATCGCACCAGAGTCCAACATAATTATAGAGGTCCTCCATACAGTCAGTAAGTGAGGCCTGCTAAAACTGGTCTCTCGTAGTGTTCGTATGAAAGTGAGGCCAGCTAAAACTCGTCTCTCGTAGATTTTGTATGCAAGTGAGGCCAACTAAAACTGGTCTCTCGTAGTGTTTGTATGAAAGTGAGGATGAGATTGTTCCTAGTTTGGTTGGATGAGATTGTTCCTAGTTTGGTTGGATGAGATTATTCCTAGTTTGGTTAGTTGAGATTGTTCCTAGTTTGGTTGGATGAGATTGTTCCTGGTTTGGTTGGATGAGGTAGAAAGTGGGTCGAATCGGACCAAGAGCGTGTCGGGCACTCTAGTAGATAGAAAGTGTGACGAAACGGACCAAGAGCGTGTCGGGAACTCTAGTGGGTAGAAACTGTGACGAAACGGACCAAGAGCGTGTCGGGCACTCTAGTAGGTAGAAACTGTGACGAAACGGACCAAGAGCGTGTCGGGCACTCTAGTGGGTAGAAGTGTGACGAAACGGACCAAGAGCGTGTCGGGAACTCTAGTGGGTAGAAACTGTGACGAAACGGACCAAGAGCGTGTCGGGCACTCTAGTAGGTAGAAACTGTGACGAAACGGACCAAGAGCGTGTCGGGCACTCTAGTGGGTAGAAAGTGTGACGAAACGGACCAAGAGCGTGTCGGGCACTCTAGTGGGTAGAAACTGTGACGAAACGGACCAAGAGCGTGTCGGGAACTCTAGTGGGTAGAAACTGTGACGAAACGGACCAAGAGCGTGTCGGGCACTCTAGTAGGTAGAAACTGTGACGAAACGGACCAAGAGCGTGTCGGGCACTCTAGTGGGTAGAAAGTGTGAAACGGACCAAGAGCGTGTCGGGCACTCTAGTAGGTAGAAACTGTGACGAAACGGACCAAGAGCGTGTCGGGCACTCTAGTCAACTTGCGGTTGGTAACCATACAGCTGCAAACAAACCAGCAACAAAATTAACTTTGTATCTCTGAAAGACCTGATATTTAAACGTTGACTAAACCCTATTTGTGAGCGTGTCTGACACGCTCTTCACCGCTTTTATGGTTGTCATAGTTAGATGACAGGATACAACTTACGGTAACAGCTTTTTGTTTCAACTCCGGCTTGGTCGGCATCTGCTTCTTCAGCTGGTTCATCTCTTGCGGGGTGAAGCCGACCAGTTTTGATAACACTGCGCTCGTGAAATCCACATCTATACTGCCCGTGCCATCCACCAGCGTGCACTTTAAACTCCACCCGTCTTTACTTACAGATACATACATACATATATAGTGTGAAATACTAGTGACCGAGATAAATACATACATAGTATAGGTAATGTATTTTCCTATGTAAACACTAGATGGCGCTAGTAGTTTTTTAAAACGCGGTAATGAAATGTTTTCTGCGATATGATAAAGGTGTCGGGTGCATAGTGTTCGCCACGCGGACACGTTCGCCTCGCGAAAACTTAGAACTTAGAACTTAAAAATTAAAAATTAGAAGTGGAAAACCGAACCGCCTACGGTACGGTAGTAGGTAGTAGTAGGTACCATGTGTGGGGTGTCGTTTGAAAGAGGGACTCGAGCCGCGTTCGATGGTACAACACTTACGGCGATCGGTGACGACATGTCGCGCAACATTGTACCTGTAGTACCCAGCGTGGGTGCCGGCCGAGATTGTTCCCAGTTTGGTTACGTCCATTTTAGCTTTGTAGCTCGAAAAGTGGTCAAGAGCGAGTCGGACCGGCCGGACACACTTTAGAACCCAAATGTCACTTTGAACGACACACGTCCTACATCCTTCGAGTGACCTACTTGTTCCTGTCCAGTGTCCAGTACGGTTCGGGTGAATTTTTTTTTAATTCATCATCAAGTCCGTTTTTAATAATTTATCCAGTATGAGGACAGCATATATTACATAAATCAATAAAAATATCTGTGTGTTGCGGGACCGTTACGGTGTAATAATTAAAATCAAGTTGAGTGAGGCCAGCTTAAACTGGTCTCTCGTAGTGTTTGTATGAAAACACCAGAGTAATAGGGTGATCCCTTGCTTGGGATAGGTTCATTCATGTGCTGCCGATAGAACCCAGTTTGGTTCGTTGGGATTGTTCCCAGTTTGTTTCGTTGAGATTGTTCCTAGTTTGGTTGGATGAGATTCGGGCCTAGCGGGCCCCATGTGTGGGGTGTCGTTTGAAAGAGGGACTCGAGCCGCGTTCGATGGTACAACACTTACGGCGATCGGTGACGACATGTTGCGCAACATTTGAACGATGTTGCGCAACATTGTATATGGCACACAGTATAGCAAACAACTGTTAGAAATCGCACCAGAGTCCAACATAATTATAGAGGTCCTCCATACAGTCAGTAAGTGAGGCCTGCTAAAACTCGTCTCTCGTAGTGTTCGTATGAAAGTGAGGCCAGCTAAAACTCGTCTCTCGTAGATTTTGTATGCAAGTGAGGCCAACTAAAACTGGTCTCTCGTAGTGTTTGTATGAAAGTGAGGATGAGATTGTTCCTAGTTTGGTTGGATGAGATTGTTCCTAGTTTGGTTGGATGAGATTATTCCTAGTTTGGTTAGTTGAGATAGTTCCTAGTTTGGTTGGATGAGATTGTTCCTAGTTTGGTTAGTTGAGATTGTTCCTAGTTTGGTTGGATGAGATTGTTCCTGGTTTGGTTGGATGAGATTGTTCCTGGTTTGGTTGGATGAGATTGTTCCTAGTTGGTTGGATGAGATTGTTCCTGGTTTGGTTGGATGAGGTAGAAAGTGGGTCGAATCGGACCAAGAGCGTGTCGGGCACTCTAGTAGATAGAAAGTGTGACGAAACGGACCAAGAGCGTGTCGGGCACTCTAGTGGGTAGAAACTGTGACGAAACGGACCAAGAGCGTGTCGGGAACTCTAGTGGGTAGAAACTGTGACGAAACGGACCAAGAGCGTGTCGGGCACTCTAGTAGGTAGAAACTGTGACGAAACGGACCAAGAGCGTGTCGGGCACTCTAGTGGGTAGAAACTGTGACGAAACGGACCAAGAGCGTGTCGGGCACTCTAGTAGGTAGAGAGCGGGTGGAATCGGGCCAAGAGCGTGTCGGGCACTCTAGTAAGTAATTTTGTTCATGTTCCATGGGGAGAGTGGTTCAGTTTCATGAGTACCTTCACCTCCTTTCGGCATGTTATACCCTTTCTGTTATCTACTCCGATATAATGTTTGTATTTATCTGTATGTAAAGATGGGTGGAGTTTGAAGTGTAGATGATGACTGGCAATTTTTACTATAGTACCGTCATTCGAAGAGGCCATATTTGACAGCTGTCAAAACCATACTACGAAACATGTCAATAACGAAAAACAGACCTTATATCATAGCATTGACATGATTTTGACAGCTGTCAAATATGGCCTATTCGAATGACGGTACTATAGTTATTTAACAACTTACCGAAACAGCTTTCAGTTTCAACTCCGGCTTGGTCGGCATCTGCTTCTTCAGCTGGTTCATCTCTTGCGGGTGAAGCCGACCAGTTTTGATAACACTGCGCTCGTGAAATCCACATCTATACTGCCCGTGCCATCCACCAGCGTGCACTTTAAACTCCACCCGTCTTTACTTACAGATACATACATACATATATAGTGTGAAATACTAGTGACCGAGATAAATACATACATAGTATAGGTAATGTATTTTCCTATGTAAACACTAGATGGCGCTAGTAGTTTTTTAAAACGCGGTAATGAAATGTTTTCTGCGATATGATAAAGGTGTCGGGTGCATAGTGTTCGCCACGCGGACACGTTCGCCTCGCGAAAACTTAGAACTTAGAACTTAAAACTTAAAAATTAGAACTGGAAAACCGAACCGCCTACGGTACGGTAGTAGGTAGTAGTAGGTACCATGTGTGGGGTGTCGTTTGAAAGAGGGACTCGAGCCGCGTTCGATGGTACAACACTTACGGCGATCGGTGACGACATGTCGCGCAACATTGTACCTGTAGTACCCAGCGTGGGTGCCGGCCGAGATTGTTCCCAGTTTGGTTACGTCCATTTTAGCTTTGTAGCTCGAAAAGTGGTCAAGAGCGAGTCGGACCGGCCGGACACACTTTAGAACCCAAATGTCACTTTGAACGACACATGTCATTAACCTAAACTCGAGCGAACTAACTTCGAGTGACCTACTTGTTCCTGTCCAGTGTCCAGTACGGTTCGGGTGAATTTTTTTAATTCATCATCAAGTCCGTTTTTAATAATTTATCCAGTATGAGGACAGCATATATTACATAAATCAATAAAAATATCTGTGTGTTGCGGGACCGTTACGGTGTAATAATTAAAATCAAGTTGAGTGAGGCCAGCTTAAACTGGTCTCTCGTAGTGTTTGTATGAAAACACCAGAGTAATAGGGTGATCCCTTGCTTGGGATAGGTTCATTCATGTGCTGCCGATAGAACCCAGTTTGGTTCGTTGGGATTGTTCCCAGTTTGTTTCGTTGAGATTGTTCCTAGTTTGGTTGGATGAGATTCGGGCCTAGCGGGCCCCATGTGTGGGGTGTCGTTTGAAAGAGGGACTCGAGCCGCGTTCGATGGTACATCACTTACGGCGATCGGTGACGACATGTTGCGCAACATTTGAACGATGTTGCGCAACATTGTATATGGCACACTGTATAGCAAACAACTGTTAGAAATCGCACCAGAGTCCAACATAATTATAGAGGTCCTCCATACAGTCAGTAAGTGAGGCCAGCTAAAACTCGTCTCTCGTAGTGTTTGTATGAAAGTGGGGCCAGCTAAATCTCGTCTCTCGTAGTGTTTGTATCTCTCGTAGTGACGAAACGGACCAAGAGCGTGTCGGGCACTCTAGTAATTTTGTTCATGTTCCATGGGGAGAGTGGTTCAGTTTCATGAGTACCTTCACCTCCTTTCGGCATGTTATACCCTTTTTGTTACTCCCGATATAATGTTTGTATTTATCTGTATGTAAAGATGGGTGGAGTTAGAAGTGTGGACGATGTCTAGCAATTTATACTTATAGTACTGTCATTCGAATAGGCCATATTTGACAGTTGTCAAAATCATGTTAATGCTAAGACATAAGGTCTATTTTCTTTGTTGGCATGTTGCCTAGTATGGGTTTGACAGCTGTCAAATATGGCCTATTCGAATGACGGTACTATAGTTATTTAACAACTTACCGAAACAGCTTTCAGTTTCAACTCCGGCTTGGCCGCCATCTGCTTCTTCAGCTGGTTCATCTCTTGCGGGGTGAAGCCGACCAGTTTTGATAACACTGCGCTCGTGAAATCCACATCTATACTGCCCGTGCCATCCACCAGCGTGCACTTTAAACTCCACCCGTCTTTACTTACAGATACATACATACATATATAGTGTGAAATACTAGTGACCGAGATAAATACATACATAGTATAGGTAATGTATTTTCCTATGTAAACACTAGATGGCGCTAGTAGTTTTTTAAAACGCGGTAATGAAATGTTTTCTGCGATATGATAAAGGTGTCGGGTGCATAGTGTTCGCCACGCGGACACGTTCGCCTCGCGAAAACTTAGAACTTAGAACTTAAAACTTAAAAATTAGAAGTGGAAAACCGAACCGCCTACGGTACGGTAGTAGGTAGTAGTAGGTACCATGTGTGGGGTGTCGTTTGAAAGAGGGACTCGAGCCGCGTTCGATGGTACAACACTTACGGCGATCGGTGACGACATGTCGCGCAACATTGTACCTGTAGTACCCAGCGTGGGTGCCGGCCGAGATTGTTCCCAGTTTGGTTACGTCCATTTTAGCTTTGTAGCTCGAAAAGTGGTCAAGAGCGAGTCGGACCGGCCGGACACACTTTAGAACCCAAATGTCACTTTGAACGACACATGTCATTAACCTAAACTCGAGCGAACTAACTTCGAGTGACCTACTTGTTCCTGTCCAGTGTCCAGTACGGTTCGGGTGAATTTTTTTTTAATTCATCATCAAGTCCGTTTTTAATAATTTATCCAGTATGAGGACAGCATATATTACATAAATCAATAAAAATATCTGTGTGTTGCGGGACCGTTACGGTGTAATAATTAAAATCAAGTTGAGTGAGGCCAGCTTAAACTGGTCTCTCGTAGTGTTTGTATGAAAACACCAGAGTAATAGGGTGATCCCTTGCTTGGGATAGGTTCATTCATGTGCTGCCGATAGAACCCAGTTTGGTTCGTTGGGATTGTTCCCAGTTTGTTTCGTTGAGATTGTTCCTAGTTTGGTTGGATGAGATTCGGGCCTAGCGGGCCCCATGTGTGGGTGTCGTTTGAAAGAGGGACTCGAGCCGCGTTCGATGGTACATCACTTACGGCGATCGGTGACGACATGTTGCGCAACATTTGAACGATGTTGCGCAACATTGTATATGGCACACTGTATAGCAAACAACTGTTAGAAATCGCACCAGAGTCCAACATAATTATAGAGGTCCTCCATACAGTCAGTAAGTGAGGCCAGCTAAAACTCGTCTCTCGTAGTGTTTGTATGAAAGTGGGGCCAGCTAAATCTCGTCTCTCGTAGTGTTTGTATCTCTCGTAGTGACGAAACGGACCAAGAGCGTGTCGGGCACTCTAGTAATTTTGTTCATGTTCCATGGGAGAGTGGTTCAGTTTCATGAGTACCTTCACCTCCTTTCGGCATGTTATACCCTTTTTGTTACTCCCGATATAATGTTTGTATTTATCTGTATGTAAAGATGGGTGGAGTTAGAAGTGTGGACGATGTCTAGCAATTTATACTTATAGTACTGTCATTCGAATAGGCCATATTTGACAGTTGTCAAAATCATGTTAATGCTAAGACATAAGGTCTATTTTCTTTGTTGGCATGTTGCCTAGTATGGGTTTGACAGCTGTCAAATATGGCCTATTCGAATGACGGTACTATAGTTATTTAACAACTTACCGAAACAGCTTTCAGTTTCAACTCCGGCTTGGCCGCCATCTGCTTCTTCAGCTGGTTCATCTCTTGCGGGGTGAAGCCGACCAGTTTTGATAACACTGCGCTCGTGAAATCCACATCTATACTGCCCGTGCCATCCACCAGCGTGCACTTTAAACTCCACCCGTCTTTACTTACAGATACATACATACATATATAGTGTGAAATACTAGTGACCGAGATAAATACATACATAGTATAGGTAATGTATTTTCCTATGTAAACACTAGATGGCGCTAGTAGTTTTTTAAAACGCGGTAATGAAATGTTTTCTGCGATATGATAAAGGTGTCGGGTGCATAGTGTTCGCCACGCGGACACGTTCGCCTCGCGAAAACTTAGAACTTAGAACTTAAAACTTAAAAATTAAAAATTAGAACTGGAAAACCGAACCGCCTACGGTACGGTAGTAGGTAGTAGTAGGTACCATGTGTGGGGTGTCGTTTGAAAGAGGGACTCGAGCCGCGTTCGATGGTACAACACTTACGGCGATCGGTGACGACATGTCGCGCAACATTGTACCTGTAGTACCCAGCGTGGGTGCCGGCCGAGATTGTTCCCAGTTTGGTTACGTCCATTTTAGCTTTGTAGCTCGAAAAGTGGTCAAGAGCGAGTCGGACCGGCCGGACACACTTTAGAACCCAAATGTCACTTTGAACGACACATGTCATTAACCTAAACTCGAGCGAACTAACTTCGAGTGACCTACTTGTTCCTGTCCAGTGTCCAGTACGGTTCGGGTGAATTTTTTTAATTCATCATCAAGTCCGTTTTTAATAATTTATCCAGTATGAGGACAGCATATATTACATAAATCAATAAAAATATCTGTGTGTTGCGGGACCGTTACGGTGTAATAATTAAAATCAAGTTGAGTGAGGCCAGCTTAAACTGGTCTCTCGTAGTGTTTGTATGAAAACACCAGAGTAATAGGGTGATCCCTTGCTTGGGATAGGTTCATTCATGTGCTGCCGATAGAACCCAGTTTGGTTCGTTGGGATTGTTCCCAGTTTGTTTCGTTGAGATTGTTCCTAGTTTGGTTGGATGAGATTCGGGCCTAGCGGGCCCCATGTGTGGGTGTCGTTTGAAAGAGGGACTCGAGCCGCGTTCGATGGTACATCACTTACGGCGATCGGTGACGACATGTTGCGCAACATTTGAACGATGTTGCGCAACATTGTATATGGCACACTGTATAGCAAACAACTGTTAGAAATCGCACCAGAGTCCAACATAATTATAGAGGTCCTCCATACAGTCAGTAAGTGAGGCCAGCTAAAACTCGTCTCTCGTAGTGTTTGTATGAAAGTGGGGCCAGCTAAATCTCGTCTCTCGTAGTGTTTGTATCTCTCGTAGTGACGAAACGGACCAAGAGCGTGTCGGGCACTCTAGTAATTTTGTTCATGTTCCATGGGGAGAGTGGTTCAGTTTCATGAGTACCTTCACCTCCTTTCGGCATGTTATACCCTTTTTGTTACTCCCGATATAATGTTTGTATTTATCTGTATGTAAAGATGGGTGGAGTTAGAAGTGTGGACGATGTCTAGCAATTTATACTTATAGTACTGTCATTCGAATAGGCCATATTTGACAGTTGTCAAAATCATGTTAATGCTAAGACATAAGGTCTATTTTCTTTGTTGGCATGTTGCCTAGTATGGGTTTGACAGCTGTCAAATATGGCCTATTCGAATGACGGTACTATAGTTATTTAACAACTTACCGAAACAGCTTTCAGTTTCAACTCCGGCTTGGCCGCCATCTGCTTCTTCAGCTGGTTCATCTCTTGCGGGGTGAAGCCGACCAGTTTTGATAACACTGCGCTCGTGAAATCCACATCTATACTGCCCGTGCCATCCACCAGCGTGCACTTTAAACTCCACCCGTCTTTACTTACAGATACATACATACATATATAGTGTGAAATACTAGTGACCGAGATAAATACATACATAGTATAGGTAATGTATTTTCCTATGTAAACACTAGATGGCGCTAGTAGTTTTTTAAAACGCGGTAATGAAATGTTTTCTGCGATATGATAAAGGTGTCGGGTGCATAGTGTTCGCCACGCGGACACGTTCGCCTCGCGAAAACTTAGAACTTAGAACTTAAAACTTAAAAATTAAAAATTAGAAGTGGAAAACCGAACCGCCTACGGTACGGTAGTAGGTAGTAGTAGGTACCATGTGTGGGGTGTCGTTTGAAAGAGGGACTCGAGCCGCGTTCGATGGTACAACACTTACGGCGATCGGTGACGACATGTCGCGCAACATTGTACCTGTAGTACCCAGCGTGGGTGCCGGCCGAGATTGTTCCCAGTTTGGTTACGTCCATTTTAGCTTTGTAGCTCGAAAAGTGGTCAAGAGCGAGTCGGACCGGCCGGACACACTTTAGAACCCAAATGTCACTTTGAACGACACACACATGTCATTAACCTAAACTCGAGCGAACTAACTTCGAGTGACCTACTTGTTCCTGTCCAGTGTCTTTTTTTTTTTCAATTTTTTTTTAATTCATCATCAAGTCCGTTTTTAATAATTTATCCAGTATGAGGACAGCATATATTACATAAATCAATAAAAATATCTGTGTGTTGCGGGACCGTTACGGTGTAATAATTAAAATCAAGTTGAGTGAGGCCAGCTTAAACTGGTCTCTCGTAGTGTTTGTATGAAAACACCAGAGTAATAGGGTGATCCCTTGCTTGGGATAGGTTCATTCATGTGCTGCCGATAGAACCCAGTTTGGTTCGTTGGGATTGTTCCCAGTTTGTTTCGTTGAGATTGTTCCTAGTTTGGTTGGATGAGATTCGGGCCTAGCGGGCCCCATGTGTGGGGTGTCGTTTGAAAGAGGGACTCGAGCCGCGTTCGATGGTACATCACTTACGGCGATCGGTGACGACATGTCGCGCAACATTTGAACGATGTTGCGCAACATTGTATATGGCACACAGTATAGCAAACAACTGTTAGAAATCGCACCAGAGTCCAACATAATTATAGAGGTCCTCCATACAGTCAGTAAGTGAGGCCTGCTAAAACTGGTCTCTCGTAGTGTTCGTATGAAAGTGAGGCCAGCTAAAACTCGTCTCTCGTAGATTTTGTATGCAAGTGAGGCCAACTAAAACTGGTCTCTCGTAGTGTTTGTATGAAAGTGAGGATGAGATTGTTCCTAGTTTGGTTGGATGAGATTGTTCCTAGTTTGGTTGGATGAGATTATTCCTAGTTTGGTTAGTTGAGATAGTTCCTAGTTTGGTTGGATGAGATTGTTCCTAGTTTGGTTAGTTGAGATTGTTCCTAGTTTGGTTGGATGAGATTGTTCCTGGTTTGGTTGGATGAGATTGTTCCTGGTTTGGTTGGATGAGATTGTTCCTAGTTTGGTTGGATGAGATTGTTCCTGGTTTGGTTGGATGAGGTAGAAAGTGGGTCGAATCGGACCAAGAGCGTGTCGGGCACTCTAGTAGATAGAAAGTGTGACGAAACGGACCAAGAGCGTGTCGGGCACTCTAGTGGGTAGAAACTGTGACGAAACGGACCAAGAGCGTGTCGGGAACTCTAGTGGGTAGAAACTGTGACGAAACGGACCAAGAGCGTGTCGGGCACTCTAGTAGGTAGAAACTGTGACGAAACGGACCAAGAGCGTGTCGGGCACTCTAGTGGGTAGAAACTGTGACGAAACGGACCAAGAGCGTGTCGGGCACTCTAGTAGGTAGAGAGCGGGTGGAATCGGGCCAAGAGCGTGTCGGGCACTCTAGTAGGTAGAGAGCGGGTGGAATCGGGCCAAGAGCGTGTCGGGCACTCTAGTAGATAGAAAGTGTGACGAAACGGACCAAGAGCGTGTCGGGCACTCTAGTGGGTAGAAACTGTGACGAAACGGACCAAGAGCGTGTCGGGAACTCTAGTGGGTAGAAACTGTGACGAAACGGACCAAGAGCGTGTCGGGCACTCTAGTAGGTAGAAACTGTGACGAAACGGACCAAGAGCGTGTCGGGCACTCTAGTGGGTAGAAAGTGTGACGAAACGGACCAAGAGCGTGTCGGGCACTCTAGTAGGTAGAGAGCGGGTGGAATCGGGCCAAGAGCGTGTCGGGCACTCTAGTAAGTAATTTTGTTCATGTTCCATGGGGAGAGTGGTTCAGTTTCATGAGTACCTTCACCTCCTTTCGGCATGTTATACCCTTTCTGTTATCTACTCCCGATATAATGTTTGTATTTATCTGTATGTAAAGATGGGTGGAGTTTGAAGTGTAGATGATGACTGGCAATTTTTACTATAGTACCGTCATTCGAAGAGGCCATATTTGACAGCTGTCAAAACCATACTACGAAACATGTCAATAACGAAAAACAGACCTTATGTCATAGCATTGACATGATTTTAACAGCTGTCAAATATGGCCTATTCGAATGACGGTACTATAGTTATTTAACAAGTTACCGAAACAGCTTTCAGTTTCGGCATCTGCTTGATATTTTGAAATGAGGGTTCTAAATTTATCGACAAGGAAGTTATGGGGGGTCGAAAATGGCCTGAACTGGTTCGAGAAAAGGATAGTTCGGCCGTGCCACTTTCAGCTCGACTTGGTGGGGGCACTGCCGTGCCCCCAGATATACTTACCGAAACAGCTTTCTGTTTCAACTCCGGCTCGGCCGGCATCTGCTTCTTCAGCTGGTTCATCTCTTGCGGGGTGAAGCCGACCAGTTTTGATAACACTGCGCTCGTGAAATCCACATCTATACTGCCCGTGCCATCCACCAGCGTGCACTTTAAACTCCACCCGTCTTTACTTACAGATACATACATACATATATAGTGTGAAATACTAGTCACCGAGATAAATACATACATAGTATAGGTAATGTATTTTCCTATGTAAACACTAGATGGCGCTAGTAGTTTTTTAAAACGCGGTAATGAAATGTTTTCTGCGATATGATAAAGGTGTCGGGTGCATAGTGTTCGCCACGCGGACACGTTCGCCTCGCGAAAACTTAGAACTTAGAACTTAAAACTTAAAAATTAAAAATTAGAACTGGAAAACCGAACCGCCTACGGTACGGTAGTAGGTAGTAGTAGGTACCATGTGTGGGGTGTCGTTTGAAAGAGGGACTCGAGCCGCGTTCGATGGTACAACACTTACGGCGATCGGTGACGACATGTCGCGCAACATTGTACCTGTAGTACCCAGCGTGGGTGCCGGCCGAGATTGTTCCCAGTTTGGTTACGTCCATTTTAGCTTTGTAGCTCGAAAAGTGGTCAAGAGCGAGTCGGACCGGCCGGACACACTTTAGAACCCAAATGTCACTTTGAACGACACACACATGTCATTAACCTAAACTCGAGCGAACTAACTTCGAGTGACCTACTTGTTCCTGTCCAGTGTCCAGTACGGTTCGGGTGAATTTTTTTTTAATTCATCATCGAGTCCGTTTTTAATAATTTATCCAGTATGAGGACAGCATATATTACATAAATCAATAAAAATATCTGTGTGTTGCGGGACCGTTACGGTGTAATAATTAAAATCAAGTTGAGTGAGGCCAGCTTAAACTGGTCTCTCGTAGTGTTTGTATGAAAACACCAGAGTAATAGGGTGATCCCTTGCTTGGGATAGGTTCATTCATGTGCTGCCGATAGAACCCAGTTTGGTTCGTTGGGATTGTTCCCAGTTTGTTTTGTTGAGATTGTTCCTAGTTTGGTTGGATGAGATTCGGGCCTAGCGGGCCCCATGTGTGGGGTGTCGTTTGAAAGAGGGACTCGAGCCGCGTTCGATGGTACATCACTTACGGCGATCGGTGACGACATGTCGCGCAACATTTGAACGATGTTGCGCAACATTGTATATGGCACACAGTATAGCAAACAACTGTTAGAAATCGCACCAGAGTCCAACATAATTATAGAGGTCCTCCATACAGTCAGTAAGTGAGGCCTGCTAAAACTGGTCTCTCGTAGTGTTCGTATGAAAGTGAGGCCAGCTAAAACTCGTCTCTCGTAGATTTTGTATGCAAGTGAGGCCAACTAAAACTGGTCTCTCGTAGTGTTTGTATGAAAGTGAGGATGAGATTGTTCCTAGTTTGGTTGGATGAGATTGTTCCTAGTTTGGTTGGATGAGATTATTCCTAGTTTGGTTAGTTGAGATTGTTCCTAGTTTGGTTGGATGAGATTGTTCCTGGTTTGGTTGGATGAGGTAGAAAGTGGGTCGAATCGGACCAAGAGCGTGTCGGGCACTCTAGTAGATAGAAAGTGTGACGAAACGGACCAAGAGCGTGTCGGGAACTCTAGTGGGTAGAAACTGTGACGAAACGGACCAAGAGCGTGTCGGGCACTCTAGTAGGTAGAAACTGTGACGAAACGGACCAAGAGCGTGTCGGGCACTCTAGTGGGTAGAAAGTGTGACGAAACGGACCAAGAGCGTGTCGGGAACTCTAGTGGGTAGAAACTGTGACGAAACGGACCAAGAGCGTGTCGGGCACTCTAGTAGGTAGAAACTGTGACGAAACGGACCAAGAGCGTGTCGGGCACTCTAGTGGGTAGAAAGTGTGACGAAACGGACCAAGAGCGTGTCGGGAACTCTAGTGGGTAGAAACTGTGACGAAACGGACCAAGAGCGTGTCGGGCACTCTAGTAGGTAGAAACTGTGACGAAACGGACCAAGAGCGTGTCGGGCACTCTAGTGGGTAGAAAGTGTGACGAAACGGACCAAGAGCGTGTCGGGCACTCTAGTGGGTAGAAACTGTGACGAAACGGACCAAGAGCGTGTCGGGAACTCTAGTGGGTAGAAACTGTGACGAAACGGACCAAGAGCGTGTCGGGCACTCTAGTAGGTAGAAACTGTGACGAAACGGACCAAGAGCGTGTCGGGCACTCTAGTAGGTAGAAACTGTGACGAAACGGACCAAGAGCGTGTCGGGCACTCTAGTCAACTTGCGGTTGGTAACCATACAGCTGCAAACAAACCAGCAACAAAATTAACTTTGTATCTCTGAAAGACCTGATATTTAAACGTTGACTACGAAACCCTATTTGTGAGCGTGTCTGACACGCTCTTCACCGCTTTTTATGGTTGTCATAGTTAGATGACAGGATACAACTTACGGTAACAGCTTTTTGTTTCAACTCCGGCTCGGCCGCCATCTGCTTCTTCAGCTGGTTCATCTCTTGCGGGGTGAAGCCGACCAGTTTTGATAACACTGCGCTCGTGAAATCCACATCTATACTGCCCGTGCCATCCACCAGCGTGCACTTTAAACTCCACCCGTCTTTACTTACAGATACATACATACATATATAGTGTGAAATACTAGTCACCGAGATAAATACATACATAGTATAGGTAATGTATTTTCCTATGTAAACACTAGATGGCGCTAGTAGTTTTTTAAAACGCGGTAATGAAATGTTTTCTGCGATATGATAAAGGTGTCGGGTGCATAGTGTTCGCCACGCGGACACGTTCGCCTCGCGAAAACTTAGAACTTAGAACTTAAAACTTAAAAATTAAAAATTAGAACTGGAAAACCGAACCGCCTACGGTACGGTAGTAGGTAGTAGTAGGTACCATGTGTGGGGTGTCGTTTGAAAGAGGGACTCGAGCCGCGTTCGATGGTACAACACTTACGGCGATCGGTGACGACATGTCGCGCAACATTGTACCTGTAGTACCCAGCGTGGGTGCCGGCCGAGATTGTTCCCAGTTTGGTTACGTCCATTTTAGCTTTGTAGCTCGAAAAGTGGTCAAGAGCGAGTCGGACCGGCCGGACACACTTTAGAACCCAAATGTCACTTTGAACGACACACACATGTCATTAACCTAAACTCGAGCGAACTAACTTCGAGTGACCTACTTGTTCCTGTCCAGTGTCCAGTACGGTTCGGGTGAATTTTTTTTTAATTCATCATCGAGTCCGTTTTTAATAATTTATCCAGTATGAGGACAGCATATATTACATAAATCAATAAAAATATCTGTGTGTTGCGGGACCGTTACGGTGTAATAATTAAAATCAAGTTGAGTGAGGCCAGCTTAAACTGGTCTCTCGTAGTGTTTGTATGAAAACACCAGAGTAATAGGGTGATCCCTTGCTTGGGATAGGTTCATTCATGTGCTGCCGATAGAACCCAGTTTGGTTCGTTGGGATTGTTCCCAGTTTGTTTTGTTGAGATTGTTCCTAGTTTGGTTGGATGAGATTCGGGCCTAGCGGGCCCCATGTGTGGTGTCGTTTGAAAGAGGGACTCGAGCCGCGTTCGATGGTACATCACTTACGGCGATCGGTGACGACATGTCGCGCAACATTTGAACGATGTTGCGCAACATTGTATATGGCACACAGTATAGCAAACAACTGTTAGAAATCGCACCAGAGTCCAACATAATTATAGAGGTCCTCCATACAGTCAGTAAGTGAGGCCTGCTAAAACTGGTCTCTCGTAGTGTTCGTATGAAAGTGAGGCCAGCTAAAACTCGTCTCTCGTAGATTTTGTATGCAAGTGAGGCCAACTAAAACTGGTCTCTCGTAGTGTTTGTATGAAAGTGAGGATGAGATTGTTCCTAGTTTGGTTGGATGAGATTGTTCCTAGTTTGGTTGGATGAGATTATTCCTAGTTTGGTTAGTTGAGATTGTTCCTAGTTTGGTTGGATGAGATTGTTCCTGGTTTGGTTGGATGAGGTAGAAAGTGGGTCGAATCGGACCAAGAGCGTGTCGGGCACTCTAGTAGATAGAAAGTGTGACGAAACGGACCAAGAGCGTGTCGGGAACTCTAGTGGGTAGAAACTGTGACGAAACGGACCAAGAGCGTGTCGGGCACTCTAGTAGGTAGAAACTGTGACGAAACGGACCAAGAGCGTGTCGGGCACTCTAGTGGGTAGAAAGTGTGACGAAACGGACCAAGAGCGTGTCGGGAACTCTAGTGGGTAGAAACTGTGACGAAACGGACCAAGAGCGTGTCGGGCACTCTAGTAGGTAGAAACTGTGACGAAACGGACCAAGAGCGTGTCGGGCACTCTAGTGGGTAGAAAGTGTGACGAAACGGACCAAGAGCGTGTCGGGAACTCTAGTGGGTAGAAACTGTGACGAAACGGACCAAGAGCGTGTCGGGCACTCTAGTAGGTAGAAACTGTGACGAAACGGACCAAGAGCGTGTCGGGCACTCTAGTGGGTAGAAAGTGTGACGAAACGGACCAAGAGCGTGTCGGGCACTCTAGTGGGTAGAAACTGTGACGAAACGGACCAAGAGCGTGTCGGGAACTCTAGTGGGTAGAAACTGTGACGAAACGGACCAAGAGCGTGTCGGGCACTCTAGTAGGTAGAAACTGTGACGAAACGGACCAAGAGCGTGTCGGGCACTCTAGTGGGTAGAAAGTGTGACGAAACGGACCAAGAGCGTGTCGGGCACTCTAGTAGGTAGAAACTGTGACGAAACGGACCAAGAGCGTGTCGGGCACTCTAGTCAACTTGCGGTTGGTAACCATACAGCTGCAAACAAACCAGCAACAAAATTAACTTTGTATCTCTGAAAGACCTGATATTTAAACGTTGACTACGAAACCCTATTTGTGAGCGTGTCTGACACGCTCTTCACCGCTTTTTATGGTTGTCATAGTTAGATGACAGGATACAACTTACGGTAACAGCTTTTTGTTTCAACTCCGGCTTGGTCGGCATCTGCTTCTTCAGCTGGTTCATCTCTTGCGGGGTGAAGCCGACCAGTTTTGATAACACTGCGCTCGTGAAATCCACATCTATACTGCCCGTGCCATCCACCAGCGTGCACTTTAAACTCCACCCGTCTTTACTTACAGATACATACATACATATATAGTGTGAAATACTAGTGACCGAGATAAATACATACATAGTATAGGTAATGTATTTTCCTATGTAAACACTAGATGGCGCTAGTAGTTTTTTAAAACGCGGTAATGAAATGTTTTCTGCGATATGATAAAGGTGTCGGGTGCATAGTGTTCGCCACGCGGACACGTTCGCCTCGCGAAAACTTAGAACTTAGAACTTAAAACTTAAAAATTAAAAATTAGAAGTGGAAAACCGAACCGCCTACGGTACGGTAGTAGGTAGTAGTAGGTACCATGTGTGGGGTGTCGTTTGAAAGAGGGACTCGAGCCGCGTTCGATGGTACAACACTTACGGCGATCGGTGACGACATGTCGCGCAACATTGTACCTGTAGTACCCAGCGTGGGTGCCGGCCGAGATTGTTCCCAGTTTGGTTACGTCCATTTTAGCTTTGTAGCTCGAAAAGTGGTCAAGAGCGAGTCGGACCGGCCGGACACACTTTAGAACCCAAATGTCACTTTGAACGACACACACATGTCATTAACCTAAACTCGAGCGAACTAACTTCGAGTGACCTACTTGTTCCTGTCCAGTGTCCGTCCAGTACGGTTCGGGTGAATTTTTTTTTTAATTCATCATCAAGTCCGTTTTTAATAATTTATCCAGTATGAGGACAGCATATATTACATAAATCAATAAAAATATCTGTGTGTTGCGGGACCGTTACGGTGTAATAATTAAAATCAAGTTGAGTGAGGCCAGCTTAAACTGGTCTCTCGTAGTGTTTGTATGAAAACACCAGAGTAATAGGGTGATCCCTTGCTTGGGATAGGTTCATTTCATTCATGTGCTGCCGATAGAACCCAGTTTGGTTCGTTGGGATTGTTCCCAGTTTGTTTCGTTGAGATTGTTCCTAGTTTGGTTGGATGAGATTCGGGCCTAGCGGGCCCCATGTGTGGGGTGTCGTTTGAAAGAGGGACTCGAGCCGCGTTCGATGGTACATCACTTACGGCGATCGGTGACGACATGTCGCGCAACATTTGAACGATGTTGCGCAACATTGTATATGGCACACAGTATAGCAAACAACTGTTAGAAATCGCACCAGAGTCCAACATAATTATAGAGGTCCTCCATACAGTCAGTAAGTGAGGCCTGCTAAAACTGGTCTCTCGTAGTGTCCGTATGAAAGTGAGGCCAGCTAAAACTCGTCTCTCGTAGATTTTGTATGCAAGTGAGGCCAACTAAAACTGGTCTCTCGTAGTGTTTGTATGAAAGTGAGGCCAACTAAAACTTGTCTCTCGTAGTGTTTGTATGAAAGTGAGGATGAGATTGTTCCTAGTTTGGTTGGATGAGATTGTTCCTAGTTTGGTTGGATGAGATTATTCCTAGTTTGGTTAGTTGAGATTGTTCCTAGTTTGGTTGGATGAGATTGTTCCTGGTTTGGTTGGATGAGGTAGAAAGTGGGTCGAATCGGACCAAGAGCGTGTCGGGCACTCTAGTGGGTAGAAACTGTGACGAAACGGACCAAGAGCGTGTCGGGAACTCTAGTGGGTAGAAAGTGTGACGAAACGGACCAAGAGCGTGTCGGGCACTCTAGTAGATAGAAAGTGTGATGAAACGGACCAAGAGCGTGTCGGGCACTCTACTAGGTAGAAACTGTGACGAAACGGACCAAGAGCGTGTCGGGCACTCTAGTCAATTTGCGGTTGGTAACCATACAGCTGCAAACAAACCAGCAACAAAATTAACTTTGTATCTCTGAAAGACCTGATATTTAAACGTTGACTAAAAAACCCTATTTGTGAGCGTGTCTGACACGCTCTTCACCGCTTTTTATGGTTGTCATGGTTAGATGACAGGATACAACTTACGGTAACAGCTTTTTGTTTCAACTCCGGCTTGGTCGGCATCTGCTTCTTCAGCTGGTTCATCTCTTGCGGGGTGAAGCCGACCAGTTTTGATAACACTGCGCTCGTGAAATCCACATCTATACTGCCCGTGCCATCCACCAGCGTGCACTTTAAACTCCACCCGTCTTTACTTACAGATACATACATACATATATAGTGTGAAATACTAGTGACCGAGATAAATACATACATAGTATAGGTAATGTATTTTCCTATGTAAACACTAGATGGCGCTAGTAGTTTTTTAAAACGCGGTAATGAAATGTTTTCTGCGATATGATAAAGGTGTCGGGTGCATAGTGTTCGCCACGCGGACACGTTCGCCTCGCGAAAACTTAGAACTTAGAACTTAAAACTTAAAAATTAAAAATTAGAAGTGGAAAACCGAACCGCCTACGGTACGGTAGTAGGTAGTAGTAGGTACCATGTGTGGGGTGTCGTTTGAAAGAGGGACTCGAGCCGCGTTCGATGGTACAACACTTACGGCGATCGGTGACGACATGTCGCGCAACATTGTACCTGTAGTACCCAGCGTGGGTGCCGGCCGAGATTGTTCCCAGTTTGGTTACGTCCATTTTAGCTTTGTAGCTCGAAAAGTGGTCAAGAGCGAGTCGGACCGGCCGGACACACTTTAGAACCCAAATGTCACTTTGAACGACACATGTCATTAACCTAAACTCGAGCGAACTAACTTCGAGTGACCTACTTGTTCCTGTTCAGTGTCCAGTACGGTTCGGGTGATTTTTTTTTTTAATTCATCATCAAGTCCGTTTTTAATAATTTATCCAGTATGAGGACAGCATATATTACATAAATCAATAAAAATATCTGTGTGTTGCGGGACCGTTACGGTGTAATAATTAAAATCAAGTTGAGTGAGGCCAGCTTAAACTGGTCTCTCGTAGTGTTTGTATGAAAACACCAGAGTAATAGGGTGATCCCTTGCTTGGGATAGGTTCATTCATGTGCTGCCGATAGAACCCAGTTTGGTTCGTTGGGATTGTTCCCAGTTTGTTTCGTTGAGATTGTTCCTAGTTTGGTTGGATGAGATTCGGGCCTAGCGGGCCCCATGTGTGGGGTGTCGTTTGAAAGAGGGACTCGAGCCGCGTTCGATGGTACATCACTTACGGCGATCGGTGACGACATGTCGCGCAACATTTGAACGATGTTGCGCAACATTGTATATGGCACACAGTATAGCAAACAACTGTTAGAAATCGCACCAGAGTCCAACATAATTATAGAGGTCCTCCATACAGTCAGTAAGTGAGGCCTGCTAAAACTGGTCTCTCGTAGTGTTCGTATGAAAGTGAGGCCAGCTAAAACTCGTCTCTCGTAGATTTTGTATGCAAGTGAGGCCAACTAAAACTGGTCTCTCGTAGTGTTTGTATGAAAGTGAGGATGAGATTGTTCCTAGTTTGGTTGGATGAGATTGTTCCTAGTTTGGTTGGATGAGATTATTCCTAGTTTGGTTAGTTGAGATTGTTCCTAGTTTGGTTGGATGAGATTGTTCCTGGTTTGGTTGGATGAGGTAGAAAGTGGGTCGAATCGGACCAAGAGCGTGTCGGGCACTCTAGTAGATAGAAAGTGTGACGAAACGGACCAAGAGCGTGTCGGGCACTCTAGTAGATAGAAAGTGTGACGAAACGGACCAAGAGCGTGTCGGGCACTCTAGTGGGTAGAAACTGTGACGAAACGGACCAAGAGCGTGTCGGGAACTCTAGTGGGTAGAAACTGTGACGAAACGGACCAAGAGCGTGTCGGGCACTCTAGCAGGTAGAAAGTGTGACGGAACGGACCAAGAGCGTGTCGGGCACTCTACTAGGTAGAAACTGTGACGAAACGGACCAAGAGCGTGTCGGGCACTCTAGTGGGTAGAAAGTGTGACGAAACGGACCAAGAGCGTGTCGGGCACTCTAGTGGGTAGAAAGTGTGACGAAACGGACCAAGAGCGTGTCGGGCACTCTAGTAGATAGAAAGTGTGACGAAACGGACCAAGAGCGTGTCGGGCACTCTACTAGGTAGAAACTGTGACGAAACGGACCAAGAGCGTGTCGGGCACTCTAGTGGGTAGAAAGTGTGACGAAACGGACAAAGAGCGTGTCTGTCGAGCGACCCTATTTGTGAGCGTGTCTGACACGCTCTTTACCGCTTTTTATGGTTGTCATGGTTAGATGACAGGATACAACTTACGGTAACAGCTTTTTGTTTCAACTCCGGCTTGGTCGGCATCTGCTTCTTCAGCTGGTTCATCTCTTGCGGGGTGAAGCCGACCAGTTTTGATAACACTGCGCTCGTGAAATCCACATCTATACTGCCCGTGCCATCCACCAGCGTGCACTTTAAACTCCACCCGTCTTTACTTACAGATACATACATACATATATAGTGTGAAATACTAGTGACCGAGATAAATACATACATAGTATAGGTAATGTATTTTCCTATGTAAACACTAGATGGCGCTAGTAGTTTTTTAAAACGCGGTAATGAAATGTTTTCTGCGATATGATAAAGGTGTCGGGTGCATAGTGTTCGCCACGCGGACACGTTCGCCTCGCGAAAACTTAGAACTTAGAACTTAAAACTTAAAAATTAAAAATTAGAACTGGAAAACCGAACCGCCTACGGTACGGTAGTAGGTAGTAGTAGGTACCATGTGTGGGGTGTCGTTTGAAAGAGGGACTCGAGCCGCGTTCGATGGTACAACACTTACGGCGATCGGTGACGACATGTCGCGCAACATTGTACCTGTAGTACCCAGCGTGGGTGCCGGCCGAGATTGTTCCCAGTTTGGTTACGTCCATTTTAGCTTTGTAGCTCGAAAAGTGGTCAAGAGCGAGTCGGACCGGCCGGACACACTTTAGAACCCAAATGTCACTTTGAACGACACATGTCATTAACCTAAACTCGAGCGAACTAACTTCGAGTGACCTACTTGTTCCTGTTCAGTGTCCAGTACGGTTCGGGTGATTTTTTTTTTTAATTCATCATCAAGTCCGTTTTTAATAATTTATCCAGTATGAGGACAGCATATATTACATAAATCAATAAAAATATCTGTGTGTTGCGGGACCGTTACGGTGTAATAATTAAAATCAAGTTGAGTGAGGCCAGCTTAAACTGGTCTCTCGTAGTGTTTGTATGAAAACACCAGAGTAATAGGGTGATCCCTTGCTTGGGATAGGTTCATTCATGTGCTGCCGATAGAACCCAGTTTGGTTCGTTGGGATTGTTCCCAGTTTGTTTCGTTGAGATTGTTCCTAGTTTGGTTGGATGAGATTCGGGCCTAGCGGGCCCCATGTGTGGGGTGTCGTTTGAAAGAGGGACTCGAGCCGCGTTCGATGGTACATCACTTACGGCGATCGGTGACGACATGTCGCGCAACATTTGAACGATGTTGCGCAACATTGTATATGGCACACAGTATAGCAAACAACTGTTAGAAATCGCACCAGAGTCCAACATAATTATAGAGGTCCTCCATACAGTCAGTAAGTGAGGCCTGCTAAAACTGGTCTCTCGTAGTGTCCGTATGAAAGTGAGGCCAGCTAAAACTCGTCTCTCGTAGATTTTGTATGCAAGTGAGGCCAACTAAAACTGGTCTCTCGTAGTGTTTGTATGAAAGTGAGGCCAACTAAAACTTGTCTCTCGTAGTGTTTGTATGAAAGTGAGGATGAGATTGTTCCTAGTTTGGTTGGATGAGATTGTTCCTAGTTTGGTTGGATGAGATTATTCCTAGTTTGGTTAGTTGAGATTGTTCCTAGTTTGGTTGGATGAGATTGTTCCTGGTTTGGTTGGATGAGGTAGAAAGTGGGTCGAATCGGACCAAGAGCGTGTCGGGCACTCTAGTAGATAGAAAGTGTGACGAAACGGACCAAGAGCGTGTCGGGCACTCTAGTGGGTAGAAACTGTGACGAAACGGACCAAGAGCGTGTCGGGAACTCTAGTGGGTAGAAAGTGTGACGAAACGGACCAAGAGCGTGTCGGGCACTCTAGTAGATAGAAAGTGTGATGAAACGGACCAAGAGCGTGTCGGGCACTCTACTAGGTAGAAACTGTGACGAAACGGACCAAGAGCGTGTCGGGCACTCTAGTCAATTTGCGGTTGGTAACCATACAGCTGCAAACAAACCAGCAACAAAATTAACTTTGTATCTCTGAAAGACCTGATATTTAAACGTTGACTAAAAAACCCTATTTGTGAGCGTGTCTGACACGCTCTTCACCGCTTTTTATGGTTGTCATGGTTAGATGACAGGATACAACTTACGGTAACAGCTTTTTGTTTCAACTCCGGCTTGGTCGGCATCTGCTTCTTCAGCTGGTTCATCTCTTGCGGGGTGAAGCCGACCAGTTTTGATAACACTGCGCTCGTGAAATCCACATCTATACTGCCCGTGCCATCCACCAGCGTGCACTTTAAACTCCACCCGTCTTTACTTACAGATACATACATACATATATAGTGTGAAATACTAGTGACCGAGATAAATACATACATAGTATAGGTAATGTATTTTCCTATGTAAACACTAGATGGCGCTAGTAGTTTTTTAAAACGCGGTAATGAAATGTTTTCTGCGATATGATAAAGGTGTCGGGTGCATAGTGTTCGCCACGCGGACACGTTCGCCTCGCGAAAACTTAGAACTTAGAACTTAAAACTTAAAAATTAAAAATTAGAACTGGAAAACCGAACCGCCTACGGTACGGTAGTAGGTAGTAGTAGGTACCATGTGTGGGGTGTCGTTTGAAAGAGGGACTCGAGCCGCGTTCGATGGTACAACACTTACGGCGATCGGTGACGACATGTCGCGCAACATTGTACCTGTAGTACCCAGCGTGGGTGCCGGCCGAGATTGTTCCCAGTTTGGTTACGTCCATTTTAGCTTTGTAGCTCGAAAAGTGGTCAAGAGCGAGTCGGACCGGCCGGACACACTTTAGAACCCAAATGTCACTTTGAACGACACACACATGTCATTAACCTAAACTCGAGCGAACTAACTTCGAGTGACCTACTTGTTCCTGTCCAGTGTCCAGTACGGTTCGGGTGAATTTTTTTTTAATTCATCATCGAGTCCGTTTTTAATAATTTATCCAGTATGAGGACAGCATATATTACATAAATCAATAAAAATATCTGTGTGTTGCGGGACCGTTACGGTGTAATAATTAAAATCAAGTTGAGTGAGGCCAGCTTAAACTGGTCTCTCGTAGTGTTTGTATGAAAACACCAGAGTAATAGGGTGATCCCTTGCTTGGGATAGGTTCATTCATGTGCTGCCGATAGAACCCAGTTTGGTTCGTTGGGATTGTTCCCAGTTTGTTTTGTTGAGATTGTTCCTAGTTTGGTTGGATGAGATTCGGGCCTAGCGGGCCCCATGTGTGGGGTGTCGTTTGAAAGAGGGACTCGAGCCGCGTTCGATGGTACATCACTTACGGCGATCGGTGACGACATGTCGCGCAACATTTGAACGATGTTGCGCAACATTGTATATGGCACACAGTATAGCAAACAACTGTTAGAAATCGCACCAGAGTCCAACATAATTATAGAGGTCCTCCATACAGTCAGTAAGTGAGGCCTGCTAAAACTGGTCTCTCGTAGTGTTCGTATGAAAGTGAGGCCAGCTAAAACTCGTCTCTCGTAGATTTTGTATGCAAGTGAGGCCAACTAAAACTGGTCTCTCGTAGTGTTTGTATGAAAGTGAGGATGAGATTGTTCCTAGTTTGGTTGGATGAGATTGTTCCTAGTTTGGTTGGATGAGATTATTCCTAGTTTGGTTAGTTGAGATTGTTCCTAGTTTGGTTGGATGAGATTGTTCCTGGTTTGGTTGGATGAGGTAGAAAGTGGGTCGAATCGGACCAAGAGCGTGTCGGGCACTCTAGTAGATAGAAAGTGTGACGAAACGGACCAAGAGCGTGTCGGGAACTCTAGTGGGTAGAAACTGTGACGAAACGGACCAAGAGCGTGTCGGGCACTCTAGTAGGTAGAAACTGTGACGAAACGGACCAAGAGCGTGTCGGGCACTCTAGTGGGTAGAAAGTGTGACGAAACGGACCAAGAGCGTGTCGGGAACTCTAGTGGGTAGAAACTGTGACGAAACGGACCAAGAGCGTGTCGGGCACTCTAGTAGGTAGAAACTGTGACGAAACGGACCAAGAGCGTGTCGGGCACTCTAGTGGGTAGAAAGTGTGACGAAACGGACCAAGAGCGTGTCGGGAACTCTAGTGGGTAGAAACTGTGACGAAACGGACCAAGAGCGTGTCGGGCACTCTAGTAGGTAGAAACTGTGACGAAACGGACCAAGAGCGTGTCGGGCACTCTAGTGGGTAGAAAGTGTGACGAAACGGACCAAGAGCGTGTCGGGCACTCTAGTGGGTAGAAACTGTGACGAAACGGACCAAGAGCGTGTCGGGAACTCTAGTGGGTAGAAACTGTGACGAAACGGACCAAGAGCGTGTCGGGCACTCTAGTAGGTAGAAACTGTGACGAAACGGACCAAGAGCGTGTCGGGCACTCTAGTGGGTAGAAAGTGTGACGAAACGGACCAAGAGCGTGTCGGGCACTCTAGTAGGTAGAAACTGTGACGAAACGGACCAAGAGCGTGTCGGGCACTCTAGTCAACTTGCGGTTGGTAACCATACAGCTGCAAACAAACCAGCAACAAAATTAACTTTGTATCTCTGAAAGACCTGATATTTAAAGGTTGACTACGAAACCCTATTTGTGAGCGTGTCTGACACGCTCTTCACCGCTTTTTATGGTTGTCATAGTTAGATGACAGGATACAACTTACGGTAACAGCTTTTTGTTTCAACTCCGGCTTGGTCGGCATCTGCTTCTTCAGCTGGTTCATCTCTTGCGGGGTGAAGCCGACCAGTTTTGATAACACTGCGCTCGTGAAATCCACATCTATACTGCCCGTGCCATCCACCAGCGTGCACTTTAAACTCCACCCGTCTTTACTTACAGATACATACATACATATATAGTGTGAAATACTAGTCACCGAGATAAATACATACATAGTATAGGTAATGTATTTTCGTATGTAAACACTAGATGGCGCTAGTAGTTTTTTAAAACGCGGTAATGAAATGTTTTCTGCGATATGATAAAGGTGTCGGGTGCATAGTGTTCGCCACGCGGACACGTTCGCCTCGCGAAAACTTAGAACTTAGAACTTAGAACTTAAAAATTAAAAATTAGAACTGGAAAACCGAACCGCCTACGGTACGGTAGTAGGTAGTAGTAGGTACCATGTGTGGGGTGTCGTTTGAAAGAGGGACTCGAGCCGCGTTCGATGGTACAACACTTACGGCGATCGGTGACGACATGTCGCGCAACATTGTACCTGTAGTACCCAGCGTGGGTGCCGGCCGAGATTGTTCCCAGTTTGGTTACGTCCATTTTAGCTTTGTAGCTCGAAAAGTGGTCAAGAGCGAGTCGGACCGGCCCGGCCGGACACACTTTAGAACCCAAATGTCACTTTGAACGACACATGTCATTAACCTAAACTCGAGCGAACTAACTTCGAGTGACCTACTTGTTCCTGTCCAGTGTCCAGTTAGTCCTAGCGGTAGTTCAAAACATGCTGCACCTGAGAGAAGAGTTCTGAAATTTGGTACACTTAATCTTTAGGGTAAATGAATCGATTTGACCCGTAGTACACAATTTAAAAAAAATCCTATGAAGAGTAATGACGTCATCTTTTTTTTGTATGGGAAAAAAAAATTTTTTGTTCTAAAACCTATCGTGTGTGGTATCAAATGAAAGGCCTTGCTAAGCCGATTCTAAAAATATATGACATTATTATATTTAAGTCACTTGTATAAAATTAAATAGGAAATAATTCTCGAAACATGCCACGTTTGGGCTTCTCCAGGTATGATACGGTTGAATCATTACTTATGAAATATACGTAATATAACGTGTAATATCCTCATCTCTAACCTCAAGAAAGGTACTACGGATTTTTTGACTTAAAGTAATTTTTTTTTAATTTTAAAGTTACAGAAATTTATGAATACACACTTAGTTGAAATTTGGCATCAAAAGTTCAATTTTGGACACCGAGAATGATAAAAATATAGCCAGTTGAGATAACAATCATATTATTATGTACATCACATCATATTCGTTTTGCAAAAAGAATGTTATGTGCTTCGGAGGGCACGGTTAACCCTCGGCCCCATAGCAGTCGCTCTCTATGAATAATAAGACGGCGCGGCGGCGGTCCGTCAGGGTCATCAGTTAGGGGCTGAATAGTAACCATGGTTCATCGGGTCGTTCGTAGACTCGGTGTCCCACTTTTCAGAACAAGATTTATTAATTATACGATGATAAATACAAATGCGAGAGAAGTTTTCGATTGATGGTTAAAGTGATCATTTCTCTATACACACATTATATACACACCGGCATAATTAACGGAATCTATACATAATAATAAAGTTGTAGAGGGTCGAAAGCCTGTACATAAAAGATATTGGAAAATAAATTGTCAGCGAATTCTTGAAATTGATAATAAAACACGTTTCAAAAGTTTTTACATATTTTTTCCGTTTAGATGTTTGTATGTGACAGCATCCTGAAAACTACTGAACGGATTTTGATAAAATTTGGTACAAAGATTGCTATCGCATTGAAGAAGGTAAAGGCTACTTTTTTTCTCCACTTGAGAGACTGGAGTACTTGATGTGTACCACTAGAAGCACAACCACGAGCCCAGCTAAACAATGGGAAATACGTAACAATGCTCCTGCTGGCAAACACAGATCGAAGGTTTGGAGAACCTTATGTGGACCACCAGGTGCACCTCCAAGAGCCCAGCTAAACTACAGGAGACACATATTATATAGTCCCAAAGCAAAAATTGTTTAGCGCGATGGGACGTGTCTGCTGGAAAATATAAATCGAAGGTTTGGAGAACTACAGGAGATACATATACGTCCCCGAATAAAAAAGAATTCAGCTTGATTGGGCCCTCCTCCTAGCAATTAGAAATCAAAGGTTTTGAAAACCTGATGTAGACCATCAGGAGTACCAAAAATAGCCCAGTTTAAATAGGTACATGAGATATACATATAGCCTCAAGGAAAAGAATATTTAGCATGGCGGGACATTTCTGCTGGCAAATAGCTAATGAAGGTGATGGATACCCTGGGAATAAATGTAAGGATGCTGGTGTGGGAATAATGTGTGTATAGACAAATGAAAATTATAAAGATGAACCAAAACTCCTTTCGCATCTGTATTTATCATCTTATAATTAATAAATCTTGTTCTGTCAAGTGGGACACTGAGTCTACGAACGACCCGATGAACCATGGTTACTATTCGGCCCCTATCTATCGACCCTGACCGACCGCCGCCGTCTAATTATTCATAGAGTGCGACTGCAATGGGGCCGAGGGTTAACCGTGCCCTCCAAAGCACATAATATGTTATTTTTGCAAAACGAATATGATGTACATATAATTAAAATCTCATCTGGCTTTATTTTTATCATTCTCGGTAACCAAAATTGAACTTTCGATGCCAAATTTCAACTAAGTGTGTTTTCATAAATTTCTGTAACTTTAAAATTCAAAAAAAATTACTTAAAGACAAAAAATCCGTAGTACCTTTCTTGAGGTTAGAGATGAGGATATTACACGTTATATTACGTATATTTCATAAGTAATGATTCAACCATATCATACCTGGAGAAGCCCAAACGTGGCATGTTTCGAGAATTAATTCCTATTTAATTTTATACAAGTGACTTAAATATAATAATGTCATATATTTTTAGAATTGGCTTAGCAAGGCCTTTCATTTAGGTTTTGGAACAAAAAAATTTTTTTTCCCATACAAAAAAAAGATGACGTCATTACTCCTCATAGGATTTTTTTAAAATTGTGTACTACGGGTCAAATCGATTCATTGACCCTAAAGATTAAGTGTACCAAATTTCAGAACTCTTCTCTCAGGTGCAGCATGTTCCATACATTCGGCCAGCGAGCCGCTAAGGCTAAGTACGGTTCGGGTGAATTTTTTTTTAATTCATCATCAAGTCCGTTTTTAATAATTTATCCAGTATGAGGACAGCATATATTACATAAATCAATAAAAATATCTGTGTGTTGCGGGACCGTTACGGTGTAATAATTAAAATCAAGTTGAGTGAGGCCAGCTTAAACTGGTCTCTCGTAGTGTTTGTATGAAAACACCAGAGTAATAGGGTGATCCCTTGCTTGGGATAGGTTCATTCATGTGCTGCCGATAGAACCCAGTTTGGTTCGTTGGGATTGTTCCCAGTTTGTTTCGTTGAGATTGTTCCTAGTTTGGTTGGATGAGATTCGGGCCTAGCGGGCCCCATGTGTGGGGTGTCGTTTGAAAGAGGGACTCGAGCCGCGTTCGATGGTACATCACTTACGGCGATCGGTGACGACATGTCGCGCAACATTTGAACGATGTTGCGCAACATTGTATATGGCACACAGTATAGCAAACAACTGTTAGAAATCGCACCAGAGTCCAACATAATTATAGAGGTCCTCCATACAGTCAGTAAGTGAGGCCTGCTAAAACTGGTCTCTCGTAGTGTCCGTATGAAAGTGAGGCCAGCTAAAACTCGTCTCTCGTAGATTTTGTATGCAAGTGAGGCCAACTAAAACTGGTCTCTCGTAGTGTTTGTATGAAAGTGAGGCCAACTAAAACTGGTCTCTCGTAGTGTTTGTATGAAAGTGAGGATGAGATTGTTCCTAGTTTGGTTGGATGAGATTGTTCCTAGTTTGGTTGGATGAGATTATTCCTAGTTTGGTTAGTTGAGATTGTTCCTAGTTTGGTTGGATGAGATTGTTCCTAGTTTGGTTGGATGAGGTAGAAAGTGGGTCGAATCGGACCAAGAGCGTGTCGGGCACTCTAGTAGGTAGAAACTGTGACGAAACGGACCAAGAGCGTGTCGGGCACTCTAGTGGGTAGAAAGTGTGACGAAACGGACCAAGAGCGTGTCGGGCACTCTACTAGGTAGAAACTGTGACGAAACGGACCAAGAGCGTGTCGGGCACTCTAGTGGGTAGAAAGTGTGACGAAACGGACCAAGAGCGTGTCGGGCACTCTAGTGGGCAGAAAGTGTGACGAAACGGACCAAGAGCGTGTCGGGCACTCTAGCAGGTAGAAAGAGTGACGAAACGGACCAAGAGCGTGTCGGGCACTCTACTAGGTAGAAACTGTGACGAAACGGACCAAGAGCGTGTCGGGCACTCTAGTCAATTTGCGGTTGGTAACCATACAGCTGCAAACAAACCAGCAACAAAATTAACTTTGTATCTCTGAAAGACCTGATATTTAAACGTTGACTACGAAACCCTATTTGTGAGCGTGTCTGACACGCTCTTCACCGCTTTTTATGGTTGTCATGGTTAGATGACAGGATAAACTTACGGTAACAGCTTTTTGTTTCAACTCCGGCTTGGTCGGCATCTGCTTCTTGAGCTGGTTCATCTCTTGCGGGGTGAAGCCGACCAGTTTTGATAACACTGCGCTCGTGAAATCCACATCTATACTGCCCGTGCCATCCACCAGCGTGCACTTTAAACTCCACCCGTCTTTACCTACAGATACAATAGTACATTGTTGTCGAGGCCGGGAAAACAAGGCTTTGCTGGACGAGTAGAGTTTGAAGTCCGAGCCGTAGGCGAGGACTTCAATTATACGAGTCAAGCAAAGTCATTTTCCCCGAGGTTTACATAGTGCTTTTCTCAAAAAATGCTAGGAAATAACACACTAAGTACGTACTTTATAAAAAAAAAAAACCACGGTCAGTTTTGCGTCAGCCCTTATGCACCCCTTATGTTTGGCGGCGTGCAATCTATTTCGATACTGCTTTCATCTTTATTCCGTTTTAAACAAAAGAGAATACAATACAACAGCCCCAATCATGAAAATTTTCACGTTTTCCCATCCAATTTGTTTGTTTTTCCACCAATTGTGTTTTTTTTTATAAATAGGCCTTTAGCAAGGCACAGTATTTATTGCTATTCAGCCATTATACTATATGTATGTTCAATTCATTCCTTTTTTTATTCTATTTGTCCATTTAGGATATGCAAGGGTTATAAAATTATACAGCCTTGTCTTGAGTTAGTTCATATCAACTTTTCATACAATATTACGTTCCGTTCTTATGAGATTCTTAGAGATATCTATTTTGAAATTAATTACCTGTGTGGCTTAGCGTGTAACGAATTTACTTTGCCGGACACCAGCAAAGGATTTCCGTACAACTTTGCTGGCGCGGTCGGAGACGTGACACACAATGGGAAACTTTGCGTATTCTTTTTTTGAAAGAAATGAACATATTTCCTAGCATGTTTGAGAAAACATACATAAAGGGGGGTTAGGGACGGTGCACCGAAAACTTTGCAGGCATAATTAGACCATCAAACTGAACAACTTTTAAGCCAATGGTGGGAAACGAAAAAAAAACCGACCTCCCATACAAAATTCACGATCAGCTGACTGACTTTGTATGGGAGGTCGGAAAAACTACAAGTTATAAAGTGCTACGTCTCTCTCACTCAAGCAAGATCAAAATCAGCTCCGCTCAAAGAAGATTAATTTTGAGAAAATAAGATAACAGAACATTCGCATAACAACATTACTGAGCCTGAACTCTAAAGCTCTGCCAAATAAGTTCTGACAATGATATTATACGGGGTGTTAGGGACGGTGAAACGAAAACTTTGCAGGCGTGCTCAGACCTTGAAACTGAACTACTTTTTCTACGGAGCCAATGGTGGAAAACGAAAAAAAATTTCCGGCCTCCCATACAAAGTCAGTCAGCTGATCGTGAATTTTGTATGGGAGGTCGGAAATTTTTTTTCGTTTCCCGACATTGGCTCCATAGTAAACGTTGTTCAGTTTCATGGTCTGAGCACGCCCGCAAAGTTTTCGTTACACCGTCCCTAACACCCCGTATATAAGCTTACATTTAATTACAGTGCGGTCGTTCGAATAGGCCATACTTGACAGCTGTCAAAATAATGTTAATGTTAAGACATAAGGTCTATTTTTCTTTATTGACGTGTCTTCTAGTATGGGTTTCACAGCTGTCAAATATGTAAGTACTAATATTTAAGCGCGTGTTCTAGTCTTCATGGTAGGTACATATCCGAACAATTTTCATCGAAATATGAAAAAAAGTATGGACCTTGAGAGTTCCAAATTTTTTTTGTTGTTTAGTTTTGTGACTAAAACCCGCTCTTATGATACATACATACATCACGCCTATATCCCCTGCGGACTAGGCAGGGTGTAAACAGCTATAAAAAACCGGCCCACACGGTACATGTAGGTACTTACCTACAGATAACTTCGATAATAGCTTCATAATTTGAGCTTTCACTCTGAAAACCCTTCCCGCTTTATCTCGGTCGGTCAAATCGTTGATCTGTTTGATATAAACGAAAGGTTCTGCTGACAGTTTGACAGGTAATTTCCTCTCGATTTCCATTTCTTTTGCGTCTATCTTCGCTTCTACTTCTCTCAAATATTCCTCGTCTTCTAAGAACAAATCATCATCGTTGGGATACTCATCAACATTATTACTCATAACATCCATTTTGAGTCTCTTCTCTGAATTGGAAGTTACGTCCGTGGACGGTCGTTTAGGCCTATCGAATTGGGCTTCAATGGCTGCTATTTGGTCGATGTCTATTTCGTCATCGGCGAAACTGGTTGAAGGTATTGGAATGCCGGCGACGCGAGCCACTGGTCTTGAATTTTCGGGTCTATGAGTTTCAGGCCTGGGGTTTTCGGGTCTTGAGGGTTCTTCATATAGTGGGGCGTCTATAGCTGGCCGTGCTGGGGGCATTTGTGCATGGGGCGTGGGGATGTCAGAATTACGTCGATGGCTTATTGACGCGTTGTGGGATGGCTCTGTAATTTTGAAATTGATTGGTTGGATTAACTAGTAGCTAGAAGGAAAATATCAACAACATGTAATCTTGCCTGTAAAAAAACAGTTTGAATCAAGCAATCCACTTAACCTTAAAATACTTAAGATTTAAATACCACAGTCATGATAGCATTAGGATCTAGTACCTCAATGGACTCGATTCTCTGTCACATTTAGATTTTAATGATGATCAAAGTGTTCGAACTAAGACAATGTTAAAATCGGGAGGAAAACTCAAAGCTTATTACAGATGGCAGCAGGCGCGATTGTGCCTAAATGAATTTACGAGAATCGATAAGAAGTACATAACACAATATACACACAATTTGAACCAATAGGCGCGTCCACACTGCGCGCGGTAAATTGACGAGGCAAATGCTCGCGAGGCATACGCTCGTGTGGCAGGCGAGCCAAATTCGATCCAATCGGACGCTTAGATAAACTAACTAGCCACCGGCGGATCCAGCCTTGGCTCAGGGGGGGGGGTCACATAGACAATGTTATAGGTATTATAGAGATTTTGGCCGAAATCCTAGATTTGGTTAGTATTATGGCTTTTTTTTCATTTAGGGGGAACGAGGAGTGAAGAGGTATGTTATGCACATCTGTTAAGGGTAGAGTTGGACACCCTGAAGGGCAGGGGGTAACATCAGACAGCCTGAACAGCAGGATTGCCTCGGACACTGGAGGATCGGAGGTAGCGTCGGCCGCCCTGGAGGACAGGGGGTAGCGTCCCAGAAAATCCAGCCACCGTTATCTTTCATCCTCCAGAGTGTCAGACGCTACCCACGCCCTCCAGGGCAACCGAGGCTACCTCCCACACTACAGCACGTGCAACGCTACCTCCTGCCTTTCAGGGTGACTGACAAACCTCCAACCCTCCAGGGACGCCGTAGTCGGGAAGGGGTAGCGTTGGACCTACTATTGTGTTACAAAGTAGCGTCGGAGGGTGTGGGTGGCGTCGGACACTGGTGGATAAAAAGTTGGTTTTCCTGGGCTTCCGAAGCTACTGCTTGCCGTAAAGGGCATGGGTGTGAGATAGCGGCATACACCCTGAGAGGCAGGAGATAGCTTTGGCCGTTCTGGAGGGTGGGAGGTAGCGTCGGACGCCTTGGCGGGCGTGGGTAGCGTCGGGCACTCTGGAGGATAAAAAATGGCGGGCGTTGGATTTACTGGGCATCCGACGATACCCCCTGTCGTCCATGGATCGTCAACTGCCTCAAGGGGAGTTGCATAACGTACCTCTCTACTCCTCGTTCCCATTAAGATTTCGGTCAAAATCCTAGGTTTTTGGCCAAAAACCTGTATCAGCTTAGGACGATGACTGAATGAAGTCGTCTATTTTGCCATATGCCGGTTTTTGCTTATGTTATTGAATGGAATCTTGTGTTTGACATTGACAAAAAAGACATTGTCAATATGTAAACAATAATATAACCACTTAGTCAAGGTCCTGGGCCTGGCTCAGGGGGGGGGGTCATGTCCCCCATGACCCCCCCCTGGATCCGCCACTGTAACTAGCTACCGTCTGAGCAGCGTTGATTTTGGCTCGGCCTGCGCGCGCTCGCCCGAGCATGACCTTGCGTGAGCCCGAGCGTATGCCTCGCGAGCATTTGCCTCGGCAATTTGCCGCGCGCAGTGTGGACACGCCTAATCACAGAAAAAAGCACACTCGTGAGTGGCGCCATTAGTTCTCCAGTTTTCTACACCATTAGGCGCGTCCACACGACGCGCGACAAATTGCCGAGGCAAGCCATAGGCGCGGCATACGCTCGGGTAGCAGGCGAGCCAAGTTCGGCCTGTTTGGACGCTTAGATAAACTAACTAGAACCGAGGCAGCCGAGCACTCAAACGGCTCGGCCTGCGCGCACTCGCCTGAGCATGACCTTGGGTGAGCCCGAGCGTATGCCTCGCCTCGGCAATTTGCCGCTCACCGTGTGGACGCGCCTATAGCCGTTAATACCAATGAGTTATAATTTATGAAAGTTTTAGTTTGGATGTTCCCAAAACCCTTTTCGACACGAAAATACTCACGCTGTGTGATGGGCAGCCCCAGTTTGCTCGCCAGCAGTCCAGCCAACGAGTTGGAGACAAATATATCCTGCACCTCGCCTCCTAACAACTCTATATTACATTCTGTGAGCAGCAACACGCCGCGCCGACATTCTACGGGCCCTGGAAGTCAACATAATCATTACATGTGAACTTAGGTAAAGTCTATGAGACAAAAATTAACTTATCTCTTTTCTGTGACTATGAGGGCTGACCAGAATCTTTAAACTTTGGAAGGAATGCATTTAGCATCTGCATGGTTGCAGCTTTGACTACCTTACCATACCAAAACAGCCCCAACAGCCTACTGCTGGACATAGGCCTCCCCCTAATGGAGGGTATTTGTCATACACACCATCACAACACTTGGCAGGTGGATTGGCAAGCACAGTGCAAGAGGTTGCATTTACATGGAATGCTGCAGCCCATTTCCTGGGTGATTATCCCTTAGTCGCTTTTTACAACACCCACAAGTAGAAATCGGGTGATTCTATCACACAGCAACTGCTTTGACTACCTTACCTACCTTTTATCAATGCTTTGCAGCCAGGAGTGATGTCACAGCTCAAATTCCTCATGGGTCTGTATTCTATGGCTGATATTTCTTGCACACCATCAGTTAGATGCAGCTTGATCATTCTGAAAATTAAATATAAACTTCATATAAGCAGAACCTTCAAGAGGCTATGAAATTAAACTTTGTAAGAAATTGAAGTCCTTTATGACAAATATTTTTGTAACTTATATTCCATAAAACCAACAAGAATCCGTTGATATGCTTTTCAGAACCAGTCCAGGTATCTTGCAAGTCTATATCATTAATCTAAAACAGAGTATATAGTTGAGGAAATCTAATTTGACCTGAGGAATGTTATCTCTAAACAACTCCCAAAGTTTTCTACAGTATTTTTTTCTTCATATGACACCAAGTTGTCCATCGTCCGGATGAACCCTGGTGTCAGAGTGGTGTTCTCTATACTGTCATTTAGTCTTTTCTCCTATTGTGCTCATAAAGACATGACAAAGCCAAATAATATTCCCTAAACTATTTGTACTGAGTTTATAGAAAATTACTCAAGAAATTACAATAAAAAAAAGAAAAACATTCATACCTGTGACTTGGAATTTTGTCATCAAAATTTGTAGTGGCTTCAATATTTTCTGTATTCACTTTTTGTAGTTTCAAATATTGCTGATAAGCAGGCGTGCCTAATAAAATAATAACAATATAGTTTTGGTCATGTTCTGGATTTTGAATTATTATAATATAAGATCTGAACTCTTTTGTACTGACAATGTAGTAAGATGAAAGAAACTAATATAATAACAGATATATTCGCCTCTGAGCCAACAACAGAAAGGTAAAATGAAATAGAATTAAATACATATTTTAAAATTAAATAGAGAAAGGTTGTGTTGTGAATAGGTTACCTATATCAATAGCAGCATTTATCTGTAATGAAAATCGTCCGTTGAGTGTAGTTTTCTTGATATTTTTCAAGTTTGCCGGCAGGGAACCGGGACAAATGTCTTTTAGATCATTCAGCAACCACTGTTCTTTAGCCAAGCTTTTTATTTGACTTTCGCTATAATGATTGCTGGAATCTTCTGTCAGGTACTCAATACATCTGAAATACGAATTTTATTTATGCATTGTCTTGCAACAATGTTTACTTTAACAAGAAAAACAAATAAAACTAAAAAATACCCAGTTAGCCATTCATCGTCGACAAACATGTGGTTCGAAGCTAAAAAGCTTCGGACATTATTTTTTAGAGATTCCGCAGTCATTTCACATGTAAACAAAGTGAAAAAAAGGTAGATTTTCCATATAAATTGCAGTAATTTGCAATTTTTCATCACATCTTTCCCACTATTTACATCTTTACTTCACACTGACGTTTCATCTTTTTGCTCTAACAAAAGCGAAAACTAAGAGCATAGACGAAGAAGGAATCTCGGAACTTGTAAAGCGTTGTCTCTTTTACACGTATGAAATGTAGCTGATATTTTTATAACATGCAATGACTAGAGATGCGCCTTACATTGTCGATAGTAATTATAACGTTATAACAGTTATTTCGATAGTTTCAGCTTATAATGGCAACACCGACCATGTGTATGAGTGTGGCAAGCTAATAAATTATCTACAATGTAGTAGAAAATCTTTATGAATATTGCTGAAATATATTGCTTTTTTATGAAAAAGCAACGTGATTAGATTTTTAGAACACCACAAAAAGAAATTGTGATGTGTTTTAGTATTGAAATTGTATTTCAATTTATTTCTGTAATTTTTTTAAGTCTACTGGTAGCTTTTTCATTACAAACTTTACGGTAAATTTTAGACACGAGTTTATGGCAAGACTATTTTGAGTGAACGCAAAAAAGCTTGCCGATATTTCATCCATCTCCCTCGTAAATTCTGTAGGCCGATTGACAACAAAAGGCGATATTTACAGCATTGTTGTTTTAAATGTTTCTCTATAAAGTGTCGTGAACTAAGAGCCTATTATCGTGATTTACACAGTGGAGGAAAAAATATGAAGAGGCGAAATGCCGAATCTGGCAAAATGCGGCGACCAGTAAAGCGGACAAAAATCACCGAAGGAATGTACGGAAAGTGAGTGGAAACGGTTCTGTTTTGATATAATCTTGTTCCTCATCAGTTCTAGAAGCTACCTGTGTCCATAGGTTTCCTCTACTGATGATAGAAACGTGAAAAACAGGGGCCACAAAATGTGTGGGTAGAAACCATCTGGTGTGAGTGTGAGGCTCATGGTTTGAGTACAAAAAAAACATAAAAGAAACAGTTCGCACGTGTTTATGCTGGTCGTTTTACTCGTAATATGTAGCACACATGTACTCAGTTTCACATGTTGATATGAGAAAGATTTTTTATAAAGTTTATGCTTCAATAGATGCTTCCACTTTTTGTGCCATTTAATGTTATGCATAGTTCTCACTGTAACATTTCACCTCAGAATAGAATTTTATATCTTTGTCTTTGTTTTGGTACTAAAAAAAACATTAAAAGCTTTGAACTTTTAGTTGGGCATGCATAGAAATAAGCGGTTTATGACTTGAATACCTACATGTGGAATTTTTTCAGATGTCACACTATTAAAATGAAAATAACATAAAATGCCACAATATCATTTATATTTTGTTTATATGATTGGTTCTGTTGCACTTGCATTGACATGTTCAAATGCAAATTCTGGATGGCGTGATGAAATATCGCTGAATTTATTGCAAATTTGTGGTAAAATTTCACCATGATTTAGAAAAGTAACTCATTTCACTAAACAGTTACTAACTTTTAATGATTTCCTTCAGTTACAGAATTTTATTGGTAAACTGTTAGTACCAGAGTCAATGAATTACAGAATATAATAAATATCACTCTACAAAATAACAATAATAACTCATGTCCAATTTATAAATTACTCAGATACTTCCTTTACAATATATTATGTACTACTTATACCATTTGGTGAGGATTCTTATTACTAATAGATAATGTTATAACAATATAAAAGGTGTGAACAAAGATTTGAGGGCTGATAGAGACAAATAGAAGAGAAAGACATGTTGTGTTGACTCTAAATAAATTGGGATAAGAGCAGGTACATTACAAATGTATAGGTGCGTACGGACTAGAGGCAGCCTCAGGTTGAGCAGCCTCGCCACGCACGGCTCGTGTAGAGGCTGCCTCGGTAAACAACATGAGGCAGCAGACTGAGGCAAACTGCCTCGGGTCGAGCCAGGCGCGACAAGATGCACCGGATCGACAGCTGATTCGCTCGTATTTCTGCGTCGTCGGCGTCTTTCGCCATTTTACTCTTATCCACGCACGACAAACCATGGCGTCGAACAATACCTGTGCTGCTGCTGCGTTTATTTGCTAATTTCTCTCTCTCTTTTGACATCCTTATCGTAGTAATTTTCATCGCGGGGATTCCACACAACCTGTTCTTTTCCATATAAACTTATAAGTCGGATACATTTTTGCTTGCTCCAATCGACCATTTTCGGCCAATGGCATATAATTATTTGATAGCAGAAATAATATGAATTTCCAATCTAATTTCAATCTATGACACAGATCAAAAATAAAATAACCTCACAAAAGAGAAAGATCTGCGTGACTCGCTAAAACCGTGCTCAAACCACGTCCAAACTTGCGAGGCACGTACGCCGAGGCGCCTTTGAGCACAGCCAAAAAACCGACACCGAATGGCTCGCGCCGAGGCAGCCTCACGCGAGGCGCGCCTCGGTCTGAGGCACGTACGCACTATTCATTTGGGGGAAAATCACTGAAACTTTGTATCAGATTCAATGTTTCTGATACAAAGTTCCCAATGAAGCCAGGTATTCATTGGGAACAAAATCCCAGAAACTTTTCATCATAAAAGTTCCTAACTAATGTATCCATGAAATTGCCAGAAACAGAGTTTTTGTATTTATGCAATGTTTTGGAACTTTATCCCAGAAATGTTTGCAAATTAATACCTGTCTTTAACAATATTACCATCTTCCAGTTCCTTGCTGTACCTGAAGCTGATGCTGGTGTGGGCGACGGTGGTGCTGGCCGACTACATGCTGGAGTTCCGCTTCGAGTTCCTCTGGCCGTTCTGGATGATGATCAGATCCGTATACGACTCCTTCAAATATCAGGGTCTTGTGAGTATACTCAATATGTTTACTGCTTTTTTTGTGTATTTGGGGCCTTACCACATTAATAAATTGGAATAAGTTGCCTCAGGAAATTGTATTAGCTACATCAATCAACTCATTCAAAAACAAACTGGTCAGTCACATAGCGTCACAGAAAGGCAACCAGAAAATGGAAGAACAAGATAAGGCATAATCAGGTGAAAAACTGTGTGCCTGTTAAATAATAATATTAAACGTTAGATGTTCATTGATTGCATGTATTGTCTCTATTAAAATGCCAGGGCTACACAGTATACCCCTAACCGTATGGTGTGTAAGGGATGGTGTAACTAAAACTTTGCTGGCATGCCCAGACCATGAAAAATTTACCCCTTACCTTTTATAAAATATGGTGGTATTTTTTTTAACTTCCCCTACAAAGTAACTTTTTTTTTCTGTTTACCACCATATCTTCCATGGGAGAAGGTGCTCAGTTCGACAATCCCTTACACCCTGTTTAAATTATCAGTCCTTTTCTACAAAATCAAACAAAATTATTTATTACACAAAGATGACAATGCAATAATAAACATACATAGACATTAGAATCAGTACAACAAGGCGGCCTTAATGCTAGGTAACATTCACAACCAGGCAACCTTAGGGCAAAAGAGAAATTATAAAAATGCAAGCAGGATATTGCAAAATTAGAAGAAAAGGCAAATAGTTGAAATTGAATAATGACTATACTCTGTTCGCGATAACGACCTAGTACCGAATTGTCATTTTGTCCCTTTCACTTACGCGCAGAAACGCGGCGATATTTGTAATTTTTCCCTTTTATTCACATGCAAAAATGCGCTTAAAATGGCGCTATACTTGTAATAAACTCCTAGAAACCTAGAAAGGTATAAAATTTTGTGTAAATCTACTAGCCATTAAAACTGTCCCACTTATACTTTTGCAACATTAGACATAAAAGGGTTTCTAAGGGCCCTCAATGTTGCATCCTGCTATATAAGGAGTATTCTAGGCAATTTACTACTTTACTACTGTACTTATGGTTTAGTAAAAAGTAAGTGTGCCATGACGGTTTTAGTTACTTCGTTTTTTAGTTTTGTTGATATCAATACATAGACAGTGTAAAATAAAGTCGCTGTTTGCGTTTCTTTGTCTGTCTGCCTGTGTCTGTCGGGGAATCCGCTAACTTCTACGCCACGCAACGAATTTTGTTGCGGTTTTTTGTAATAGATAGAGTGAATCAAGAGGAAGGATTATATGTATAACTCATGCTGGGAAAATGACTTGCAATAGGTGAAACCGCTAACGGGCCGCTAGTAATTAATACCAGTTCTTTGCTTGAACTTGGCTGGCCACACTACCGCGTGTCTAGATTACAGAAGACAAAATCAAGCAAATTGTTTTTAGTATGATTTGGTAGACATTACCCTGAATGTTGTGTATTTTTATTAAGAACATATTGCAATTAATATTTATCTGTGTAGTATATCAATGGTTAACCACATTAAAATAGGATAAAATAATTATATTAGCTTTAATGAAACCATGGCAATAAACTTAAGAGGAAAATAATATACATACTTATGATTGATAACCATATGTTTCTGTCAACAAGTCTGGTGCATTGTGCATTTTAACCATAATCAATTAAATTTCGAACAAAACGAATAACATAGAAAACTGAGAAGACCAAAAGACACATTATTTTAGATATTGTAAAAATATCTCATGTGCAAAGAAAGTTTTTATGGACTGAGAAAGATAACTTATGATAAATCAATCACAAAAATGACAAAATTCACGTTATTTCGTTTGGCGCATCAAGACAAGGCGCTGTGCCCTCTACAGAACTTTTATCCATCTTACTTATATCTTATACCTTTAAACAAGCAAACACTGTATTATTTTAGGAATCTCGGAAACGACTCCAACGTTTTTCACGAAAATTGCTCGATGTTTCATCTTTTCATGTGTCTCTTCTGAACATCTTTTTCGTAAGTCCAGTCTCGCCCCCGAAAACGTGTTAGGGCTGGTCATTTGAACAACTACCTACACACATCCGGGTGAGCCCTCGCTCCCCACCAAATAGTTAGGTGTAGTTTTTGCCGGTCCCGGGACCGAGAAACATAGAGCCCATTACTAAAAAACAAAAAAACTGAACATCTTTAAATCGGAGGAGTTGACCACCATGTTTTCGCTTGCCCTCTTATAGCTCAGAATCAGAATGATAAAATATCGATAATTGTATGTTTGTTCCAGGCATTCTCGGTGTTCTTCATTTGCATCGCGCTCACGTCAGACATGATATGTTTCTTCTTCATACCGCTGCAGTACATATTCTTCGCAGCCAGCACATATGTCTGGGTGCAGTATGTATGGTATTCATGTAAGTATATCAACTTGTTTCAATTCAATTCAGTGATTAATGAGGGACTGTGTAGGGCTCCGTTATTGAAAAAAAAATTGATGAATGGCGTGCTCCATCACCTTGTAGATATAGAATAGGCGCGTCCACACCAAGCGAGGCTGCTCGGGTGATCATTGCCTCGCGCGGCATACACGACCGTATGCAGGCGCAGGCGAGCCAAGTTCGGCCCAATTTGGACGCCTAATAAATGAATAGTTAAACTTCTGAGGAGCGTTGATTTTGACCCGGCCCGCGAGCGTTCGCCCGAGCACGAGCAGTGGTGAGCCACGTAATTTTTTGGTCGTTTGAAGCGCGAGGCAGTGAGAAGGCGAGCAGCCTCGGGCAGTGTGGACGCGCCTTATGGCGATAGAGAGCGCCATCTATATTTTTCTCTTCAATAATGTGGCCCTGGACAGGCCCTCATTATAAAGAACATTAGCTTTATTTACAAAAAAGTATTTATTTCACCTGTGTAATGGTAGCATAGAATAGCATCACCCATTTCTAATAGTATAAGGCAACTAAGGGATGAATCCAGGGGATTGGCAGCAGAGTTCCCAGTAAATATCTACAGCATTTTTTACTGCGCTCGCCTATCCACCTGACAGACGTGGTGAGTATGGCAAATTAAGTGGTGACTAAGAAACTCGAAAGGTTTCATGTGTATTGCTATTTTTTATTTGTATGGCTTTAGTTGAGAATCTATCTATAAGGCGATACACGATTTTCTGTCAAACGTTTCTTGTGGTCGTTCAAAATTTGTCTACCCCGCAAGCGAATAGGCGTGATGAGCATTAATTATAAATATGGCAACGTTCTGGTCGACTTACTGTCCATTTTTAGCTGCTTCTAATGGCTGTCGTTAATAATACAGTAGGTAATTCAGTAGTCTATTTTGGTTTTAGCTCTAATCGATAATTTAGGTACTGTATTCTTTTTTCGCTTGTATATGGCATACCTTTACAGCCACAACAGTCCACTGCTAGACTAGTATAATAGCATATTACTTTCAAATGCCACAAGTAATTAAAATTGTTGAACGATACATACCGGGTCAGAATCGCAAAAGTTGGTATTAAAAGTCGACCAAGTAAAAACGTAGAAAAACAGGGAGGATGTCCCCTGTTTAAGTGGTCCAAAGAAGAAATCTAGATTCTAGACACGCTTAGCTAGAGTCTGGCCAGCGAGTCTTTGGACACGGAAATGGCGCCAATTTTAAAAATCTTTCACATGTTAACACTGAAAAACTACAGTAAAACAATTTTGATACTTACTATATTTTTGTTTTCTGCTCTTTAGTTTGTGTTTATCTTGCCTACCGGTATGTATGTATGATGTATCTACCGGGAGTAACAGAAAGGGTATAACAAGCCGAAAGGAGGTCAAGGTACTCATGAAACTAAATAACTTTCCCCATGAAACATGGGTCGATATATGAAAAAAATATTTGGACCTCCCATACAAAATCGCAGATCAGCTGATTGATTTACTCTGAGAGGTCCAAATTTTTTTTCATATTTTGTCGCATGTTCCATGGGGAAAGTTGTTCAGTTTAATGAGTACCTTGACCTCCTTTCGGCTTGTTATACCCTTTCTGTTACTCCCGGTAGATAAATCATACATACATACCGGTAGGCAAGGTAAACACAAACTAAAGAGCAGAAAACAAAAAAATAGTAAGTATCAAAATTGTTTTATTGTAGTTTTTCAGTGTTAACATGTTGCCATTTGTAATATTTGAATTATTTGACGTCCAAAGACTCGCTAGCCAGACTCTACCTATTTGGAATATTGTTTTTTAATAATCGAAGAAAAATATTACCTCCTAATACTAATAATGCTGGCTGATAGAACATTTTGTATGGAGTGTCAAAATATTTTTCTTCGTATATTAATAAACAATATTCTAGATTGGAAGCTAAAGAGGTCCAGAATATGGTTTTTTTCTTTAGACCACTTACACAAAACACCCTGTAGAAGAAAACTGAGGAATAGCTACGCTCGAAAAAGGTCTTATGCACATATATTCTAAAAATAACAATGACGGACTTGGCCGCAAAACTGCACTAAATTCCGTAAATTTATTTATAGATATCCTGGATATTCCAAACAAATTGTTACCATCTGTACTAGGCACAGAATACACTGTGTCCTTTTCTGAGATGCGTCAGTTCTAATAAAGCTATACAACTTTCCTAATTTTTTTTTTTCAAAATATGTACTGGCGCCTGCCAAGTAAAATTACTTTTAAATTACGCAGATAAAGGATGGACCCGCATTGGCAACATTATTGTTTGGCTCTCTGTCATATTATGTGGCCTATGAGTAGGATGTCAACAATCATGTTGGTAATTCGGGATCCATTCTTTATCTGCGCAAATTATGTCACATTTGTTTCTATTTTGATATTTGCAATTAGTCCATCACGCTTAGTTCAATCAGATTTTAAGGCTTTGTTATTTTTTTCGTTTGTTATTCAATTCTCGCCTAAATCTGAACCGGCTAATGATTTTATCAGATTGTTTACCAACACGTCTATAAAGCGGTGTTGGCACGGACGTTAATGGTCGTGGCATGACGTCGTATTTCATTCCTGTAGCAGTGATTTTAGCGGAAAATTAACCTGCGAAATGTCTTTGTGATTCTAGAATACTTACGGACAAAAATACATACCAATTTTAGGTACTTACTATTTGGGAGTAATCCCAAATATCTATAATGCAATGCCATCTAACGTTTCACGTGCTTTAGAAATCCTATGAGAGGCCTTCTACTTGTCTGTTTCATAGTAGGCATTTCAAACGACTCTGATACCAGGGTTTATCGGGTCGTTGGACGACTCTTGTGTCGCACACTAAACATACAGTATGACTTCTTTATGGGATTAAATTCGGAAACTACTATAAAAATCTAGAAAATAATAAAGACTGACATGTCCGACTTACACTGATGAAAAACTAGACGCGTATGAATCTTTTTCGTCGCCACGAATTACTTTTATCCACACAAGTGAAAATAAGAAATAGATAAAATGACATGCATCGACCGGGGATCGAACCCGGGCCGCATGGGTAAACGCCCCACCGCTCTGCCACTGAGCTATCGATGCACGGCCGATGAACGCCAAATTATCTATCTCTTGATGCTCGTCTCCAAGCGACGATCCAGCGACATCTGTAGAAAGTATTTAGAACTTACTACATGGTTAGTCCACATTATGAGTGGAATTCAAACCATATGATGAAGCTTGCTTAATCAATCTATTGGGATTGTAATGCACTCACAGTGCTATATTATTCTCACAAGTGAAAATAAGAAATAGATAAAATGACATGCATCGACCGGGGATCGAACCCGGGCCGCATGGGTAAACGCCCCACCGCTCTGCCACTACTAAATACTTACTATAGATGTCGCTGGATCGTCGCTTGGAGACGAGCATCAAGAGATAGAAAATTTGGCGTCCATCGGCCGTGCATCGATAGCTCAGTGGCAGAGCGGTGGGCGTTTACCCATGCGGCCCGGTTCGATCCCCGGTCGATGCATGTCATTTTATCTATTTCTTATTTTCACTTGTGAGAATAATATAGCACTGTGAGTGCATTACAATCCCAATAGATTGATTAAGCAAGCTTCATCATATGGTTTGAATTCCACTCATAATGTGGACTAACCATGTAGTAAGTTCTAAATACTTTCTACAGATGTCGCTGGATCGTCGCTTGGAGACGAGCATCAAGAGATAGATAATTTGGCGTTCATCGGCCGTGCATCGATAGCTCAGTGGCAGAGCGGTGGGGCGTTTACCCATGCGGCCCGGGTTCGATCCCCGGTCGATGCATGTCATTTTATCTATTTCTTATTTTCACTTGTGAGAATAGTATAGCACTGTGAGTGCATTACAATCCCAATAGATACTTTTATCCAGTTTCGTCCAGTTTTGGATTCGTATTCGTAAACACATTATGTAATAGCTCTGAGAGTAATGTAATATAGCATGTGAAATGGTTTTGCAGAGAATCACGTCCAAAAATAGGAATTAGTGCATTGAGTGCATTCATTGATAAGTTCATTCTATACGATTGGTTGAAAATTGGTTGACCTAACAGCAAAATTTTCGTAGACTTTCAACTAATCCAACAGCCACAATAGTCAATGTGGCAGGCGAAAATGTAAATGTTCAAGATGTAACATTTACAAGGAACGCTGCTGCCCGTTGCCTTGATGATTATCCCTTAGTTTAGCCGCTTTTTACGACACACACAGGTAGAATTGGGGTGATGCTATTCAAAGCCGGCATCACAATATACCCTACCTAAAATTTTTTAGTGATAATAACCACGGAACCTTAAAATCAAGTGTCACCTTTTGATTCATCTTTTTTTTTCTACAGTTGCAGACAAGGGCATATGCCTGCCAACGGTAGCTGTATGCTGCCTCATAGTGTACGTAGAAGGCGCTATGAGGGGGGAGCGGGGCGGCGCGGGGGGCGAGCTGTGTCGCCCTCTAGCGGCGCATTGCGTGGGCTACCCCGTACTCACGCTGGGCTTCGGCGTCAAGTCTTATGTCTCACATAGGTAAGTGAGGGCTCATAGATTCACAGTGAGGGCTCACCTGCGTCGTAGGGGGCACTATGCGGGGGGAGCGGGGCGGCGCGGGGGGCGAGCTGTGTCGCCCTCTTGCGGCGCATTGCGTGGGCTACCCCGTACTCACGCTGGGCTTCGGCGTCAAGTCTTATGTCTCACATAGGTAAGTGAGGGCTCATAGATTCACAGTGAGGGCTCACCTGCGTCGTAGGGGGCACTATGCGGGGGGAGCGGGGCGGCGCGGGGGGCGAGCTGTGTCGCCCTCTAGCGGCGCATTGCGTGGGCTACCCCGTACTCACGCTGGGCTTCGGCGTCAAGTCTTATGTCTCACATAGGTAAGTGAGGGCTCATAGATTCACAGTGAGGGCTCACCTGCGTCGTAGGGGGCACTATGCGGGGCAGGGCGGCGCGGGGGCGAGCTGTGTCGCCCTCTAGCGGCGCATTGCGTGGGCTACCCCGTACTCACGCTGGGCTTCGGCGTCAAGTCTTATGTCTCACATAGGTAAGTGAGGGCTCATAGATTCACAGTGAGGGCTCACCTGCGTCGTAGGGGGCGCAATGCGGGGGGAGCGGGGCGGCGCGGGGGGCGAGCTGTGTCGCCCTCTAGCGGCGCATTGCGTGGGCTACCCCGTACTCACGCTGGGCTTCGGCGTCAAGTCTTATGTCTCACATAGGTAAGCGAGGGCTCATAGATTCACAGTGAGGGCTCATAGATTCACAGTGAGGGCTCATAGATTCACAGTGAGGGCTCATAGATTCACAGTGAGGGCTCATAGATTCACAGTGAGGGCTCATAGATTCACAGTGAGGGCTCATAGATTCACAGTGAGGGCTCATAGATTCACAGTGAGGGCTCATAGATTCACACTGAGGGCTCATAGATTCACAGTGAGGGCTCATAGATTCACAGTGAGGGCTCATAGATTCACAGTGAGGGCTCATAGATTCACAGTGAGGGCTCATAGATTCACAGTGAGGGCTCATAGATTCACAGTGAGGGCTCATAGATTCACAGTGAGGGCTCATAGATTCACAGTGAGGGCTCACCTGCGTCGTAGGGGGCGCTATGAGGGGGGAGCGGGGCGGCGCGGGGGGCGAGCTGTGTCGCCCTCTAGCGGCGCACTGCGTGGGCTACCCCGTACTCACGCTGGGCTTCGGCGTCAAGTCTTATGTCTCACATAGGTAAGTGAGGGCTCATAGATTCACAGTGAGGGCTCACCTGCGTCGTAGGGGGCACTATGCGGGGGGAGCGGGGCGGCGCGGGGGGCGAGCTGTGTCGCCCTCTAGCGGCGCATTGCGTGGGCTACCCCGTACTCACGCTGGGCTTCGGCGTCAAGTCTTATGTCTCACATAGGTAAGTGAGGGCTCATAGATTCACAGTGAGGGCTCACCTGCGTCGTAGGGGGCAATATGCGGGGAGCGGGCGGCGCGGGGGCGAGCTGTGTCGCCCTCTGGCGGCGCATTGCGTGGGCTACCCCGTACTCACGCTGGGCTTCGGCGTCAAGTCTTATGTCTCACATAGGTAAGTGAGGGCTCATAGATTCACAGTGAGGGCTCACCTGCGTCGTAGGGGGCACTATGCGGGGGGAGCGGGGCGGCGCGGGGGGCGAGCTGTGTCGCCCTCTAGCGGCGCATTGCGTGGGCTACCCCGTACTCACGCTGGGCTTCGGCGTCAAGTCTTATGTCTCACATAGGTAAGTGAGGGCTCATAGATTCACAGTGAGGGCTCACCTGCGTCGTAGGGGGCACTATGCGGGGGGAGCGGGGCGGCGCGGGGGGCGAGCTGTGTCGCCCTCTAGCGGCGCATTGCGTGGGCTACCCCGTACTCACGCTGGGCTTCGGCGTCAAGTCTTACGTCTCACATAGGTAACATTTTCTTTTCTTTTATTTTCTTTTCTTTTCTCTTCTTTTCTGTTCTTTTCTTTTCTTTTCTTTTCTTTTCTTTTCTTTTCTTTTCTTTTCTTTTCTTTTCTTTTCTTTTCTTTTCTTTTCTTTTCTTTTCTTTTCTTTTCTTTTCCTTTCTTTTCTTTACATTACTTCACTTGTATTTTCTTCTCTTTTCTTTTCTTTAAAACACATATATCACCCTCATTCGCACATGCATATCCTTCATTCATGACTTATTGCTTGAATGTTTTAAACTGATTTTCATTTACATGATGTATGAAGATAATGTTGAATATTAATTATTGTATTTGTCCTGCGAACTATCGAACATTTTATTGGGATGTTTAATGGGCGCCTGGCGGACCCTGATGAATCTTTTAACCTCATGATGCTCGTCTCGAAGCGATGGTTCAGCGACATCTAGTAGTAGTGTAGTTTTTACAATTGATGAATTTTTCAGTTTTCTCATTTTTTATTTATTGAACATTTGACTTGTAACTTTTGAATTTATGTTATACTAGCTGCCCGTCAGTGGTTTCACCCGCTCCAACCCATCTTTTACCCCTTTAGGGGCTAAAAATCGGAAATCCCTGAAACACGTACTCAATTTTTTTAGCTGTTTGATCTAATTAGTAAGTTTTGAAACAGATCGCATTTAAAAATCATGATTTTGTATACAAACTTTTAACCCCTTTTTTACTCCTCTAGAGGTCGAAAACCGAAAACCCCGGAAACACGTATATCATTTTTTTAAGCTTTTTCATCTAACCGCAAATTTTGAAACAGATCGCATTTTAAAATAAAGATTTTCCATACAAACTTTTATCCCCATTTTTACACCTTTAGGGGTTAAAAATCGAAGATCCCTGAAACACGTATTTAATTATTTTAGTTCTTTGATCTAATCACAAATTTTGAAGCAGATCGCATTTAAAAATAATGATTTTCCATACAAACTTTTAACCCTATTTTACCCCTTTCGGGGTTAAATTTCGATGTAAAGAATATTTAAAACCTGACCCTTAACTTACTCTATATATTAAAAAAAAACGCATCAAAATCCGTTGAGGGGTTTTAAAGATATAAGGAAACATACATACAGACACGGAAAGGGACTTTGCTTTATACTATGTAATGATATAAAAATAAAACTGAATATGTTATTGCAGACTAAGATTGCGGCGGCAGAAGCAGGTGCGGCAAGAGAACGAGTTCTATTTCAAACTCATGCGCGAAGCGTTGCCTGAGTCGGCGTTAGAGGTAATTTCATTTTAGTTCCATTTTATTTTAATTTACAAGGTTATATACGAAATATGTTTACTGCCAAAATCGGCGACAATAGCCATCTACGGGCACATCAGCGCCGACTTAATTAGGAGTAGAAGTGGTCGCCATGTTCGAAATCGGCCAGAGAGATCATTACAATTTACTTGGATTAACTTTAAATAAATTGATGATTAAAAAGTGAAAAAATAATACACCTAAATATCCACGTTGCTTAATAATTATTCTGTTAGTATATGAAAACAGATTTTTAACTCTAACTTTAATGGCGTTTAGAGTAACAAAACAAGAATAAATCATAGAACTTACGATTCTTGTTTATGTTCTTCAAACATATACATACTATCTGCTCAATAACACGTAGCAATATAGATCTTTTAACTATACTCCTCATCACTTTCGTTTTCATAGTCAAACAAAATATGAAATCTATGAAATAAAAAGTAGAAGGTAGAAAATTTACATTAGGATTTTGAAACATTGTAATAGTCACTATTGCACTACATTAGACATTTATTCCAAAATAAACGTATGTCCAAGATAATGTAATCCCTACAAAACGTAAACTTGCTAAGCTAAGTGTTTCGAATTTTCTGATAAGAAGTGTATTTCATTCCAGACTCAGCAACAGCAGCCCGCTAAAGAGAGTGATAGTAAAACCGCCTCCAACGGGGAGTGCGCGGGGGCGGGCGCGGGCGCGGGGGGAGGGGGAGGCGCGGGCAGCGGGGGAGGGGGGGAGAAACCACACATGAATGGGCACGTGAAACGCAAGAAGCAAGAGCACGATGACCATAACACTAAGGTATTTCTTCTTTTTCTCCTTCTTTGATCATATGGTACCCCCTTAGAGTAAATACGGGGTGTTAGGGACGGTGTAACGAAAACTTTGCAGGCGTGCTCAGACCATGAATCTGAACAACTTTTACTATGGGGCCAATGGTGGGAAACGAAAAAGATTTTCCTACCTCCCATACAAAATCAGTCAGCTGATCGTGATTTTTGTATGGGAGGTCGTAAAATTTTTTTCGTTTCCCACCAGTGGCTCCATACTAAAAGTTGTTCAGTTTGATGGTCTGATTATGCCTACAAAGTTTTCGGTACACCGTCCCTAACACCCTATTTTCCCCAAGGAACATAGGTCGAAATACGAAAAAAAAATTTGGTCTTCCCATACTAAGTGTGTTGGCCGGCCGGGTCAATTTGTATGGGAGAGCCAAATTTTTTTTTCATATTTCGACCTATGTTCCTTGGGGAAAGTTGTTCAGTTTCATTGACAGAACACACCCTTAACGGATCCGCCACTAATAAAAATACACCCTATATAAGCATTAAAATCGCAATACATTCTTTGTACAGTCACATTATGAATAAGCCACACAGGGGTATTCGAAACGACTGAAAATATTTTCATTTCCATTAAAGTTATCATAATTCTTAAAATTGATTCAAATACAAAATGACTCCCTCCACATGATTCTATTTTCATAATAGATTTATTTTTATTGGAGATTATAATATTTCAATTCGTATGGAGTAGCGCTGTGTAGCTTATTCCTTTGCTGTGTGTACGTACTTATAATTAATTTATCTTTGTCTACAGTTAGAAAAAGTAGCAGCGCCAGTGAAGGAGAAGCCTCACTGTAACGGCGTCGCGCCGCATCCCCCCCCTCACGAGGACGACGACAAGCACGACCATAGCAAAGGTAACGTCACATAAAGTCATCCATCATAAAGATAAAGAGTGAAATTCCTGCCCAGCGAATCAGTTTCCGGAACATAACTTGGGCCTTTTCAAAGCAAGAGTGAATAGGCGCTACCTAGGCAAGCATGCTCCATTATCGTCCGCAACATCACTTACCAGCAGGTGAGACAGCAAACAAATGCGGGCTTATATTATTTAAAAAAAACTCTATGTCGCCTTTATGAAACAAGGGTTATGTCAACAAGGGTTTTTGAATAATAAATCAAAATAAATGTTTTTAATGATCAAATGAGTAATAAAATCAGTTGATTAAGTGCTAAAAGTGGTCATAAAGTGTGGATATTGTTATCACGTAATAATAATGGACATTGTGACTTGCAAAAATATAGTAAACATAACCTCAAATCTAGTACAGTGAACCTTTGATTTTTTGGCAAAAAGTGAGGATATATTTGGCCTGTTTAGTGGATTCTGAGTGCCTGTCTACCTTGGAATTACAACCAGTACAGTGGCAAGTACCTATCCCCATGTAAACAGTGTCACAAAGTACAAAAACTTGAAAATCCAAAGCACAAGAACAATGGCAATTTATTGCGGTCTTGGGGCATGTTTAAAACCAATTAAAGGCAAACACTATCTGACCTGCAAAAAATGTAGTCGCAGTTATCACTTACACTGCTGTAATGCAGAGAAAAGATATGATGTAATGACCCCTACTAGAAGAAAATACTGGATATGTCTGATTTGCCTGCAAAGCAAAACAAAACCAGCTAATAATAATAAAAGGCTGCAAATGTAACCAACATGCCTCAGAAAGTGAATTCTGAACAAAACAATTTTACAAGTACACCACAGCAATACAGAAATTATCCAAATCAAGCTCCAAATGTATCGCCAGTGAACGCCATGCAAGATGACAGAAAGTCCTTAGAGGTCGCTCTGCAAGAAAGTATAACTATGCCAGTACAATCAATGATAAGTGACAAACCAGAAGATGTGGTATCTGATAATGAAACGCAGGATCAAGAAACAGACTATGTCACCGTGAGAAAAAAACAGTATGTTATAAATGTTGAAACTTATAACTCCTTCTCTTCGCTTGAGTCATCCATCGAACCGGACAGAATGCATAGAAGCTGCCCTAACCTTACCAGGGAACCAACTGAACTTATCGAAGACCTGATTGAAAAAAATTCTTTCCTGCAAGCTAAACTAGAAAGTGCTGACCTGGAAATAGAAAACCAGATATGTGAGATACAAACCTTGAAAAAAAGGTTATTGGACTATGAACGGAAGATACAACAACTTTCACAGCTATGTAAAACAATGCCACTAAACCGAAGCCATAATAAGCATCATTCTATATCAGAGGCTTGCAAAAAAACTGCTTGTGGGAAAGTACTTACACATCATGACTGTAATACAAATATGAAACCCAAGGTAATTAAAACTCACCCCGCTAAAGAAATATATAGGAGAAAAGACACTTTGGACAAGTCTTCAGTTGCACCGAGGAAAGATCAGTTGACAAAAAGAAAGATCTGTGTTCTCAGTACAAATTCAAACAACAAAATTCTAGATATGTGTTTGAAGTTATTTGGTGATGAGTTCCAGTTTTGTCATTCCATTTCAAATAATGCCAGCCTAGAATACCTACTAAAAAACATAGAATACCAACTTAAAGATTTTGGTATGAATGATTTTTGTGCTGTGCTAATTGGCGAACATGACTTTACAAAAACACAAAACTATAATCAACTGATTTCCTACATTAGAAAAAAGCTGGAAAACATTACACATACCAACATTATCCTGTGTACACCAACATATCAACTTGGAAGATATAAGGAAATATTTAACAAGAGAATAGAAATATTTAATTCTGCACTGAATAAGGACATCACTCTAAATGAGTATGCCTATATCCTAGACTCAAACAAGGACATTACTTATGATTATGAAATGTTTTCAAGAAAGCATGGTATACTAAACAATAGAGGTATGAAAGTTATTCTTACAAATCTTCGCCAACTTGTGTCACATATTGATGAATATATACACGAAATGAATGAAACTCAAGACATGAAAACCAATCAAGATGAAAGTACTGACAGTATACAAACAACAATACCCTTGACACCCCCGCTAGAGAGCAAAGAAATTCAGACAGAACAAATAGTTGAGGACGCTACATGTGGAAGGAAGTCTAATGGAAATTTTTTAGTAATGAGAAGTTTCTTTTTAGAGATGAAAAGTATGTGAATCGGAAGTGCTCGTCCCCACACCATAAAGTGGAACTATTCTACCAGAATGTTAGAAGCTTAAAATGCAGAAAAGATGAAATCAAGAACACGCTCGCTACGACTACCCACAACATACTCGCGCTAACAGAGACGCGACTCAATGACTCAGTGCATGATTCTGAGGTTTTCCCTACAGGCTGGAGTGTTTGTCGTGCAGACCGTTGCAACCAGGGTGGTGGCGGCGTTCTCATAGCCGCGCGCGCGCCGTATGCTATGCATCTTCTGGACTGTGGGGCTAAATCGAACGATGAAATTATATGTGTCGAAGTATCACGGGGGTCTACTCGTTTTGTGTACTGTGTTGTATATCACCCTCAGCTTCTAACCTGCGTTATGCATCTATATTTGCATGTATAAATAGAATAGTAGATAATTACAATAATCTACCTATTGTAGTTGTGGGGGACTTTAACATGTATTCGGCGACGCTCAGGGTTCACAATGATTTCCGTTTTCTTTTAACATCATGTAATCTGCGCCAGGTGTGTGATGTAATAAATGATTTAGGACGAACCTTGGATCTAGTTTTGGCCAATGAAGCGGTGTCAGATATATTGGTCACCGAGACTGAAAACCGTTTAGTAACACACGAGAAGCATCATCGCCCTCTAGAAATATCTGTTGCTGTTCCCAAAACCAAGTATAATGTGAAACCAACGCGTATAAAAAATATGCAATTTATACCCAAGAGACTTTTCCGGAAAGCCGATCTCTGTCTACGTTATATAAAATTAGCACAGATAGACTGGTCATTTCTTAATTCAATAACAGATGTAGATGATGCGGTACATCTTTTCTACCACAACTTAAATAAAGTCATAGAAGAGGTTGTGCCGTTGTCGAAGGGACCCTTTAAACCCCCTCCGTACCCAGAATGGTTCTCTCTGGATACCATATCAAATAACCAATTAAAAAACGAGTATCACAGATTGTACAAACAGACTGGTAATCAACTATACTACGGCTTTTTCTATTATTATAGAAAAATTGTAATAAAGAAATCTTTTTCCGACTTTGTTGCATACTGCAAGAAAATTCAATTCTCCATCCAGGTAAATCCAGCATCTTTTTGGACATTCGTAAAACGAAACCGTGTATCTTATCTACCCGCTACCTTTGGATCCCTGTCACCTCAAGAAATTTCTGATTCATTTGCTAAGTTTTTCCATAGTGTTTACTTGACAAATCTACCCAGTCTAAGCGCTAGCAGGGCCGGTGTAACTGCCTCTAATGCGACTGCGTTATCCTTCTTTAGAAGTATCAATATCAATGAAGTTCAAGAAGTTGATGTCCAACGAGCAATAAAGAGGCTTAAGCCCAAGTGCACGCAGGGCCCGGATGTAGTTCCCCAATTCATCATTAAGGATTGCTGTGATGTGTTCGTAAAACCACTTTGCCGCTTATTCAACCTCAGCCTTAAACCTAATTCATATCCTGAGCAATGGAAGACTTCAAAAGTAATACCAATTCATAAAAGTGGCCAAACGGACGATATTCATAACTACAGACCTGTTGCTGTCTTGTCAGTGTTTGCTAAAGTTTTTGAGACTGTAATACACACTGCCCTTTCTACTCAATTGCGAGGGCATTTTTGTGATGAGCAGCACGGATTTCTTCCACAACGCTCTACAGCCTCCAATCTTCTGAATATAACAACTGTAATAGGTACCAATATAGACCAGAAAACCCAGGTCGATGTTGCCTATTTTGATTTCAGGAAGGCATTCGACAGGGTGGATAATGACCTATTACTGATCAAAATGGCCCAAGCTGGATTCTCCATGCCATTGCTGGAGTTCTTCTGCTCGTACTTTGATGGTAGAACCCAGTATGTGGAATACGAAAATTCCAAATCTAATCCTTACACAGTGAACTCAGGTATAGGTCAAGGAAGCAGCCTCGGTCCACTGCTTTTTTTATTGTTAATTAATGACATACCTACTTCAATAGAGTCCTCGGTCTGTCTGTTGTTCGCTGACGACGTCAAATTAGCTTTGCCTATAAAATCCCAAGACGATTCTGTCAAACTGCAGACTGATATCGACAGCATTTTCGCTTGGAGTCAAGACAACAGACTAGAACTTAATATCGATAAATGTACGGTGATGTCGTATTCCCGTAGTGATCCTACCCTACATCCCTATATGTTAAATGGTTCTCAATTGAGTCGTGTGCAAACCGTTCGTGATTTGGGTGTCACCTTCGATCCTCAACTGAAGTTTAGCCATCATATAGTCGACATATGCAAATCTGCTAGGCGGAGCCTCGGTTTCATTAAACGCCAGTCGAAATTCTTTGATCGTCGGGAGGCCATATGCATCATTTACAATTCCTTCGTTCGCAGTAAACTTGAGAGCAGCTCAATTGTATGGACACCGCATAATGATAATCTCGTTAGTATGTTGGAGCGGGTACAAAAGTCTTTTCTGAGATTTCTTTTCAAAATCTATATGGGTACTACCCATATATGTACCCAACGTTATATATTATGGGTATGGTATCATACAGGTCGCTGGAAGTTAGGCGAAAGCTAGCCCTTACTAGATATTTTTACAACCTAATAATTGGGAAAAATATCAACCCATCACTCTTGGCACAAATTCCATTCTATATCCCTCAACGACAGCGACACACCTTGCGCACGCGTAAACATACTCTTTTCGCTATACATATTCGTACAAAGACCCTTAAACAGTCACCTTTTTACGAGGCGTTGATGCTTTTAGATAATATTTCTAGTACGTGCGGAGTCGATATTTTTAGTACGTCGGAATCAGTATTTCTGACATCGGCTGGTCATTATTTAGAGGCACTAACTGCCCGTAGTTCAATTATAGATATCCATCAGACTCCTGTATGAACGAACATTATAATATTATTGTATGACTTGACTTGACTATGAATTACATGTTTAGTTTTAAGAACTGTAAATGTAATTTGTACTAATAAATTGAATTGAATTGAATTGAAACAACTGAGTGGACTGTACAAATTAACTTGGAAAAATAACATTGACACGATAAGAAGAAGAAGTGGACTAGTATCGCCCCCACACAAAAACACGACACAAACAAGTAACGTGACACAAATGAATAAAGGTAAACTTATAGAAAACAGTGTTTGAAGTGTCGTTGTGCTGGGCACTCTACACTATCCTGCAAAAGAAAAATTAATGTTTGAAATGCTTTCATGCGGGGCACTTTTTGATAACTTGTAAAACTTTGAAACTAGTGCTTCATGTGCCTTCATACTGGACACTTCCATGTCTTATACAATCATAAAACTGTGTTTCAAATGTTATCATCATACTGAACACTCTGTGCAAAAACTTATAATATGAAATTTATACCCAAATGTTTACTCGACAAACATGTGCTTTTGTAATTCACATTATTGGTTATTCTTATATAAATATGAAATCTGAAAATTTTCTTTTGCATTGCAGGTAGTGCGAAATCGTCGAAATGTGAAAAGAAAGAGGCTAATACGTTAAAAGAAGAAAAAAGAAAGAATAAAAGCAAAGATAAAGATAAGGATAATCATAGTGATAGTCATAAGAGTACAGAGCAAAGTAAGTACATTTCCAGTTTCTTTATTCAATTTACAACTACCTCCTTTATTGGCAAGATTACTTTTACAGAATTTAGTTAATTTCACCCAATTAGTATTAACTTGTGTTGGGAATGACTTTCCTCCATTTCATTATTTAAAATACTCACCACGCTTTACAGGCCGATTGGCGAGCGCGGTTCAAAATGAGTTGCATTCACATATAACGCTGCTGTCCATTCGCCGAATGAATTTTTCCCTTAGTTGTTTTTTTCGACACTCACGGGTATAATTAGACAGGCACACAGTTGACTTTTTTGTCGCGTGCTATTGTTCTCTGGTCGGACGACAATCGGACTTCTCTCGACGAGAGTGAAAGAAATTTTCGGCTGTCACTCGACAGAATAGTGGCCTGTATGCACGGGGCCTTAAAGTGTCGATGTTTTAATTCGGAATCACTCGGCATAGAATTTGAGTCCTCTTCTATTCGTGTGGGACGCCGAATCGTCCAACGACCCGATGAATTCTAAGATTGGTTTTATTTGAATATTTATAGCGTCTGACGTAAATCATTATCAATTCCAGCAAAAGAACAAATAGTTAAAGAAGTAGAAAGTACAAAAGAGAATCACATACGGAATCACAAAGAGGGCAGCAGTAGCAAAGACAGGGACAAAGAGATGCAGCGCGAGACGAGGGAGAAAGAGAGGGAAAAAGAAAAAGAGAGGGAAAAGGAGCGCGAGCGGGAGCGTGAGCAGGTAAGGGCGATAATTGTAAAGCATGGAAGCAGGAAAATATGCCACTAGCGTCACGTCAATTTCAAACATAGTCAGATTTTGAATTACGAATTCATATCTATTAGCAAAAATGTATAAATTGAAGTATAAATTTTTGGGTAATAAAGGGTATGTATGTGGATAACAAATTATTTTTTATGAGCTACAGCCCCAAATAACTGAGTTTATTTGGACATATGAGGTGTCTTTAGATTCGTCTCAACAGCGCGAGTGACACTGGCTATATTATTTCATAAAAAACGGCGGATTTTAAACGCAATATTTAAAGGATCATCAATAACAACAAGAATCATCGTCCATACGAAATTACCCCATGTCGAGAATCAACGAGAACATTTACATTGCTAGTAAACAGACTAAAACATGGCAAAAATTGCTATAAAAGATTATTCAGGGGCTCTATGAAAATTTGTTCATAGAATTATTCCATTACCTTTTTAGGACACTTTAGAGCCATCGTCTTTAAGTGCCTCGACACACTATGACCGAAATTACGAGTCTGAAATTCGGCGGCTGAATTCCGTTCCGTCGGTTTTCGTCGTTTTCGGTTGGGGATAACACACTATAAGCGCCGAAATTACGTACAAATTACGCCGAATTACTTCGGACCGAAATTCGGGCTGAAGTGTGTCGTTCGTAATGCAATAATAGGTTGTTGACGACGACGGAAAATAAGACTTTGACTGACGAGTAGAGTTTGAAGTCCGAGCCGCAGGCGAGGACTTTAAAAATACGAGTCTGGCAAAGTCATTGTCCCCGAGGCTTACATAGTGCTTTTCTCAAAAAAATGCTAGGAAATTATAAAGATTTTAATTTATTTAACACGTTCGCTGCTGAGCGATTTTTAGTACAAAGCCCGCCGTGCTGACAAATCGCGCCTTGTAGGTGCGCCCGCACGGCCGTCGCGTCTAAATCAAGATTTTGCTACAGCTGTGCGGGCGCACCTACCAGGCGAGTCCAATTGTGTTACACCAGTGCGGCGCACCTACCGGGCGCCTTTACCTACATTGCCCGGTCAATGTACAGTGTGTACCATAATACATTATTATAATGCATTACACGGCATGCTATTTTCGATTAAAATCCAATAACAGTCCGATAAGTGTCAGTGGAAAAGTCCGAATACCAAAAAAATAGTCTGTATAATAGATTTAGGCGGTTTCATTCAAGTATTTTTACACAGTTTTTTTTACGGACCGTAAAAATAAATTTAACAAAAGAGTTGGAAAATCATAATTACCGATGCGAAGTGAGGTGACCGCATTAAACGAAAATAATAGATCTAGGTAGTTAATTTTGCTGCTGTATTATGTTTGTACTTACACGTACAAATTTGAGCGATTAAATATTTTTTTAACAAACTATATTGATTGGCTCCCAATCCCAGCTTGACATGCAGCTTTTTCTAGTTAAAGTGGTGAAACGCGCTTGGCGAGTGCATGCGCACTGGCGTATATCTGCGAGCACTCGCGCTGCGAGTGCGCCGTACAGTCGTTACTGGAACGCCAGGCGGGTGCGGCAGTATGGTCGTCACGGTACGCTCCACCTACCTGGCGCGTTTTCAGCAGGAAATGTGTTAATAGTAATTTGATATAAAAAGTTGTTTTACTGATTACTAAGTCAAGATGTGGATTTGGAGTTATTCTTTTTTTTATTTTGTAGTTTCTGAACGATTTCGATATCGCGCCAGAAAAGTTGTATTGGAATCCATTGCTGGTGTGTAAAAAAGAAATCGTTCAGAAATTACAAAATCACAGACAATGTCAAACTTTCTGGATTGTTTTTTTGAAAGAAATTGTCATATTTCCTAGCATGTTTGAGAAAATAACATTGCTGACGTAATTGCGCCGAATTTCGTCGCGTAATTTCGGTCGCAGAGGCAGTTAAATTACTGCAGCCGAGTTTTTAATAAACTTGCTTGTATTTCCAGCGCGAAGCCCGCGAATGCGCCGAGGAACTCAAACGCGTAAAGGAGCAGCTAGCTTCCGCGTTGCGAGCGGAAGCGGAAGCTCGACGCGCGCTCGCCGCCGCCGCCGCCGCCGACAGGCAGCGCCGAGCAGACCACCAGCAGCTCAAACAAGCGCACGCCACACTACAACACAAGTGAGTCTACATGCCTCACGGTATTGAGCCATTTGTAGCGAACTTCTAGTGTGATTGCCATAGGACTTCGAGCGCCATTTATGCCGGACTTCTAGCGCCATTTCCGCAGGACTTCTGGCACCATTTCCGGATTACTTTGAGCGCCTTTTCCGTCGGACTTTGAGCGCTATTTGTGACGGACGTCTAGCCTCATATGTGACGGCCGTCTAGCTCCATCTTTGACGACCGCCTAGCCTTATTTGTGACGACTCTCTAGCCCTATCTGTGACGACTGCCTAGCCCCATTTATGACGACCCTCTATCCCCATCTGTGACGACACAGAGCAGCTATCTTCCGCGTTGCGAGCGGACGCGGAAGCTCGACGCGCGCTCGCCGCCGCCGCGGCCGCCGACAGGCAGCGCCGAGCAGACCACCAGCAGCTCAAACAAGCGCACGCCACACTGCAACACAAGTGAGATATATACGCCATTTGTAGCGAAATTCTAGTGCCTTTATCGTAGGATTTCTACAGCCATTTTTACCGGACTCCGAGTGCCATCTGTGACGGACCCTCTAGCCCCATCTGTGACTACCCTCTAGCCCCATCTGTGACGACCCTCTATCCCCATCAGTGACGACCCTCTAGCTCTATCTGTGACGACCATCTATCCCCATCTGTGATAACACAAAGCAGCTAGCTTCCGCGTTGCGAGCGGAAGCGGAAGCGAGGCGCGCGCTCGCCGCCGCCGCGGCCGCCGACAGGCAGCGCCGGGCAGACCACCAGCAGCTCAAACAAGCGCACGCCACACTACAACACAAGTGAGAGAGTGAGAGTAAGTGCGATTGCAATAGGACTTCGAGCGTCATTTCAACCTGACTTCTGGCACCGTTTCCGAATTGTGTTAAGCGCCTTTTCCGTTGGAGTTTGAGCGCCATTTGTGGCAGATGTCTAGCCTTATTTGTGACTGACGTCTAGCTTTATTTGTGACGGTCCTCTAGCCTTATTTGTGACGACACTCTAGCTCCATCTGTGACGACTGCCTATCCAAATTTGTAAGGACATCTAGTACTATCAGTGGCAGTCATTATTGACCTCTAGTGCCATATGTAGCAGACATCTAGTGCCATAAGTGGCTAACATTTAGTGCCATATTATGTGACAGAAATCTAACACAAGTCGTTTTACAGATTGAGAAAATTAATGTGCTTTCAGGGTATCACAATGGCGGACGAACGAGCGAGCAGTTTTAGAGCGACGGCTCGGCGAAGAGAGAAGAGCGCGGACCGCCGCCGAGCACCAACTGATACGAGCCCGGCATAATAATAATAGGACACCTAAGTGAGTATATACATACTTACATATACATACAGCGAGCAGTGTTAGAGTTGCTCGGCGAAGAGAGAAGAGCGCGGACCGCCGCCGAGCACCAACTGATACGAGCCCGGCATAATAATAATAGGACACCTAAGTACGTACATACATATATATATAAGCGACGGTGTAAGAGTTGCTCGGCGAAGAAGAAACGCGGACCGCCGCCGAGCACCAACTGATACGACCCCATAAAATAATAGGACACCTAAGTAAGTTTATTAATAATAGGCGTCCGTTTGTCGATGCTCGCTGGCGCGGCTTACCCGCAGGCGAAAAAATTTGGACGTCTGATAAATTAATAGGCAAGTTTCTGAGGCGCGTTGATTTTGGTGCGGCCCGCGCGCGTTTGCCCAAGCACGAGCAGGCGTTGCCTGGGGTGAGCCACGTAATTTTTTAGTCGTTTGCCGCACGAGGCAGTGAGGCAGAATTGAAGAGAATTGCGGTGATACTATTTTCAGCTATACATAAGTCGTAATTTTTAGCTGTAAATCAAAAATCACAAGGCGATGTTTTAATAACTTATCGACATGTCAGCCATGGTTCGACACTTCAGCGACAAAACGACGCTTTGAACACAAGTCGATATTTTAGCCACAAACAGATCGAAATTTCAATTACAAGTCGCCATATCGGCAACAAGTTGACTGATGAAGCACTATTTCCCATTCTAATATTTTTGCTTACGCACAATATTAAAATATTGCCATACTTTTGGAATGGATATTTTTACAAATCCACTTTTTTCATTTAGAACAAAATTCAACTAAAACTTTCTTTCCGTTCCAGCGGTGAATGCGAAAGCGAATGGTGCAGAAATCGCGTGCGAACTATAGAGACTTACACTACATACAGCGAGCAGTGTTAGAGTTGCTCCGCGCGAAGAGCAGAGCCGGAACCGCCACCGACCAGGTATATAATAGGACACCTATAGTGAATATAGCACTATAGATATACTACACTACAGCGCTACGCAGAGCTACGGCGAGAAGAGCGCGGACCGCCGCCGAGCACCAACTGATACGAGCCCGGCATAATAATAATAGGACACCTAAGTAGTATATACATAGATACACATACAGCGAGCAGTGTTAGAGCTGCTCGGCGAAGAGACCGCGCCGACCGCCGCCGAGCACCAACTGATACGAGCCCGGCATAATAATAATAGGACACCTAAGTGAATATAGCACATACTTAGACTACACTACAGCGCTACGCAGGGAGCTACGACCGCGCCGACCGATGCAGAGACCAACCACGCCACCGACCAGGCATATAATAATAGGACACCTATAGTGAATGTAGCACTATAGAGGGTGCGACCGCACTACCGCGCTACGCAGGAGCTCGCGACCGCGCCGACCTCGTGCAGAGAGAGCCAAGTTCGCCACCGACGTCTGATAAATTATAGGCAAGTATCTGAATGTAGCATTATAGAGGGTGAGACTACATACAGCGCTAGCAGGAGCTGCCCGCGAGCCACGTAATTTTTAGCGTTTGACCAGATGGCAGAGAGACCTCAACCACGCCACCGACGGTATATACTATAGTGTACATAGTGAATTTAGCACTCACAGAGGGTGAGACTAACTACATCGACATGCAGCCATGGTTCGACACTTCAGCGACACGACGCGCCGAACACAAGCGATACCTCAACCACGCCACCGACCAGGTATATACTATAGTTACTATAGTGAATGGCACTATAGAGGTGAGACTACATTACAGCGCTACGCAGGATATACAACCGCTTTTTCCATTTGCAGAGAATCAACTAAAACCACCGACCAGGTAATGCGAAAGCGAATGGTGTGAATGCGCGACTATAGAGGGCGAAACTACAGCGCTACGCAGGGAGCTGCGCCGCGCGCACGACCGCGCCGACCAGATGCAGAGAGACCTCAACCACGCCACCGACCAGGTATATACTATAGTGTACCTATAGTGAATGTAGCACTATAGAGGGTGAGACTACACTACAGCGCTACGCAGGGAGCTACGACCGCGCCGACCAGATGCAGAGAGACCTCAACCACGCCACCGACCAGGTATATACTATAGTGTACCTATAGTGAATGTAGCACTATAGAGGGTGAGACTACACTACAGCGCTACGCAGGGAGCTACACGACCGCGCCGACCAGATGCAGAGAGACCTCAACCACGCCACCGACCAGGTATATACTATAGTGTACCTATAGTGAATGTAGCACTATAGAGGGTGAGACTACACTACAGCGCTACGCAGGGAGCTGCGCCGCGCGCACGACCGCGCCGACCAGATGCAGAGAGACCTCAACCACGCCACCGACCAGGTATATACTATAGTGTACCTATAGTGAATGTAGCACTATAGAGGTGAGACTACACTACAGCGCTACGCAGGAGCTGCGCCGCGCGCACGACCGCGCCGACCAGATGCAGAGAGACCTCAACCACGCCACCGACCAGGTATATACTATAGTGTACCTATAGTGAATGTAGCACTAAAGAGGTGAGACTACACTACAGCGCTACGCAGGGAGCTGCGCCGCGCGCACGACCGCGCCGACCAGATGCAGAGAGACCTCAACCACGCCACCGACCAGGTATATACTATAGTGTACCTATAGTGAATGTAGCACTATAGAGGGTGAGACTACACTACAGCGCTACGCAGGGAGCTACGACCGCGCCGACCAGATGCAGAGAGACCTCAACCACGCCACCGACCAGGTATATACTATAGTGTACCTATAGTGAATGTAGCACTATAGAGGGTGAGACTACACTACAGCGCTACGCAGGGAGCTGCGCCGCGCGCACGACCGCGCCGACCAGATGCAGAGAGACCTCAACCACGCCACCGACCAGGTATATACTATAGTGTACCTATAGTGAATGTAGCACTATAGAGGGTGAGACTACACTACAGCGCTACGCAGGGAGCTACGACCGCGCCGACCAGATGCAGAGAGACCTCAACCACGCCACCGACCAGGTACGCATAGGTAACCGTATACGAGTCAGCTCGCACATCTTAGCCAGCAAGTTTTTTTTCTCAAACATGCTTGGAAATATGACAATTTCTTTCAAAAAAATAATCCACAAAGTTTGACATTGTCTGTGATTTTGTAATTTCTGAACGATTTCTTTTTTGCACAACTGCAATGGATTCCAATACAACTTTTCTGGCGCAATATCGAAATCGTTCAGAAATTACAAAATAAAAAAAATAATAACTCCAAATCCTCATCTTGACTTAGTAATCAGTAAAACTACTTTTTATATCAAATTACTATAAAATAAATTAAAATCTTTATAATTTCCTAGCATTTTTTTGAGAAAAGCGTAAGCCTCGGAGAAAATGACTTTGCTAGACTCGTATTTTTAAAGTCCTCGCTTGCGGCTCGGACTTCAAACTCTACTCGTCAGTCAAAATCTTATTTTCCGTCCTCGTCAACATCCTACTATTTTGTAATGTGCTCTACGTTATTCGGTCCCGGGACCGCCAATAACTACACCTAACTACTTGGTTGGGAGCGAGGGCTCACCCGGAGTCTAGGATGTCTAGCATGTCAAGGGTTGAACCTTACACGCATGTAATACATGGATTTTACTGTCAATGTGCACTAACTAACTTAAGGTGGTTCGTTACGTCTTCAGTCGGGTTACACATGAGCTGTAGAGTTTCTTTTTAAAGAAACTTTATTCTGAATGATGAAGGCACACGTAAATTTGTCGCAAAACTACTTATAGTTAAAAGATAATCAGTATTTTCTGCACAATAAAATTAAACGTATTTATTGCAGCAGTAGCTCCATCTATTTTCGTAAAGTGGCGACTCGCTTTTTACGGGTAAATCTGATGATTTAAAAATTCTATTTAGTGTTTTGCGACAATCTTATATACCCACGGGACTCCCCATCAAGTTTTTTAAACCGACTCTTGTCTCCTTTACATACATAACTCCATTGAACTTTTGTATGGAAAACGGAACGCCTTAAATATAAAACACCTTCCTCCTCCCTGTCATTGTGACAAATTGTTGGTGTCTTCGTATAATAGAATGAGTATTTTTAATATTTCGGTTAGAAATGTTTGCATTTTCTTTGATCTATTTATATAAATAAACGGGTTATATTAGTTATTAATTATCTTAGAGTATATAATGTATATGCAAGCTATAGAGTGCGCGTAAAAAGTAGGAACTGGTGGCAGTAGTCTGGGCGCACCCTCTCTGTCTGTCAGTAGCAAAACGACAGTGACAGCACTACTTAACCTCTATAACTTCTCATACATTTGACGTCTGCAACTGCTTACGCTTTGACAGTACGTCGCAGGGCCTAATGCGCACTCTATAGCTTGCTTGTTTAAACTCTAAGTTAATTATGTATTGATTTTCCCTACAGTTGCGGTGCCTAGAAGCGCGCGCGGACACTCCCAACAACACTTCCAACAGCGATTCCCGACAGAGCGCGCTCGCCGGCGCATGCGCAGCGCTACAGGAAAGGTAACAATAAAATTACACTGTATAGCAATAAAAAATAAATGAGTAAAGTTTATAATTTTTCCATAATCTTAAGAGGTAAGGTTTTATTAGATAAATTTCAAATTAAATTATTGTTTTGAATCTTATGCATATTGTTAATTTTACTAGTTGCCGCCAGCTATAATATTTATTTAATCTTATTTGTGAGACATTTTCTATCACGACGGAATCAATTATCTCCTATAGTTCGACAACTTCGTGCGCGTCCTTCCTGCGGGGTACAGACGATGCGGGGGCGAGAAAGCACGTCATTCTAATATGACGTGCGGCGAGAATGCGCGCTTTCCCCGCTACACCTCCCGCTACCCGCTGACATCGCCCCCCTCACCGTCTGTCACCCCTAAGGAAGGTCGCGCACGAACTGGCCGGACTATATATCACGTGTTTGTACAAATATTAACTTTTTTTTTGTTTCTCAAAGGGCTGCGCATCTGGAGAGGTCGCTGTCTTCTGAAACCAGGGTGAAGTTAGACCTGCTGTCAGCATTAGGCGACGCCAAGCGACAGCTCACTATACAGGAAGGTAAGAATTGTCCTCGTCTCAAATTAAAGAGACACTTAAGCAGGTCTTGTGCGTTCTGTAAACCTTCGCAGGTGTCCGTCCGGGAGGCCGGTGTAGTTGTAGTATGTAGTTAAATAGCGAGTATTACGAGGTTACAAAATGTCGATTTTCTACATTAAACTTTTATTTCATAATTTGTTTGACTTTGAAAACGAAAGTGTCTCGATTTTTTTTTATGAGGAATATATTTTCTTTTTCCATATAAATGAAAATGCTTTTTTCAATTGTACTTTTCTTTTTATACAATAAATAAGTGAAAGCATTGCTAAGTAGGCCTTAGTTTAATTTAAAAAATAAAAGTATAGTTCTACATGCATTATTCGGGAAGACCAGTGTTGGCACAATCACTAATATTTTCAATCGATTGACGATTAAAACTAAAATTTTAGTCACTAAATTAGTCATGATTAAATTAGTGATGATTGAATATTTAGTTTTAGTGGTGATTAAATTTTTAGTGGTTAGTGTTAGTTTTTAGTCATAACTAAAACTAATTTGTAGAACCTTTAAACTATACTTTAAAGGACCAACCTACATTGGTTGTTCTAAGTAGCTGTATGAGAATCCAGTGTATGTTGACCCATCAAAGGTAGGTTGATGTGCTGCTGATAGTAGGTACATGAAATAATACTTTGAATTGCTTGGCCTTTTGCACTCTTTGAACCATTTGTTTTATTTTTATGTATATCGTGTCGTATGGGTTTATCAGGTCGTAGTCGTAATGGTAAGGGTTGTTTGGGTTGTATGGGTTTTTCAGGACGTAAGGTTTTTCGGGTCGTAAGAATTCTTCAAGTTGTAAGGGTTCTTCGGGTCGTAAGGGTTCTTTGGGCCGTAAGGGTTCTTGAGGTCGTAAGGGTTCTTCAGGTCGCAAGGTTTCATCGGCTCGTAAGGGTTCTTCGGGTCGTAAGGGTTCTTCGGGTCGTAAGAGTTCTTCGGGTCGTAAGGGTTCTTCGGGTCGTAAGGGTTCTTCGGGGCGTAAGGGTTCTTCGGGTCGTAAGGGTTCTTCGGGCCGTAAGGGTTCTTGGGGTCGTAAGGGTTCTTCAGGTCGCAAGGTTTCATCGGCTCGTAAGGGTTCTTCGGGTCGTAATGGTTTTTCGGGTCGTAAGGGTTCTTCGGGTCTTAACCCTAGATTAGTCGCGCCAAAAAAACTACGCGATCGGTCGCGTGGGGTCTTTGTGAACTCCAAAGTTTAGATATCATTAAATGATACAATTTGATAAATGTTTGCTATTTACAAATACTTAATATAATCTGAACAGAATAACCAATAATTGACGAGGAAAACATAACACATTTTTAAGAAGTTATTACGAATTTGACGGATGGTAGATAATAAACGTGATTGGAAGCCCAAATTGAAAAATACCCTGAATATTTTTATTCACTAACTATAAAAATATTTCTGTCTTTGTTTTCTGCTTTTCACGAATGAAACTAACGAAAAATAATATTTTGTAAAAATATGTATGAAAAGTTTATTAAAACTTCTAGTCGCGTGGGGTCTTTAAAAGCCTTTTTACTAAAACTACGCCCATATATCGTAAACGTGTGAACAGATATTAATGAAATATAATTTGATACGAATCTACATGCTATTCAGGAAGGTACACAAAGTTTCAAGCTACTCAGATAATCCGTTATAAGAAAAAAACGCATTTGTCTATTCGAAGGGCTTTTAAAGACCCCACGCGACCAATCTAGGGTTAAGGGTTCTTCGGGTCGTAAGGGTTCTTCGGGTCGTAAGGAATCGTAAACCCTTAAACCTTACGACCCAAAGTACCCTTACGACCCGAAGATACCTTACGACTCGATGAACCCTTATGACCCGAAGAACCCTCATGACCCGAAGAACCCTTAAAGCCCGAAGAACCCTTACGACCCGAAGAACCCTTACGACCCGATGACTAACCTCTAACGACCCATTGACAAGCATTTCAAAGGGCCGAGCCGGCCGAGTCATTATGTACTTGCACCTACAAATTAGTTTTAGTTTTGACTAAAAACTAACACTAACGATTGAAAATTTAGTCACCACTAAAACTAAATTTTCAATCATCACTAATTTAAGGTTCTCTATCCATTTGCATAAAAATAATTGGCATAATATATTTTGGCACAGTGTAATTTAAACTAATAATACTTACGCATAATTCATGTACGCATAACAGTTTCGGCATAATTTCTTTACGCACAAAAAATATTGCCATAATAGTACATAGGCCTAAAATACAAAACCATAAATTGTCATATCCATAATCAAAATAGGCATAAAAATCTGATGCATTAGAAGAACCCCTAAATTGTATAAAAATAACCTAACCTAACCTAACCTAAACTGACCTAATTTAACCTAATATATCTTAAAAAATACTAAACTGACTTACATTTCCTGCCATTAGAACTTAATAAAAAATATATTATATTAGTCCAAAAAAATTATTACAAATGCAATTATGCCAAAATATTGTTAGTATAAAATATAATATAATAAAGAAGAAAACTTTGTTTTTTTGTTTGTTTGTATGTAATCGATAAACTCCGAAACTACTGGACCGATTTCCAAAATTCTTTCACTATTAGAAAGCTACAACATCCCTGAGTAACATAGGCTACTTTTTACCACGGGAAAATTCCTCATTCCTACGGGAAAACGGTTAGCAGCAGGAAAACGGGGAAATAAAGCAGATATTACCCGAATTAGCCAAACCACTTTACCGATCCTCGCGAATTTTGGCACTGATATTACTATCATATAAAAGACGGACATGGTCAGCCCTCGAGGATCTGGAGTACCTGATGAAGACCACCAGCATCCCATATAAACTATAAGAGATACGGTCATGGCTTCATAGAAAAAGTTGTTTACCATGACGGGCCGCTTCTGCTGGCACATGGTCATCGAGGATCTGGAGTACCTGATGTAGACCACAAGCATCCCATCTAAACTATAAGAGATAGGGTAATGGTTTCAAAGTAAAAGTTATTCAGCACGACAGGCTGCTTCTGCTGGCACATGGTCACGAGGGTCTGGAGTACCTAATGTAGACAACCAGCATCTCATCTAAACTATAAAAGATTCGGTAATGGCTTCAAAGTTAAAGTTATTCAGCATGACGGGCCGCTTCTGCTCGCACATGGTCACAAGGGTCTGGAGTACCTGATGTAGACCACCAGCACCCCATCTAAACTTTATTAGACTCGGTAATGGCTTCAAAGTTTAAGTTATTCAGCATGACGGGCCGCTTCTACTGGCACATGGTCACGAGGGTCTGGAGTGCCTGATGTAGACCACCAGCATTCCATCAAAACTATAAGAGATACGGTAATGGATTCAAAGTTAAAGTTATTCGCCATGACAGGCCGCCTCTGCTGGCACATGGTCATGATGAGTAACTTCTGCTGGAATGGATTAATGGACTTTTTACTACGGGCAAAGATCCCATTTCTACGGGAAAACAGGTAAGTAGCAGCGAGTGAAACCGCTGGGCGGGCCGCTAGTATAAAATACAATAGTCTAAAATATGATTATGCCAAGATAAATATTATGGCAAGAAACTATTATGTCAAAGCAATGGTAGGCGAAAAAAAATTATGCGAAACATGTTATGCTAAAACATATTAGTGGAAAAAAAATTATGCCTACGAAAGGGATACCCTAATTTAATCATGACTAATTTAGTGACTAAATTTTTAGTTTTAATCGTCAAAATTAGTGATTGTGCCAACACTGGGGAAGACAATAGAGGAATATGTTTGAAAGAAAAGACGGAAAACTGTAGTCACTATATAGGTAGTATCCTCTTAACATCCCTCGCTTCCATTCCAGGTCTAATATCGCGACAAGAGAAAGAGATCGAAGAGCTGAAAGCGCAGATGCTCGCGGTGATGCCGACCGAGTACGTGACAGCTGTCAACAAGAGCGTCTCGGGCCTCCGCCTGCAGTCCTCGCCGCTAGACCCCAACGCCTCCGTCTACACGCCCAAGCAACTCTGCTCCGACGCCTGAAGGTAATACGTCCACACGGGAAAAACGTGCCGGTAATACAAGGCAAAAAATGTTCAACCAAAATTGTTCATCACAAAATGTGCATTCAATATTTGGCAAATAACTAGGGTAGAACACCAGAAGCCTAGCTCAACTGAAAGATATATGAGTAAGGCTAGCATTTTTAACATGATGGATGAGCCACTTCTGCTGGTACGTAGTAATCGACTTTTTTCTACGGGCAAAGATCCAATTCCCACGGGAAAACGGGTAATTAGCAGCGGGTGAAACCTCCGGGCGAGCTGCTAGTCGACAAATAAAGATCAGATGGCATCTTAGAGCAGGATGAAAATATGAAATTCGCCTGAAACAAGAATGAATAGATAGTCACGCACATGACATTTCCTGACGTCAAATATTTACAGCACAATTTGTGATAAACCTTTTCAGTTGAATATTTTTTGTTCGTATTACCTGCAACGTTCGTATCGGGCTTTGTATGGCCTTTCGAATGTATGATCTCATTTGTTTTTAGTTGGTGACAAGTTTGTAGAGAATGTGCTCGGAATTAGTGAAAGTTTTGGATGGTTAATCTCGCAAAGTTTTTCACCATAAGCATTTGAACCTGCGGCTTATGTTATCAGTTCTCTAGCGACTCCTCTACTAGGCTGCCGTGGCTCAATCTTTGCCTGCGAAATTATGCTAGTATTTAAATGCCATTAACGAATGACATGGTTCCATCTACCGGCATATTTGGTTTTCGAAAACTTCCGAACGTTACAAGTATTTTCAAACATATCCAAAGAAGTTACAAACTGTCCATTCATTGATCATTCGGGTTTCCTAAGATTTATACAAGGTTATTTTTGTGTGATTCTGCACATCATTATGAACAACACTACGTGTCCATTTCAGTTATCATGAGAAAGATCAGTTGCTACTTAAAAAGTAAAATATCCACTAACTACAACCTTCCCTATAATTACTGGAAAGCCTGCACTAAAATAGATATGTGTTTAGAACAAAAATAATCTAATTGTACACTTCCTTTTGGAGTTAACTAAAGTTTGGATGAAGATCTAAATTTCTTATTTAGGCGAAAGACACCATGATCGAATATTTTACGTTTGATTTTACGTAGATTATTGCATAAAATACCAAAAATAACCTCTGTAAGTCATCATCTTCCTGTCCTTATCCCAATTACTTGGGGTCGGCGCAACACGTTTTGGTTTAGTTGAACACAATATCATGTTGCAAATGGATTTGGCTTAATTTAAAACCGGCCGCCTGCCTGAAGTCAGCCCTCTTTGGGAATGCTAACGTAGGTGGTATTACCGCCACCATACGGTTGATCATATTCGGCATATTTTGTAGCCATAAGGTCAAAAATTACGTCGCTTTTTACGAAACACCCTGAGTTGAAAAGCGGTGGCAGAATACTTAGCCGCTACCACTCGGCGTAAGTAACTTTTGTAAGTGTTCATTGATATACAAATAGATGGTTCATACATAAGCAATAATAATGGAATATTTTACCTGCTAAGATGCCTATTCACAAATGCCTTTAATATCTGTTGTTTCATATACTTAGATAATAAAAAGATACTTATTTTTATAGACTATTTTTGACCAAAGCTATACATTTTGTACTTAGCTAAAATTTTTGTGTGTATCTTTATGTGTTTGGTCTTATTAGCATTACAAATAAATGTCATAGAAATTAGTATTTATCTAGCTTACAAACTCAAATAAATAAAGTAACAAACTAAAGTAACGTAACCTATAGAACGTTTTTGGCTCATTGTCATCTTAAGAAGAACATTCTGAATGATTGCCTGATTTAAGCCAAGATTCCTTGATCACATGAAATGATATAAATATAACTTTTACATTTTCTTAAAACAAACCAATTGACCATTAGAACCCACATAAAGCCCGTTAGATTTCACCCGCTGCAACTCATTTTCCTGGCATTTGTTATTCTCCTAAACCTTCCTCTTGAAACATACTATCTAGGTATTACTAAAAACCACATGAAATTCCATTGCGTGGTTTAAGAGGAGTTAGCGAATTCCACGACAGAGACAGAGAAACGCAAAAAGCGTTTTTATTTTAATCTATTTATTGTTAAGAGGTCAAAATTCACGCACCGAATCAACATTCTGTTAATAAATTAAATTCTCAAGCACATTCTCTATAAACTTGTACTTAATTTTTGGAATTGTCCTTTTCGGTACTTAAACTCGCAGCAAATTCGAAATGTCCATACAAACTCCGGTTTCAACACAAAGAAAACTGGATCTAACTTTAAAATTACGAGTGTGTTAGTTTTGTAACAGTGTATTTGTCCAAACAGAGCGTTATTTTTTCAACAATGAAATATTTGGATTTCGTAACTGTACCTTTTACCCTACTTCACGAGACATGTAATTTTGTATACATCGTGCTTATAAAATGTGACAAAAGTTGGCAAAAACGTTCGTTAAACTGAACAACTTTATAGAATTAAAACGAACAATTATTATAAAAAGATCGTTACCGAGAACAAATTATTTGATGTTATTTGGACTCGAAAGTGATTTTGCTAAAGTTGTTTAGTCTTACGCCCATTTTTTCACATAGAAATTGAAATTAAATCTTTGTTATGCTAACAGAAATATCTGATTCGTACTTATATCTTGTAGGTAACGTGAGTTCGTAAAGATTACTGACAAAATATTTTCAATTGAACTTACAACCGAACGTACTTATTATTGAAAGTACCTTCCCAAAACAGAAAGAAATATTCTTAGAGCTAAAACTGTGCTGTATGTCGCTTCAGTAAGTGTTCGAAGAACTTAACTCATAAAACTGAACGAATTTTGCCGAAAACTTAAAAGTACGACGTTTTTATGGGTAGTATACCTACTTTTTAGTATCTTTTTAAAACCTTCCGTGAGTAAACATTGCTCAGTTTCATGAGACCATTTATCTTCTCGAGTAAATGTACATTTGTTTCGAAGAACACTGAACAAAATTCGTTGAATTTGCGTTGTATTTTAAATGTAAAGACTGTTTTCATAAGCGCGTCTGTACCTGATCGACAAGAATTTAAAGTCAAACACCGTAGTGGCACTTAAATCGTTACGCTCCAGAAATAAGTTACTTCTAAATATAATTCTAAGACTCAAAAATTGTCTAAAAAGTCGTAACAAAGTATATCAAACATTTTACATGTTATTATTACAACAAAATTATGAATTTCTCAAGCCGTTTGACCACATCGAATCGTATGGTAAATAATATGTACGTGACCCTAACGCACGTTCAACTTTTTTTGGAATAACATGAAACTATAAAGTTTGTGAGGCATAGTACCCTCTAATGCCTTTTTTATCAGGCACTTTGGATTTTATTGCCCAAGCAAAGTGTTTCTTGAAGTAACTTATTTTTGAAGCGAATATTAACTTCATTTCGTGCATTTTGACTAACTTTATAATGTGACTAATGATCTCTGGAATGCATAATTTTATCAAAATCGATCCTTCCAACGATTGAGCGTGGGAAAAAAGCGTGTTCTTTTTTAAATTTATGTGATAAAATTGTACAAAGTAAGATCTGAATTGAGAGTCTTCTTCCTTGTAACTGTAGTTTTTATTGACGTTTTTATTCGATGTCGGTTTTTGGGGCTTCCGTCGATTTTCTTGTATTATTAAAGGCTTTGCATTAGTTACTATTAGTCATGCTATGATATCATCTTTATTCATTGATGTAAATAAAGTCTTCAGTAATACAAGAAAGTAAGTGGCGAAAAGCTTTCTTGTTAAATTGTAGTAGTATTATTATAACGGACTGCTTGACAGTAATTTGGCCATGACAGTTTGTGTGTACCTGGATTATAAAGTGCTGATTCACATGAAGTGGATGTTTATTTCTAAATCCATTTTGAAAACGGACTGAAATGTCATGACGTGAGTTCAGGTTACGTTATCGTCACCATTGCGGTTTTTCCAATACAGAATGTAAGAGACAGCTCTCCGAATACTGATAGGCTACATTCAGACCGTGCAACTGAACAAATTCCCATAAGGTATTAATAGTGAATGCAGTCAACTGATTCTGATTTTGTATGGGATCTGTTTCGTCTCCTGAAGTATTTTGATATGGGAAGTTGTACAGTTTCATGGTCTGAATGCATCCCATCAGTATTTGGTCTCTTACAGCCCCGTAGAGGCTTTTGCATTTTTTCGTGCAAAGAAAAAGGAACTGGTTTATAATGAAAATCAAACTTTACTCGCGCGTTCTTTTGGTTGTTTTGTTATTTATATATTTATTGCGAACAAAGTAGTCAGTCATGTTCCATGCAAGGGTATGTAGTGAGTGATAGCGTGTTTCGATAAGTAAACAAACAGCAATAATATTTATATGACTTTTATTACTACGTAGTAAGAAAAGATCCGACTATCATTGCATTTCTCGGTATTTTTGAGATTTTGTTTCGTATGTTAAGTTGTATTTTTTAAATGGCTGACCATGACTAAGATTTAAATGTGTAACTTTCGCTTCCGTACTATAGCTTCGTTTAACTTAAGTATTGTGTTCTAATTGTTTTATGTAAGGTCATATTGTGACGTGTTGTTGACGCGCTAAATAACTCTTGAGCTTATATTACAAATGCTGTAACCTCCATTGCATTTATGTAGTACGGTACAACATTTATTTAAAAGCAGCCCTTTTTTATTATTCTGTATATCGTGAAAGAGAGATTTAAAAAATATTACACCCTGCATTATTAAAGATACTATGTATGGTAAATGTGGTATTTCTACACAATGGCTTTTGAGCCTCGGATGGGATGGGATAAAATAAGGAAAGTGTTCGATTTGAAAGAATTTAGAGTAAGAGGTTATGACATGTTTCAGTGCCAATTTCCTTCTGTCGCTAGATGGTAATTTTGTTACTAACATAATTCCTATAAATCCGTTAGTAATTTGTAGCCAGCCAACAATTCGGCACTTGCATAGGAAAAAAGATTATTATTCTCAATGGAAGTTATCCTAATTATTATACCAAAAAACATTTTTGAAAATATTATTTTGATTTCATTGTTTACAGTAATAGTGGCGTCATAAATATGGTAGTAAGACGTTTTTAAATGAAGATCATTTGACTAGTATGCAGGTAGCGAATTACAACACAAAGCCTTACCACAAGAATTCTAGCGTGTCTAGCGTTTCTTCTGCGTGAAGATTTGAACGCGCGTCTGAACTGTTAGGCCTTTATCTATCTATTCCTACTTATCAGTTTTAGCGCCACCTAGCGATCGTCATCGTAATATTTTTTGCCTGATAGCAAAAAATGCATTTGTTCAGCAGTTTCTTTGTTTATCCGAAGTAAAATTTGTTTTTCGAAGCGGATATAACAAAGCCTCCATTTTCTTTTTACCTATAAGACTTCCATGTTTGTATTTGTGTTAAATAATACCATAGAAAATTGTTTGTCAACACTTTTAAATTGTAACTGTGTTAGCGTAAGTTTTCTGAGTTGTTATTATTAGATTCAAGAGCGACTTAAGGATGAATAAGATATGATAAGGAACATGACAAGTTACTCGAATATGAAAGAGTTGTATCATCACATTTATGTGCTTAATACACCTGTCTGAATTCAGAGACTAATCTGCATACATTGCTGGTTACCTGCAGTATTTTGTGCAAGTTATGATGGTGAAAGAGCAATGTAAAAATATCTTCCGTCAATCGGTTTAGTAAGGTGTAATAAGCACCTATGATAGAAAACGACGCACATTGTATCAGTCGAAACGACCGTATTATTTTGAGATTGTGACTCTAAACATTGTTGTCTACTACTCTAGTCTTGAGGTCCATTTACACTTGCTGACACAAACCCTGATGAGATTACAGTCACTGCTAGTGTAAATGGATCCTTATTTATATAATAAGTTTAATTTTTTTGACGTCAGTCTGCGCACTGCCCAAAAGCTGGACTTCCATGTGTTTGAACCGAAAAATGGGACTCGAAGTACTTAATTTAGCTTTAGATTTCAATGTGATTTATCCACTAACATTTTTTTATGAGAAGAGCTGTCGGCGGCATAGACACAGTATATTTTTTCATAAAACATCTGGTTAGAGAGACGTAGGAACGATTGGTACAAGCAGAAAGATCTGAATTTTCACTAGTGAAATGTAAGCGATGTTTGTTTGTATTGCAGAGAGAAGCTGTAACAGCAATAAAAAATCAGACTTGCAAACATGTTTTTTTATTTATTTTACCCTTATAGAAATTTTATTATCTATTACATATTTACACAAGGGAGTAAGGGCAGAGCACACTACCTGCGTATGCGAGCACGTCATCACGCGCATACAGCAGTATGCCGTATCTCATATAAACACGTCATAGTTACGCGCATAATGACGTACACATCGTCACGCATATGGAGGCAGTGTGCTCTGCACACTTTGCTAGGTGAAGTCTGTGCAGAAAGAGAATAGGCGTGGGCAAGAAGAGAACCATCATATTATTAAAAGGTTGGAAATACATTTCTCATAATGAAATGCAGAGTCAACTATGGCAGGTATTCATTTGGCAACATTGATGCGCAGCTTTGTATATCAACAACTTTACAAGTATATGTGTGTTGCTGCTTTCCAAGTTAATAAACATTGTATTTGCAACATTTTAACCAGCATTTTGGCAGCTTTTATACATGTTGCTTATAAACAATGTTGCTAAATAAATATGTGCCTTAAATGGCATAGCCTATTTGTTTTTACACAAACTCAACTTTCTTTATTTTACAACAGATCAATCACTCAAAGAGTCCAGTCTTGCTTCACTCACAATGTTCTGAATTTGTAGTTGCACCCTCAGTGCTCTTTGCAGCCCCATTTCTCTTAACTGTGATGCAATGTATTTCCCATAAATATCGAATTCGTCTTCTTTACTAGTTGTGCCTCTAGTATTACAGTCTCTTGAATTGTTCGGACTAGATTCAGAAGAGTCACGGTTACGCCACTTGTATTTTCTTTTACGTTTATGTGGAATTGGTGGTTCATCTTCAGGCTCGTGTTTCAGCAGAAGGACATAGTCATCCTCTGTCGGTGATATGAACGGATCTGTAGGATTGTCACTAATCTCTTCTTCTAGAGTATCAATTGGGATGTTTTGTGTAGAATCTTCCAAGTTGGTTTCAAGATTTTCTGGCTGAAAAATAGAATAAGAAAAAATACTTAACTTGCAGAGAATTGTTTTATCTATGTTTACACAACACAAATATTGGCACAATAATGAAAATTTTAGAATTCTTCTATGTGCTGTGGCCAGCCCCCATAAGTGCATCTCCACACAAAGCTGCATGGTTACTTACCTGGTCATATGAAACACCTTCTTCATACAAATTCCTGGGTATGTTAATACTACTGAAGCATTTATGCATATCTTTAAACCAGACAAGACTGTCATTCAAGACCTCAACGGGAAGCCTGTCCCTTCTTAATTTCTGCAGGTATTGAATATATGTCGATCTCATGCTCTTTATCTTGATTCTTACTTCAGTTTCGTTCAGTTCAGTATTAGTTAGTGCGTGAAACTTCTTGCTAATATCGCGGTAAGCTTCTGACCTTTTATTCTTCAGTTTATACTCTTCGTCGTCAATGTTCCACAGACATTTATGACTGAGATATAATTTCACAAACAAATGAGATTTTTCTGGACCCCAACCCATGGCTAAATTCAGCTTTCAAGATCGTAAGTAACTAGATAGATTATTTTTTACAAAACATTTCGAAAAATACACAAGCGCAACCGACCGAGTCGAATCGAATGGGCTGCCACCAGTGTTGCCAGCGCCGTATGTTCAAAAGTTACTTACACTCTTTGAAAAAGTTACGTTTTGAAGAAAAATGTTACGCCAAAATTTTTTTTCGTAAAAATATTTTTTTTCACGTGTTTAGTATAGATAAAATGGTTTTTATTTTATTTTTTATTGTTGTTTGGGAGGTTTTTCGCGTGTTAAGTTTAGATACAATGATATTCATTCTTTTTTTCTTTGTTGTTTAGGTGAATCTTTCGCGAACAGCCCATGTTTCGGTTCATGACACTGAGAAAATATTTTTTCACGAAATGTTACGTGAAAGTTACGCCCGTGTCTAGGTTACGCCAAGGTTACGCTTAAGGGTGAAAAGTTACGTAAAACGTAACAAAAGTTACGTTCTGGCAACGCTGGCTGCCACAACGCGCCAGTGTTGCCAGCGCCGTATGTTCAAAAGTTACTTACACTCTTTGAAAAAGTTACGTTTTGAAGAAAAATGTTACGCCAAAATTTTTTTTCGTAAAAATATTTTTTTTCACGTGTTTAGTATAGATAAAATGGTTTTTATTTTATTTTTTATTGTTGTTTGGGAGGTTTTTCGCGTGTTAAGTTTAGATACAATGATATTCATTCTTTTTTTCTTTGTTGTTTAGGTGAATCTTTCGCGAACAGCCCATGTTTCGGTTCATGACACTGAGAAAATATTTTTTCACGAAATGTTACGTGAAAGTTACGCCCGTGTCTAGGTTACGCCAAGGTTACGCTTAAGGGTGAAAAGTTACGTAAAACGTAACAAAAGTTACGTTCTGGCAACGCTGCAACGCGCATAAGACAATGTGCACTAAATAATTCGCGTCAAATATTATGCAGTACTGGGAATCACGTAATGACATGAATTCCCGGACTGAATATTTTGTGACGCCTATTTTTTTCTGCATTTTCTTGAAGCGCTCGGTGAATTGACGTCAAAATTCATGCAGGAAATAAAGGGCGTCATGGAAAATGCAGTAAAAAGTTCATGTTTTGAAGAAACATCGTTTCTCGAAGCGCTTCAGAAAAATGCAGCACAAAAAATGCAACCCGCAATTCAGTGTCATGTCATTGAACTTCACTAGAGGTGTACTCAAAAACTCTTAGTGGTCGAGAAATCATAATCGATTATAGGTCCGTTAGGTATAGCCTAACCAAACCTGGCGCGGAAAGCGCCAGGTTAGGTTAGGTTAGGTTAGAACTTTGACCACAACGCACGAGCCGAGCGAGCGGAGCGAGCGTGCCGCGGCAGCGGCCGGCGATGTGCCAGAAACGACACGCTATCCACGTCATTAATTTAAAATATGATTATCGATTTGTATGATCAAAGATGATGGTTCATCTCTAATAAATTTAAAAATAAAACGAATGACAGCTAGCATGAATTCTCGGGTTGCACAATTTCGGAGCGCACGAAGATTGCGCAGTAGAAAACATGCAACAAATATTTCATGTCAGCAGTAACTTTTGACACAGATTCTCGGGCTGCATTCTATTTGTCGCCAATTTTTTCCTGCGTAATAAACGTCGCATAAACCACATTCACAACAGAAAAGTGCAACACGGGAATTCGCGTTAAAATTTGTGCACCCCGAGCATTCTTGTCAATGTCGTCAATTATTTACTGCACAAAATGAGACGCGTTTTTTTCGTCGCACAATTTTTGTTGCACAAAGAGCGCACCCAATCGAATTTGACATTTGCTTTTTTTAAAATGCTGCCAGCTGCCAACCTGGCCAACCTGCAAAGACTTTTTTTATTCTGAAGGGTTCTTACACACGAGCGTTTTTCGAGCAAATAACTAACGCAACGTTTGATAGAAAACTCGGATAGAAAATTAACTTTCGGGCTTTATTTTGTTACTAGCTGCCCGTCAGCGGTTTCACCCACTGCAACCCATCTTTTTCCCCTTTAGGGGTCAAAAAACTAAAATCCCTGAAATACGTATTTCCGTTTTTTATCTAATCGCAAATTTTGAAATAGATTGCATATTAAAATACAGATTCTCCATACTAACCTTAAACCCCCTTTTTACCCCTTTAGGGGTTAAAAATCGAAAATCCCTGAAACACGTGTTTAATTTTTTTAGCTTTTTGATCTAATCACAAATTTTGAAACAAATCGTATTTAAAAATACTGATTTTCCATACAAAATTTTAGCCCCTTTTTTACCCCTTTAGGGGTTAAAAATCGAAAATCCCTGAAACACGTATTTCTTTTTTTTAGGTTTTTGATCTAATCCCAAATTTTGAGACAGATCGCATTTCAAAATAAAGATTTTCCATACAAACTTCCAACCCATTTTTACCCCTTTAGGGGTTAAAAATCGAAAATCCCCGAAACACGTGTTTACTTATTTTAGCTTTTTGATCTAATCACAAATTTTGAAACAGATCGCATTTAAAAATAATGATTTTCCATACAAACTTTTAACTCCTTTTTTACCCCTTTGGGGGTTAAAATTTGGGGTAAACAATATTTATAAACCTGCCCCTTAACTTACTCTATATAATAAAAAAAACGGTATCAAAATCCGTTGAGGGGTTTTAAAGATATATGGAAACATACAGACAAACGGGAAGGGACTTTACTTTATACTATGTAATGATGGTAACATTTCGTTCGCTTGTCACTAGTCACTACCTAACCTACCTACTGTCAATTTGTCATTATTTCTTTGAAAATGTCTCTGAAAAACTGAAATGAAAAACAAATAAAATTCTAGCTAGATAAAATTATTTGTGATATTCTGAAACAATAAAGTTGAAAAAATGCGATGGGGCGAGGCTACAACGTTGGAATTTGTTAAATTGTACCTTAGAGAAGAATGCCTTTGGAACCCTGACCACCCAGGGTACAAAAACAAATTCAAGCGGCAAATGTGCTACAACACAATATCTGCTGAATTTGAGACATTTTCTGGTAAAAGAATGAGTATCCCAGAGATTAAAAACAAGATAAAGAGCCTTCGGTCTACTTACGCTCAGCAAGTGCAAAAGATCTTGCAGAAATCGAGTCCTGATGCCATGTACGAGCCCTCACTGGTTTGGTTCACTGAGATGGATCGGTGTCTCAGAAATATACCGATCAATATTCGCCAGTCCATCGTTACTGTAAGTTCAATTGCTATCCATACTTTTATCATGTTTTAAAATGAGAATTCTGTTTCTTTGATGAGGGAAGAAACTTGTAGGTGCAAGCCACTGTTTTATTATTTTTTTTGGATAAATAATATATTTACTAACTTATTTCAGAAATTCCAACAAGAGCAGCCAGAAGTTGATTCTAGTCAGATGTGGGTGGATCCAGAGACACTTGTTGAGAAAACAAAATTTACTGAAGAAAATCCCGATCCTTTAACCTCCCACACAGATGAAGAATACTCATTAGTACAAACTGAACAGATTACGGTAAAAAAGGAACCTCGCGCCCTATCAAAAAGGATAAAAAAGAAAAAGTTTAAACACAGAACTTCCTGTTTAGGCCGAAATACAGATGCACAAGAGGATGAATTTGATATTTACGGCAAATATATTGCATCACAGCTGCGGCAAATGGATTTACAGAAGGCCTTGAGGCTGCAGCTTGAAATTCAGAGTCTTGTTAGTGAAGCAAGGATCTCAGATTTGTCATAGATTGTTCCTTTATTTTAGTTCCATGTGTTGTAAAAATGATTTCTTTTTAGAAACTTCCAAAGATTAGTCTAAGTTATTTATTAGTTTGTAAATTTAAGTAAAGAGAAGCTTGCTTCAATCAACTTATGAGGAAAATTTCATGCTAGTTTTGATTCTGGATAAAAAGTTGGACACAGGATATATGAAAAAAAAAAACATTGGGTTTTCAATAATTAATATTTTATTAATCTCTAATAAAAATGTGACTTAAGTATTACAATAATAAACTGCAAATATTTTTATTGTATTTTCTGTTTATTATTTTTATTTATCATGATCAAGTAAATATCCATTATAAATATTTATTATTATAAAACATGCTTACTTAAAACATTCCTTTCAGGTATAATTTTCATAGTTTTTGGTTCATAAATTCGTAAAATTAAACATAATCACTTTCACTTAACTTATGTGTTTTTATGGATTTAACAACATCTAACCTTATCAAAATTCATAAGCATAACAAATTCCAAATTGTAAATCTTATAAATAGCATTTGACTTGTATGGGATTGACTGTATCACAGAATAAAGACACAGCTATAGAAGTCGTCTTACATAGTTGTAGTACTTACTACAGGCAATTTGGTATGCAAGGCCCAAATTTCTTTTTCCATATTTCGACCTATGTTCCTTTGGGAAAGTTATTCCTCATCGCTGTCGGTCACACGTAAAATTTCCCCCAGTATAGCTGCGTCCTTATTGAGTGGTTTGAATACTTGTCTTGTAATAAAGGGTGTTTATGTAATAACGGTGGGCGCGGTTCTGCCGGTGTATGTCTGCAGGTCGGAGATGGCTAAAGCGACGTCTATGAGAGGTTTCAGCATCACTTGAGCGTCGCCGAGCACGTCCGACGCTTCGTACGAGTCGATGTACAACCTGAAATTCAGTTCGGTTTCAAACTTGATATTGAATGAGAAAATAACAAGCATAAATATGCGCGTCCACACCGAACGAAGCTGCTCGCAGCCTCACTGCCTCGCGAGGCAAACGGCCAATAATACGTAGCACACCCGAGGCAACGCATGCTCGTGTTCAAGCGAACGCGCGCGGGCCTAGCCAAAATCTACGCGCCTCAGAAGTCTGCCTATTAATTTATTTAGCCCCAAGCTCACCAACAGCTGATGATACTACGATTACTTAACGGGTACGTTAACAAATAACCGGTGACTGACGGGGCGGCGATTTTCTTGGTGTTCACAAACACTTTTAGGACGTCGGTCTACCAACCGAGCGTTTTTGAATGAAACTTTTACGAAAGACCCAAAAGTTTAAAGCGACCACGTAAAATTGACATCCGTTTCCTTGTTGTTACTATTAACAAGAGCAGCGTTCAAACGTGGTAGCATAACCTTTTTATACTACAAAATTAAAATGTATCCTTTGCCTAAGCATCTGGACATAGAGCAGGTACTTATTATTTTTAGCAGCATGCGAGTCTGCCAAATTCAAAGATTAAAAACAAAAAACTTTACACTCACTCAAGGGTGCAGTAGCGCCACGGGGGGACATCGTAAAAGTTTTTTGTGGACCAAATTTCGGGCGCGCAGTGCAAGACAATAGGGATGAACCATTTTTTGTTAAAGATTTGGGGCTAACCGTAAGATAATGGACGAAATGAGGATGTTTAAGTAAATCGCCAAGTTAAGGCCACTTGACAGTCTTTAAATGGTGGTTAGGGTTTGGTGAACAGTAAAAATTAATTTAAACATGGAATTAGATATCATCGACCGATTATAAATTTAACAGCTGTCGATGAACACCAGCCTTAGGCGTCCAAATGGGATCGAACTTGGCTCGCCTGCGCACGAGCGTGAGCAGTGAGCACGCGAGCGTGTACCTACGTAATCCCAGCAGGAAAGTATCTCCTACAGATAATTGAGTATGAGTAGCAATTAGTGCATAGTCTTCTGTAAATGTGCGTGAAATTAAAAATTTGTGCGTGTTGTAGTTTTTGAGAAAAACGGAAAAAACTGATCCTGCTGGGGTAACGTTTTTCCAGCAGGAAGATTCTAAACTAAAGCCTGGAGAGAGAAGTTTTGTATATGACCAGATAGCTTATATTTGTGCATATTTGTGCGCAAATAATCAAATTTGTGCCTCTTACGGTTTAAGAGATATTTGATTTCCTGCTGGGGTAACGTTTTGAAGAAACTCGTATCTCGGAAACCATCAAATGTGCAGCTGTGGGATAAACATATTTGAATAGCTCTTAATTTGTGCGAATTTGTGAAAAAATAATATTACCAAAAATATGTACCGTTTTGAAGTATTCGTGCATTATTGATATATAAAAGAAATCCTTATAATTAAACTAGGAAGCGTTAATGCTCACTAAAGACGGTGTAAGGCGTTTCTTCTTATTCATATCAAGTATTATAAAAAGTTTCAAGAATGTGCATGCACGCGTTTTTGAAAAATCAGACTTTAACCACCTTAAACTTTAATCTAACAATGTCATAACTTTGAATTCAAAATACAAGAAACCAAGTCAAGCTAGGATTTGTGGGAATAAATTAATAATTAGTGCCTGTTCAGACAAATATGTCCTGAAAATTTCAGCTCCAAATTCCTCGTATTGTAAAAGTTACAAATAAAACACTAAACCTAGGGCTAAATAACCGGTTACCCGACCAAATTAGAATGGTCACAAAAAAGCGATGGTTTCATACAAAGGTATGACCTTCTTAAATGCACAGTATTAACGCCCGTACAATCGCGTTCATTACGTTTATCGGCAATCCTAGTTTTAGTGCATTATCAGTAGGTATTTTAATTACCTACTCTTTATAAGTACGATGTGCTAATACATAAACTAATATTTCTATCAAAATATACCCACATTGACATGATGGGTATTAATTATATATCGAGTTTTAGGCGAGAAACACACGTAATGTCCCTTGCTTTGCATTTTTGACATCCGTTCAAAGGACGCTAAATTATCGCACGCCTGACACATGACTCTTTGGTGGGGGAACCTTTATCTGCGATGCGGTGCAATGCAACCGAGACAGGTGTAGGCAGCTACCACAATGAATCCGAGAAACCCGTGAAATATGTCCATCTCCGCCAACCGATATCGGACGGACGGAGACGGACATATTTCACGGGTTCGGGTCGGACGTAGTGCGAAACCGCTCTAGTGTAACAGAGACAAAAAAGGGCAAATTCATAGAGTAACGCTTGTTGATGCGACATATCATCTTGTTTGCATTTTGTGCGTAGATGTAGGTTGGATTTTTCAAAGTAATAAAAACGTTTGGTTGTGAAGTATGCGTATAAAAACTAAAATGCTTCGTGGGATTGTTTGTTTATTCTAGAATATGCCTTGTCATTCATCATCTTCCTGCCCTTATCCCAATTACTTGGGGTCGGTGCTTATACCAATTACGTGGTGCTATTCTACTCTGCCGGCACCACACGGCATACTCTGCCGGCACTACACGGCATGTCATTATGGAGTGTAAATTTTAACAAACAAAAGAACTTAGTGTATTTTACATCTAAGTATTATAATTCCAATCAGACAAGCCAACCAAAAACAGAACCGGCAATCTTCCACCCATCTGGCCAAATAGACCGCAGTAATCATCAGCCACTACTATGCCAGAAAAATCGTCGTGAACTCGCGACTAGTTCTATCAAAGAAGCGACAACCGTGACTCCAGCCACTTGTAAGGTTCCGATCACACATGTCACTTTTTATGTCGTGCGCTATCTGGCCGGGCGATAATCGGACATCTCTCTCTATCCGAAGAGAGTGAAAGGGATTTCCGACTGTCGCGCGGCAAAAAAGTGAACTGGAACTAATGCAACTGTTTTATTTTCATAGCGGTAACGGCGATAACCGAACTAAACATACCCTCGTCTCTATTCCTGTAACACTACTGCCGTGCGAACAGTGAACACTATCAGTCTCACTCTCTGTGCGCGAGACAAAGCTATGCGAGAAAACAGGCAGAGACAAGAAAAACCTTGCTAAATTTATTAATTTAAGTAACATTTACTTCTTTAAATCAATCTTCTTAATTAAATTACATTAATTTATTTGAAAATAATATTTTACTTAACAATTCTACTAACCACTTTTGTACTTCAGTGTACTTAGACGCATTAAACCTATACTTGTTTATAAGTCAAGTTAAGAAGGTCATGCCTTTGTATGAAACCGTCGCTTTTTTGTGACCATTCTAATTTGGTCGGGTAACCGGTTATTTAGCCCTAGGTTTAGTGTTTTATTTGTAACTTTTACAATACGAGGAATTTGGAGCTGAAATTTTCAGGACATATTTGTCTGAACAGGCACTAATTATTAATTTATTCCCACAAATCCTAGCTTGACTTGGTTTCTTGTATTTTGAATTCAAAGTTATGACATTGTTAGATTAAAGTTTAAGGTGGTTAAAAAAACGCGTGCATGCACATTCTTGAAACTTTTTATAATACTTGATATGAATAAGAAGAAACGCCTTACACCGTCTTTAGTGAGCATTAACGCTTTCTAGTTTAATTATAAGGATTTCTTTTATATATCAATAATGCACGAATACTTCAAAACGGTACATATTTTTGGTAATATTATTTTTTCACAAATTTGCACAAATTAAGAGCTATTCAAATATGTTTATCCCACAGCTGCACATTTGATGGTTTCCGAGATACGAGTTTCTTCAAAACGTTACCCCAGCAGGAAATCAAATATCTCATAAACCGTAAGAGGCACAAATTTGATTATTTGCGCACAAATATGCACAAATATAAGCTATCTGGTCATATACAAAACTTCTCTCTCCAGGCTTTAGTTTAGAATCTTCCTGCTGGAAGAACGTTACCCCAGCAGGATCAGTTTTTTCCGTTTTTCTCAAAAACCACAACACGCACAAATTTTTAATTTCACGCACATTTACAGAAGACTATGCACTAATTGCTACTCATACACAATTATCTGTAGGAGATACTTTCTTGCTGGGATTACGCACACCACGCGAGCAGCCTCGGTTGGTGCGCACCTAATGAGAATATAACAAGCATAAATTATTTAAAACAAAAACCCGATTGCAGTATTACAAAGTTACGGCTTGTACTGACCTGACAGTAGCTCCAGAACTGCCGGTGCCGCTGAGACGCATCACGATACGAGAACCGTCCTCGAAGATAATACGGAGACCCTGGAAGTGACGACAAAATATAGTTTGTTAGGACTACTAAGCAAAACTTTTTGCAGGAGAAGGATACCACCTACAATATCATTCTCGTCAGAAAGGCGGCCGCGAGTAAAACATTGCCAAATCATTATTCAACATTATTTAGTATTCTATCAAAAAATGTTGCGCCACCCTCAACTGATTGAGGATAAAGACAGGCCGATGATGACATATCATACCTGCTTCATAGCGACGCTCTGGTCGATGGGATCCATATAGGAGAAGTTATCAGCATGTTGGACCACGTAAGTCTTGCCTCCAGCGGAATGCGACGACCCGATGAACCCTGGCTCGGTGATCTTCTTCTCCAGCACCTGCATCATTTCGTTGCACGGGTCGCTGGCACATTCCTCGTAGTCGTATCTGGGAATGGGAATTTTACACGTAAAATCTACCCTACGTTTGATAATTTCAGGTGCAACTTGCGCAGATATAGAATAGATCCCGAATCGGCAACATTATTGTTGACATCCTGCTCATATGATAAACTATAGAGGGAAGCGTAAGCTTACCTAGTGAAGTAATTTCTGCCAAACTCCTTCCAGTGTTCTTTCAAGATATCCTCAACAGATTTCCCCGTGGCGGCGATTACTAAGGACAAAACGATAAAAATGATGTTTTATTGAATCATAGACAGCGAAAACAATGACGAAAGGTAGGTAATATTTCCGTAACATTCTATTCTATATACATACATATATCGCGCTTACAATATACCTTGCGGTGTAGGCAGAGCGGAAACGGCTTTATAAAACGGCCACTTACACCACGTCTGACAATAGTTGACTGACTATGTATCACTATAGCGACAGGTGTAAAATTGCAATACACATCAACTCAAAAAATCATTAGTCGCTTCTTACGACACCCACGGAAAGATATGGGGTGATGCTATTCTAAGCCGGCACCACACCCTACCTGCACAGTGGTACTTACCAGATAGCCAAGCCAGGGCTGCCCAGAGCCCGTCTTTTTCTCTGACATGGTCTGACCCTGTGCCGAAGCTTTCTTCCCCACAGAGAGACAAGCGACCAGCATCCATCAGGTTGCCGAAATATTTCCAACCTGAAACGAAGATATCAAATTAATAGAACAGAAATAGATATTAATTATTTGAAGTAGGATGGTTTGAGAACCAGCTTAAGTTCATAATGAAAGATATAAACGAAATATTAAGTAATAAACAAATAAAAGTAGACAATTATAATAATAAAAGGTGGCGGCGGCGACGTATGGTGGCGGATAATCCACCACAAAAGCATTCCGAAGGAGGATTGACGTCTGGTAGGCGGCCGGTCGTAAAATTCAGCCAAATCCTTTTGCAACACAATTTTGTTTCAACGAAACGTGTTGCGCCGACCCGAAGTAATTGGGATAAGGGCAGGAAGATGATGATGATGAATTATTATAATAAAAAGAAAGGAACGAATTTTTTGGTGTCTTACTCACCCGTTGGCACTTCAAATATCTCCTTCCCGCTCTTTTTGGCCACTCTATCGACCGCTGCCGCTGTGGGCATACTCCTGGCGTAACCATGGACACCAGTCTTCTTGAAGTACGGGATGTGTTCCAGATTGTTGGCTAAAACTGCGAGCGAGTCCGAAGGAGTTACGAAGAAAGCGTCGCGGCCGATAATCATGTTGCGGTCGCCTGAAAATATAAAACAACTTTTACTGCAGGAATATGTCTTATTCCATCGTGGTCTCGGAGTCTGCATACAAGCATATTATAATATATTTTATCTACACTTCATACATAATGTTCCTATTACAAATTCGAAAGCAAATGTATAAGCAACTGTTTTACAGCCATTCAGCCTTTAAAAAAAAATTCGATATCATAAAGTAAAATGTCGATGTCATAAAGTACTTTTTTCTGACTTTATGATATCGACATTTAGCAGTAAGATAATTAAAAAAAACAAATGTCACGACACAATCAAAGAATGGGACGACACTTGAAATTATGAGGACTTATTTATTATTAAATCTTTGCTTCAAATCATTTTCCGAATTAAAATTTACCGATTAATGCTTTTTAATTTTAAAAGTTGTTCCGTTTTTATGAGCTTCCATTTTAACGTTTAGTTAAAAAGTTACTTATGTATAAAAGTCGTTCAGTTGTTGGTTCAGTAGATATGCTTGCAATCGCCATAGTGAAGTGCGGAGGTATGAATTATTTTTCATAGTTTTTCTTGTAAAGTGTAGATAAAATAGTGTATGCAATTGCAATATAATTAGGCTTTAGAATGCTCGTGTCAAACTATTATCACACTCGGCTGCACAGACACTCACATCCTAAAGCCTCTTATTATAAGGCAATTGCATAAACTACTATTTTACAACTTAATAGGCTTCAGTTTTAAATTTTTTCAAAAAATAATAACTAATAGAAAATATGGCTAATTTTCTTTTTCCATAGAAAATTAAAAATGCTTTTCTTTCCGTTTCATTATAGTTTTTTAAACTAAATAATAGTAAATAACCAGTTTATTAAATAAGAGTTATAGCTCTACTTGTAAAATCCGGGGAGAAACCAGGGGATTGCATTCGTATGAACAGGCAACTTGAGCTCAGATTTTTATCTTAGCAAAAAGCTTAGTAACAGAGCTGTTATAAATAAGCCAATACAAATATGTAGATAACGGTGAATGAAATGTGCAGATCATATAATAAACACAGATATTAGGACAAGGACTTCGATAAAACTGTGATTTGAGATCAACATTGTTGTTTATGTTCAAAATACGATTTTGATTTCGAACCGGTCTTCTTATTTTCTAGTGGACCACCGAGTTCCCACGACTCGATGAATCCTGGTGTTAGAGTTTTTCAACCGCCTACTACAAGCAATCATAGACAGCAACCAGGACCGACGGTTTAACGTGCCCTCCGAATCTCGGAACAATCTTTCTTTTCAAGTAGTTCAGCCTGCAATGTCTCAACTAGACTGGTAACAAATTCACAAAGTGACAAATATCATCTTTGCGAGTTACCCACCGAAAATCCACTACTACAGGTATGGGGTGATGTAATTTTAGTATGCGAGTAGTGTTACTTTCTTACCATCTCCATCAAAAGCGGCTCCAAAGTCGTAGTCCCCGTTTTTGACCGCGTTCACTAAATCAGACGCGTAAGTGAAGTTGGGGTCTTCTAGTGGAATAATCATGTTCCATCTACTACTACAGATATATGGGATGATGTCATTTTAACATGCGAGTAATGTTTCTTCCTTACCATCTCCGTCAAAAGCGGCTCCAAAGTCGTAGTCCCCGCTTTTGACCGCGTTGACTAAATCAGCCGCGTACGTAAGGTTTGGGTCGGGGTGTGCGCCACCAAAGCCTTCAAGTGGGATAATTCTGTTTCATCTACTCCTACAGATATGAGATGATGCTATTTTAGTATGCGAGTACTGTTACTTTCTTACCATCTCCATCAAAAGCGGCTCCAAAGTCGTAGTCCCCGCTTTTGACCGCGTTGACTAAATCCGCTGCGTAAGTGAGGTTTGGGTCTGGATGCGCGCCACCGAAGTCTTCAAGTGGAATAATCCTGTTCACGTTCTTGGCTGAAGCGCCGAGCTCTTCAACAAATATGCGCTGGACATATGGGCCCGTTACTGCAAGAGAAATTAAATACTGGGTGTTACAAAACTACCAATATACCTGAAAGGAGGTCAAGGTACTCATAAAACTAAACAACTTTTCCCGATCAAAATACGAAAAAAAAATGACCCTTTCATGCATTATGAACGCAAATGGGACCTTTATTGGTTGTTATGTAACGCGTTGTATAAAAAAAATATTGGGCCTCCCATACAATACGTACGTACAGTTTTTCTAACTAAATAGTCCAGACAAATAAAATATGGGCGCCAGTTTGTATCAGATTTCAAAATTAAATGGCAACAATTATTTTCAATTAATCAATTGAGAAAGGTCATTATTTTTCATATTTCCATTATTTTCCTTGGTACAAACCTAGGTATAAATAGATATTTTTTATTAATAAAATAACTATACTGCCTCTTAATTGGCTTTGAATTCAAAAATAAATACAAGATATATTGGAAAAGCAACGCAAAATGGTTTATTTATGCAAATTCTACTACAATTGAACGCAATTAAAAGGTAACAGTTTATTTTCTATTATGTAGGGACCTGTAAAGAGTAATTATTTTAGCATAAATTAAATACCGAGCAATCAGTATGTTACGCTGTCAGTATATTTTTTAAAGTCAAGTGAGTGTGTAGGTAGCTATAATATATCTAGTGTTTCATTTAAACGTAAAATTGTATGTACACATAATACAACTATTTATAAAGTGTCTAAGTTAGATGGTCACAACAAAATGGACAAAATTAATACCTATAATCAGAATCACTTGAAACTTTCTAGGAATGGCGCTTAGGTGTTACGAACTGTATTTGTTTCATTCGAAAATTCGAAATACATGTTTTAAAATTATACAGGGAGTAACAGAAAGGGTATAACAAGCCGAAAGAAAATCAAGGTACTCATGAAACTGAACAACTTTCCCTATGGAACATGGGCCGAAAAATGAAAAAGAAATTTGGACCTCCCATACTAAATCAATCAGCTGATCGGCAATTTTGTATGGGAGGTCCAAATTTTTTCTACTATTTCGACCCATGTTCCATAGGGAAAGTTGTTCAGTTTCATGAGTACCTTGACCTCCTTTCGGCTTGTTATACCCTTTCTGTTAGTCCCGGTATACAGGGTGTTAGGAAAAGTACTGCGTTCCTTTTGAGCGATGAACCAGCCCATGAAACTGAACAACTTTCCCCAAGAAACATAGGTCGAAATATGGAAAGAAATTTTGGACCTCCCATACTAAGTGTGTCGGCCGGCCGGGTCTGTTTGTATGGGAACCCCAATTTTTTTTCATATTTCGACCTATGTTCCCTGGGGAGAGTTGTTCAGTTTCATGGGCTGGTTCATCCCTCGAAAGGAACGCAGTACTTTTCCTAACACCCTGTATAGATAAACATGCATACATATATCACGCCTATGTCCCTTGCCGGGTAAGCAGACGGTATGTACGTATCAAGATGTATGTATGTTCGTCCGAATACCGAATAGTTGCCGAATATTCGTTGCAGCTCTACATCTTTACGGCTGTTAATGATGAGTGAGTGATGGATGACAATGTTTTTGTAAAATTCCTCCACTCATGAAGATGGCGTGTGATGCAGGATTAGAATGGCCGCTCCAATTCTGCCCGTGGGTGTAGTGAAAAGCGACATCTAAAGATAGGGCAGCGCTCCTTGTGATTTAAAATATTGCACTGCGCTCGCCAATCCAAGCGTGGTGTGTATGCGTATGGCAATACCCTCCGATAGGGGGAGGTCTATGTCCAGCAGTGAGGTCTATGTGGACTGTTGTGGAAATGAAATGAAATAAAATAATGTTAGGTATAGTATGGTTATGTATGGTACCTCCACTCATAGAGTCGATGAGTACGTTGAAAGGTTTCCGTTGTTCTGAACCTTGCAGCAGCGCCTTGATCCTCGGGAAGTCGAAGATCTCCTTCATGTATTCCACGTAGTCAGCCACTGAGTCTATGACTTCCACTGTGAACGTTGCGTCTTCAACCTGCAGAAGAAAGTATATGGGAAGTTTTAGGGATATAAACAATCTTTTGTAAATAGACGAGAAAACCTTCACGGCATAAGCGATCGTATGGCACTCCCTTTCTCACTTGAGTTTATTAATGATTGGTTGATGTGTGTTTTGTTCCATCAATACACACATCAAAACAAACATCAATACATCATGATTATAAACTATTCCTCCATTGATTTCAACCGCTACTAGCAGATTTCTTAAGGCAGCGATATCTTTCTATGGTAAAAAGTAGCCTGAGTTATTTATTATAATATGTAGTAAGTAATAAAATAAGGTAATCTTTAGTGAAGTTCCGGTTAATCATAAGTGTCTCGTCCACTGCCATCGGACTTCCTCTGAAATAACACAAGAATGAGACATTCCCGCAGTAAAAAATAGCCTTTGTTACATGGTCCCTACACTCCCTACGTAGGGGCCAAGTAACAAAGGCAAATACTATAACTGTACAAAGCGGACCGAATACCTCCATATTCGCTCGTCTACCTATAAAAAATGGCGCCACAGAGGAGAGGATAAGGGCTAACTGAAAGGGTTATGGTTATATCATGTAGTTTGCTCAAGAAAATTAGACTTACAGCAAAAGTCTGCACGCCAACTTTGTCAATAGCGCAGACAATGTCCGGGACAATCCTGTACTCCTTTATCTTGGTGGTGAGCGCGTATATCTCGTTGGTAGTGTTGTCGGGTGCCGGGCCGCCATTGCCGCAGTTGAATTTGATGCCAAAGTCGTTGTTGATGCCGCCCGGGTTGTGAGACGCGGTGAGAACGATTCCACCTGGAAAATATACGGGATGTAAAAAATACGTATCAATATTTCAAGGGGTGGACTCGATCATAAAAGTGATAAAATTTTCCCGAGGAACGTTATATCGAAAGTTCAAATGCGTGAGCTTGTATATCTCAAACTTATCTGTATCAGGGTATGCTCTACTCGTGAAGTTGAATAACTTTCCCCAAGGAACATAGGTCGAAAAATATAATAAATGTAAGTTAATCAAGCCTACACAAATATCAAGAGTAGCTATGATTACTTAAAATACTTACTTTTGACAAGACAACCACCAATGGAGCAAATTAATTTGATTTGTGCCATCAGAAAAAAATTAGATGTACTGGTATTTTACTTAAAAATAAAATTTTATAGGTAAGGGTAAAAAGGACATCGAAAGAATTTGCTCAATAGTTTACATTTTATATGGAACTTAGCCAAAAAGTGTGATGTTATGAAATAAAAACACAATTGTGTTTCTGTTGCAAATATGTTGTTTAATTTAAAGTATTTGGCAAATTATTTGTATAAATAAACTAGCAGCTCGTTTAGCGGTTTCACCTGTTGCTACATTTTCCCAAGGTAAAAAGTAGCCTAAGTTACCCAGGTGTATTGTAGCTTTCTAATGGTGCAATAATTTTTGTAACTGGGCCAGTAATTTTGTAGTTTATCAATTACATATACAAAAAAAGCTTTCCTCTTGAAGCTGTAGATAATCTTGTTAAATTGTGATGTGTTGATGTTTATCTTACTATCTTACTAGGTGTCAAAACTGGTGAGTCAGCATAAAAGCAATTTGCAAGTCATCATGAACAGTAAAAAACACACTATCTTGTAGCAAAAAATGTACTCATTATGATTGAGCTATTTCTATACATATAAATCATATTATAATAGATACTAGGGTTCCAAAGGTTTAATGTTTTTAAATCTTTGTTAGACCTCATAATAAGAACATATGTAAAAGAAATGGCATGAAAATATTGAGCTAGCCAGGTAATGAATCAGAATAACCTTCTCAATGGAAATTATGTTGAGTTTCATGGTATGCTCTCTCTCCCTGTCTTTACTTAGGTATTCTTAACTTAAAATATTTTATCCTTAAGTATATTTATTATAACTGAAAGATTTAAGACAATATGAATGTGGATGGACATAGCTGAAGAGGAAGAGCTACAAATGCTTAGTTGTTTAAAAAATGAAAAGAAGGTAAATAAAAAAAAGGTAAATAAATATTTCACGGCTGATAGAGATAAATGGAAGAAAAGGACATGTAGCATTTTAACCCGCCGAGAGTGTGGCAGGGTATGTCATACCCGGACTGTTACTTATTTGCGTATATTTTTGTAAACTACTGCAATTTTTTCTTGACGCTCCATGTAGCTGCAGCTAAAGATCTGTGCTAAAGGATATTTACGTGATCGTATTGTAACACAAACCAGGGTCGGAGATAATAACGTATAAAGTGCTGTCGGGTATGTAATACCCTGCCACATAGTTGGCATATACATTTTTTGACAAAATATTGCTTTGATTTTTATTTATTTCGATTATTTTTTGTATTCTTTTTTATAGTTTTGATTAAATTTGTGTTATTCTCAACTATAAATTAGACTTAGATTTATTTTAAACGAAGTTTGGCAAGAATCTTCAGTAAACTCAAGCTCTGAGAATGAAATCGATCATACATTTTGTATGCAAAAATTGCACTATATTGGACTCAAATTATTAAGGTGTTATCATTATTGCAATCTTAAGAGTTACATATTTTTGATAACTTGTTTCATTATATTTTTGAGTTTTATGAAGTTTTATAATATTTCATTTAATTTTATAATATTTTGAGGCTAGTAAAAGATGTGCTTATTTTTTTAAATTAAAATTACCAGGTTTCATTTCTTTGAGGTTTATATTATGAAGAAAGAGTAATTCATTACCTAACTTTTATTTATTATAATGTTAACATATACCACTTGCATAGAATATTACTTAAAAATATTAAGACTATTTAGAAAAATAAATATAGGCAATAAAAAATCTGGGTATGTCATACCCTGCCACATCGCCCGTGTTACATTTTCCAGCCACAACCTGCGCGGGTTAAATAATTGGGATATACACATGTAGATAAAGATGATGAATGAAAGATAATGAGGAGATCTTTGGAGGAGTTTACCAAGAGTTTTGTATTTTCTGATGATGCAAGACACAGCTGGTGTAGACAGGATTCCATTCTGACCAACCAGCAGCTTGGAAACCTGCAACAAAAGAATATAAACATAAATTAACATGAGAATTAAAGAAATTGTTAGGGTTGATCCGCATGTGTACCGTTCCACTGCTATGAGAACTGAGCTCCTGACACTTAGCAGATTCTAATGAATTTATCAACCTATTAAATCTCAACACTACATTTTTTCTATTTTCTTGTAAGTTCAGGGGCGGATTAAGACCACTTGGTGCCCCAAGCAATCCATGCCTGTGGGCCCCCCTATCCGTAGGAACAGCTTTGATTTTTTTATCATCTGTACAGCACCACCCTGAGCAGCCTATCTGGGTCCCAGAGCCTCCAGTTGATCCTGGCGGCCATGACCGCTCAGATCGCTCGGGATCAGGCGCTGGAGGCGACGATAAAGGTCGCGTCCGCCCCCGTGTGAGGCGCGACCTGGACCTTAGTGAGGGGTCCAGATTGCACTGATCAGGACCTTTCTGTTCTCTGCTAGGACGGCTGCTCGTGAGCTCTCTTGTCTTGAGGGCGGTTTGTGTTTCGGCTTCACCCCCTGAGATGTACCCTGTGGGGTACCTACGAACCCGTGGGCGGCTCTTGACGTGGCTGGCCCGGTGCTTCCACTTCCTGGTGGGTGAGGGCGATGTTCGCCTCCTCCGCTTTTTCGTCGTCGTAGTTCCGAAGGGGCTCCAGCCATGTTACCTTCTCCCTGCGGTGCCGCTTCCATCCTCTTCAGTTCGACGGGCTTCGTAAGAGCGTACGGGGCAATCGAGACTGTTGACCAGGTGCGAGCTGCCACAGTTGACACACTTGCTGGGGCGCACGTAGTATCGTAGTCCGCCTCGTAGCCCAGGGTGGTGGTCAGCTCCTTCTGGATGTCCTCAGGGTCTGTGTCCACGGGGAGGTCTCTAATCGCGCCCTTGACTGGCCGCTCTTTCGGAGGCGCGTTGCGTAGGCGAACAACAGGATATTCTGGTTCCAGAGCCCTCCAGCGCGGTAAAGTAGCGCTGGTAAACGCGGAATTTCTGTTCGCCTTGCGCCAGGAATCAGAACCCTGTGGACCTGTAGGGCCGCATGTTTGGCGCATGACCGAGCTCCACCTTTAGCTCGCCGAAGTGGTGGCTCCAGTTCGCGAGCAGATCGACCAGCGGCTTCTTGTTACACCCCGTCATCTATGGATGTCGTGGGTGCAGGTGTCGGCGTCTTCCCTGGGTCTGCGGGGCGTAGGCTTCGGCATCGTCAGCCTGGACGCATAGGATGTCTGGGCAGATGTCGACGCTGGCTGGGCTGTCTCCAGTACCCAAGTTGTTCAGCAGGGGCATGGACAGCGGCGACGTGACCCTCGTAGCCGAAACCGTGCGGGTATTCGGCGATCGGTGAGATGGAAGATGGTACGCTTTTCTGTGAGCTGTGCGTTATGCGCTCCCGCCTGCACGGCTGCAGCACTCTCCCTGAGAGCATTCAGGGTGGTGTGCCATGCGACGGCGTGCTAAAGGGCGAGCAGGTCCTATTTGATTCTTGTCCCATGGCTCACGCTGGGACAGCGGTGACGGCGAGGGAGAAGGAGGCAGCGGTTATCGCTATTGCGGCGGCAGTAGGCGGCGAGAGGCGGGTCCGTCGAACCGTAGAACGTGGGCGTCTAGAACCCACGAGGTAGCTTGGGTGTGTCGCGACTCTTGAGCGTGGGGCGCTGGTAGCCCTTGAAGGGCATCTTCTTATTAGCCTGGTCTGCGTAAAGCGTAGCCTGCCCTCGGGGCACAGGACCCTGGAGTGCCCTCCCGCTGGTGGGAGGCAAGGCTACGGGTGCTCAACAAAGCCCTACGTGACGACCGAGAGTAGGCAGAAGCACTGGTAATACACTTTCGAACGGGGATGGGTAGTGTGACACTACACCACAACGACTAGGTGGCTGATCCATCTCTGTATGTGGTGTGGAAAAGAATGCTTTTAAGTTCATCTTACTAGAGCAAGAGAGATGTAATATAGCTTTCTGTCTGACGCTCGAATAGATTTTTTTAAATCGATTTTACGTTCCGATAAATCTGCTGGACTGATCACCGACTTATTGTCACAAAACTGCGACTCCGCCTTCGTCGACCTCGTAGATCCATGATAAAAAAGCCTGCGTCTTTGAACGTGGATAGGCTGCAAGATCGCGAGATGAGAGAAAAGTATGCTGAAACCTTAACCGAAAATCTGTTGCCAACAAATGAGACAGTTGATGTCAATGCTGCTTGGCGAAATTTGTCATGTCATCTCATAGAAGCCGCTACCGCTACTTTAGGTACAAAAGACCGGCGTAGTGAAGATTGGTTCGATGACAATGACGAAGTTCTCAAGGCAGCATTCGACAAACATCGAGAGCTCCTGCGACAGCATCATCGGAGAGGTGGAAGTGTAGCGGCAGTCAAAGAAAGTGACCAAGAATTACGTAGGATGTCTCGGCAAATAAAAGACAAGTGGTGGCAGGAAAAAGCTTGTCAGATGCAGTGGCTTGCCGATACAAACCAGCTTGGGGTGTTCTACTGCGAGGTGCGTAAACTGACAGGTACGCCCCATAGAGCAAAAGTGCCTTTGAGGTCTCTGGATGGCTCGCAACTCTTGACCAGCAAAGAGGATGTGCTCAAACGGTGGGCTGAACATTTTAACGATCTGCTTAACGTAGATCGATCAGCTAACCTGTATCACATCAGTTTATTACCTCAACTCCCCCTAGCCACCGAGCTGGACGAGCCCCTGTCGTGTGATGAGGTTGTTACTGCCATCAGACAGCAGCATAATAAACGGGCGGTTGGCATTGACCTACCAGGCGAAATACTTAAATATGGCGGTGCGGAGCTGCACTCGTTAGTATGGAAACTTTTTGTTCGAATGTGGGAGGAGGAGCGAGTCCCGGACGATTTTAAAGTGTCTCGCATTAGTGCCCTCTACAAGAACAAAGGTGACCGTTCTGACTGCAACTCGTACCGCGGTATTTCGTTATTATTGGCCCCCGGAAAGGCCTTTGCAAGAGTCCTATTAAACCGCTTGAAGGACTTATCAGAAAAGATTCTGCCCGAAACCCAGTTTGGCTTCCGACCTGACCGTGGCACATGTGAAGCTATTTTCTCGGTACGTCAACTGCAGGAAAAAAGCAGAGAACAAGGTCGTCAGTTGTACCTCTGCTTTGTTGACCTGGAGAAAGCGTTCGACGGTGTGCCTCGTGAGGCTCTCTGGATGGTGCTAGGAAAACTGGGGTGCACGGAGAAGTTTGTGCGCCTCCTGAGACTCCTGCATGACAATATGCAGTGCTGCGTCTCTGTAGACGGTGAAAAGTCTGATTTTTTCCCCGTCACCTGTGGGTGAAACAAGGGTGCGTTCTAGCGCCCACACTGTTCGCCTTATACTTTGCGGTAGTAGTCAAGGAGGTCCTAAATACTGTCTCCGAAGGAGTCCGCATCCGCTTCCGCACTGATGGCAGTCTTTTCAATTTGGCTAAACTTAAGGCGCGCACCAAAGTCTCGCATGCACTTATTACTGAAATTATGTATGCCGATGACTTGTGCTTTCTTGCAGAATCCCCAGAAGGCCTACAACAACTGATGACCGTTTTTCACCAAGCATGCTGCAAATTCGGCCTTAAGATTAGTGTCAAAAAGACGGAAGTGATGTCCCTGGATACACAAGGTCGTGAGACACTGACAATTAAGCTTGGTGAAGATATGTTGAAACAGGTTGACAAGTTCCGATATCTGAGGAACACTATTACAGCTAAGTGTGACCTTGATGCTGAGATCAATAGCAGAATCAGTGCTGCAGCTGCAGCATTTGGGAAGCTGCGTTCCAAGGTTTTCTGCTCGCACGACCTTAAACTAGCCACAAAAATATCTGTATATATGGCGATTGTACTGCCAAACCTTCTGTACTCTTCCGAGACCTGGTGTGTGTATCGTCACCACATACGCACTTTGGATCGATTCCACCTCAAATGCCTTCGCGCCATCATGAAGATCAGATGGTCCGACCGAGTGCGAAACACCGAAGTTCTAAGACGAGCCAATGTTGGTGGCATTGAAGCCTACTTAATGCGTCGACAGCTTCGGTGGTGCGGTCACGTATCCCGGATGGCGGATGAGCGAGTGGCGAAGCGCATCTTCTATTCTGAGCCAGAGGAGGGCAAGCGAAAGCATGGCGGTCAACTCCTCCGATTTAAAGATGTTCAGAAGAGACACATGAAACGATGCAATATCGAACCCTCTCAATTTGAGGTTTTGGCAGCACAACGGCCAGAATGGCGCGGTCTTGTAAAGAGGCGAATCCGCGACTTCGAGGAGCAGCGTAAAGCAGACCTTGACGCTAAACGCGATGAACTGAAGGCCCGTCCTCCCGCCGCCATTAACTACAATTATATCAATGGCAAACTCACGTGCCCACACTGTGCACGGGAGTTTACTGCCAAAATAGGCTACAATAGCCACCTACGAGCGCATCAGCGCCGACTTGATTAGGAGTAGAAGTGGTCGCCATGGCCGAAACCGGCCGGAAAGATCATCATCATCATCATCAGCAAGCCAGCGCTCACTTCTATCATTGTTTGAGTTATTAATTTGGCTGCGAGTTTACGAAATTACACATGAGAGGCAACTTATAGCGCGCAATTTTTCAAATTTAGTTTTAGAAACTTTATGTGGTGCAGTTTCTAGTGGAGACATGTGACGTGATACCCTAAGGCCGGAACGTATTAACGAAAAGGAAAATGGTGCTTCTTCTGGTGCCCCCCAAGACGTGATGCCCCAAGCAATTGCTTATTTTGCTTAAGGGTTAATCCGCCACTGTGTAAGTTCATTTAAATCCCAACATGTTTTATATAGGGTGTATTTTTATTAGTGGCGGATCCCTTAACACGTTCACTGCTGAAAACGTGCCAGGTAGGTGGAGCTTACCGTGACGACCATACTGCCGCACCCGCCTGGCGTTTCAGTAACGACTGTACGGCGCACTCGCAGCGCGAGTGCTCGCAGATATACGCCAGTGCGCATGCACTCGCCAAGCGCGTTTCACCACTTTAACTAGAAAAAGCTGCATGTCGAGCTGGGATTGGGAGCCAATCAATATAGTTTGTTAAAAAAATATTTAATCGCTCAAATTAGTACGTGTAAGCACAAACATAATACAGCAGCAAAATTAACTACCTAGATCTATTATTTTCGTTATATGCGGTCACCTCACTTCGCATCGGTACTTATGATTTTCCAACTCTTTTGTTAAAGTATTTTTTACGGTCCGTAAAAAAAACTGTGTAAAAATTTGAGACCAGAACCTACGTTTTTTGGCTTGCCAGCCTGCAGATATTGAAAGGTAACTGACTGATTTAAAATTAGTTTTCATCCAAAATATTGAATCAAAAATAAGTACATTTTTCATTCATCTAGCTACCTACAGGTACTTATTACAAAATTTCAAACTTAGTGGGTTTCGAGGGCAATAAATAAATCTAGGTAGGTTTTATTTTAATCAGCTTTAAACCAAAAAAATATAGTACCTATCCGAAAGTGACAACCCTTACTGACAACTGGCTTTAAGTAGGTACTCATTCCCAGAAACGGGCCGAGTCTCTTTACTGTACTCAGGTGCCTCAGGTTTATTACCTTGCATGACCATCTTGCCTTTGATCACTTCAGAATGGCATGTCCCTATTATACCTACTCATTCCAGATTTGTCCTTGGGTAGGCAAAACGTAACTATAACTTATAATAATGTATTATGGTACACACTGCACTTTGACTGGGCAATGTAGGTAAAGGCGCCCGGTAGGTGCACCGCACTGGTGTAATACAAGTGGACTCGCCTGGTAGGTGCGCCCGCACAGCTGTAGCAAAATCTTGATTTAGACGCGACGGCCGTGCGGGCGCACCTACAAGGTGCGATTCGTCAGCACGGCGGGCTTTGTACTAAAAACCGCTCAGCAGCGAACGTGTTAAGGGTATGTTCTGTCAATGAAACTGAACAACTTTCTCCAAGGAACATAGGTCGAAATATGAAAAAAAATTTGGTCGTCCCATACTAAGTGTGTTGACCGGCCGGGTCAATTTGTATGGGAGGGCCAACTTTTTTTTTCATATTTCGACCTATGTTCCTTGGAGAAAGTTGTTCAGTTTCATTGCCAGAAGACACCCTTAACGGATCCGCCACTAATAAAAATACACCCTATATAAAATAATGCATAAATTATTAAACTGAACCTAAAGCTTTTGCACTAAATGCTTTAGAAATGATTCACTAAGACTATTAATAAAAAATTGATTCAAAACTACTTAATTCTTCATGGTTTTTTCAAAAATAACTTGTAGTGTAGGTACTGTGGAAAGGCATGAAAATAAATCAACAAATTCAATAAACACTTTGTCTTGTGTTTAATGAACTTCTTATCTCTACAATACAACTGGCCAGTCAATGTTATCGACTCATTAGCTATTGTTAGCTCAGGAAAAGGTCACGAAACTTCTAACTTACCCCATTACCCGCACAGATTTTGATGATCTTATCCACTACCTCCTTCAGCAAATATCTCCCGTCTCCGCCAACAACCAACGTAGAACCCTTGATAGCATCCTTGTTCGCATCTAGAATACTCTGAATAAAGTTCTCCGTGTAGTTTTCTTGCATAAAAACTTTAACTTTTTTACGTAAACCACTCGTACCCGGCTTTTGACCTTCGTAAGGGTTTGTGTTGACTACGACCACCCCGGGCATTTTCGATGAATGAAAGAAGCTTCTAGCCGTGTATGCGAGGTATCAAAACACGTTGTTTTCGGCGAATAACGTAAATAAAATGGATTTATCTCGTAAGGTCAAAACACCGCGGCCAAAACTTCGTAATCAGCTGTCAACGCACGGCAATGTCAGCCAAGGTCAACTTATGGCTGCGTTCAAGTTTATTTTAGTAATCCTCCGTGGCAAAATCTCCATTCCGTAGCTTGGATGTTTTTTTACGTAATTTACAAGTTTAAAATATTATTTCTACTTCTACGACGATTCTTCCACGCCTTGTTCTGTAATATTTTACTAGTAGTTAGTATTCTGTATTATATTATCGTTTTGCAGTTTTCAGATGTTGGGGTACGTTCAAGGTGGCCTCTAGCATAAAATTTTTAAACTAGTCATCTGCCAGTTCCATACTTACTTAAGTCATTCGTAAAGTGCACGTTCGTTCAGCGACGTCATAGTATAAAAGAACGACGAAAGAAACCGCTTGGGTGATTTTCGGGATAGATGTCCCTTTTTTCCGTCGCGTGATTTTCGGACATCTCTCCCTTCCGTTTTTGGACACGTCAGCACTTGACAAAAACTGGTTTTCTCGTTCTTTCTTGAGGTTTACCCTATACTAGTGTTGTCTTTCTCATTCGCAATACTTGTAGCTATCAAACAAAACCTTAAGCACAACTCTCAGGGTCATAGGGACTTAAAAAAAAAATGAAGGTCAACCGAGATTTTTTGCGTGCGCGTGTCAAATCTTTGTGGAGTGATTAAAAATCGTATTTTGTGTATTTCCTATTGGTTTTTAGTGCAAAGTGCTCATCATTTCACTGCAAATTCGTATACTTTTGGATGTGATCAGGATTTATGCAAATAAATTCAATAAAACTGTAAGTAAAAGCAACAATTCCCGTTGTAAGTGCCCCAGATAAAAAAAGATCAAAAATAATGTTACGTTTTATTCATTAGAACGTCCTACGCATCTTACTAAACCAGTTATAAAAAAGCAGTAAATAGACCACAGCATATTAGCTGTGTGTGCGAAAATCACAAAACATTACGTCAAACTTCGTTCTTGATAATAAATATAAAGTTGATAGGTGTGCTTGGTTTAAAAAAGAGCGTGTCAGACACGCCCACAAATAGGGTTTCGTAGTCAACGTTTAAATATCAGGTTCGCGACGTGATCCGACGCAAGGCGACGCGTCCTGTCTGCGGGAGCCTTCAAATTAGTCAGCTGCCAGTTCCATACTTTCGTGGTTCGTAAGTAAGGTGTAAGTTCAGCGACGTCATAGTATAAAATAGCGACGAAAGAGCTACAAAAGAGACCACCTTGAACGTACCCCAGGTCCATTTATGGCTACTACGTTCAAGTTTATTATTTTAGTAAGTAGGTAATCAAACAAGGCCCGTGGCCCGTGACAAAACTCCACTCCGTGGTTCGGATTCTTATTTCGAGTCTAAATAATAATCTACGATGTTTCCACACCTTGTTCCACGCTCTCTTCGAGCATTTCCGTCCGGGAACGGGACGGAAATGCTCGAAGCACGCTCTTTAGTATTTTTGAAATACTAAATAAATATTCCGTGAATAGATAAGAAGTGTTTTTGTAGTGGGCGTTTTTTTTGAGAAACTAAACAGCAAACCGCCACAGATTGGGATGGATTGGATAGGATAGTTTGACAAGTAATCCCTCAAAGTCTATGGAGACGTACAACGCCATCTAGCGGACTAGTTTCTCCAAAAAAATGCCCATTGCTATTAAAGTTTTCGCAGGCGTTTTCAATCGGGTGTTTTGCAATTACGGCGGTCTGGCCTGGCCACAGAAGAATTTAATTAGGTAATGTAATGTAACCGAAGCAAGCAAGCCCCCAATAATTTTACAAAACTGTTTGGACCTTATGGTCGGTCAAACTAAACAAGCCAGTCGCCAGCGCCACCACCGCCGCCACCAGCTTGGTATTGAGCGCCCCAGTAGTAGTTACTTCATTGTTATCATCCTGCCAAGGAGTACCATTCTGTGATTGATTCGATTATCTACACCGTTTCTACCGGTGGTCTGTAGTGCTGCGGTGACATGCAGATGTTGCCGCTTTGCCCTGCAAGGCATACAGGCGTGACTGTGTGTGTGAATCGCTTGCGTGACTGGCCGGTGCTAGTTTGGTTTACGCAAGTCTTCATGCATCAGGTAGCATGCGTTACTAGTCTCATAATCATAAGTTAACAACTCTTTCCGTATTACCTGCCTGAGATATCTAGTTATTTACTTAGCGCAAAATATATTTATTCAGCAGTATAAAAACAAGTGTAAAAAACCAAACAAAATCCACAGCAAATATAAAAACAAAACAAAATATAAAACAAAACAAATACTTAGACTCTACCTAAAGTTACTTTACTTAGTTAGTTTACTTAGTTAGCTATAGTTAGCTATCCTATTATCCATACGTTTTAATGCTTTAAGGTAGTGTGTCTTTGTTTGTCAATATTTCTCGTTTTTTTGTGTATGTATGTGGGTGTATAATTTAGTTGGTAAAGAGCTAAGCAAGCTATAGAGTGCGCATTAGGCCCCGCGGCGTACTGTCAAAACGTAAGCAGTTGCAGTGTGTGAGAAGTTAAGAGGTTCAGTAGTGCTGTCACTGTCGTTTTGCTACTGACAGTCAGAAAGGTGGCGCCCAGCCAACTGCCGCCAGTTCTTAACTTTTTAGGCGCACTCTATAGCTTGCTTTTATATTATACTCTAAGGTAAAGAGACATAGGGAGACTACCGGGCAGGTAGTTAGATAACCAATTATCCACACGTACCTATTAATCTACCTACCTACTATAAAGAAGTGTGGAAGTAATTGTTCCATGACCCCAGATGACCCTTAGGTACTCAACTCAGACCTATATAATGTTAGTATCTTCAAGGTTTACCTACATTTACCTACCTAGTAGGTATGCCTTTTCATTTTTATTTTTATTCTCATCATCATTGGCCTCATACGTCTGTGACAGACGATTTATTCAGTGTCTGAGGCATTTTTATTCTAATGTGATGATTATACTACTTTGTATAAACCTTTGATATGATTTATGAATAAGATCCATAGAAATCGCATCAGTAGGCAATATCCCTAAGCTACAGGTCAGTGATAGATAAGATCCTACTACGCTAGTACCACAGTACTATTATTATTTATTACCTATTTATTTTGTGATCCTAACTACTTAACCTACCCCAATAAAGACCTAAAGGTCAGCGCACACTCACCACTCCGGACCGGACCGGTGGTAGTGGTAAAGTAGCAAAAGGGGTCAGCTAAATATTTTTCAATAACTAATTTACCTTTTTATTTTAATATAAAACATAGGCACCGGCATATACCGGATTACCTATATCTGTTTTCTAATTATAAACATTAACGATAAGAGCGATTTGATAACAGCTGTGGTTAATATCAACAAATGGACTAGAGTCTTGTCTAGTCACTAGGCAGGCGTCGATTTAAGTGAACAAAATAAAGTGTTTGATATAAAATAAGTGAAGAACTAGAAAAATGAAATCAGTTCTAATTTGGTTGCGAGTTTTACTCGACAACATTTTGGACTTTATTTTTTCCCTGTACTGGGAACGTAAGAAGAAGCCGGTGCCGGATTTGGACAAGAAGTATGCGTTTTTGGCTGAAAGTGCGACAACACTTGCGAAGAAGATTAGAAATAAAGAACTGAAAGCGGAAGAATTGATGCAAGCTGTGATACTAAGGATAAAACAAGTAAGTTGTTTGGTAGTTCTCATGTATGTAATGAATGAATGATGTACGAATATATCAAAACCTAATCTTTATTATTACTATTCATTATGTTCCATACATAACCACAACAGCCAGAACACTCCACTGCTGGACATGGGCCTCCCCCTATAGGAGATTAGGATGGTATTGCCATACTCACCTCTCACGATTGGCTGGAGGATTGGCGAATGGAGTGCAACATGTTGTATACAGGATACGCTGCTGCCCATTCCTTGGATGATTAGGTATCCTTTAGTCGCGTTTTACGATACCCACGAGTAGAATTGGGTTGATGCTATTCTAAGCCAGCATCACCCGGTAATTACCTATGTTCCTATATTTTGGGCTAAAGGTATAAGGAGAATTCTGAACTAAATTAGATTAAAATAAAGAGACAATGATTTATTATTTTTCCAGGTGAATCCAATTATCAATGCTGTGGCCGAAGAACGGTTTGCGAAAGCACTGGATGAAGCCAGAAAAGTTGATATGCGGATCGAGGCTGGACTCCCTGATGAAGAGTTTAACAAGAAACCTTTCTTAGGTATGTAGGCGTACTTTTGCTCACCATAACGCCTTATAAGCACAATATTATACATTGATGATCAAGAGTAAATAATTTTACTGTAAATGGTTATCTGTATTATAGGTGTCCCCTTCACCACGAAAGAATGCCAAGAGGTGAAGGACATGAAATGCACCATGGGACTGTGGGCCCGAAGGCACAACGTGGCCAAGGAAGACAGTGAAGCAGTTCGTCGGCTGAAACTAGCAGGAGCTATCCCGGTCGCTTCTAGTAATCTGCCAGAACTGTTGATTTGGTAAATCATATTTTCAAACTCTCTTTTTTTCTGGTAAAAGGTGATAATTGAACCTGTATATTCTGTCTGGCAAACATTGCCTGCTCAAACAGGAGCTATGCTAAAAAATTTGCGTTTTTAAATTTCATACTCATGAGATGAAATATTTTAACTTGCTTATTATATCCTAAACTTTGGGTATATGGCACAGTCCAGCAGAGTCACCTGACCCCCGGGGTTCCCCACCCCACATCTCCATCCCCACCTAGGGGTCAAGGTTGTACTGAAACGAGCATATATGGTAAAATTCTACTATTGTAGATAGATAGATAGATAGATAAAACGTTTATTCAAATTTCTGCATCATACACATTTACCTTTGTAGTTCTATTATTGCAGGCAAGAAACTCGTAACCCAGTATACGGAACCACGAACAATCCTCATCACACTGGGCGCTCTGCCGGGGGCTCCAGCGGTGGAGAAGCAGCTTTGGCGGCAACTTACGCTAGTACTATCAGTTTGTGTAAGTAAAGATCGGAACCCCTTCAGATATTTGAATAAATTTTAATATGATATGGCATGAAATTGGTCAATGGCATCAAAATCGCTAAAGTAGGATTTTGATCAATGGCATGCACCAGATTGTTTGAAGTCATATAATTATTTATTATTATTACTTACTCCTAAATCCGTAGATCAAACTTTTCGCAGTTATATGACATTGTTTGCCAATATTAATAGGAAAATGTCTAGATTAATCATGGAAGCACTATTTTTCCAGGTTCAGACATAGGTGGGTCCACAAGAATGCCTGCGTTTTACTGTGGTATGTTTGGATACCAACCCACTGCAGGCACGATTAATATGAGAGGTGAGTTTTGCCTACCAATTAATAGAACGCTTCCCAGCCAGCTAGAGTATAAGGACTAGTGGAAGTTACCTCATGCCTTGGTTATCTTTCAGGAATAGTTTGGAGGAAAGGCGACGAAGATTCAATGGCAGCTCTTGGCTTCATCTCGAAACACGCAGAGGATTTGGGACCTCTCATTAAAGTCATAGCTGGAGACAAAGCTGGTCTGTTGAAGCTAGATAGGGATATTGATGTTAAGGTATTGTACACAGGTTTTGGTATGCTAGTTACGAGTATGTAGTTAAGAAATAAAAAAAATATACATAGTGCAACTCTCAGGATAGGTAAGTACATGCGGTATATTTTCTTTTTCAGAATCTGAAATTTTACTACACGAAGGGCAGTAGCGATTGTCTTGTTAGTCCGATTGATCCAGAAATAAAAGCAGCCATGTGCAGGTAGTACCTAACTAATCTTTAATGGTAAAATTAATTTCTACTGAAGATCGTGTCATCAAGGCGCGTTAGCTAACTTGGTGCTTTCTGCTTAGTTTATTTAGAAATCGAACACCGAAGTTCTAAGACGAGCCAATGTTGGTGGCATTGAAGCCTACTTAATGCGTCGACAGCTTCGGTGGTGCGGTCACGTATCCCGGATGGCGGATGAGCGAGTGGCGAAGCGCATCTTCTATTCTGAGCTAGAGGAGGGCAAGCGAAAGCATGGCGGTCAACTCCTCCGATTTAAAGATGTTCAGAAGAGACACATGAAAAGATGCAATATCGAACCCTCTCAATTTGAGGTTTTGGCAGCACAACGGCCAGAATGGCGCGGTCTTGTAAAGAGGCGAATCCGCGACTTCGAGGAGCAGCGTAAAGCAGACCTTGACGCTAAACGCGATGAACTGAAGGCCCGTCCTCCCGCCGCCATTAACTACAATTATATCAATGGCAAACTCACGTGCCCACACTGTGCACGGGAGTTTACTGCCAAAATAGGCTACAATAGCCACCTACGAGCGCATCAGCGCCGACTTGATTAGGAGTAGAAGTGGTCGCCATGGCCGAAACCGGCCGGAAAGATCATTTAGAAATCAACACACTGATAAATGAACCCTGAAACCTGTTTTCATTTACAGCGTTGTCGCAAAGATCAGCGAACAAGTGAAAAGGAGTGATGATTCCCCAAAGCCTTATAGCCACAAAGGTTTCAATCACATGTTCAGACTTTGGTCACACATGGTGACCAAAGAACCTGATGATCATTATGGAATTTGGTACAGCAATTTTGGGGAAAAGGCTAACGGTTTTCTAGAGTTACTCAAGAAGGTATTTTTCCTTTTGCTTTTTTGTCGTAATATAATGCTACTGTTAAAAATTGTTTCAATTTATAGATTTTTTTCCGCTTTGCACCTTTCGTACCCAATATTTTGTATCTCATAATGACTTATGTTTGCCCTTGCATAATAAAATACATTATACACTCACCGGCACAACTAATCGGCCACCTGCATTAGCATGAAATACTTTTTAATATTTATAACATTGATAATTACAGTTAATATAAGTTGTAAATTAGTTAATTTATATTATTATTTATTACTATTTACATTTCGTATTTTATTAGATAAATAAATATTTTTATATTTATATTTCTAATCAACATGAAATATACCATTACAGATTGGTGGCCGATTAGTTGTGCCGGTGAGTATATATTTTTAATGCATGTTCTATATCTTTTATTCACAGTTATGTGGGATGAATGGTAGACACAATTTCTTCACGATTTTACGTCTTCTAGAGCTGCAGGTCCTGCCAGAACCCAACAAAATCTGGGCGGAAAATCTTCTTAGATCGCTAAAGGAAGATCTAATTGTAAGTGCTACTAAACTGACATAATAATTCTTGCTTTAAAGAGTTGGTTCATTAATTCATTGGGGGGTTCAAAATGGAACTGGATTTTATAATTTTCATAGTACCTAATCTTTTATGATACGAGACCAAATTCATCAGAATTTTTATCTAAGTAGACTAGAAGTTTAGTAGGTAGGTCAAAAATCTTTTACTGTTTCAATAAATTTTTGTGGATTTCAGAAAACGCTTGGTGATAACGGTGTGCTTCTATTTCCAAGCGCACCACTAGCGGCTCCATACCATTACGAAGCAGTCGTTCGGCCATTTAACTTTTCTTACTGGGCTATTAACAACGCACTGAAATTTCCTTGCGTTCAGGTAAACAATTTTCATTCTAGATCATCAGCTACTTGAGACGCTCACTTTGACTAGATTTTTCTTATCCGATGGATGCATTTGTATACATTTCTTGCTCTTGGAGGCCTTGGGGCACAACCAAAAGACAGTATAATTAATTACTTTGCAAAAAATTATCTATTCTGCAATTATTTTCCTCAGGTACCCCTTGGTCGTAACCGCCAAGGTCTTCCTATTGGAATACAAGTTGTGTCGGCACCGTACAACGACGCCTTATGCCTGGCAGTCGCTAAATATCTGGAGAAAGAATTCGGAGGAGCAGTTTTTCCATGTAAGATCAAATCGGGCTAGGATAATCTCAGGGTTCTTTAATTTATGTAAAAAATAAATTAAACATTAAAAATATCGTAAAAAAATAAAACTACGTTTTATTCATTAATACGACTTACTCATCTCACTAAATCTGGTATAAAAGAGCAGTACTATGCTATCTGAATAGACCCCTCCGGAGCATTTGGACAACAGTCCCAAAAACGACTGCTGCGTGCGACTTTACTGTGAGTACGAAAATGGCAAAACAATTCGACTTTGGTTTTCCTTCATAGATAATAAATTAATAGGTGTAGACTGGTTTATAAAAAAACCGGCCAAGAGCGTGTCAGACACGCCCACAAATAGGGTTTCGTAGTCAACGTTTAAATATCAGGTTTTCAGCATTACAAACTTAATTTTGTTGCTGGTTTGTTAGCAGCAGTATGATGACCAACAGCAAATTCCGTACCTTTATAGGTACAATATCCGTTATAGTTTTCATTATAACTTCAGATTGTAAGCTATATTCCATATTTATTTCAAATTTTTAGCGTTTATACTTTAGAAGTTACAGCTGGAACAAATTATGGGTCAAAAACGCCCTTTTTAAAAGCAAATATCTCGTGACAGAAACAATTTAGTGACTTTGTTTCAAAGAAACCTCACCTTAGTTTTGAAAGACCTATTCAACGATACCCTACTCAATATTACAGAAGAAAAAAAAATTTTTGCCCCCCTTTCACTTGTATGGGAGGGGGTCCAAAAAACATTAAAAATATTTTTTTCTTAACATTTCTATATTGGGGTCAACACGATCTATTTTCTCACCAAATTTCATGTCGATAGCTCTAAAACTGACGAAGATATGAGGGCGCGGCATACAGACAGACAGACAGACAGACAGACAGACAGACAGACAGACATGACGAAACTATAAGGGTTTCTAGTAGACTACGAAACCCTAAAAACGTTTTACAGTGGTTAAATTAATTAACATGATCAACGTTTTAGCAGTCGTTTAATTCGGTTAGTCGAGTGGCTAGGCTAGGCACCATGTGGTGATTTTTAAGAGTTCATGTGGGCCGATCCCGGCGGCACTACTGCAATGCCGGGCCGACCCGCGACGGGAGTGGAGCGAGCCCCGAACATCCCGTCTAGGTACAAAAATCAGTTTAATATACTGGTCCCTCAGTGAGGGAACTTTCAGATATTAAGCTGAAAAGAACAGATACTACACTTTGATCTTAGCCAAAAGGCCGAGAAGCGATACCGAACACGGCCAAACTCGGCTTACTTATAGAAGTGAGGAAGACATCTCAACACCGCGTTTTAAAATTTACAAAGTTATGCTTGCGCTCTTGGTAAAATATTCGTTCATGTTAACTCAACGTTGAATTACCTTGTTTTTAAATTAAATCCATGACTAAATATATCACTTAGCTTCTTATATCTAGTTTAGGAATACTAAAATAAAAAAATACATTGATAAATCATCGTTCTTGCTAACCTACATAATTCACGAACAGCAAATGTAAGCTTGTAATCGCTTCTACCTAACAGCGACATCTGTTGGATTATTTTAGAACCAACCAAGTCGAAATTATTTTATTACCGTTCCGGGTGGTTCCGGTGTCGGCATCTGTAATATGCGATGACCTTAATATTATAGGGCCTATCCGTTGCATCACATTTTCCACATATTATTTGTGTGGTCATTCACCCACACAGAATAGTAAGTGTGTAATAATCTAATAATTATAGTGCCATGCCAATTGGTTAGCTAGATTTTTTTTCTTTGTCAAGCCTGTATTCTTTGCAGGGTAGGCAGAGACTTCAATCAGTTATGTTTAGGTAGGTACTATCGCTAGCGCAAGGGACTAATGGATAGAAAAACCAGTATACAGGGTGTTAATTTAAATACGGGCCATAGCTTCAGGGTAGGTTTAGTATGGATAAAGGATGCCGTAAAAAATATTGATAAAAATCCCCGTCAAAAGAAGTATATCTTTCGAATTTAGTAAAACAATTTTTTTTGAAAAATTTTTTTTTTACACTTTTGTTGTTTAGAGAGTGCCCATACAAGTACTTTCGAATATTTCGATTGAATTTCTGGTGATAGTACCTTCCTACCTACCATTATCATTATGAAGGTACAAGTAACTAGGTATCCCACCCAAAACATAAATGTGAAAGGTTGCCAAGTTCGATAATATTGGAATGCTTCTTTCCAAACTGCGGAAAATCAAGTGTGCATTCCTGTAACTATTTTTAACTGAGGTCTGTGTATGGAACTTGGTACTTATTTAGATCTCACTTCTTTTATAGGCGAAGCATTCCAATATTATCGAACTTGGCAGCCTTTCACATTTATGTTTTGGGTGGGATTTCATTTATTTTTGTAAGGCTTATTTTCTTTTTTTCTTATGATTAAGTTAGGTAAGGAAATATCTCATTTATACTTTACTTTGACTAAATACAAACCTTTCGTAACGAATTTTAGGTCGGTACGACGATTGGAAGATATAGATAATTTTTTTGTTTTAGTTCCTTAGGGGTATGAATTTACACCTTCATTATTTTTAAAACCGACTCACACTTGGCCATTTTCAGATTTTTTCCTTTACCTTGACCTAAAGACCTACCTCCATGCCAAATTTCAAGTCAATACGACCATTGGAAGTGGTCTAGGTTTTTGATGAGTGAGTGAGTGAGTGAGTCAGTCAGTCAGTCAGTGAGTGTATAGTAAAAATAGCGATTTTCTGACGTCAATATCTCAAGAACTACAATAGGTAAATTAATGAAATTTTGTATTTTAGATAAGTAAGTAGATCTCGACAGATACTAGAAATTTCATATGCGTAGATAAAATAGATTTTGAGTTATAGGTGGGTCGAACTTGGCCCGAAATGGTTCGTGTAATATAACCCACGGCCGGTGTGTCGCTTTTTTTGCTCGAACTTGGCGGACACACTGCCGTGTGTCTAGATAAGTCGATGCACAATTGCACATCTGATAGTACTATGTACTATCACTATCACCAGCAAATACAGCTACCATTTGAAGGACCAACTTATACTGGATTTTCATACAAATACTAAGAAAAACCAATATAAGCTAATTCTTTAAACGGGAAGATGGATTTGCTGGCGTTACCTATGCCTACCTAAAGTAAACTAATAAGTACCTACCCTACCTAGCATACTTGTTCACTTTCCCACCTAGCCTAGGTAACTGGCGTAGCTTGGCATAAATTAATTACGAGTTAGTAAGTAGGTAACTTACGTATCCATGTAACATACCTACACACATACGTAACAAACAACAAAAACTTTAATTGCAATATTTTTCGAAAGGCAGCCAAAACAGAATAACATTCAAAAAGTAACTTTAGATAGAACCAGTCCCGGCGTTTTCGACCTTCGCCCAACACCGGCTTACGCCGTTTTCGGCCAGTACCAAGCCATGTCGGTTACTGTGAAGACGCTTCTATGCCATCTGCGTATCCTATTCGATTTGATGCTGGATTTCGTCTTCGGCCTGTACTGGGATGGCAGGAAAGAACCAGTGCCGGATTTGGACAAGAGATACGAGTTCCTGGCGGAAAGCGCAACGGTCCTGGCGAAAAAGATCAGGAATAGGGAGCTGAAGAGTGAAGAGCTCGTGCGCGCTTTGATCGAAAGGATTAAGCAAGTAAGTGGCAAAAAACATACTTACCTACTTAATGAACTATTGTTTTAGGTGGTGCTAAGTCCATACAACAAACTTTTGGCATTCTTAATTCCTAGATTTTTTGTACCGGCTTCTAGTTTTGTCATGATTTGAAGAGTTCCTCCAATTTCTCTAGCTAGACAGACACCATCCATCATGTTCTGACTATGCGATCGATCAGGGAAATAAACTGATTGATTGATTATACGAACAAAAAATGTTTGCTGTTCCCCGCGAATGGAAAACCTTCCTTTTCAGTCGGATAACAGTGTTATTAAAATAAATAAGAAATAATATTTTAGGTATAGTTCGTAAGTAGTCCATAGATGTAAAATAAAGTGGAGAAATTGATCTGACTAGTTTGTTGCTAGTTTGGGACCGGTTCGCCCGGCTATTAAGTAATGTACCTACCTAACGTACCTATTATAAGGCAACAATCACATATAAGTAGATAACTAGGTACCTATATCCTCCTGAGTCCTGAGCTTTCTAATAGAATGTAGTCATTAAGGCCTAGTGTACTTTATATAGAACAAATTAAGAGGAAGTGATTGTTTTTTGAGTACTAATTACAATTATTTTTCAAATTAGTAACACATTATTATTTAATAGTTTTAATTATTCATTTTGTGTAAAAACATAATCGAAGGTAAAATGTTATATTTTTTGTTTAAGTTTTCTTATATTTACAAAATTACAGACTAGCATGATGTTAAGTTGCAAAAGCGTCAGGACTTAACACAGTACAGGAATTTGTTCTTTGTATAGGACGCAGGGACTCAGGAGGATAGATGCTTTTGCAATGCATTTGCTGGTGGATGCGCAGTTGATCATCTCTAATCTCAAACCTCCATAAAATCTTAATCGGCTTCTGAATTAACTGCTGGTATCTACATTTTAACAGCTTCGCAGTTCGCGCGGCCGAAATTGAGGTTATGTTTTTATGGTTTTAACCAAGGTTTAACACTTTAACTGCAAAGATTTTTAAATTTTAAATAATAAATATTTAAAATTCCAAATATCCGACTTCTTTACCAAAGTATTGAACGGGGGTCCCTAATAGGTAAATTGGCAGTGATGTGATGGATGATGCTGGATGCATGTTGAACCAATAGTAACCCTATAAACTTTTTGTGTAATGATTATGTATGAACAAAATCGTCTCATTAATAAACTCCCTCCAGAGTGGGAATTACCCTCTGTAGGCAAACAAAAAAAGAACCCCTCGTTACTCGACTACCGTAAAACGGGGTCACTTTGAACCATGGGGTCATTTTGATCAAAACTTCCTGTTCACTTGAAATGCTAGTTGCGTAAAACTGGACTGATTTCGGTAGTTTTTTTTTTTGCGATGACTACACTGATTTTCTGTTAATTTCTTTTCTGCAGGGGCGCTGCACAAAATATGCAATTTTTTAAAAAAAACGCACGTTTTTGTTTTATATCGATTTATGGCTAAAAAAAGTGTTGCAAAACTTTAGATGCGGCCCAATTAATGTAAGTCTTACGAATTTTTTTTCTGAACTTTGTATAGTAGTGTATATTCAGGAACCCAAAACTCAAATTGTTATTTTCATAACATTGAAACTTACGACACAGCGTCCTTTAATTTAATGCGGGGCGTCATTGATCCGGTACATAAAGTGTTTCGGGGCGTCATTGATCAAAGTATAAAAACATCAATAACTTTTGTTCCTGTTAACCGAGTTTGATTTTTCTTTTTGTTTTGGACAAGTTATTCGTGTTACTTTTGAATTCCATGCTAAGAAAAGGTAGTAGTAGGTAGGAAGGAGTAGGTATCAAAGTAACCCCAAAATCAGTATAACTTTGATCACGCTGTTTTTATTTTTTTTCTCAATATCTACAAACATTTTATTTTTTATATTCACCTCTTCTTAACAGCAGTCCATTATTGCGTATTTTTTGCTTATTTTTAGAACTATAGATTCAAAAGATACAAACAATTTAATTTAAAAATTAATCAAAGTAACCCCAGTTTACCAGTACTTATTACTTATCATTAGATACGACACTTGCGGAAAAATTACGGGAGATGTTGTAGGTACTAAGCCGGCATCAATTACGATACGAGAAATGGTAGGTAAATTGTTTCAAACAATACAATAGGCCTTCTGAATAGCATGAGCCACATGCGTACATCATAATCATAATACAGTTGTAGGTAGTTGCATTCATGGGCATCGAACGCGTTAATTCGTGACGTTTGCGTAAGACTGATTCTTTCAGTTCGTTCAAATCGGACAGATTTCGAAGAATATTTTTTTTGTCCCCGTTTTGACGTAGTTTGTGAATTAGAGTAATCGTATACGTCCTATGAAAATGTTACCGGGAAAGGCGTTCATGGGAAAGCCTTAATTTTCATGGAAAGTGATGGAATGTAATGAGCGCTTGGAAGGTAATGAAATATGGAGAGAGTGTAATGATTAATATTAGGAAGGTAATGAAAAATTGAGAAAGTGTAATGATTGTATTTGGAAAGTAATGAAATATACTGAGAGTTGATATGGGTTTGCTATGAATTTTGCGAGAGTTTTTTTATTTATGTAGTTTTTAGCCATTTGACAGTGTTCACGCGTAACCAACCAATAAAAAAACCAGTAGTAAAATGACGTAATACTTTTAATTGTATAAAAATAACAATCAATTATTATATTATGGTAATGGTAATGGTTATAGCCGTGTGGTACCGGCAAAGTAGAATAGCACCACCCCCTCTCTTCCCGTGGGGGTCGTAAGAGGCGACCGAGGGATAAATCCGACCCAAGCGAATCAGGGTCCTGGAGAAGGAAAACTCCACACACAAACCCGGAACGGGGTCTCCGTCAGGCGCGAGTGACTGGTAATATATCGTGCAGCAGACTCCTGCAGCCGACTTGGCTCCGCACGTATCGACCCGTCGTTCCTGTGGAGTCAGCCAGGAAGGCCGAGAGGGTGGCAGCGCAGTGTCTGTGGAGAGCGTGCAAAATGCCGCTCCTGTATCGGCTTGTACAGCCATGAGGAGTCTAGCCTTAGACACTGAATGAATCGTCTGACACAGACGTATGAGGCCAATGATGATGATGAATGGTTATAAGGGCTGTTTTCCGCAACTAGACATCTACATGCGCCTATTTTGCATGAAGGGTAGGAGCCTACTTGATGTGTATAAAGGAAACAACCGTTACGTTCGATGGCGAGTTTATTACTGACTGCAATACGTACAGAGTGAACATCGCATATACATCATTCCTTCCACCTTAATTTGGAAACCTGTCAACAAGACAAGATAAAATACATTTAGAAAAACCTTTTATAATTAACAGGTTTTTTTTGGTCTGAGCTGACGGCCACCATCAGCATTACTCGGGCTATTTACATTTTGAACGACATTTTGAGCATCGTTGGTGTCCGTCAGATCATCCTGTACATTAACATCCTTATCACTATCTAAAAATCCTTCCGCTTCCCCCCACTCATCCTCATCCATTTGAACTTCATCATCAACAGTGGCAGTACTACCACCACTTGGCACAACTACCGCCGCAGGGCTTGAAAGAGCAGGAGAAGAGGAAGGTGACGCAACATGAAGAGGCGAATTAGGCTGTACATTATTAGTAACAACCTCATTTTCTGTAGATGGGCTAGCATGAATCAGGACCCCTTTATACTTAAGCAACTGGTCAAGATGCCTAACACAATCTACATTGTAGTCATTTGAACGTTCTTGAAACTTCCTATTTCCTCTCTTCTTTAAAATAACACCTAATACCCATATTTCTTTTTTTGCTGTATACCACCTTAGCCATACCACTTCTCCAACATCAAACATTCTATTTTTAGCAAAGTAGTTTCATTTTCCTCATTAGCATTACACATTATATCCTTTGATTTATTCGGTAGCACTAAATCTAATCTAGATCGTAAATTTCGCCCTAACATGAGCTTAGCCGGTGTCAATCCTGTAGAACAATGAACACTATTTCTATACTGAAATAAGAATCCTTCTAATTTCTGTTCAATATCACTCTGCTTTGTATTTTCACTTATTATACATTTCAACATCTTTTTACAAGTCTTGACAGAATTTTCAGCTTGGCCATTACTAATAGGGTGGTATACAGGAGAATTAATATAGCGTATTCCATTTACTCGACAGAATTCAATAAACTCTGTCGAATTTATCTTAGCATCGTTATCCGAAACTATAGTGGTAGGTAAACCAAATCGTGAGAATAGGTACTTAAGTTTACTAATTAGACAGCGAGTAGAGGTGCCGCAATTCATTAACAAGCATTCCAGCCATTTACTATGAGCATCAATAACAATAAGATAAACTCTTTGGGCAATTGTCATGTAATCTATATGCAAACGCTCCCAGGGGGCAGAGGGGCGGGGCCAGGGCGCGGGGCAACACGCGCCGGAGCAGCACGGGTTCCTACACACTGCGCACAGGTACCTATCCAGCGCTCGATATCGCTATCAATCCCTGGCCACCACATTCGCTCGCGAGCGTTACATTTGTTTTGACAATTCCTAAGTGACCTTCGTGAAGTTCGTGCAACATACGATTTTGGAAAACAAACGGAATTACTACTCGATGTCCTCGGAACAAACAACCCTCGTTTACCTCTAAATCTGTTTTACAATGAAAGAATGGGGCAATAGAACTACATTTAATCCTGCGCGGCCAACCGTTAATCATATATTTAATAACCGTTTGCAAGACTTTATCGCTAGCCGTTGCACATTTAATATCTTCGAATGATACTGGCGCGATGTTTGCATCTAAGAATTTCAAAAATGAAACATTATTTTCTCCCAACTGGATACTGCCCTGGTCATTAGTTCCTGAAATTGGAGCGCGTGAAAAATAATCGGCTACTATATTTTTATCTCCACTAATAAATTGTACCGTATAGTTATACGCAGATAAAATTATAGCATATCTTTGTAAGCGTGAGGCTGCCATTACTGATATACCTACCTTATTTCCAAATATGGTCAACAAAGGGCGGTGATCGGTACGCAAAATAAATGGCACGTCACGACCATATAAATACTGGTGGAATTTCTTCACACCAAATATAATTGCCGTCGCCTCCCGCTGAATCTGGCTATAATTCTTTTCGCTACTAGAAAGTGACCTTGATGCATACGCTATCGGCCTTTCTACCCCGTCCTTATCACATTGCGCCAGCACTGCACCTAATCCGTCCGGGCTAGCATCTACACAAAGTATCAGCTGTGCATTAGTATCGAAATGAGTCAGCACCCGATCAGACGATAACTCGTTCTTAATTATATCAAACGCGCGCTGGTGACGTGCGGTCCACTCCCATTTCGCTCCTACCTTTAGTAGCTCGTGCAAAGGACTTAATATTGCCGACGCGTTAGGTATAAAACTGCGATAATAATTGATAACGCCTAAAATCTTTTACTTCAGTTACATTTGTAGGACACGGCGCATTTACAATAGCTTCTACTTTAATAGGTGATGTTTGTAGGCCGGTCCTACTAATTACGTACCCTAAATAAGTTACGCTTTTCTGAAAGAAGGCACACTTTTCTTTCTGTAACTTAAGTCCGGCCTCCATAAAACGTGTCATTACCTCACAAAGTCTTTGCATGTGAATTTCTCTAGTTGGACCAGTAACGCACACGTCATCCAACCAACATGAGACACCTTCTATACCAGCTAGTAACATTTCCATTGAGCGTTGGAAAATTGCAGGTGCATTAGCGAGACCATACACTAGACGCGTATATTTAAATAGGCCCTTACAAGTGTTGATAGTCGTCAACTCTTGAGATGACTCAGTTAGTTCAAACTGGTTGTATGCATTACTCAAATCAAGCTTACTATAAGATTCTCCACCTCCTATTTTCGTAAATACTTCTTCTATTCGAGGTAGGGGGTACTTATCTATCTGCATATCTTTGTTCAAAGTTATCGAATAATCGCCCGCAATTCGGACCTTTCCATTTTCTTTTAATACCGGTACGATTGGCGTGGCGTATTTAGAATGAGTTACCGGAATTAAAATACCTAACTCCACTAGCCGGTCAATCTCTTTCTCTATTTTGTCTTTCAGTGCGAACGGTACAGAACGAGGCTTAAAATACTTAGGATGGGTTCCCTCCTTTAAGTTAATTTCAACTTTAAACTTATTAAAACGCCCTAGCCCTTCTTCGAACAGGTTGGCATATTTTCGCTCCAACTGTTGCACTTCACTCAGGTCATTATCAAGGTGATTTACGTGATTATGATTCATTGCAAAATACATTTTATATTCAACCATAAAGTCACGCCCTAGTAACGGTGGCCCACCGTTTTGAACAACGTATATTTTTAATGTTTTAAAAACATTTAAATAAGAAATGTTTGTTATGAAATAACCTAGTGGCGTGATTTTATGACCGGTATACGTACACATTTTAAGATCACAATCAATTAATTTAAAATCAGAAAAATATTCATGATACAGTTTATCTGATATGACCGATGTTCCTGAGCCAGAGTCTAGTTCCATGTCCAGTTTAATACCGTTCACACACACGCTAAGTTTAATTGGGTTGTGATTCACATACCTCATGTTAAACAGGTCGCATTCCTTACATTCCTGAGACTCGTCCGTGGGTTGCTCCTGTTCTCCGTTAGAACTGAGATTATTTACGCGCACAGAATTTTTATTTTTGCACACTTTCACTAGGTGCCCAATAACACCACACCCCCTGCACCGGTAACCACTGAACCTACAACTTTCAGAATCGTGAGATTTTAGACCGCAAACTCCACACCGGCGATGTAGCTCGCTGCCGCCACTGCCGCCGTGCGGTCCGCCATGCCGTCCGCCATTACTCGCACCGCCACGCGTACCGCCATTACGGCCACGAGCTGGGGCTGCGTACTGGTTTTGCACCCGGTATACTGGCTCCTGCTTCACTATCACATGCTGCTGCTCCTGCGCCAGGCGAGCAAAAGCCGCCTTCTGCGCCACTTCCAAAGCTTTGCTGAACTTGAGCTTCACCGCGTCCTCTTCGAACAGCCTCTCCGTTCATGACCGGCTGACATGCCCAGCACAAATCTGTCCGTTATCAGCTGATCCAGCGCCGTACCGAACTCGCAACGAATCGCGAGCCCCCTTAAGCGCGCCGCCCAGTCGTCGACGCTTTCTCCTGGAGAACGCCTTGCGTCATAAAACTTGGCTCGATCAGCAAACGTACACTGCTTTGGCTTGAAGTGTCCATCGAGCGCAGTCGTCAACTCACCGAACGTAACCTTATCTAAATCCTTAGGATGCAGTAAATTACGCGTCAGACGATAGGTATCATCTGCTAAGTTAGATAACAATAGCGCGCATTTACTCGTATCTTCTTTGATGACCGTCTCATTTAGCTTTAGAAACTGTTTAAATCTACCGTAATACACTTCCCATTCTTGGGTATTATGGTCAAAAACAGAAACTTCCCCTATAATCGACATAATTATCGAAATAAATACACGCACGCGTAGGTAGGCGAATATACTCGTTCGCCAGTGATGTGTATAAAGGAAACAACCGTTACGTTCGATGGCGAGTTTATTACTGACTGCAATACGTACAGAGTGAACATCGCATATACATCACTACTACTCGAGCCATCATAGTTCCCCGTGGATGATCAGCAAACGTACCAAATCACCGTGTGCCTCGGGGATTGACTCCGGATTTCCGAGGTACTTTTCCGGGTGTGTTGCCACCTCTTTGCAGTGTAGCACCACTTGGGTAGCTGTTTCTTCTTCTTCCATGCATGCTCTGCACAGACGACCGTCAGTAATACATTAGACTGAAAGGGGCTTGATAAAGTAATCGTGACGATGATGCTGGTTGTCATGCGAAGTTGGGGTTTCTTCAGTCGGAGCAACTTCTTGGATAGGTGACTGGACAGTGTTGGCATGGCCTCTCTGGCCTACCTGCAGTCTTCTATCCCGGTCCAGTATGTGATGTGCTCGTTTTTAGTGCGTTCTCTCAGTAGGGAGCGGAATTTACCTGCTGCAATGGGTAAAATTGGTCCCGACCCATAGGCTATAGGGGATACCGATGTATCCGATCCCCTTCTGGCTAGTTTATCCGCTGCATCGTTAACTCAAAAGCCGCTGTGTCCTTTGATCTATTGTAGAGTTACGTGGTTGTGTTTACATACCTCCATCAGGCGTTGGTGGCTTTCGTAGATTACCACTGATGTAATTGTGTGACTGTTCAGTGCTTGCAGTACTGACGTGCTGCATAAGATTATACGAATGAAGTGTCCCTTTACTTCCCTGGCAGCAATGGCAATAGTAGCTAGTAAGATGGAAAAACACTCTGCTTGAAAATCTGAGTTATGGTATTTGAACTGTTTCGGCATTCTGTCACCTGCAGCTGCGAATAATGGCAGATCTGTTTGTGCTTCGTTTAAAATGGCGATGTGTGGGGTATTGTTGGATATTGTTGTTGCGCCAGAGTTTTAAAAAATTGAGTCTTACTGCAGCCGCAGCTGCCTCCAGCTTGACATACAGGTGAAGCGGCTGTAGATCCAGCATGGCTTCTAAGGCTGCAGTTGGAGTCGTCCTCATATCTTCCGTGATCGCCATGCAGGCTTACCTTTGGAACTTTTGTAGTTTGTTGATACCTGTCACGATCTTGCACCTTGTCCACCATACAAGTGCACCGTAGCACACCATCGGGTGCATTACCATCATGTACAGCCACAGAATATTTTTCAGCGAGAGCCCCCATTTCTTGCCGATCATCCTGCGGTACTGCCAGAAAGCGATGCAAGCTTTGTTCAGTTTGTTTTAATTTGTGGTCAAGGGTTGTCCCTACATACTTGATCTCGATTGTAAGCTGTAGTCTCGTCCCGAACAGTTATGGTAGGTAGTAGTAGCCCAAAACCCGTTACAGTGTGAATATAACTGTTTCAGTTTTTGTGCGATTGACTGAAAGGGCGTACCTGGTGCAGCAGCGTTCCACTATGCGTAGCGCCGCTTGTGTGAGGTCGTAGACTGTACTGGTAAACTTACCGGTTTACCGGTTATAAGTAGTCGTCAGCGTATCCTATAGTGAAGAAATGATTTGCGTCGAGTTCCGTGATATAAGGCTGTTTATTACCATGTTTCACAGTAGTGGTGAGATGACTCCTCCTATGGGCAGCCTCTTGCCATTCATCTTGCCATGAATGTGTTACTGGCATTCCTCTGTGCAGAGCCTCCTGTATGGAAGAAGCAGAAACAGCTGCCCACGTGCTGCTACACTGCAAAGAGGTGGCAACGTAGAGCGCAAAGCACCTCGGAAACCGAGGTCAGTTCCTGAGGCACTTAGTGATTTGGTAGGGTTGCTGAGCTTCCTCGGGGAACTAGGATGGCTGGAGTAGTGAACCCTCACCCTTCACGCAAATTAGGCGCATGTAGACGTCGAGTTGCGGAAAACAGCCCGTTTAACCATTGCCAATGGATAAAATGGAATGAGACTATACGCCAAAAGCCCAAAGTAACTTACAAAGTCTGAAAGTGCAGCAAATTGAAGTGGCAGTAGGTTGAACACATCTGTCGAAGAACCGAAGCGTGCCCAGCGTGTTCTGACACCTGCACGTTGGCGGACTTGTGGAACGCTTCCGACGAAGCTATCCGGGTCATCACATACACAAATATCTGCTGTCGACTCGCCAGAAGAAGAAATGGGTTCTCGAGTGAAAGCGACACCTTGGAAAACGTAGCATTGGACGCCCTCCGGCTAGATGGATGGACCAATTAAGCTACTGGTTGCCACTGGATTGCGAAAACGGCCCACGTCAACACTTGTTACAAAAAACATCATTACCTTCCAAAACAGCTTCATTCATTTCCACGTAAAATTTTGAGGAAATGGAAGGTAATGAAACGGAGAGGAATGAAGTTTGAGCAGTTTTTCTAAGATATTTCTGTTTATAGTTTAAAAAAGAAGACAACGAATACAACCTAGTATAACATCCCTGTATACTACAAATTAAAGTCAAAACCTTAATTTTATCTCTAACACTTACTTGTCAAATAATTGGAGTATAATGAACACTCACCTGTGACAAACGTCATCTCCGCACGAAAGAACGTAAATTTTTTGCACTTCTAAATTGTACACGTCCACTCTCGGCTCGGCAGTGGGGGCGACTGAAGTGCGTGTGAGAAGTGATCGATTTGTTAGGTTACTAATAAGGGTATGAAACCAATTATTTTTAATTTCAAACTTCGTGGAAATGAATGACGTTTTTCGTTTGACAAAACTTTTCAGTCGATTCTTTCTAGGTTGCACGTTATTTAAAAATACTATATTAAATACTGACAATCTACATGTATTTTCAAAGTACTTCACTGCAAAAAAATAATCCTTCTACATAAGAAAATCCAAGAAATAATTAAAAACTTTTTCGTGGTACCGTTTGGACACGGAGGGTAATGAAGATTTGGGAAGTTCTTGTTCAGAACTTTTTTTAGTTGTTGTATCTAATCCAAATATAATAAATGCATCATTTAGTTTACTTTATAAGTAAGCATATTCAATCAAAATATTAAGCTCAATGTCAATATTAGTGCCAAATTATGATCCGGACAGTGATTTGAACGAACTGAAAGAATCACTCGTAACGTAAAATTGCATTCGCTCGCCGCCGACTGCCGTGCGAATGATACCAGTGACTCCCACTTATGTTGTGTTGTGTTGAGCAATAATAAACCTAAACTTGTTTTCTTTTAACCGCATTCGTAAACGGAGCAGACTTTACTAGATCCGAAAGTAGGTATGTTGCATGCTAATGTGCAGGAGGAGTGAAGGTTTGCAGGAATGAATAAGTCCTCAAGAAAGTATTTTAAAGATACACATATCTATATCTGATTATTACAATTACCATGCAATTACCTACCTATTAATTAAATATACTTATTGATTGCCTGGAAAGAAAATTTCATCAAAGTCAGTTCACTGGTTTTAAAGATACAATCTATTTAAAAGTTTCTGCTCTTTGAAGGAGGTTTAACTTTTGTCAAATTACAACTCGTTCTTGAACATTAAGTTGAAGATCAATAAAATGAAAACTATTTTTAGAACCTTTAGAACACAACATATGACGTCAAATCATCAAGAAAGAAAAAAACTAGGTATAGGTACCTACATACGTGGATTACTTACGTACTTACTTAAGAAGGTGCAAAGTCTTCCTTACAACAGTCACTTTAAAACTTCGAGCATCTTCCGTCCCGTTCCGGCCCCGCTTTAAAATAACGAGTAGGTAGGTAAACAAGTATAAGGTAGACCCGGGTAATAAGGCCCACCTAACAACAAACCGAAATAAAGCCTTTATTTTATTAACCTCAGGTAAAACAACGTTTGCAACGTATAGCAAAATTTACTACTAATTGACCTATATGATTTTTTTATGATTTTGACAATAAAAAGCTACAATTTTGATCATTCTTCAAAACATCGATTTTTGGCCTTCCTAAACTGGGCATGTGTTATAAGGCCCCTGCCAATTTTATTACGTTTGGAGTTAAAGTAAGCTTTAATTACAAAAAAAGGTACACTTATATGAATGTTTAAACATTATTGAACCTAAATAAAAGCTAAAAGTTGTGAAATCATCAATATTTTCCAAAAAGACTTCACTTTCTCAGTGAGGAAGAAAACAGCCTGGCTATCGAAATTTCAGGAGCTAAGTGCAAAAAAAATGCCATTAATCCCAAAAGTATTTTTGTTTAGCTTAGAAAAAGGTATTTATTTCTAAAATAACTTGATTTAAAAATTTTCATACATTGGGCCTTATTGCCGGTATTTGGTTTGGATAGCCTCGATTGCGGGTTGCAAAGCCCAAAATAAAAATGTGGTGTGAAAACTTATTTTTATTATTAACATAAGTGGGTGTAAAGTTAATTTTAATTCCAAAAAAATATGGGCCTTATAAGACAGCATCAGTGTAAAGACTCCCCAACCAGGCTTGTAAGGCCCAAGCAACAACCCTGTGGGGCCTTCCTAACCGATCGGGGCCTTTCAACCCGTATTCACAATTTATGAATAAAATAGCGTTAAAACCAGACATACCTACACGAATATCAATGGAATGATAAATAAATAAACACATTCAACAATAATCTACTAATAAATTACAGTATTAACTATTGAAAACTTCTGTTTAGTGGGAGCGCAAAATAGCAAAAACACTGGCCGTGCCCGAGGTCACCGAACAACCAGCAGTCCGTCACTGGCAAAATACCGGCCGCACGCGGCCCGCTCCCGCGTCCCTGCGTTTCTATTGGTTCATTTTACGCTTGCTATGAATTTGGCGCCAACCGAATGTATTTTAAACGGTTTTCTGCGTTTGGGCCTTCGAAGACTGGGGGCCTTACAACCCCGATGTACCTTAGTTAGATAGATACCGGTGCATTGTTTATAACATAATTTATGGCTTGTTACACCTATCTGCCTTATACCTCATAACATGACAAACTTTTGTTGTACTTACTTACTATATACACGAATAACGTATTTTTAAGTAGTAAATCGGACCACCCAGGCCTAGACCAACACCTACTACCGTGTGATTCCGACTTAGAATAGCATCACCCCATTTCTTTCCCAAAGGTTGTTGTAGGAGGCAACGTAGGAGGCGATTATTATGTATGAGTCTCAATCTTGCCTCAAGTGTTTCATGTAGGTACCTACATTGGAAACTAGAATTATAGGCGACAGTCTGGCGCAAACTCCACAGAGAAAACATGCAACGTGAGACGTAAAATGATATCTGTCAGACAAGTGTCCGTCGGCTGTCATCGAAACGGCGCGTGTCTCACGTGTGCAGCCGGCGTCTCTTCTGTTTCATACATTTCTATGAGAACAGTTCCAAGCGTCACGATGTCGCACGTCTTTCTTCTCAGTCTCTTAACGCTCTATCTATCCCTCTTACATATAATATCATTGCCCTCTAGGGATAAAGATGTGATGTAGATTTAATATACTATCTCTTCCAGGTGAATCCAATATTGAATGCAGTGGCTGAGGAGCGGTACCTATCAGCATTAGACGAAGCTAAGGAGGTTGACAAGCTGATTGAAGCTGGTCTGTCTGATGAAGAGGCGAGGAGGAAACCATTCTTAGGTAAGCATAAAAGACGCAGCTCACAAATCAGGTTCCTTGATTCGGAGTGCCAAGGAGTTGAGACACGTTGGAAAAACAACATACCGTACCGAATTTAAGATATCTGCCCTGCTCCAGCCAGAAAACGACTCTGGGTCTACCCTTGTAAATACTTAACTTCAACTAAACAGCGTTTCTCTGAGACAAAAATCTGAAACAAAAATTGGCGTCAGCAGCGGCCGTGACTCCGGTACTTCAGATGACAAAGCGGTGGAACGGTAGACTAGACACTGCAAGGGTTCAATTACTGCCACATTCAACTATTGGATTTTCTTATTTTCAATCAACGACCATTTCGATTCATCAATCTGCATTGTTCATTCCAGGAGTTCCCTTCACAACGAAAGAATGTCAAGCCGTGAAAGGCATGAGGCAGACCATGGGACTGTGGGCTCGCAGGCGACATGTAGCTACAGAAGACAGCGAGGCAGTCCTTCGATTGAAGCTGGCTGGTGCAATCCCCATCGCTACCACCAACCTCCCTGAGATATTGATTTGGTAAGAATGTCGTAGATAGGTAGGTACTGACATGCACGATCTCCAAGGCAACAACTGGCAGAAGGTTGTGCAGGACCTTTTTTTTGTGGAAAAGCCAAGATCCAGTTTGAGTCATTGAAGCAGTTTTTAAAGTAAACAATGTCGTAAGGCACGAGGCAGAGGATGGGACAATGGGCTCATAGACGAATCTTAGCCATAGAGAATATAAAGCATAATTCTTCGCTTACATTCGAGAATTTGAGATTTTGATTTAGTATAAGAATATCATAGGGAACTTGTCCTAATCTCCTAACCGAACTTATTTCTCCGCAGGCAAGAAACCCGGAACCCTGTGTACGGCATGACCAACAACCCTCACCATACTGGAAGAACTCCTGGTGGGTCCAGCGGCGGCGAAGCAGCCCTCACAGCCTCTTACGCCAGCACAATCAGTTTGTGTAAGTTTCTGTCCAATCATTATGTTTTCATCGTGTTTTGAGAGGTTTGTATTCCAAAAAATCCCTAAAATGTCTCTAAACCTTGTTCAAAATCCATCATATGATACATGGAGATACTATCTACGGAGATTACTTTACCAAAATATACAAAATAATCGAGTGAATGCCATTAAATGAGTCACATTGTCCAAGGTTGTAGGGTCAATGATTTTATAATGTGAACTAAATGTAAATGTGGTTGTCCGTCCACTGTTTCGAAAACCGGTGACTATGTAAGCATTACCTAAATGAAGGGAAGATCGCGTGGCTCGAAGCATCAATGCATATGGTTGACATTGAAAAGGCACATCTAGATACCAAATATTCTGGCATAGTACAATACAATACACGATATAAAATGAATTGTCATGTTCTTTATCAGGCTCTGACGTCGGCGGGTCTACACGAATGCCCGCATTTTTCTGCGGCATGTTTGGATACCACCCTACAGCAGACACCATCAACTGCAGAGGTAATTTCTTAATCATTATCGTCCTGTGTTTGACGATTCCACGTTTATGGGTCGATCGGTGCAACCCTTACGTATGTAAGTCGTTCCAATTGAAAAGAGCTGTCGCACGCTACGTTTACAAATGTATGTACACTTGACGGAGGCTGGCCAAAACACTTGAAATTTTGAAATAAGTAGTTTGTATGGCAGCCCTCTTAAGTGCACTCCAACTCAACTTTCTGACCTCATCAATCATCGGTGATCATGATGCCTACCAAAAGTATACCCAATTCAGAAAAGCCCAATGTTTTTTTTTTGCGTTAATAATTAATCCTATTTTTGTAACTTCAGGAGTCGGACAACGTAAAGGCGACGAGGAGTCGATGTTTGCACTCGGTTTTATCTCAAGGAAGACCGAGGACCTGGCGCCTCTTATGAAGGTCATCGCTGGAGACAAGGCTAATAAACTCAAGCTGGACAGAGATGTCAATGTCAAGGTGTGTTGTGTTCACTTGTGTTATTTTTAAATATATTTTTAGGTTTTCGTAGTCTACTAGAAACCCTTATAATTTGATCAAGCCTGTCTGTCTGATTGCCGCGCCCTCATAACTTCGTCGAAACGCTCTGGACCGTTTTTAGTTTCTTTTTCAATGCAATAGGCTGAAGATTAAATGTGGGCAGTTACAATTTGGTGCCGTGACCAGGATCTACGTTCTTACGATCAGAATAATCTTAGAGCTACTCGCAAAACTATATTATCAACAATCTTAGCGGAGTAGTTTTAAGTGGAAAATAAATACGTTTTTTTTTTCAGGACATTAACTTCTACTATACTGAGAGCTCCGATGATTGCCTCGTCAGTCCCATGAATTCAGAACTAAGAAACGCCATGAAGAGGTAAAAACATGGACTTTTTACCTAAATATACCTACTTAGACATATTAAACAATTAAGTCGCTTTTTGCGTTTCTCTGTCGTGGGATTCGCTTACTCCTCCTAAATCACGCAACATAGTTTGATACGGTTTTTTGTGACAGATAGAGTGATTCAAGAAGACGGATTATGTGTAATAAATGCCGGGAAAACATCTCATTCCCAGGGGAAAATGAGTTGTAGCGGGCGAAACTGCCAACGGTCTGCTAGTCCTTAGATAACCAAAGCAGCAATGAGTACCTGCACAAATCTTTCCAGTTAGATTAAGAAAAGCTTATTCAACCTTTACGCGACGCAGGTTTATTCTTTTCTATTACTTCACTTGAAAATCAATCAAATTTTCAGAGTAATCACCAAGCTCAGCCAAGACGCGGCCTCATCTGATAAAAGCCCGAAACCCTACACCCACGAGGGCTTCAAGCACATGTACAAGCTGTGGAGCCACTGGATGAACAAGGAACCTGATAATTATCTCAGCATGTTTAACAACTACGGCCCTGAAGCCAAGTGGTACCTGGAGTTGCCTAAAAAGGTGAGTTAAAAAGTTCAAGTATCAACCTAAGTCTAGGCTAGCTAAGGTTAGGATTTCACTTGAAGATATAAGTATAACATAATACCGGAAGATATCGATGGGTGAAAACGAAAAGGTTGTATCTCGAAGAAGGTCGTAACTAGACTAATAGCACGCCCCTAATCAGCTGATTTTTCTCTATCGAACGGTTCGGGTCTCGTTTCTCTACGACGTTTTTTTTTTTCAAAAACGGTATATTTTTTGAAAAGTTTCCAGATTTTTTTTGTCGTAAGTCGGTCAAAAACCAGTGTTTTTGGAGCTTTTCGACTTACGCCAAATCAAAGTTAGGTATTTCCAATCTAGGATTAGTTACACCCTTCTTGTGGTATGAGACTTTGTCCATACTCTCAGTTACGCCGTTTTTGCGGTCAGCAATTTTTACAATACTCGTGGTTGCACCATTCTTGCGGTTGGTGGAATTTGATCATACATCTAGTAACGCGCTTCTGTAAGTCAGTAAAATTATGTGTCGACAAGTTACATCCTTTTTATGGTAAGCTAATCCATCATCATCATCATATCAGATCACATCACATCTAATTAACATACCATCTGTTTACCATCTACTCTTTAAGAATGTACTATATTATGTGTGACAATGCAATAAATAAATGAATTATGAATTATAGCTCGCTGAGTGACTCCTTGTCTATTTACGAGGCCGACAGTTAGAGACCAGGTCTCGGCACTGTAGGTCATCACTGGCATGACACTCTGTTCAAATACTTTCTTCTTGAAACACAGAGGAATTTTGGACGTGAAGACGCTGCGTAGCTTCCCGAATGCTGTCCAGCGGAGCTGGATTCGCCGAGAGACCTCTTTTTCAAAGTTAGATCTTCCTAGTTGGACTGTTTGTTCTAGATAGACGTATTTGTTCACCCCTTCTAGTATCGAGTTCCCTACTGATATTGGGGTGGGAGCTACATGAGAGTTGGCCATGACTTACATCTTGTCCATATTCATCTTGAGGCCCATTTGTAGGCAAACCCAATTGAGGTCCTGTAGCATTTTGCTGAGGTCTTCGAATACCTCCGACATCGTCGGCAAACCGAAAGTGAGTGATGTATTCGCTCGCCATTGATTTTGATGCCATGTTCTTCCCATTTCAGGAGCTTGAAGGCATCTTCCATCGCATTGGTAAAGAACTTTGCAGATAATACATCTCTTTGTCTTACACCCCTTCACAATGTAATTGCCGCCGTAGTCTGATCTTGTATCCGAACTGATATTGTGGCGTTTCTATACAAACACTTTAACACTTCGATATACCTGTAGTCCATGTGGCACCGCTGGAAAGCCTGCAGTACTGCCCACGTCTCGATAGAATCAAAGGCCTTCTCATAGTCCACAAACGCTAAGCATACTGGCAAATTGTACTCCTCGGTCTTCTGTACAATTTGCTGCATTGTAAAATGTGATCTATGATACTGTACCCTTTTCGGAAGCCGGTTTGTTCAGGAGGCTGGAAGTCGTCAAACCTGCGAGCTAGGCAATACGTAATAACCCTCGAAAACAGCTTGTAAACATGACTCAGAAGCGAGATAGACCTATAATTCTTAAGGAGAGTCTTATCACCTTTCTTAAAAAATAGCGCCACCGCGCTTTTGTTCCATGCTTTTGGCGTCATACCTTCGAACAAGACAGAATCAAAGAGCTTCTGAAGGACTTCAAGTAGTGGTGTTTCACCCGCTTTCAGTAACTCTGATGTGATTCTGTCCTCGCTCGGCGCCTTGTTGTATTTAAGCTGTTTAAGGGCCATCCTAATCTCATACAAGCTAATGTCCGGGAAATCCTCGGTATAGTGTCGGGTAAGCTTTGTACTAGTGTCTGTTGAGCTATTAACAGGTTTTGCAATTGAAGTATACAGCTGTCTATTGAACCGTTCGATCTCCCTCAGTACCTCTGGCTTTGTGGACGGTACCCTGCCGTCCTCGTCTTCAGCTTTGTCAGCTGGCTCTGCCCAATAGAGGTCTCTGCCGAAAACTTTGAGCTCAATCGTTTGTTTAATATTTTTAGTATTAAAGTTTCGAATATTGCTCCGCAGGGACTGGCATATCTGTCTGTTGAGCCGCCAATATGACTCCGTGTCATCAGAGGATTGCAGCGTCATACAACGCCTTTCAGCCATGAGGTTCAGAGTTCGATCGGTTAGTTTTTGAGGTCTATTTTTACGACAGGGCTTAAAGAACTTGGATCCCACTGTGTGAAAAGTTTCCACTAAACTGTTATTGATGCCGTTCACGGTATCGCAATCTAGGTAACCAAAGCGATTTTTGAGTGTCAAATGGAAGCTTTCCGGGTTTTGAATATGGGTTGCAGATGGTCGGAGCGTAGACTTCATTAGGCGAGACCGTTCTAGTTTGACGGTCAATGTGCCTCTGATCATTCGGTGATCGCTTTCAGTTTTTACCCTTTGGATCACGGTGACATCATTGAAAATTTGTCTCTTTGTGACCATAATGAAGTCTATCTAATTTCTGGTAGAACCGTCGGGGCTTATCTAGGTTCATTTCATAAGAGGCGGCTTTCTGAAGAACGAGTTCATCATGTAGAGTTCCTCCTTCTCCAGGAACTCATCCAGCTTCTGGCCCCTCGGATTTCGATGCCCATATCCAAATGGCCCCGCCCCCAACTCATCACCGCTTCTCTCGACCAGCTTTGCGTTGAAGTCCCCAAATACGACACTATAGTGCGACTTTGAAGCATATATGGCTTGTGAGATATCCTCATACAAAACTTCTACTTCATCGTCAGGGTATGTTGAGGTCGGTGCGTAAAGCTGTATGACCTTCAGCGAATATCTTTTAGATATTCTAAGTATTAGGTACGCCACCCTGCTTGATATGCTTGTTATAGAGATTATATTGTTGACGAGGGACTTGTGTACGATAAACCCGACACCACCTTGGGACTGTTGATCGCCCTCCCTGTAATAGAACAGGTGACCAGATTTGACAGCTATCTTGACGGCTCGTGTCCTCCCCCTCTCTTCGGACTTCTGATGACCCTATAATGTCCCAGTTCAGCCTGCCTATTTTTTCTTCCAGCTCGGCGAGCTTTTCGTCTGTCCTCAAGTGCGCTTGTATGTCATCAGTGATAATCTACGTCGGTTGTCCATGGGTGCGTTTGCTTTGGTCGTTTGACGGAGGAGCGCCGCCCGGGGGTTTTTAGCACCCCTGGTTCCACTGCTTAGCTGGCAACGCCAGTTCTGCAACTGGAGCCGCCGGGAACTTGGGGCCATGGTTTGATTTGTACTGCCATGTTTATTTAGGGGGGTTGGATCGTCACCCGCCACGCTGATCCAGTGCTGGTTGGCGGGTCGCCATTGCCTCGTCCATTGACCAGCAGAGTGCACCACGGGCAGGTAAGGTTGGCTTGGGCCCCGAAGGTGTTGGTAGGGCCCCTTACACCCCTAGGTAAGCTAATAAATGCTTTAAAATATACATAAAATGGTTTTAATTATACTTTAGAGACCATACTAATTCTTGTTTACGACAAATACTAAGCACCAATAATTGTCTTTCTTTCACTTACGTCCCTTTATACAACGTGTTACAAAACAACCCATAAAAACTCCCATACAAATGGAGTTCATTTTGTATGGGAGGTCCAAATTTTTTTTCATATTTCGACCCATGTTCCATAGGGAAAGTTGTTCAGTTTTACGAGTACCTTGACCTCCTTTCAGCTTTATTGGTTGTTTTGTAACACCCAGTATAATGTTGCATTTATAAATCATCTTAGATACGACAAATCAAAAGTCTGTAAATGTATAGCTTTTACATCATGCATACAAATGTGCACACCACTTACGACCTTTTGTCGGTCTGTAAATTGAAAACTGAAGGTCGTAACTAGACAAAAACCTACTTCCCGTGACTTTATATTGAAAATTGTATTTGCTAATTAAAGATAGTAATAAACTAGAAACATGTTCTATAAAACACATTTCTAAACGACGTCTAGTTTTTAAGTTATGATTTTTTTTGTGATTTTTTCTTCATTTTTTGGCTCTGGTCTAAAGTTAGGTATTTCTAGATACGACCTTTCCGTTTTCACCCATCGATATACTAAGTTTATCAGAAAATAAATTTAAATCTGTGATGAAGAAAACATATAATAATTGTATGTACACAAGTGTCATACGACTACTTACTGGGAAATCTCAACGAAAACATTTTACTTTACTTTACTGAAGTACTTAGATTTGTATATTTGACATTCTAAAAGTATTCTTTATGAATCTATTTGAAAACAAAAGTTTTGGAATCAAGATAAGTTAATCACAAGAACTGTCATTCAAATCTGCTTTATATTCTGAAAATGATTAATGAGCATAGTCACAATATTGGTGACGTCGTGACCAGGGTAATTTTCAAAGGAATTCCTTTAGTACGAATTTCTGGTCACGGCACCAAATTGTAACTATCCCCAATTCTAACTACTTATTAGTAATTATTAAGTACCTACGATTATAGTTAAAGAAAATGAGGTCAAATTGAAAAAGAAGCTATGTAGTTGTAGCTATAGTTAAAGAAAATTAGTGTTCTGATTTCCTACCATTGCAAATTTTAATTTAAAATTGAAGGCAAATTAAATTACCATAATTACATTAATTGAAAAGGTAATAAATAAAATTACATCCCAGTCAGTATTGACTTTGTGCACTTTTAGCGTAGCGTGTGGGAGTGACGCTTCTGACAAAAAATCTTACTACGTATTCTATGCGCGTGGAGCTCGAATTGGTAGTATAAAAGGGATTACTTTCATAAATTTCAGTGCATTTCCCTGTAGCTGTAAACCACCGTAATAAAGCGGTAGTAGAGCAAATGTCATTAGTGCAACAGATTAGATTCCTAGCCGGGAAAGATATTTGAATTATACAATTATAATAATACAATTTTAAACCAAAATCAATCACACGGCAACACAAAATGGCAATTTTATTTTTCTGTATTTTTATTGGTTGTTTTATTTTCCAGTTGATTGGACTCAGCCACCATTGCTTCTTTACGGTCATGCGGCTGATCGAGCTGCAGGTGCTGCCCAAACCCAACCCCCAGTGGGCAGAGAAACTCAGCAAATCATTGAAAGAGGACTTATTTGTAAGTGCAGCTGACTTATCTATCACTATACTCCATTCAATAAAATCAAAACCTAATAATTATCATGGACTTGTCCTTCTTCTTCGAGTGGGACATTAAGTCGTCCAACCACCTGATGAAACCTGGTGTCAAAGTTTTTCAACCGCCTACTGCAAGTAGTAGGTTGATCACTACTGAGCATTTCCCAGATTCGCCATCAGCGCCACCTACTAGGAACTAAACGAACAGATTAAAATTTTTCCATTGAACTCAGAATCTTCTGAATCGCAAGCAGTCGTACTTACTACATCGGCTGTCAAATATTGTAGAAATGACCAGTTGCCGTCGACCATGACTGTGAGTCGACCGCAACAGCAGACGACAGAGACAAGTTCTGTCAAACGATACTTTTTGTCTGTTGTTGCGATGTGTGATCGAAATAAAAAAATGTATTATATTGTCATCAACATGTTGTCCTACACGATAGAGAACGATTGTTTTATCGATGTTCTTTTTATTTCCAGTCTAAACTGGGTGACAACGGCGTCCTCCTCTTCCCGAGTTGTCCTCACGCAGCTCCATTCCACTACGAGCCCGTGGTGCGGCCATACAACTTCTCCTACTGGGCCTTAGTCAACACCCTGAAATGTCCTGCAGTCCAGGTAAGATGAGAACTTTCGTACTTCGCAAGATACACGAGTTTACCGTCTTCTTCTTCTTCTTTTCGTGTGGGACACCGAGTCGTTCAACAACCCGATGAATACTGGTGTAAGAGTTTTTCAACCGCCTACTGCAAGTAGCAGGCCTCTGACATGGTTGTGTAACGACCGCCATCATAGACAGCAACCGGGACCGACGGCAGGCAGGCATACTAACCACTGCGCCACATCGGCTGAGTTTGCCGTGTGATGCCGGCTTAGAATAACATTACCCCAATTCTACCCGTGGGTGTCGTAAAAAGCTATGGGTATCCATATCCAATCCAGGGAATGGGCAGCAACATTCCCTGTGTACATAACGTCTCGCACTGCGCTCGCCAATCCACCTGCCAAGCATGATGAGTAATGGCAATACCAGTCCAGCAGTGGACTGTTGTTTTTTACATATTTTTTTGTTCCTTGTATAAACACGGCTCGGGTGGGATAAAAAAATAAAAATAAAGGCACTGCCTCGAGCTGGCCAGGCTAGCAACACGGCATGTAGCTTTATGCCTCAACAACCTGTAATCGAAACCAAATTCGGTCAAGATTTAAGGTGTCACAAACCTCCTTACGCGTTTTCTCCCTAATTTCGTGCTCACGCAGCTAAAAAGTTTTCTTTTCCCAGGTACCTCTCGGAACGAACAGCCAAGGCCTCCCCATCGGCATCCAAGTGGTGGCAGCGCCACATAACGACGCCCTCTGCCTGGCAGTCGCCAAATACCTGGAGAAGGAATTCGGAGGAGCCGTATTCCCTTGCAAGATCAAGTCTGCCTAAAAAGAAACTGAATAAATATCTATAGGGATGTTTTAAAGAGCGAATCCGCTGGGTTGTATGTACGCTGCTGCCAATGACTTATTTGCGTACTTCCAGATTCGCTAATACGGAAAAGAAAACACAATTCGTCAATTAGGTAACATAAATATTCACGGATGAGACGTGCACGCGCGTCTCACGTGTGTCTCTTCTGTTTCATACATTTTAAATGGAAACGTTTTCAAGCGTCGCGATGTCGCACGTCTCACGTCTCCATTCCCTGTCTTAGTTGTGGAGTTAGCGCCCAAGGTTATCCTTACAAGTGGTGTCTTGTCTACATCTTACGTCTTACCTACTATTGCCGATACACATCTAGCGCCATGTCTACTTAACTTATTTATAGGGGATCTTGTATTTGTATGCTGTATTTTCTTTTAAATTGTAGTTTTTGTTAGATTTATTATAATCTTTTTTATTAAAATATACCGGTGTTTTTTTTGATTCCATGAACTTTCGCAAAACCTTCGTTCTAATTTTCTACACAATCCTCCTACTCTACCTGAATCCTTGGCGACAGTCAATAAGCGCACGTGACAAATGACGACCGAATTTCAGATTCCGAACTTTAAAATGACTTAAATCCTCTACGGTGAATATAATAAATAACTTTGACCTCGCTTATTTAAACTGCACCTATCATCGATGATTTTTTAAAATTCAATTTGAAGTCTGTTAATAATGTGCGCTCGTTGAAGTCTTTTCCAAGCTGCGGAATGTCATTCATACAAATCTTGCGAGCGTAACTATCATACTAAGGGTTGATTTCTCCATACAATGTTAGTTAATTTGAAGCTCCGTTAAATATTTTAAAGGTCAAATCGCACCAACGCTCCGCACGGAACCGCGGCGAAGCCGCGCGTTACAACTAACATTGTTTACATCAATCCAAAACCACACTACAATATCGCTGCAGAGGATTGGCATGGTGTGGCGCTACATATTTACTTGCGCAGAATATATTTAAGTTGATAACAATCAGCAGAGGAGTGGCGCGGCGCGAATTTGGTTCTTGTAGAAATACCATACCTTGTAAATGACCATATCTACAGCAAATAAAATATCTTTATCTTTATCAAAATATGTTACGTATCACTTGCAAAAAAGCCGAGCCTCTCCACTGCCACTCCGCTATAGTAAGGCTGGCGTGCATACACCGTTTTAACTGTCATTGCCGCCATCTCCACGCTGTGAAATGAACGATACGAGCTTAAGGGCGACGGTGTCACGACTTTTTCCTTTAAAGTAGCCGCAGTTGGATGAGCCACCTTGTCTTCGTGATGCAGCCCACCTATTTACGAAAGTACGTGACATCTTCCGCAGCCACGCCCTCCAAACCCAAGTTGCCGCTAGCTGATGAGCACAATTTTCCCTCCTAATGGGGTATCACCTAAACTGGTAAGATCTCGCAACGGCGTGATGTTTCGCCTGCATGACACCTGGACAGGTGCATGGCTAACTACGAGTAGAGCAATTCAACCCTACTCCATAAAGCTCAGTCTTGAAGGTGAATCGCCGCCGGCCTCTGTGCGGCCGTTGTGAAGATCTCCACGTCAAATTGCCGTAATCATAGATATACATTTCTAGGAGATATTTGTGCCTGTACGCTTATTGTCCCCTCAAAATTAAATTTAAAGCCCCCCATCATATAGCCCCAAGATTGGGATATCACGTCCTTGTATGTCGTTTTTTATTTCCAAGTTATCGATTCCCAAGAGGTATGAAAAATTGAAATCATACAAGCATGGGACAGCCTAGTGTTGGGGCCTCAGGGCCGTCTACCAGGGTCACGCCACCGCTTTGCTTGTCCCTGATGTATATTTCGCGCTCAAGGATTAGCTCAGTGACGTCTTCAAGCCGCCCCCACATGGCAAAATACCTGTGTGTCAGCTTCGGCAGGATCTTAACGTAGAATACTGGATTCGGCTTTTTAGCAAAGACTAAACAGGGGTTTTGGGTCTACTATCGCTACCTGCCAGCGCTGGAGGGCTCCGGGACCGAAGTCTTCTGTTTCACATGCGCACCCTCAAAAAGCGTCCCTTGATGATCGCAATACGAGGTCTCCCCGTTAACACTGTTCCAGAGACATCCAAATGGAGCTGACCACCCTAAGCTAAGAGGTCGACTTCGTGCCCCCCATCAAGGCTCGCGGAGGACGCCCAGGGTGCATTTGACACAACTGACACATTTTGAACTATCGATACTATCGAATAAGTAGATACTAAATGATTGTTGAACGATACTTGTGCCGTGTGATGCCGGCTTAAAATAGCATCACCCCAATTTTTCCGAAAGGTGTTCTAAAAAACGGCTAAGGGATAATTATACAAGGAATGGGTGGCAGCGTTTCCAGTAAATGAAACATCTTGCATTGCGTTCGCCAATCCGCCTGCCAATCATGGTGAGTATGGCAGAACCCCCCGATAAGGGGAGGTCCATTTCCAGCTGTGGATTTTTGGGACTAATAAATTTGAAAGATAACATGAACTATTGCCTAGATAAAACTCTGCAAAACGCGCGACACAATTAGGTCGAAAGTATGACAATGTCAAAGTTTAGTTACTTACTTCTTATTGGTTGTCGTTACATCAACATCGTCGTACTGCAATCTGCAATAAACTTTGAATTTTCCTCCCCGTTGGTCCGGCACAAAACGAGTACCTCCTACAGTATATGTAAGCCTTTATGGTTTTCGAATGCTTCACTTTTGACTCAAAGCTTGTCAAAGTCCTAAATCGGGCGTTATAATTAATGACAGCTCCGGGAACCTGTTAGATTTTTAACGGCCGATTAGTTGTAGTCAAAGAAATGCGACATGCGCCGCATACAAAGCTGTCAAATAAGTGACTGACAAATTGACGCCACATTGAAAGCTGTCATAATTGCCAATTGTCCCAAATCATAAAGGCTAACACAGACGGTACGCGAGACATCAAGTAATGACCGCACGTAGGATGAAGGTGCGCGACGCCACTCCCGGGAGACTTTCTTTTACGCGGTTCAGGAGACTACGCCGCGACGCAACTGTCTCCAGGTCTATATTGGTTTCAAATTTAATGCACAAGTACGGGCACTGCAACAAAAATGTTTCCGGTCGGTCAGTTGGTATTTAACCAATTAGTCGATAGGCATAAGCTTCGACTATAATCAACAAGGTAAGACGTTTGAAAGCATACAAAGGCATTTTATTACCTGCGCATTTGCTGCCTTCTTGCTACGAACCTATCTAAAGACATAATGTTAGTCTGTTTAAAGAAAAGCAGAACATTCTTTTACTTATTTGAACTTATTTGAAGAAATCATTCGTGCAAAATCTACAGTTTTGGAAAGGTTTTCCAGTAGCTATTTCTTTCAGGTTTGAGATGGCGAATGCTCTCAAGTTCTTCTTACGTCGTGTGGAAGACCCGATAAACGCCCAGATGACCTGGTGTCAGAATTTTTTGACACCGACTACTAGTAGGTACTAAAAGGCCTTAGATATGTTTGTAACGACCGCCGGTTACCAGTAAATCGAAGCCGAGGGCGTATCGTGCCCTCCTAAGCACGGAACCATCTTTTTATCAAACATTCAGGTGGTTCAACCAGTTACAAGGTAATAAATGTGTGAAAATTTTCAAAAGTAACAATTACAAGGTTTTTAGGGTTCCGTACCTCAAAAGGTAAAAAACGGAACCCTTATAGGATCACTTTGTTGTCCGTTCGTCTTTCTGTCATTCTGTCAAGACCCTTTATCTCAGGAACATGTAAAGAAATCGAGTTGAAATGAAAACCGTATACTCAAGTCTATGAACGTTAGTACGTAGTTGTAAAAAAATCAAACACCTAACTTCAAGTTAAAAAAGATATAGCCGTTCAAGGAGTAAAGACCCGTTATTCCCAACGGCCCCCGCGGACTGGCCCCCTAGGGAACCACTGGGAATTTTTCGAAAGCTGCCATTAAGGCGAAACATCACGCCGCCGCCGCGGCGAGATCGTACCAGTTTAGGTGATACCTCAATAGGAGAGAGGCCCTAATTGTGCTTCTGATGAGCGGCAACTTGGGTTTGGAGGGCGTTGATGCGGAAGATATCACGTACTTTCGTAAATGGGTGGGCTGCATCACGAAGACAAGGTGACTGCGGCTACTTTAAAGAAAAAAGTCGTGTCACCGTCGCCCTTAAGCACGTATCGTTCATTTCACAGCGTGGAGATGGCGACAGTGACAGTTAATACGTTGTATGCACGCCAACCTTACTATAACGGCAATGCATGTGCAATGCAATGCATTTTGCATGTGATACGTATCAATTTCTACAAGAACCAAATTTGAGCCGCGCTGCTCCTCTGCCGATTGTTATCACCTAAAATATATACTCCGCAAGTAAATATGTAGCGGCACATCACGCCAATCCTCTGCAACGATATTCTAGTGTGGTTTTAGGCTGATATAAACAATTTTAGTTGTAACGTGCGGCTTCGCCGCGGTTTCGTGCGGAGCGTTGGTGCGATTTGACCTTTAAAATATTTAACGGAGCTTCAAATTAACTAACATTGTATGGAGAAATCAGGTCTTAGATCTGCAGGTGCGGTCAGGCAGGTCTCGGTCAGATCCATTCAAAGAAATCTATACAATCAGTAGTGTCATCTAAAATTACCGCGTCGTGTTGTTTACTCTTAGTTGATACCTTAAGTTAATCAACTACCCTCAACTTTTCGATCATTTCTACAAAGATCTAGAACTTCAAAGCATAATAATGTAATTAATTACTTTATTAGTAAACATCTCGTCCGGTTCACAGCACTACGGCATTGTAGTCCTCGCGTCGCAGTACTTGTGATAATAAAAATAATTAATTCTTTATTGAAATATCGTGAGTGAATCACTTTTGATATGGGAGGAAATAAAGGTGCGACCACATCAAGGTGCAATGATAACTTATCCGGCAATTCGTGGCAAAGTTCAACAGATAGTGAGTGAGTACCTGACTTTCTATAGGGTGATTTTTTATTAGTGACCGATAGCGGAAACTCAGAACCAGCTGGTCATGAGGAACAACTTTCCCCAAGGATCATAGGTCGAATTGGACTTCCCATAGTAACACAAATCAGCCGATTGGCAATTTTGTATAGGAGGTCATAATTCTTTTTTCATATTTCAGCCTGGGGGAAAGTTGTTCATTATCGTATCACCAGCCGATTCAGAGTTTTTGCTATCGGTCACTTTTTTTTTTTTTTTTTATTTATGATGGGCTTACTCTTGACCCCAATCTTACCCTAGAGCAGAGATGGGATCTACGGTGGAGCAAGCTTGCCCAGAAGATGCCTATTCACTCTAGACTTAAAGAGATTCAGGTTATATGCACTCGGAAATACAGACGCAGGCAGGGAATTCCATTCTTTAGCCGTGCGCATAATGAAAGATGATTTGAAGCGCTTAGTGCGTAATGTGGGTATATCAACTAAGAACGGATGGTAGCCGGCCGTGCGTCTGGATGTCCGATGGAAGAAAGGAGACGGTGGTATGAGCTCATGCAGCTCACGCGCACACTCTCCGAAGTACAATCTGTAGAAGACCGATAGGCAAGCTACCTTGCGGCGGTGAGCCAGGCTGTGAAGCTTGGTCGCCACCAGTTTTTTATCGCCTATTAATCTCTTGGCTCTGCGTTCCACCGAATCCAGTGCAGCAAGTTGGTATTTAGCCGAGCCATCCCAAAGGTGACAGCAGTACTCCATGCAAGATCGGACTTGAGCTTTATAAAGAGTTAGAAGCTGTTCAGGCGTGAAGTACCGCTTGACTTTATTCAGGACGCCCAACTTTCTAGCTGCAATTTGAGCCTTGGACTCGATGGTGGTGCCGAAGTTGAGGTCAGAGGACAACTCCATGCCAAGGAGTTGAAGAGTGTTGGTCACTGGAACAGATGTACCCCGAAAAGTAGGAGAAAAGGTGAAAGGACTCCTTTTTGCGGAGAAAAGACACGCCTGCGTTTTTGAAGCATTGAAGCTGACGAGATTGTCTTCGCCCCACTGGGAGACGTTACTTAACGTCAGGCTCGTACGCTCAATCATAGCCTTTCTCAATCTTTGGATTTCATCACCACTGGCTCCTGCGCCGGACAGATATTTCTCGGTGACAGTACTGTCATCTGCGTACCCAACAATTCCTGAAGATAGAAGGTCATTGATGTGCAGCAGGAAAAGCGTCGCGGAGAGTACAGACCCTGAGGAACTCCGGCGTCAATAGCCTTGAGGTCAGAGGAGCAGCCGTCTATGACCACTCGGATCGACCGTTCACTCAGGAAGTCAGCCACCCAGCTACAGAAGCCAGTGGGTATGCCGTACGCTGGAAGCTTGCTCAACAGACTCGCATGCCACACCCTATCGAAGGCCTTTGAAATGTCCAGCGACACTGCTATTGCTTCGCCGTGGTTTTCAATGGCCTCGCCCCAGCAATGCGTTACGTACACTAGAAGATCTCCCGTGGAACGCCCTCGGCGGAAGCCATATTGACAATCACTGAGAAGATCATTGTCTTCGAGGTACGAAAGCAGTTTGCAGTTCAGAACTCTTTCCATAACCTTACAGAGTACGGAAGTGATGGCGATCGGTCGATAGTTGCTAGGGTCGGCACGGCTACCCTTCTTGGGCACAGGTTGCACATTGGCAAGCTTCCAAGATTTTGGTACAATTTTTGACACGAGAGAGAGGCGGTACAAGCGTGTCAGTACAGGAGACAACTCAGGCGCACAATACCTCAACAATCTTGCTGGTATGCCATCAGGACCACTGGCCTTGTTCACGTCCAGACTGCGAAGGGCTCTACGGACCTCTTTATTGTGCATATAACTTGGCAGGACAGAGTCACAAACGAGCGAGTTCTAGAAATTGCACAGCTGCCTAGCTTTACCGCTTTGCTTAAGCAAAGACGATTGCGGTGGCTAGGGCATGTGTACCGCATGGAACCTTCGCGTCTACCACGGCGTGTCCTGCTTGGCGCCGTAGCTAACGCCAAAAGAGGAGTTGGAAGACCGATGCTACGTTTCAAAGATTGCGCCAAACGGGACATGGCTGCGTTTGACATCGACCATCAAAGCTGGGAGAAGCTTGCTGAGAATAGGGATGTATGGAGAAAGCGTGTGTTTGATGGGCGTAAAGCTCACGACGATGCCTGGTTCGCTGGTCTCGCAAACAAAAGGCAAAAACGACATCTAAACATGCATGTGCCAGTCTCTAATTCCACCTTCGTTTGTAGAGCGTGCGGAAAGTCATGCCGCTCCCGTATCGGCTTATACAGCCATGAAAAATCTTGCCTCAGACACTGAATAAATCGTCTGTCACAGACGTATGAGGCCAATGATGATGATGATGATGATCTCAGACATCAAAGAATCACAGTGAGGTAAGGTGGGTGGATATTTCGAGCCAGCGTCTATATGAGAGTTGCTCGCAAACAGATCGGCAAATAAATTTGCTTTCTCTGCCGCGGTGTGGGCAAGCGACCCATCAGGTTTCTGCATTGGAGGTAGTGAGGGACGGCAGAAGTTGCATTCGACTGATTTCGAAAGGGACCAGAACTGCTTACTACCCGGTGGGTGTGATGCAAGCTTTGCCCCAATACGGCTAATTTGGTCGAACCTAGCTTTTCGTAGCACCCGTTTGCAATACCTGGCGGCGGCATTATATGCTCTCTTCTTTGCTCGCACTCTTCTCGCTCGCACTTTTCGATCACGAGCTTTTACCCAAGCTTGGTAAGCGGACTGTTTACGAGCCTCAGCTCGAGCACAGTCCGCATTGAACCAAGGTTGGGCTTTATAACCGAGCGGGATATCGGAGAAAGGAATGAAATATTCCATTCCCTGCCGGATTACAGCTGTGATCGCATCAGCGACGTATGAGGGGTCTTCCGAAGAGAAACACATTTGCCGCCACGGGTATGAAGCAAAGAAAGCACGCATCTCGTCCCAGTCTGCTGACTCGTATCGCCATACTCTCCTCGTGCCCCTAGGGTGTAATCCGGAGGAGAGCAGATGGACACGGATTTCACCACACAGTGGTCGGATGATCCCAGCGGAGCCGAGACCGAAACCGAATGTCTGTGCGGATCAGTTGTCAGCAGAAGGTCCAGGCAATTGGGTGTGTGGTCTGTGATATCTGGTATTCGCGTCGCTTGTTCCACCAGCTGGGTGAGATCTAGCGCCAATGCTAGTTTACGCGCCTCTCGCCCAGCATGGTCAGTTTTCTGGTATGGGAACAGCCACTCTTTATGGTGAGCATTGAAGTCCCCCAGAAAAACAAGCTCTGCTGTTGGATATCGCTGAATTGCTGTATCTGCCGTCTCAGAGAGGTACTCCATGAGTCTAGTCGTCTCCTGATCTCCGCTGTGCGAACGATAAACACTGGCGTAGAGAGTTTCTCTACTCCAGTGTCAACCAAAAGCCACAGCACGGGAAACCCTGAATTCTCAAAGCCACGGAGACGCTTACAGCAAACGTCATCGCGAACATACACACAGACCCCTGCACGCTTCTTAAACTTGTGCTCAAGAGTGTAACCAGGGTAGTTGAGGTATGCCACGTCCAACGGTGTTGCTATCTGCGTCTCCGTTAAGAAGAATAAGTGCGGCTTCTCGGTCTCCAGGTGGTGATGGACCGGGTCTAGGTTTGTGTGTAGACCTCGGATGTTCGTGAGGTGCACTTTGAGTGGGAGGAAGTGTTGCCGTTGGTCAAACTTTTCTTCTTTTTAGCTTTTTCATGTTTTTAAAAGAGTTTTTGTGGGGAAAGAAAAGATAGTCGAGGCGCTGCTTAGAAACCCTACTCGTACCTTTCGGTTCAACTGATCAGAGAGGGAACTCGCTTGGAGACTGCGGGGACGCCCGAGCCCCCCCGATAACACTCCACCGGGTCCTCCCATCCAGCCGCCAACTGGCACGGTGGAGTATACCGGGATTTATCACAGTTGGCGGGGCAGCCTTTGCGCGTGGCTAGCGCGCAAGTCGGGCCCCCTACTGACTGCGGTCGGCCAACGGCTGAGACCGTGCCTCGGATCCCGCTACCCTCCAAAACGAGTTACCGGATACAGCATCACCTAAAGACAAAGACCGGTTCCGGCAACGCAACTGACTACATTGCTACCCCCCAATGGCACTGGCAGTCCCGCACACCGACGGAACACAGCAAGGCTGTTTGGCGCCGGACTCCGGCGGGATGGTGGTCGCGAGCCAGGCGGCCCCTTTCATGGCCTACCGCCGCTTTTGGGATCTTCAGCCGTCAACATATATTGTGAGGACGTTGCCCGGGGTGGACCGCTAGGAGGTAGACCCCACCCACCCCAAAAAAGTCACTAGTAAAAGTTCACCCAGTAGGTATTTATTCCGCACGCAGGTGGAGATTTCTATGCAAAACTGAGCGGAGCACTAGGCACTCAGTCGCTTGACAATTTGTACCAATATCAGAATACTTACTGCGTACCACAGCGGTTCTGCTTAGGGTTGCATAGGGCTTAGAATCTGCGACCTCAGATATTTGAACTAGCAACCACAAAGTAACTATTGGCTGGCGGTAGCAACGGCCCTTATCCTTCGGCCACCGGCCCATATATATGCACGGTCAGGCAGGTGCAATCAGTGTGTCAAATGGGTTGGAAAACCTTGTCAAAAAATTGAGTAGAGTCTAGGAAAACTTTCAAAAATTTCCAAAAGTATAAGTCCTCTTTTAGGGTGACTACTCGTGAAAATTATCAATTTTCAGCACTTTTACAAATAACATGGGCCGGCTGAAATATAATATGAAAAAAGAAAATGTTTTTGACTTTTTCGTACATAAGTACTGACACAATTTTTGGTCATTTCTATACAGGAGGTCCAATTTGTTTTTTATTTGACTTGTAATGATAGTATTTAATGTACGTACGTACCTACCTATGTACATACTCGTACTATGTAAGTATAGGTACCTACGGTGGTGTGTTGATGATCTATTTACGAATCACAATATTTGTACATTTATGAACATGCAAATAAACATACTTATCTAATGACGAAATACCGATATCGATTGCATCAGAGGAATAGGTACATAACCTATACCTACAAACATTGTATTAAATGCCTCATTTTAAATAAAAAATTATATAAACATCATTAAACTTTATCCAAAACATGTTGTCTGAGAGTAGGTAGAGTTAGTGACAATTTTTTGGAAGAAAGTAAATTTTATATGATGAAATAAAGATAGCAATTGCATCATATCATAGGCTATCAGTAGGTGTATAATTTAAAGCTGTTAATAAAGTTGGGTACCTACTGAAGAAACTGATACTTAAATACCTATAGCTTTCAATTCTAAACACACTTGTCCTAACAACCTAAGCTATTCATGTTTACTTTTTTTTTAACTAATAGTTTAATTTAACTAATCCTATTTACGTATTCGTTTATTCATTTCAAAATACGGAGGACTCTGTTATTTTTAAAATAACAACAAAAATAACCGCCATATTTATTTATACTTTTTTTGTTGCTATAGTCTGATTTTTATTCGATAGACTAAACTGACAGCTGAGATCGGCCTTTGGTTTTTAAAATGTTGCAAGCATCAGGCTAGTGTTGTGGTTTGACTCATTCATTTTATTCATTGAACTGTTGTCCCATGATTCCTCAATGTTTTTTTAAATAAATATGCTCAATAAATACTTGCGTATTTATAACGTACCTTATACTTTACGGTACGTAAAAGAGTATACGTTACGCGTATAATACGCAAAGTTTTCGTTTAGTTTATAGAATTCAAAAATGAATAATATTGAAATTTAAAATGTAGGTACTGTTCAATAAATTCACATTAATGATATCAGACTGTTACTAGTTATGTTCTCATTAGCTTTCAAATAAAAATTTCGTCAGACTGGAAATAAATGTGAAGTTAGTTATTATACACATCGTAGTATGTGTGTCTTAATAGGCCAATTTAATATTGAAAATTGAAATAAATTTATTTTCATAAAGATACAATCACAATCTTTGAATCACATAACTTGATCATTTGGGTACAACACTATATTTTTATTATTTTAAAATACAAAAACGTGGCAACCCACCAAACGTCAGTTTAGTCTATCTGAATAAAAATCAGACTATAATAGCTGTATGCCCGATGGCGCAGCGGGTAGTACCCTTGCCTTCTACGCCTAGCGTCGTGGGTTCGATCCCACAGGAACATTATTTTCTTGACCATTTTTAAATATTTGTGTTTTTTTTGTGTGTTTTCTATGCATAATGTGCAGTGTGTTAATGGGCATTTTATTCAAACAAGTGAATCTACGCATCTATACGTATTTAAAATAATAATAAATGCCCGCTTGCCAGTAGCACACGGTTTGTACCTACGTATTTACAAAAAGAAAGTACCTACTTATGTATGTATTAATATCAGCTATCTAGTCCTCAATAGTCCTCATAGTACAAGCTTTGCTTTGTTCGAGTACGCTAGTACTATTAATTATACTGTGGTTCGGGGCTGATGGCGACGAATCCTAACGTTTAAAAATATAGGTCATGCAAATTAGGTGTAACCATTTTCGAAGTAAAGTAAATATTTGTACCGAATAATATAGTTTATCTCAATGTGTGGATCAAGGCGAATTGCGTTGCTCATGCGCATCAATCAATCATTGCGTTAATAATCGTAAACAGCATTGAATGTGAACTGACATGACACCGACATACGAACGACAAAATAAAATCAATAAATAAATATGATTATCGATTATTATAAGACGTTTAAGCATTACTAGTTGGAATCCAATACAAATGTTCGTTTTGTACCTATCTAAGTACTTGTTGACTATTTTATTGTAAAAATCAAGGTAGATACTGAGATTTTTTTAAACCACCAAAAGGTGAGTATATCCACGTAAGTGTTGTAGGTATATTGAAATAAAAAAAAGTTTACTGAAATAACCTCATAAGGTTTACCTACACTGAAATTAAATTTAAGCACCACTGAAATGATAATACTTGAATACCACCGACCACCGCAATGAATTTAAGCTGTCAAATATTAAAAAAAATTAAATATCCGTGGTACGTACAAAAGTCAGACAATATTTACTGTAAAAGAACTGATTGACCGTAAAATAAACTCCAGTCAAAGTCAGGAGGCAACTAGCTAGTATGCGCAGATGCAGACAGATGTGTCAATCGCGTAAATTAAAGCCGCATTCTGAGTAATACAACGATCACTTGACAACAAATTATAAATCGAATAAGTTCACTTAACAATTTAACTTCAATTAGAATTTAACCAAATCAAACAATTTCAACTTAATATGTATTTGTAAAATTATCTAAAAAGCAAATAAATAAAAATTACATCTGCAACTTAATGATAACAAACCGTGAGTAAAAAACTAGTTAATGTATAATAGTTTTTCGAATAAATTTAAATCGAGATCTTTTGTTTTGTGGTTATTTGTAAATAAAGAGTTTGTGTTTTTCTCAGTGTATTCGGGGGTCCTTATTCGGATTATTCTGACTGTGAATATTGTGAGGAAAGGAGACGGCAAAGGCTTCAGAAGAAAACGTGTTGCAGGTAACTTTTTGTTCGTTTAAAAAATAACTATTCTATGTTGTAAAAAGCTCCTGAGTTATCTTGGTTGAATTTGTCGCAAGATCAAGGAACTCATCTGGCGGTCGCAAGATATTGTTCTGACCGACGCATGCAAAAACAATAACAAATTTAAAAACACCTCCTAAAATCTCAGAACATGCCAAAAATCAAACATTAGATCTGTACATGGAACTACTGCGAATGATTGCCTTTCGCGGTATTTATGTGTCCATTATTTATTTATTTATTTTATTTTATAATTCTTAGGAAGACTAACAGCCTAATATAAATACATGATAACAATTTTGAATAAACATATGCTAATAATAATTCTCCGCCTTTATATGTATTTATGTTTTTTTTCTGTTATCTGTAAGCAGCACGGCCTTCATCTACCCCAGCCCCATGGATCGCTTGGAGTCAGCTCCACTTCTGACCTCGCCAGCCCCTGCGCCGGTTTACAAGAGCATCACCAGCCATTCTGATTCCCTGGTAGGTAGACACAGAAAGAGACATAGACGCAGACACAGACACAGATGAAGACGCAGACGCAAATGAAGACGAAGAAGCAGACACAGAAGCAGAAGCAGAATCAGACGCTGACGCTGACGCAGAAGCAAACTCAGACGCAAACGCAAACGCATACGCAAACGCAGACGCAAACGTAAACGCAGACGCAGATGGAAACGCAGACGCAGACCCAGACCCGGACCGAGGCGCAGAAGCAGACGCAGACGCAAACATAGACGCAGACTCAGACACAAATACATATAGGCAACACATCTCAACATTAGGCTGAGAATCCACCAGAGCTGTGCGAGTAAAATGTGTCGTACGAGGATGTGTAGCTGTGCTGTGGAAATGTGTAGGGGTTTCCACCAGAGCTATGCGAGGTAATACGAGGATGTGTAGCGGAGCTGCCAAAATGTGCATTAATGTGCGGTGCTAGGATGCGTTACGAAGCTGTGAAATGTAGGGTGAGAATCCACCAGAGCTGTGCGAGGTAGCTAAGCGGTGTGCGAGGAAAAAATCCACCAATAGAATCACTTCATTTTCCTAGCCTCGCTTAGCTCAGCTCTGGTGGAATAGGGTTGAGCGAAGCGAGGCCATTCTACATACAAAACAAGCGAGAAATGTGTGCGAAGGATGTGTTGCGACGAATGTGTAGCGAGGAATGTGTTGCGAGAAATGTGCTGCTAGGAATATGTTGCGAGGTTTCCACTACATCGCATTCCCCCCGCTTAGGGTGAGAATCCACCAGAGCTGTGCGAGTAAAATGTGTCGTACAAGGATGCGTAGCGGAGCTGTCAAAATGCGCATTAATGTGCGGAGCGAGGATGCGTTGCGAAGCTGTGAAATGTGTGAGCGGGGGAGAATGCGATGTAGTGGAAACCTCGCAACATATATCTAGCAGCACATTTCTCGCAACACATTCCTCGCTACACATTCGTCGCAACCCATCCTTCGCACACATTTCTCGCTTGTTTTGTATGTAGAATGGTCTCGCTTCGCTAAACCCTATTCCACCAGAGCTGAGCTGAGCGAGGCTAGAAAAATGAAGTGATTCTATTGGTGGATTTTTTCCTCGTACACCGCTTAGCTACCTCGCACAGCTCTGGTGGATTCGCAGCCGCACCGCTTTTAGTCACCATGACTGTCCTCACCAGCCTGTGGTAAGTCAAGTTTATGAAATTTTCTAGTATATACTATATCAAATAAGATGTCTTTTACAATGTATGAGCTAACATATACGAGAATAATCTTGAATTATTACGAGTACTGACCTAATTACGGGCACGCGCCATTTAAGTTTAGATTCTTATCTTAATAGTTAAATAAATAGATATACTTACTTAGGCATTCCAAAATTAGACTAGGGTCTAATCTAAGTAGATTTATCGGTACTTGAACTGCTAGGATAAATATAAATTGTATATCTATTGGGATTGTAATGCACTCACAGTGCTATATTATTCTCACAAGTGAAAATAAGAAATAGATAAAATGACATGCATCGACCGGGGATGCATGTCATTTTATCTATTTCTTATTTTCACTTGTGAGAATAAATTGTATATTTCGTATACAGGGTCCAGGGGAACTATCTTCCAATGAGATCCTGAAAAACTACGCTAAGCGACAGGAGAAACCTCTGAAACCAGAAACAAAGAAACAGAGCTCATTGGTGACTATGTAAGTTATTCTATTCTTTTTCTTTTTTTGTCGGGAGACGATTTATCTGATGACTCTATAAACCGTTCCAAGTTAAAATGGCCTTGACATTATTTTTGATTTCGGTAGTTCGTAGATTGGTACAAATCGTTTCACAAGACGAGCAACGAAAGATCGTCGGCCACAGACTGCGGTAGCTTATTTGGTGGAAAGGTTCTCCGACGTCCCGAGTTCAAGCTTTGACTACAGTCTTAATTATTTTTAATTTCTTTGCACAGTTTCTCAGTATGGAACACGGTGATGGGATCCTCACTGCTGACAATGGCTTGGGGCGTGGAGCGCGCTGGTCTTCCGGCTGCGCTGCTCCTCTTCGCAGTGATGGCTGCTATCTGCCTCTACACGGCTTATGTGCTGCTTACTGTGAACCGGTACCATGGTGAGTTCAGACAATAAGTTAAAGTGTTTTAGGTAAACTGCTTGCAAAATTGCACCGCAATATAAAGCAGGGTTCGATTCCAATACGATGGTGTTTTAACAACACAACACTGTAGGTACTGAACAACATATCACCCGGTCAAACTCCAACTTTTCCAAGCAGCAGACATAGATGTAGTAGTAGAGCAGCTTTTAGGATGTATAAGGGGCGGGGACTCCACATCACCAGGACTTCTTTATCCTGGCTTGTCGCAAAGTACATAGTTATAAGCACAAGGATTTTCTGATTGAAACTAGTCGATAACGGCAACCTTACGGCCTTTCCTTCCACAATATGTTGATATTATCTGGCAAAAGGACTGTCAATCTTTCATTTTAGTCTGCCTTAGTCTGCCCCGAACTGGTAACGCAAGTGTGCCGAGTTTTCGTACCAGACAACTACCTGCGCGCCCGCCATCACCGGCTACTAGCGGTACCCACATTGCGCACCAACCATCATTGCCACTCCCCGCTGGTACTAGCGCTCAGTCAGCTTAAATCGCTATTGGCCACCTCACCACAGCTAGACCTATTCGCTGACTCTCTTGCTAAGATTTACAAAGAATAGATCCAATTCCTTGTGCGCTACTAAAATCGCTAAGGCCAATTTGACATTTCTATAACCGTTTGCTATTCTACACGTAACTGTCAAATTCAAATGACAGCATTATAATCTCTAAAATACTTAAAATTAAGTGACAGCGCTAAACTTAGCTTTAGCCGATTAGTGCTATTCCACGGCGCACAAATTTAAGCATTTTAAAAATTTAAAACTGCTAAGATCGCTAATCTTAGCGGCCACTAAAAAGGTCCCTCTTAAAAATAATACTGTCAGTACATCTCAAAATGGGTGGGGTTTTGGAGTGATTTGTGTAATTATTGGTCACATCAGAAAGTTCAAGAGTGGAAAAAAGGTGATCGGGATTTAAAATGTCACCGGGTAGGAAAGTTAAAGAGTGAAAACAATTTAATCGGGAGGTTTTAGAGTGTCACCCGGTAGTATAGCCGAAGAGTGGAAACAATTTGATAGGGAGGCTTTAGAGTGTCCCCGGGAAGTAAAGTTTAAGAGTGGCAACAGATTTAAAGGTAATAGAGTGGCACCGGGTCAGAACGTTTTAAATTAGCACCTAGTCAGAATGTTCTAGAGTGGGGCCGAGTTGTTAGGGTCTTAAGTGGTGGAACCAAAGGTGGTACAGAAGGATTTTGAGTGTCACCGAAAATAAAAATATTTTTACCAGTTACAGATTTTTTCATTTATTACTAAAATTTATCTTTTTTTTTAAATTGCAACACTGAATTTAATAACGTCAAAATCAAATTATAGTCCTGTCAAAAACCTCTGTTTAATTTTCTAAAACTGGGCTTTCGTGGAATAGCACAACTTAAAATTGCTAATTTTAACCATTTTAACTTAGTGATTTTAACTTTAGAGATTTAAAATGGCTAACCTGTAGAATAGAGACCAGTCTTAGTTTTGCAGAAAATTGTATTTGATTTTATTAATGTTATTTGTTTATGTTTTATGTTATGTTTGTTTTAATTTTTATGTTAGTTTTACAGTGCATAGGCTAAGCTGTAATGCTGTAAAATTTATTTAAATAAATAAATAATAATAATAATAATTTTCCTTTCAGGCAACAACACTTGTGAGGTGCCAGCGCTATGTAGAACGTTGCTCGGTCGAGGCGCGGAGGTGGTCGCTCATGTTTTCAGCTTCATCGTGCTGTTGGGCGCCAACGTCGTCTACTGGATCCTTATCACCAACTTCCTGTACTTCACTGTTAACTATTTTCATGGTGAGACCATTTATTTTGTTGCTTGTGTCAAATTCATCATAAGTCAATATTTAGGTATGTCAATGGATTTTTTCATATAAGAGCCATTACCGAAAACAAACGAAGACACCATTAATAAATGCATCCGCCTTTTTCTTTAGCTGAATTCTCTTGATTTGCGGCAGCTGTTTGCAGCAGGCAATCAGGCCCGTTACGATCGCTTCACTATCGCTATACTATAACTGATATTGTAAAGTAACTAGCATTAGGTTGTGTCCCCAGTCTAGTTTGCCTTTTGTAATCTCAATAATATTGTTTCTTTTAAAAATCTTCCTTTTCTAAATATCTACTCCTTTTAAACCCTGCAGACCTAAACAGCCCAAACTCAACCGAGTACAACAACACCCTACTATGTCCTAAAAACGACGGTATCAATGGCTCCCTCCTGATACCCGTGGTCCAGATCGACTCCCCGTTCTGGGCGCTGCACTCCACGGTGCCTATCTTCGTGGCGTTCTTGGTGTTCCCATTGCTCAACTTCAGGGATGTCACGTTCTTTACCAAGTTTAATTCATTTGGTAAGTTGACTTCATGACCATATAGTTCAAAAATGAGATACGACTTTCTTTTATTCACATACCGGCAAGCAGCGAGACAGGTGATCCATAGTTCAGGTATGCAAACAGCTCAGTAGATCTACTTAGATCAATGGTGCCACTGCGAGTTTCCTTTCCCTTTCCATTGCCAGAAGTTTAAATAGCAGCACCAAAGCACAAAGCTATCTCATGGCATCATATTGACCACTGCAGTGATTCAATGTTGCATTGCTATTGCTGAATTTCACTAAGAAAATTAAATACATAGGTAGTTTACATTTTGATGCCGCCGTGACCAGGATCGTTCTTCTTCGAAACTTTTTCTTTAGATCCTGGTCACGGCACCAAATTGTGACTATACCTACCACCTGTAATACATTTTAGTCTTTTGCTAATTTCATTTACGATTTGCCATCGGGGTGGAGGATGATCTACCTACCTGACTGGGCATTGAAATCAAGAATTTACAACTACAATTTCAATCTTCCAGGAACTCTTTCAGTGCTGTACCTGCTGATCTTCGTGACAGTCAAGGGTGCGATGTGGGGCATCAACATTCCGACCACTGTGGAGCCCCACGCGGGGAAAGATGCTGCAGTCCTCAGCGGGATGCTGGCGCTGTCCTTCTACATCCACAACATCATCATCACCATTATGACAAACAACGAAAAGCAAGAAAACAATGTGAGCTTTCGTAGATATTTCTTTTCGTTGGTAGGCTTCAATTCGTAACTTGTATCATAAACTTACTACTGGCAAATTTTTCATCGGGCTGTTATCGACTTGGCGTCACTTACGGCAGAAGAAAGCTAACTAATCGGCTTTATGGAAAGGAGGCCCTAAGGCCTGGAAGGTGGAATGTTGTGGTCCACAACAGTCTACTGCTGGAAATGCGCCTCCCCCTGTTGGGGGGCATTGTCATTCTCACACTTGGCAGGCGGATTGGCAAGCGCTCTGCAACTTCACAAGGAACGATGCTGCCCGTTTCCTGGATATAATTACTCCTTAGTCGCTTTACGACACAAACGAGTAAAATTGAGGAAATGCTATTTTATTTAAAGCGGCATCACATCGCACGATAAGTATCTTCAACATCTTCTTGCCCTTATCCAGTGGGGGTCTTATGTCATTGTTATATGTTGTACCATTTGTTCCAGGGACGAGATTTGACGATAGCCTTTGTGCTAGTGACCGTGACGTACACGCTGGTGGGCGCAGTCTTCTACATCTGCTTCCCGCTGGCAAAATCGTGTATTGAAGACGTAAGTTTAGTCAAATTAAACTGGTAATTACCGGCTTGAATAGCATCAATCCAATTCTACCCGTAGGTGCCGTAAAAAGCGACTAAGGGATAATTAGGGCATGGGCAGCAGCGTTCCCTGTAAAGGTATATCTCGCACTGCGCTAACCAATCCGCCTGCCCAGCGTGGTGAAGATGAAAATACACGTGTAATATTTACAGGGGAAGGCCCATGTCCAGCAGATGACTGTTGTGACCGTTATGGTGTTGGTAAATCTAGATGAAAGTTCATGGGCCCCCTATCGCTTGTCATACGAACTGTGGTTAATCATGATGTGGCAGGCGTTTCATGGTACTGCCACGGGATATAAAATGGTATGGAAATGCTGCAGACTAGTTTTAATGAGCCTTTGTCGAAATCGATTTGGCTTGAACCTTACAGCTTGTCAGCGTTACGTTAACATAATTTATACCTACGCGTTGATGTCTTTGGTATGCTGGCTGTTAAGGTTATCTACATAAAAAATTATAATTTTGTTTCATATTTCAGAATATATTGAACAACTTTGAGATGCATGATGTGATGACTGCAGTTGCAAGAATTCTACTGTTATTTCAAGTAAGTATTCAAAGGTTATGCCGTGTGATGCCGGCTTAGAATAGCATCACCCCATTTCTTTCCTGTGGGTGTCGTAAGAAGCGACTAAAGGACTCGAGGGTATCATGTGTATTGCAATTTTAGGCGACAGGTTGACAACCTGTCACTATAGCGATACGCGACTATAGCTAAAACGGCCCTCAAATATGTGTCAGACGTGGCGATAACGACCGTACTTTTACGGTCGTTGACGCTCTGCCTACCCCGCAAGGGATAAAGGCGTGAAGTATGTATGTATGTATGTATGTATTCAAAGGTTATTTGAAAACCTGTAGCTGTAGAAGGTATAGGTACTGGGTACAGGTACTGCATGACCAACTTTCCCAAAAAAGCTAAGCTCATCAGGTCAAACTGATCAAGTTTCAAAGGACTCGGACTAAAAAAAAATACCTCCTACGTTAGCGTTTCCGGAAAAGTTGGTCGGTCGGTATCACCCTGTACCTAGGTATTACTGAAAACGACAAAATAAATCTGAACTAGCCATGTCAGTTACCTATGATAACTGTGTGTGTGGGGTGAAATCCTAGGTTTATCACGATTAAATTTTCTGCTGAGAAAAGAAGATCATGGTCAGGCCGAATCTTGGCAGTTGCTGATTGAAAGGGCTCAGGCAGTTCGTTTTCAAAAATAAAACCTTCGTTCCGTTTATGGTAGATTCTTGGGCATATTTCTGCTATGGCAGAAGAAAAAGTAGTAAATCCTTCCTGGTACTTACCTACCTATCTACTTCTGGAGCACGTTAAAAGAATGTGATCCGAATCTACATATTTTAAAACGTGGAACTCAATTTTTTGAATTTTCGCATGCGAAAGTCTTCTTCCACTGATTGTGCTTAGCGAATTCAAAAATAAACCTTTTGATATGTTCCTGCCCAGGTAGTGACGGTGTATCCTCTGGTTGCGTTCATGCTGCGCAGCGAGGCGGTGCTGCTGCTGCCGTACCGGGACACGCCGTGCCTGACGGTTGTCATCAACGCGGTGATTGTAACTGTGTGCGTGCTCGTGGCCTGCTTCTGTCCGAACATCGGCGCCATCATACGGTAAGCACAGCGACGTCGAGGGTTAGTTAAGTTAATTTCCTCACTGCTGAGCGTAACCTCCAGTTGCGTAGGTACTTGTAGTATGAATTATGGAGTCACGCGCAAAACTCTTTAATTTCATAAACGTATTCAAATATCCAATACTAGCGACCCGTTAGCGGTTTCACCCGCTGCACCTCATATTTTCCCGCGAAAAAAATGCAGTTTTGTCAGCATCAAAATCCATTGCAAGGTTTAGGAGGAGTTAGCGAATTCCACAACAGAAAGAGGCAGGCAAAAAGCGACATCATTTTATGCTAACAGTATTATAACATCTGAGTATTATATATAACTGAATAAATAACTATATGTATAGTATTATGCTATTCCACAACTTATTGTGTGAAATGTATCTGTAACTTCCTCTACAGCCATTCTCTAATAATCTGATTACATTTCGGTGTCTGACTGAAACTGAGCTAGACACAAGAAGACGACATGATATCGCTAACCTTGTTGTTTCAGTTACACGGGAGCCATAAGTGGCCTGGTGCACATCTTCGCGTTGCCTTCGCTCCTGCACATCCGCTCGTTGCAGCTGCGCGGGAAACTGACCTGGTGGAGATCAGCCTTCTACTGCACCCTCGTGGTGCTCGGAGCCGTCAACCTCATGATGCAGTTCTTCATTGATGAATGAGATGACAATCTAAACCGCAAGATAGCGTTGTATGCTGCCATAGACTAAAATGGATTAAGTGTTAAAATTTTACAGCTAACCCCTCTAAGTCTATGGAAGCGTACAACATCAGTCAACTTGTTGATTAATTTCTCCAAAAAAACGCCCATACTTTTTAGAGCTATAATCCCCAAAAACTACTTACAAGTAAATTATTTCATGTGTTTCTAGAAAAAGTAGAGTGTGAGAAAATGGAATATAGCAGACTGTTACTATTAAGCAAATTAGCCTAAAGAAGTTGTAATTGTTTATCTAGTCATAAAAAGTAAGAAATAAATACTTTTACTACATTAGATTTAACCTTTTGCACGCCAGAGTTTTTTTACGTCGCCTCACCCCCGACGCCAAGCATACAAAAATGTGAAGATCGGCTATTGATGCGACAAGCAGTCAGGTGTCTTAAACAATACAGAATTGAAGTTATAAATATAGCAAAATTTAGACTACTTTAGTTGTCAGTGGCGTCGTAAGCACGCGATCGTTTAGCAACTATAGTTGTCGTTGGCGTTCAAAAGGTTAATCTCTTGTTTAATTTCTTATTTTGTGTTTTTATTTTTATTTGCCTTCAATGAAACATGTTGCGCCAACACCAAGTAATTGGGATTAGGGCAGGAAGATGATGATGATGATGTTTATTTGCCTTCAAGGTTTAAATTATATAAAAATACAAAACTAATATATTGTTAAACAAAACATTTATTTACAATGATAAAACTATCACTAGAATTAAAATAATTTAAGTTCCTAAAAAACTTCAGCCATGAAAGACCAGATCTTTATGAAACTGTTAGCAATATGCATTTGGATAAGGTGTTTTCTTTGGATATTCCACAACTACAACTACAAGGTTTTTAAGTACACATCAGTGAAAATATTCATCAATATTACTTAAGTTTTAGAAAATGCACATCAAAATTAATCTCAAAACAACTTAAGTTACTGAAATAATTGAAAAATAGAATAAATATGGCTGATGTTAGTGTGGCCTTTGCTTTTGTTCGCAAAGAAATTGCATATTTTTCCTTTTCTATCGAGCAAATTCAGAAATACAAAGTAATGATAATGTGTATTCTTAAATATGACATACCTGATAACTAAATTGTAGAGAAATACAGCAAAGTAATTTAAACGTTTATATGTAACAAATTCTTATCAAGAAAAATAATTTACTGAATACATACATTTTAAAGTATTGCTTCCTGAATTTGCTCAATTCTTCCCCTTCATTCAGTCGGACCTTCGCACCCTAAATACTTAATTATAAATATCTATAACACTGTTTCTGTTTAGATATTGAATCCCATCTTCCGCATGCAGGCCTTGTGTTCCTCAATTAGCGGCCCGCAGTTCTCTTCACCTTTTTCAATGATACTGAAAATTAAAAAGAAGATATTTAAACTAACCGCATTAAAAATCAAAACTGGGAACTCAGTATACAATGTTTTGACGAGAACTGCTCATGTACACAATGCTGCACACAAAATAGGCGCATGCAGACATCGAGTTATGGACAGCAGCCAATATTACCATTAGACCTGATGATGCCATTTAATACATCTGTGCAATTTATTTTAACTACTGGCATATCAACTCCTACTTTTACTATTTTATAGTCGGAAATAATTAAAATAACACTTGACTATATATAGTATGCTTGAGGTTTCCATTAGCAAGTAGGTGAATAGGTAATACCAAATTGCACAATAAAAGATCCTTATCAATTATCTATCATACTAAACTGTTCCGTGTAATCCTTGATGGTCAAGGTCGTATAGTGTATTCACGAATCCGTAACAAAATTCGCGAATTATATAACCTCTTTAGCTATTATTTGGATAGTTATTTGATTAACTGATATGTTACAATGCAAGAATTGCACGCATATTTTATTGCATAATGAATAAATAGCAGGAAAACCTCTGGAAATAAGCTTACCATGCGTCTCGCACTTTTTTAGTTTCCGGGCAGGCGCAGCAAGGCTTCAGCTTCTTTTTCTCCACATTTGCCGGCGCCGGGGGCTCGGGCACTTTCACTTCTGCTGCTTTTGCACTGGCGTTGCCCATGGCTTCTTAGTTTTATCAAGATATTTAATAAAAATGATGCAATTTCGCACAAAAATTACCAAAACACAGCAGGCAGAGGTTAGTCAAGTGTCATCTGTCAATACGACAGATTTAGTGTGACCATCCTTCTACAGTGAAATCGTGCTGAAACGAGTATTTCTATAAAACCTATCTATCATTTAAATCTTGATTAAACAGCTTTAAGTACAAAAATATCTACAACATTATCCACTGCCTTTCTTGATTAATGTGCTAATGAGAAGTAACTTTAGTGAGTATTGGCAATCGTTACGTTACATTAAACAAACACTACCATATACCTAAATTTTATTTCAAATTTGGTAGCATCCTACTTCAAATGGTAACACTTAATTTATTCTTTAATTAATACTCGGCAAAGCCAATAATATTTTTAAGCCAAGGTTTATAGGAAAAAAGTATAATGTCTTGCCCGAGGACGACACACACAGTTGCTCGTGGATAAAACACGGTCTTTTGAAGTCACCATGTTGCTCTATGAGGTGGGAATGGTTGGAAAACAGATCTGTTCCACACAAAAGAAGGTAATAAATAGAAAATAAATATACGTTAGAAAAATATATAATTTTATTGATCGATTAGGTACCTAAATACAATTTATTCATTATTAAATCAAAACTTTAACAGTCTTAAATGACTAAGTAGTAAAAGAAAGAGGGATGACTATTGTACAAAATTAAAAGTAAAATTAATAAGTAAGTACCTACATCACATCACGAGACTTTTTAAGCTTTTGATCTAATCGCATACTGCGTCCATTGTAAGCAGTCAGAGTCAGCGGGTTTTGGTTTTGGCAGCCGGCTCCATCCATGGCCCCGTCCCGCTATGTGATGCCGGCTTTACTTCAGCATCACCCCAGTGTCCACCAGTAACCACAGAACGGAAAAACTAGGTGCCTCGAGGTTTTTTGAGTGGATGTCGTAAAGTAGAGAGAGAGAGAGCGAGCGAGAGAGAGAGAGAGGGAGAGAGAGAGAGAGAGAGAGAGGGAGAGAACGAGAGAGAGAAAGAGAAAAAGCATGAGAAAGGGAAACGGATACCAAGCGCCAAGCGCCGACAAGTACCTACTCGTGACCAGTCAATGACCAGTAACCACAAAACGGAAAAACTAGGTGCCTCTAGGTTTTTTGAGTAGATGTCGTAAAGAGGCAATTTAGGAGAGAGATAGAAAGATAGAGAGAGAGAGAGAGAGAGAGAGAGAGAGAGAGAGAGTTCAACCCATCGCCGCAGGTTTTAGCGTCATCGGAGCAAATATATAGTCCATTTAAAATCATACTGTCATGAGCATGACCAGCCTAAGCGGAAGGCCAAGTTACGCAATCTAGGTATTGCGACCAGCGTAACTTGGCCTCCCACTTAGGCTGGTCTGGTCATGTCTTTTCATGACACTATGATTGCGAATGGACTATACCACCCATACATATCGAAGAATGCCCATGACCAGCATGTAATTAGTAGTGGGGTAGTGGCCACTGTTATGGCCTCGGGTTATGGCTGTTGAAGGAGTAGGTATTTACGATTTCTTGAACTTCGTCACGGATCTAATCAACCTCATGTGGATTAATAATCTGACTTCACGCTTACGCGGTGTCAGTGAGAATATGGAGTGTATTAGCAAGGTTTTTAGGATCCTTAGCCCAGGGATTCGTAGCAATCCCTGCCCTTCCATCAGGCGGTCAGGCTACCATACCAACAACTTGCATTGAAATCGTTGCAATAGGATGTGCTCTCTGGCGTTTATCTTTTCGATTATTGATTTATATAATCTTGCCACGTGGCCACATGGATTATGTACCTACTCATTACAAGCACTCTCTCGCTTTGTTTGGGACACCGAGTTGTTCAACATTACAAGCTTATTAAGTAACTTACAATAAAAATTAAAGAATATAATACTAAAAAAACCATCACCGCACAATGATCACCCCCTCCTATGACTCCTATCATACATCGGTCTATAACAGTCTCCTGCAGGACATAGGCTTTTCGCATTCTTTAAGTCAGTTATTTTTTGTAGGTACCACTAGACCGTAAGCCGGGGATTCTTAGCACCACCTCCCCCACCATGACCGGAGCCGCTACCTTGGTGGTACGGGTAGTGCGACTAGGAATTAATAGCAGTGTCTATTCGGCGCAGTCCTTAAGGGATTTTAGTCCGTACATAGTCAGTACGTACCTAGTATGTAGACAGTAAGCGGGTTGGTGGCCACAGTGTGATATCAGACAATTATGTCAGCTCGGGAGACGCTTCTGCCTACCTCCAGGAAGCCCAAAATCGCCTGTTACGATACTATAGGCTGATGTGGTTGAGATATGAGGTGTACTTTTCTCTTCTAACACGGCTAACTTAACCCTACATCAGCAAATCTCCTCGTCTCAGACTTCGTCGAAAATCAGCAGGTGAGACGTTTCAGGCTTTTCTATGTTTCACATGATAAGATTTGACTGTCATCTTCATTTTTGCAGCATCTGTGCTCCGATGGTTACTCAAACCCCATTAAAGTAGTTTTTTTTGGCTGAAACAAGAAGAAAGTTGTATTATTTGGATATTGCGATGCAAACGCTATACCTACATGGAATTCAGTGGATAGTAAAATGTCTATGTAAGTATGGTGAATGGTGACTGTTAGAAAAGCTATGTTCGCATGTAGTGAGAAATAAAACTTCTGAGACAGTCGATTAAGAACAAGGTAATTACCAAGAATTTATTTTTACTTCCAATTTCTGCCAACTTTTCCTGATATTAGTAGCTCCATGGGTTTTCAGGATTTCAGTTTGATTGTGATTGACTGAAAATTAAAACAAGATTAAATTGAAACCAAGCAATATGCAAGGTTCTATGCCTATGCTGATGTTTTAATTTAATATTAGATACCTACGTACCCTCAATTTATTCACGACCGACTTGTTTTTTTATTTGTGTTTGAGTTCAGCCCCTTTCTTATAAAGTGAAGCTTTGCTCTGCAAGAATGCTACAAGTTTCTACTGCTATACTTTCCACTTGCATCATCATCATAATTTTTAACTTATTAGTCGTGTGACATCCATTGTTGAACATAGGTACCTATATAGGTCTCCCCAGCCCCCAGGCGATTCCAAAGATCGATTCGCAAGCAAGCTAACCTATATTCCGCACCACGAAATACTGCACTTTTTTTATTCCTTTGCACCACAGGGTTCATCGGGTCATTCGTCGACTCGGGTTTCGCCACCAGTACATATTCTTTTCTCGGGTGTCCCACACACAAGAAATCAAATGAAAATGATATTGCTACTAGCTACGAGTCCTTACGAAAAAGCAAGTCAAAATATACTTACCTTCCTGGGTTTTACTTTCTGATTCCAACCCTAGTACTATCATGGATTCATTTCTTCCTGGATTTTACTAAAAAACTAAATAAAACTCAGTTTGAAAAAGAAAACTACGCCGAAATCGTGTTCCTTATGATATGAGAGAGAACAAATTCTATTCAAAATGTGAGGGTAGGAAGCAAGCATTTTTGCACTTTCACTTAGGACAGCGTTTTTCAAACTGTGGGTCGCGTCGCGAAAGGGGGGTCAGTCAGGAAGTTGCCGGCTAAATAAGTCTAGGTGGAAGGAACATGGAAGGAACACGGTACAGTACAATAAAACCATACATTATAGCAGAACTAAGTATGCCCTTGTTTATTTTTAAAACCTTGGGTATTGTTTTTCTACGCCTCAATAGATGGCGTTGTTAGTTTAAACAAATCACCCAACCAAAGCGGGCGAAAGAACGTTTAAAAAAAACTATGATAAAATATTCCTATCATGGTATAATAAGATACTCCGCCTGGTATTTCTTTCCGAGACTCGTGAACCACGTGACCAACACAAGACTACGTCATCATGCTTGTGGGTTACCAGAATTACCCACTCTTAGGGCCCTTTTCCTGTCATGCGTATTTTCGCACACGCGCGGATCTGGTCCGCATGCGGGCCGCACGCATCTTATCTTTTGATACATGTTTTTATGTTTTTCCTATCAAGCGGCTAGCACGCGCGCGGAACAGGAGCGTGCTATCATCCGCATGCGGACCAGATCCGCGCGCGTGCGAAAATACGCATGACAGGAAAAGGGCCCTTATGATGTTTTTTGTAAATCATATAAGATACTGTTAACTAATAAATAAAATTTAAGTGTTGCTGTAAAGTTAAAGTTAATACACACGTAAATCTAAATTATAAAATTATTAAGAAATATTTTAACCCATTGTTCTGAGATTGAATTTACCACATAACGTATTTTATTGAAATAAAGTGGCAATACTAAGTGACGTTGACTTGTGTTTCTCTGGGAAGGGAAGGAAAGACCATGTTTTATTAGACTATGATTCCTATCTCCAATCTATTTTTTTCAGATCTATTTATCCCCTCCACAAAAAAACCTGTTCGAGCCCATGGTATAATAAGGTTCGAGCCGTTTCCGAGGTCTCACTCGATTATACAGGTATTTTACCTTTCCTACCTTACCTTTACAGCCACAACCGTCCATACAGGTGTTTAATTTTGATTTGATTCATAAAAGGACGCCGTAAAAAATAATGAAAAAAGACCTGATTAACTGATATAGGTGATAATACCTAGGCTATGAAAATAAAACCATATTTTAATAAAGACTTAAACTTTAATCGGCCAAGCAAACTTAAAAACAATCGTGCAATCTCCTTACAAAATCTTAATTAATAAAACGAAACTGGGGCAATGCATTTCTACGTTAAACTCATCTAAGTTGCATAGAAATTAATTTTAGCAAAAACTTCATAATCACTAAAGCTTGCGCCACACCAGGCGTCCCCGGGATCACCGGTGTGGCCCTGCCCTTAAACCTAACTTACAAACTCATAATCATTTCTTTAAAAAGATTGATCAAAATCTCAAATTCATGATTAAAACATTACAACAAGGATTACATTTATATCCTAAAACACTAAAAAAAACTAGTAAAACAATTGATACATAATTTCCTGGTAATAAAGGTGTTAATTAATCTGGAAATAAAATAATAATCTGCACGAAAATAAAAATTATGTACCAAAACTTTACTATCCTAACCCACATGGCTACACAAAATACATGAATCTAAAAACTCATAAGCATTCATTATAAATTAGCATGTTAATATGGTTAAAATCAAAAATGCACATGTATAAACTTAGTAAAAACCTTAAGTACTAATCACAAACACATAATGATTGAAGAAAATTATATGCCAAAGTATTAACCACGATATGGTAAATTTTTAATTATTTTTTCGGCGGATTCGGAAGTCTGAAATGGTCAAAAGTTTCAAGTAGAAATCTATGAAACGCATGAATTTTTTTTGATATGTTATGATTATAATATTGTCGACATAAAACGTGCAAGCAGTATGAAACATATTACCAACACGATTTCGAAGGAGAATATATATATTTCGTCCTGCTCGCATGTTTTATGATTTCGTTATAATAAAGGTGAGACTATATCGCGACTAACACTTTGGCATAACTAATAATAAAACATGTTATCTGATTAAAATTTTTCAGCCAGCGTGACTTGGTTACGATAATTTTGGTCACATTTCAGTGATTGCTGAAAAAGTGTGTAGTTAAATGAGTCCTAATTAAAATTGAAGTCAATATCTCGTGCGGCTCAAAGCGCGACTGATGTTCTGATTTTTAGAAACTAGTCAAAGCCAATTGCTGATTGTCTCTTTAATAAATCATATTCTGCAAAATATGCTATCAAAAGAAATAATCGTTCTGGCCTGTGATCAATTTATTAAAGAAATAATTAAAATAATAAAAGTGCTTCAAAAACGAGATAATCAAAGGTTAAAAGTTGCGAATAATTATAATAAATCTTAGTGTTATAACTGGCTTGTAAAATGCTGAAAGGTTAAAAATCAAAAATTAAAACATGCTCTTATAATAACGATCGAAATTGCATCAAAGAAACTTCACTTACATACTAATTTGACGGCGCTTCGCCCGTTTACTTCAACAATTGTCTGAGGCTGTGTTTGCGCGAAGTATATTTAATTCAATACTCGCATTTTAAAACGACAAAATCTTATACAAAACATTTTATCTAAAAGAATTTATAATCATATCATACCTTCGCGGAAACACAGCAAATAAAAAGGATCAAATCGTCGTATCGCTTTCAGCTATAATAATAAAAATCTTAAAAGAAAACAGACTTACAAACTAGGTTCTATAAAATCTCATACAAATCAACAGATTAAATTTTAACGACAGCCCATTTAAGTCACTGGTTCTCAACATCACTAAGATCTAAATCCATCGATATATTAAAACGTGATTTCTCAAAATATTCAAACTTGTCCTATACTTAGACAGTTTCGAAATGCAACTCATATAGCCACGGATATGTCCATGGAAATCAAAAATATATTTGGCCGATTGAAATAGCATTCCCGAAAATCATGAAGTCTAAAAGTCATGTCGATCGTATTTTTGTTCTAGCTAACGTATTTTAGCTACTAATAGAATTCATACTTTTCGAGGTATTGTACACTTTGGTTTCATTCATAGGGCGTGTTAGAAAACCAGCGTTAATATAAGTACATTATCTATCAGTCTTGATCCGTTTGTACTTATGTTATTTATTAACATGATATTTATTCAGTCTGACACTTATTTCTTACGCCACATAACACGATGTGTCGGTCTGACACCCAACTAGCAATGATTAGATTATAATCCGTACAGAATAAGTCAAAAATCGTCAGTTATCGTACCATTTTTCAAACTTTTATTATTGAAAACAAAAATAACGAAAATGGTTTTTATAAAATCGGCTGGATGTGCAAACCAGCACAGCGTGTTAGTAACAAATCAGTCTCATTTTCTGAGCAAAACGTTGTACGTTTTGTGCATGATAATGGCGAAGGCGCATAATTTTGGCTGCAATCTAAGGCCTCTGTCAATGTTGAATCCTTGGCCGTCTTGGCGGCGTAAGGGCTATTGTTTTTACACGGCCTGCGTGATTATTACGTGATTCAACTGAGATTTGTTTATTTCCATGTGAATATTGATTACGTTGTTTGACAATGACTTCAGAAGCGGGAAATATTATCTTTAGGGAATGAATATTATTTAACCAGAAATATTGTTAAAAGTGTGTTTTTATGAGTACCGGAAAGGTTATAAATTATTTTTCATATATTGCAGTTGGCAGCAAGTTGGGTTACACATTTAAATTCACGACCCAACTTGACCCCCTACATTAATTTGTCTTTAAACTTTGAGAACCGCTACTAAATCATCGTCAAACAATCAAACTGTCTGTTACAATGGGCGTTTTTTGAAGAAACGTATCCGCTAACATAACGCCACAAGAAACTTTACCGGAATAGTTGTCATATGTTGACAGTTACTCTGACTTAGTCTTTGGCAGAGTGTGTCGCCATCTTTCGGATGAGTTTGTTCGAAAAACGGCCATTGCTTGCGCGTTGCTTTCACCATTGGTCTGCGATTACCAGGCGTCCTGTCGGTCTGTGCGCGCGTGCGTATTTTGCGCGGTGTAGTGCGGCGGGGAGGCGAGTAGCTTGCGTTCTGCGCCGACGGCTGCGCTCTTAGCTGAAGATTGCTTTTGCAGCTCTAAAAGAAACGAACATTATTACATTTTCAATATGAGGTCTAATTTACATCACATCTTACAGAATATTTGGTAACGAAATATGCCAGTGGGTATGACTGGTCTTTCAAAGTCTTTTTGTGATGTCCATTCTAAACTTTGCAAGAGAAGTAGCAGCCACGCACCAAACAGGAATGAGTTAAGGTGGATCGTTTTCCATACAAAAGTTAAATGGAGTTACGTCTCTAAACGAGACAAAAATATGATTAGAAAACTTGATGGGAAGTCCCGTGCTTCTATAACATTTTCGCAAAATAAAACAAATAATTTTTTAACCATCAGATTTCTCTGTAAAAAGCGTTTCGCCACTTTATGAACATAGATGGAGCTACTGCTGCAATAAACACGTTTATTTTTTTTGTGGAGAAAATACTTAATATTTTTTTACCATAAACAGTTTTGCGACAAAATTACGTGTGCCTTCATCATTTCCCATTAAGTTCTTTTGGTAAAATTGTTGTTAAGCTCATGTTTAAATCGGTTGAAGTTCAGATTTTCGTTTGTATGACGTAACGATGCGCCTTAAGAAACTAACTAACGGCACTACTCCCGAGCGAGTGTGCCTCTTTTCCGTGATTGGTCTAAAATGTGTCAATGTCAAAGTTAAGTTACTTCTTAATGGTTGTCGTAATCGTAACGTCATTTGGGATCACTAGCGCCTTACTGCCATCTGCAGTAAGCTTTGAGTATTCCTTTCCATTGCTTCCATTCCTTTCCTACTAAGTTTGATGTTGCGAGTAAAGCCTTTGGCCTTTGGAAGAGCCTGGGGGAGGCCTATGTCCAGCATTCAGCAGTGCACGCATGAAGGAAGGAATAAGAATACAGAATAGTTTATTTCACCTGTGATACATATGCAGGATACATTAAATAGGTACACTGGTTTAATGATAAACATTGTTGTAACTCTTTCTCCCAAACTAGGTTTAATACCTGTATCTTGGGAGACACGGTTGCTCACATTCAACAATCACAACCAAAAATAAATGTCGTAAGAGCAGTCTTAACATGTTACAAAGGTGAATAAAAATAGCATTGAAATAAAGTACAAAAAAGAAAAAAAATAAAGAAAGATAAAGAATAAATAGGTACCTGCAATGACGAGCAACATCTTCCTGCGCGCCCCGAAGGCAGTCACCCCGATCTCTGTCAAGTCTGCCTCGTTCAGCGATGCGAACTATAGCTCGTGTTTCTTGAATCAGCACCAACCTACCTGCAATGACGAGCAACATCTTCCTGCGCGCCCCGAAGGCAGTCACCCCGATCTCTGTCAAGTCTGCCTCGTTCAGCGATGCGAACTATAGCTCGTGTTTCTTGAATCAGCACCAACCTACCTGCAATGACGAGCAACATCTTCCTGCGCGCCCCGAAGGCAGTCACCCCGATCTCTGTCAAGTCTGCCTCGTTCAGCGATGCGAACTATAGCTCGTGTTTCTTGAATCAGCACCAACCTACCTGCAATGACGAGCAACATCTTCCTGCGCGCCCCGAAGGCAGTCACCCCGATCTCTGTCAAGTCTGCCTCGTTCAGCGATGCGAACGTTGCCATGTCTAGCTCGTGCTTCTTGAACAAATCTGGAATCATAAGTAGGTACAAACGGTTAGTGTGTGTGAAGTGAAGTGGATGGGAACTGGGAAGGTTTGTAGTTGGGGAAGTTGTAGAATTACTTTATTACTTAGCACCACAAAGTAAGTATTGGCTAGCGCAATTAGCACTCTTAGCAGTGAGTGAAATAGCTTGGCTAGTCGCTCTTAGTAGAAACACAAAGTAAGTATTGGCTAGCGTGGTAGAAATATAAAAGTTCCTGACAGATAGAGAATAATTCTTACCTAGAATTCTTACTTAGAATTCTTCTTGTGCAGTCCCAAATCGGTGAGCAAATCGATGAGTTGCTGGTAGCGACAAGAGGCAGGAGCGGGCGCGGGGCGGGGTGTAGGCGGGGAGGGCGCGGATTCCACTATGTTTGGACGCACCAGGGTTGAACGGTTCCACGCTTTTTCAGGCTGTATGTAGGTAACTTACTGTAAAGGTCAGTGACCTTACCTATGTACTTGTGCAGTCCCAGATCGGTGAGTAGATCAATCAGCTGCTGGTAGCGACAAGACGCCGGGGCGGGCGCGGGGCGGGGTGTAGGCGGGGAGGGCGCGGATTCCACTATGTTCGGACGCACTAGTGTAGAACGGTTCCACGCTTTTTCAGGCTGTATGTAGGTAACTTACTATAAAGGTCAGTAACCTTACCAATGTACTTGTGCAGTCCCAGATCGGTGAGCAAATCGATGAGTTGCTGGTAGCGGCAGGAGGCGGGCGCGGGCGCGGGGCGGGGTGTAGGCGGGGAGGGCGCGGAAGCCACTATGTTTGACAGTACCAGGGTGGAACGGTTCCACGCTTTTTCAGGCTATACGTAGCTAACAGGAGGCGGGCGCGGGTGCGGGCGCGGGGCGGGGTGTAGGTGGCGACGGTGCAGATTCCAAGCTGGCTATAAGTAGGTATCTTACTATAGAGGAGTGACCTTACCAATGTACTTGTGCAGTCCCAGATCGGTGAGTAGATCAATCAGCTGCTGGTAGCGACAAGACGCCGGGGCGGGCGCGGGGCGGGGTGTAGGCGGGGAGGGCGCGGATTCCATTATGTTCGGCCGCACCAATGTAGAACGGTTCTAGGCTTTCTCTAAGTGTAAGTAGGTCTTCTGTCTATAGGGTGAGTGACCTTACCTATGCTGCACCAAAGTAGAATAGAACGGTTCCAAGCTTTCTCTAAGTGACCTAAGTGTAAGTAGGTATCCCAACGAGCAAAAAGTGGTTTTGTAAGGATCCTAAGACCAATTTTTATCGCACTAGTAGCGAGCTTATAAACCTCTACAAACCCGGAAAAAGGCGCACTTACAAGGCTATTTAGTTTTTTAATAATCCTGTAGTACCCTCACGAAAAGCAATTTAGTACTGTAAAAGCCTTGTAACAGCATTTGGAAAACCGTTCACTCCTACGAAAACTACTACTAGCTTCCAACAAAACTAAAGTTTTTAATAGTCCTATAGCATTCTCACGTAATGCAATTTAGGACTGTAAAAGCCTTGTAACAGCTTTTGGAAAACTATTTACTCCTACGTAAGCTACTACTAGCATCTAACAAAACTAAATGAGACTATTATGCACTTCAGGATTCTTCATCAAGAACCAACTCATTCATTTCGTTCATTGTCATTCATTCAGTCCACATTAAATGTTTGAAGTGTTATCTTTGTTAAATACTAAAGTAAAGGATAAAATATCACCAAAGGATGTTAAAAAGGTAAGTCATATTAAATTTCTCAAGAGTGTTCGTTAATTCACTGCGTGTATGAGAAACATGCAGGGAACTCGTATTTTTTGTGAAATATGCCAAGTTTCTAGTTAAAATTGTAAAGCGCTTCTTAAAATATGCAATTCAACACTGAAATTTATTATTTAAAATGAACAAAATGTTCCGCATAATCATTAAGAACAGCCATTTTTGGTTTTGCATTTCGAAGTGTGTCTTAAAACCACTATAGTCAAACTTGATTCTGTAATGTCTCATTCAAAACTCCACATTCGCCATGTCTTTGGCATTTGGAGATCCGTGACGAAATATGAAAAAGACGCTAAATATTAACTGGATATAACGAATTATGACCCATATTTTATGTACGTTAAATTTCATTACAAAAGATTATTAATTTGATATTTCTTGCAGATTCTGAAGAATTTCTATTGGACACTGAAAGTAACCAGACCGAAAAATATGATCTAGTAAGCGGAGACCGGGGCAGCTTCGTATTACGTATTACAATACCTATTATTTTTCTGGTTTCGTATGTAACAGGTTTAGGTACGAGTGATAAGATTTCCAAGTCTCCAAGAGGTGAAATATACATTCTTATTTATTTGTTTAACTAATTTCAAATTAGTGGCATAGGAATAAAAGTCTGGTATTTAAATTGGTTATAGTTTTTTCTTTACCATCTCCTACAAATAACCATAAAGACATGGATCTTCTGAGGGAGGCCTTAGGCTCATATCCAGGGATGTGAAAAAAATCGATTTTCAAAATAATCGATTTTTCTTTGAAAAAAATCGGTTAATCGATTAATTAAAGGAGTAGAATTAATCGATTAATAAAAAATCGATTATATTTTCAGAATTTCCAAAATTAAAAACGATTTTTTTTTTCATCTTTTTTCTTTTACCAATCTTCTTGATTATGCATGAATTATAAAACAACATACCCAATTTTCTCGGTCTTAAATATTTTAGGTCCCTAATTTTTGCTGCAGATGACACTGAAAATACTGTTTTGCCGGCATGAAAAGAAAGGAACCGTTTTAATACTGTGCATAGTAGCGGTACTTTTAGTGGGCGGTTGTAAAACTGTGACACCAGGGTTTATCGGGTCGTTGGACTCGTTGGATCGGAATTCCGGTTTTGAAACTCGGAATCGGAATTTTTTATAAAAACGTTTTGTACCAGTTTTCTAATTCGTTAATCTGAGTTCTACGCATAAAAATTGATATTTTTTTGTAATAGTACTATTACTGGTTACATTAGTCCTTAAATTCACTTACATTATGTACTATAGCTTTAAAGCAAAAACAATCATAATAAACCTAATACAAGGTTAACATTCTTTTGAGAATAGATGTGATAACTATTGTTTAAAGGGCGTAGCTATCTAGGTTCAAACCCGAAACGGACTTTAGTGGTGTCACCTCATAGCTTTTTTTTTTATTTCATGTTTAAGGCCGTGATTCAAGAGAAAATTCAGAAAAGCGTTACGTCCGATTCAGTTTTTTGGCCTGTTACTGTGGTTACTGAGAATTACAAGACCCTAAAAGTAACCTCTTTTTTGGTGGACATCTTTAGCAGATGTTTGGCAGGAGTCAACAGGCAGACGTCAGTCGTGTACTTAAACACAAAAATATGAACAGTTTATTGAATTCTCAAGATCCTTCTATCAGATCCTGACCTGACGACTATGGTAGGTAGGTACTACCTGAACGGTGCAACCTTTCAAACAAAAAAAGATTATCTCAAATATCATACATAAAAATAAACGTTAGGCATGAATTAAGAACCTCCTCCGTTTTTTTTCGTCGGTTAAAGAATACCGCAAGCGTAGCGAGCAAAATTTATGGTCAAAATAAGCCATAGCTATATTTTTATGGTTGCACGTCATTATATGCGCGTACCGATGGTTGCAAGGCATGGAACTGAATGAGATACAGCAATTGCTTGCGTTGCGTAGGGCATGTCCCACCGATAGTTTCAATCTGAAGTAGAAAAGCGCAAAACTTTAAGCCGAGAGGACGATAAAAAATTATTAACATCATGAAATCCAGTGATAACAATTATTTAATCTCGTGTTTTATCGTCGGATTCATCCCCGAATAACACAAGTGTGGTGTACCTCGACTTGTAGTTAAGTGTAGGTATCATTTTCAAAGATTTTCCCTAAATACAAAAAAACATAAAACTACAAATTTTTTCTAAAACCGGTTTTAGCGATTTTTTTCCACTGAAGACCGGAGTCGAAACATCGGAAAAATCGGTCTGATGTTCCGGTTTTACGATACTTACGACCTTCTTTCGGCTTTATTTTTTGTTTTGTAACACTTTGTATGAAGTTTACTGCGTGTAACTTGAGATTTAGTAAAATCATGTAAAATGTCTTGCAAATTATTAAAAAGTGAATGGCACTAACATTTTTGATAAACTTATAGGTCTAAACAAAAAAACGATTTTTATTAAAAATCGATGTTTATTTAAATAAAAATCGATTTATTTTTAATCAATTTTTTTGCGACCAGAAATAATCGATTATAAAAAAATCGATTTTTTATTGCTCAAGTCACATCCCTACTCATATCACATCACACAAGCGTGTTGCGAGCAGATGCGGAGCGATGGCGAAATCGTGAAGTACGCGCGACGGTTGCACAGCAAATTTGCTGCGGACGCGCGATGGATGCGCAGCAAATTCGTAACGGATAAAAATAGGTTCTCGTTTACCTAATTAGCCTCCATAAAAAAAGTTTTCCAGTCTCATGGCCTGACGCTGACTCTCTCATCCCTGCAAAGTTTATGGTATATCGTCCCTTATGTGTAAGCATAATATGCAAAAATTCGCGTGCAATGTTATTTAGATTGACGACGACACAGTATGACAATACCTCCCCGATAGGACTAATGTGGCTGCTATATCATGGTAGGTGGGTTCGATCTATAAGGTCCTATTAAATTCACTGCAAATATTTTAAGGGCATGCGTAAATATGTAAAAGAAAAACATCTAGGACATTTAAAAAAAAATCGACTCGCTAGATTTTTTCTTTCATTTTCAAACACAAAACAAACTTTTTAATTCATTACGTGAACATCCTTTGATTGACCTTCCGTCACGTAGACAGGATTCACATGCACGACACGCACACCAACGACCAACCAATCACAGCACTTATTTTAATTTTGGCGCGTAATCACCGAAGTGGTGATTGGTGCAGTGTGTTTCTAGGACAAATAGGGTGCACTGTTTTCGTTTTTTTTTTTTTTAGTTAAATGCAATTTTCTCGAAAACTAGCGCGTAGATTTTTTTGAAAATTTGCCATGAACATGCTTATATTTTATTTGTTCTGCCCCTAAAATATTTGCAGTGAATTTAATAGAACCTATATATCTTTACCAAATTAGATGTAATTTGTCTTAAACTGACGGAGTTACGAGGGAGGCGAAACTGCTTTTTGCATCTTCTCGAAACTCATAATTTTACCTGAATTCGCATCTTCAACGCTAGTTTCACTCTCACTTGAATTATAATAATATATTTTTGTATCCTCCCTGAACCGCATGCTGTACTGCTAATAGGTACGGAACCTAATCAAAGTTTTTAATTTGCCCTTCAGGTTTTATTTGACAATAAAGCACTTAGCATAGCTGTTATCAAACCAATTCCGACAATAACGGCATTGCCGAGAGCTTTACTAGCTTAAGTATTCCTAGTCTATTTTACACTTACAGATGCCTTTAAAGATAATGGCACTAAACATAGCTAATATTAAACCAATTGCGACAATAATGGCATTGGCAAGAGCTTTACTAACTCAAGTGTTCTTAGTCCTATTTTACACTTGCAAATGCTTTTGTAAAACTATTTTGTTTGATAATAGCACTAAGCATAGCTACTATCAAACTAATTGCGACAATAATGGCATTGTCAAGAGCGTTACTAGCTCAAGTATTTCTAGTCTAATTGTAAACTTACAGATGCCCTTCTAAAACTATTTGGTTTGTTAATAGACTCGAATATGGTTCTTATTAACGTTTTTAAAACTAAGTAACAAGTGTAAATGGCATCAAGTCCATTTACACTTGGAACTTTATTAGGAGTTTTGGTTCTATAGTAGGGTAAAATTAATCTTGTAGGTGCTTATAAGCCCTTCTTATTGGACTTATCGTTCCTGAGCCTGATTGCTCCTAGTGAAAGCTATTACTGGACGATTTGGCTTATAGTAGTCAAAATGCACAAACTTATAAACGTCTACAAGCTTAAAAATAAGACTATTTGCGATCAAATACCAAATAGCACTTTCTGAGATCTATTTAAGTGAAATTGCGATCGTGTAAGTCAATATAGGCATCTTAATAGTGTCATATTCCTATAACATCTGTGTTCTGAGGCAATATTGCTCGTTGGGATGTTACTATAGAGGTCAGTGACCTTACCCAACGAGCAATATTGCCTCAGAACACAGATGTTATAGGAATATGACACTATAAAGATGCCTATATTGACTTACACGATCGCAATTTCACTTAAATAGATCTCAGAAAGTGCTATTTGGTATTTGATCGCAAATTGTCTTATATTTAATCTTGTAGACGTTTATAAGTTTGTGCATTTTGACTACTATAAGCCAAATCGTCCAGTAATAGCTTTCACTAGGAGCAATCAGGCTCAGGAACGATAAGTCCAATAAGAAGGGCTTATAACCACCTACAAGATTAATTTTACCCAACCATGGAACAAAACTCCTATTAAACTTTTTCCAAGTGTAAATGGACTTGATGCCATTTACACTTGTTACTTAGTTTTAAAAACGTTAATAAGAACCATATTCAATTCTATTATCAAACCATATAGTTTTAGAAGGGCATCTGTAAGTGTACAATTAGACTAGAAATACTTGAGCTAGTTACGCTCTTGACAATGCCATTATTGTCGCAATTAGTTTGATAGTAGCTATGCTTAGTGCTTTATCAAACAAAATAGTTTTACAAAGGCATCTGTAATTGTAAAATAGGACTAAGAACACTTGAGCTATTAAAGCTCTTGGCAATGCCATTATTGTCGCAATTGGTTTGATATTAGCTATGCTAAGTGCCATTTACAAACTGAATAGTTCTTTACAGGCATATTTAAGTGTAAAATTATACTAGGAATACTTGAGCTAGTAACGCGCTTGGCAATGTCATTATTGTCGCAATTGGTTTGATAATAGCTATGCTAAGTGCTTTATTGTCAAATAAAACCTGAAGTGCAAATCAAAAACTTTGGTTAGGTTCCGTACCTATTAGTAGTACAGCATGCGGTTCAGGAGATACAAAAAAATATAATGATAATTCAAGTGAGAGTGAAACTAGCGTTGAAGATGCAAATTCAGGTAAAATTATGAGTTTCGAGAAGATGCAAAAGCAGTTTCGCCTCGCCTCGTTACTCCGTCAGTTTAAGACAAAATTACATCTAATTTGGTGTAAAGATATAGATCGAACCCACCTAGTCCTATCGGGGAGGTATTGTCATACTGTGTCGTCGTCAATCTAAATAACATTGCACGCGAATTTTTGCATACTATGCTTACACATAAGGGACGATATACCATAAACTTTGCAGGATGAGAGAGTCCAGCGTCAGGCCATGAAACTGGACAACTTTTTATGGAGGCTAAGTAGGTAAAGAGAATTTATTTTTATCCGTTACGAATTTGCTGCGCATCCATCGCACGTCCGCAGCAAATTTGCTGTGCAACCGTCGCGCGTACTTCACGATTTCGCCTTCGCTCCGCATCTGCTCGCAACACGCTTGTGTGATATGATATGAGCCTAAGGCCTCCTACAGAAGTCTTTATGGTTATTTGTAGGAAATGGTAAAGAAAAAACTATAACCAATTTAAATACCTTATTCCTATGCCACTAATTTGAAATTAGTTAAACAAATAAATAAGAATGTATATTTCACCTCTTGGAGACTTGGAAATCTAATCACTTGTACCTAAACCTGTTACATACGAAACCAGAAAAATAATAGGTATTGTAAATAAGTAATACGAAGCTGCCTCGGTCTCCGCTAACTAGATCATATTTTTCGGTCTGGTTACTTCCAGTGTCCAATAAAAATTCTTCAGAATCTGCAAGAAATAACAAATTAATAATCCTTTGTAATGAAATTTAACGTACATAAAATATGGGTCATAATTCGTTATATCCAATTAATATTTAGCGTCTTTTTCATATTTCATCACGGATCTCCAAATGCCAAAGACATGGCGAATGTGGAGTTTTGAATGAGACATTACAGAATCAAGTTTGACTATAGTGGTTTTAAAACACACTTCGAAATGCAAAACCAAAAATGGCTGTTCTTAATGATTACGCGGAACATTTTGTTCATTTTAAATAATAAGTTTCAGTGTAGAATTGCATATTTTAAGAAGCGCTTTACAATTTTAACTAAAAACTTGGCATATTTCACAGAAAATACGAGTTCCCTGCATGTTTCTCATGCACGCAATGAATTAACGAACACTCTTGAGAAATTTAATATGACTTACCTTTTAATATCCTTTGATAATATTTTATCCTTTACTTTAGTATTTAACAAAGATAACACTTCAAACATTTAATGTGGACTGAATGAATGACAATGAACGAAATGAATGAGTTGGTTCTTGTTGAAGAATCCTGAAGTGCATAATAGTCTCATTTAATTTTGTTAGATGCTAGTAGTAGCTTACGTAGGAGTAAATAGTTTTCCAAAGGCTGTTACAAGGCTTTTACAGTCCTAAATTGCATTCCGTGAGAATGTTATAGGACTATTAAAAAACTTTAGTTTTGTTGGAAGCTAGTAGTAGTTTTTGTAGGAGTGAACGGTTTTCCAAATGCTGTTACAAGGCTTTTACAGTACTAAATTGCTTTCCGTGAGGGTACTACAGGATTATTAAAAAACTAAATAGCCTTATAAGTGCGCCTTTTTCCGGGTTTGTAGAGGTTTATAAGCTCGCTAGTAGTGCAATAAAAATTGGTCTTAAGATCCTTACAAAACCACTTTTTGCTCGTTGGGTACCTATGTACTTGTGCAGTCCCAGATCGGTGAGCAAATCGATGAGTTGCTGGTAGCGACAAGAGGCAGGGGCGGGCGCGGGGCGGGGTGTAGGGGGCGACGGTGCAGATTCTACGATGTTCGGCCGCACCAATGTAGAACGGTTCCACGCTTTTTCTAAGCGTAAGTAGGTCTTCTTACTATAAGGTGAGTGACCTTACCTATGCTGCACCAGGGTAGAATAGAACGGTTCCAAGCTTTCTCTAAGTGACCTAAATGTAAGTGGGTATGTTACTATAGAGACCTTACCAATGTACTTGTGCAGTCCCAGATCGGTGAGTAGATCAATCAGCTGCTGGTAGCGACAAGACGCCGGGGCGGGCGCGGGGCGGGGTGTAGGCGGGGAGGGCGCGGATTCCACTATGTTCGGACGCACTAGTGTAGAACGGTTCCACGCTTTCTCTAAGAGAAGTAGGTTTTCTTACTGTAGGGTGAGTGACCTTACCTATGCTGCACCAGGGTAGAATAGAACGGTTCCAAGCTTTCTCTAAGTGACCTAAGTGTAAGTAGGTATGTTACTATAGAGGTGAGTGACCTTACCTATGTACTTGTGCAGTCCCAGATCGGTGAGTAGATCAATCAGCTGCTGGTAGCGACAAGACGCCGGGGCGGGCGCGGGGCGGGGTGTAGGCGGGGAGGGCGCGGATTCCACTATATTCGGCCATACCAAAGTAGAACGGTTTCACGCTTTTTCAGGCTATACGTAGGTATCTTACTATAGAGGTCAGTAACCTTACCTAAGGTAGAACGGTATCAGGCTTTTTCAGGCTATAAGTAGATATCTTACTGTAGAGGTTAGTAACCTTACCTAAGGTAGAACGGTTTCAGGCTTTCTCAGGTTATAAGTAGGTATCTTATTATAGAGGTGAGTGACCTTACCTATGTACTTGTGCAGTCCCAGATCGGTGAGCAAATCGATGAGTTGCTGGTAACGACAAGAGGCAGGGGCGGGCGCGGGGCGGGGTGTAGGCGGGGAGGGCGCGGATTCCACTATGTTCGGACGCACTAGTGTAGAACGATTCCACGCTTTTTCAGGCTGTAAGAAAACATTTTTTTTTTTACATCCGGTATTACTATGGCATGCGGCAAACATGCTCAGCCAAGAACCGACAGACGTTGTCAAGGGCGAACTTCTAAAAATTGGCATGTGGAGGCACAGGATCGAGATCAGTGGAAGAGGGAGGCCTTTGCCCAGCAGTTGGTTCCAGATGGCTCAATAAGATAAGGCATTATAGTAAATTAATTCATCTTGTTTTCCCCCGCTTCATAAGTTTGCCCCGCTTCATCAGAATAGCCCATTAAGAATAGAGTTTCATCAGATCTGCCCCTACATCAGATTTTCTCTCGCTCTGTAAGTTGGAGTATCTAATGTGGTATCTATAATCTAGCAAATTTTATAAGAAAAGTTGAAAAATTTATTAGTATTGGCTGCTGCTTTGCCAACTGCAGAAGCGGCGTTCTGGGTTCTGGTCACAGGTCCTGGTCTTATCCAGAGGTTTACGAATAGTGGCCTGAAATGCGGTGAAACGTTTCCAGTAAAGGATCTTACAGTAGTGTTTGCTTCGCGCTCTGCCGTGTCCCCAGATTATCGGAGCTTACCGTAACTGCGTTTTCAGCATTCTCGTTCAAGTTGATCGGTCCGGGCGACGTGTGGCTGAAGTAGTATCCCGACCAGCGCGGCGTGGGCACTCTGTACCCCGCGCCCACCGTCTCGCGCATAGCCTGGACTAAATAGAACAGCTTAGGTATATACTGTCCTATTTTGTTCCGGCTATTTGTTCAGAACAGACTTCCTTTTATCAGTTTTCTTCGCTTCATGATTCCCTCTCGTATCATGTTTGCCCCACTACATCAGAATAACCTCCGCTTTATCAGATTACCCCCTAAATCTACTTTCCTGTACTTCATCAGAAATTTTCCCACTACATCAGATGTGCCCCCGTTTTACCAGATTTTCCTCCCGTTTCATCAGAATAGCCCCGCTTAATCGGATTTTCTCCCGCTCGATATGCATCAATCCACACTTCATCATTTGCACAGTATGACATGTTTGAAATGCTTACCGTAACTGCGTTTTCAGCGTTCTCGTTTAAATTGATCGGTCCGGGCGACGTGTGGCTGAAGTAGTATCCCGACCAGCGCGGCGTGGGCACTCTGTACCCCGCACCCACCGTCTCGCGCATAGCCTAGACTAAATAGGACAGCTTAGGTATATACTGTCCTATTTTGTTCCGGCTATTTGTTCAGAACAGACTTCCTTTTATCAGTTTCCTTCGCTTCATGATTCCCTCCCTTATCATGTTTGCCCCACTGCATCAGAATAGCCTTTGCTTCATCAGATAACCTCTCGCTCAATCTGTTTTCCTCTACTTCATCAGAAACTCCCCCACTACATCAGATGTGCCCCCGTTTTACCAGATTTTCATCCCGCTTCATCAGAATTTCCCCGCTTCATCAAATTTCGTTTGATATGATCCATCCACCCCAACTCCATCGTTTCCACAGTATGACATGAAATGCTTACCGTAACTGCATTGTCAGTGTTCTCGTTCAAATTGATCGGTCCGGGCGACGTGTGGCTGAAGTAGTATCCCGACCAGCGCGGCGTGGGCACTCTGTACCCCGCGCCAAGCTCTCGCGCATAGCCTAGACTAAATAGAACAGCTTAGGTATACAGGGTGTTAGGGACGGTGTAACGAAAACTTTGCAGGTATGATCAGACCATCAAACTGAACAACTTTTACTATGGAGCCAATGGTGGGAAACGAAAAAAATTTTCCGACCTCCCATACAAAATTCACGATCAGCTGACCGACTTTGTATGGGAGGTCGGAAAATTTTTTTCGTTTCCCACCATTGGCTCCATAGTAAAAGTTGTTCAGTTTCATGGTCTGAGCACGCCTGCAAAGTTTTCGTTACACCGTCCCTAACACCCCGTATACTGTCCTATTTTGTTCCGGCTATTGTTCAGAACAGACTTCGTTTTATCAGTTTTCTTCGCTTGCTCCACTGCATCAGAATAACCTCCGCTTTATCAGATTACCCTCCCGCTAAATCTACTTTCCACCACTTCATCAGAAATTAACCAACTAAGTAAATCAGATGTGCCCCCGCTTCATCAGATTTCCCGCCGCTTCATCCATGAGATTTCCCCTCACACTATCATTTAGAAGAGTACCTATGCCCACACGTAAGTACTTATTATCTAAACGTACCGTAACCGCGTTTTCAGCATTCTCGTTCAAATTGATCGGTCCGGGCGACGTGTGGCTGAAGTAGTACCCCGACCAGCGCGGTGTAGGCACTCTGTACCCCGCACCTACGCTCTCGCGCATAGCCTGAGGAGAATCAAAGAGAAAACGAGAAAATTAGTGTACATTATTTTCAATTTTCCCGCAGAAAAAGGGCGTTCCAGGCAAATTGTAGTACCGTTTCAATAACGGAAAGCCTGTGTCCAGCAGTGGACTACTGTTGTGGCTATTAATGGTTTAATGGACGGTATGCCTGGCCTCAGACTTGAGGTTCCGGTAGTCAGCTAACGGAGACATCTTGTTATGGGTCTTGAGCGTTTTATTCTCGCATACGACATACCTACCTATATGACCTGTTATTATAAATGGGTGCCATGTGGTAGCGGGTAAGAATACTGCCAACCCTAGTCCACTCAGGATGTTTCGTAGAAGGCGACGTAGAGTTTTTGACCTTGACTATGGTCAACCGCATAGTGGCGGTGATACCACCTACAATAGCTTTCCCAAAGAGGGTTGACGTCAGGCAGGCGGCCAGTCATAAAAATATAGCCAAACCCTTTTGCTACATGATCTTGTGTCTAACAAAACATGTTGCGCCGACCCCACTGATTGGGGATAAGGGTAGGAAGATGATGATGTCCAGTCGTGGGCTACCTACCTTATTGGCTTCAGACTTGAGGTTCCGGTAGTCAGCTAGCGGCGACATCTTGTTGAGTGCCTCGAGCGTTTTCTTGCATACGAGTATACGACATACCTACATATGGGATATGAACTTAAAGCTATGAACATATGGAATGGTGTACCTTATTGGCTTCAGACTTGAGGTTTTCTTCTCGCTTGGTTAATGGTAGGCTTAGAATAGCATCACCCCAATTCTACCCGAGGGTGTCATAAAGAGCGAGTAAGGGATATTCATCCAGGGTATGGGCAGCAGCGTTCGCTGTCAATGCAACATCTTGCACTGCGCTCGCCAATCCGCCTGCCAAGCATAGTTTGCCAAGCCAAGTAGAGTATTACATTTCCAATAGGGGAAAGCACGTGTCTAGCTGTGGACTGTTGTGGCTGTAGTAGTAGTACCGAGTTTACTGCCAAAATCGGCTACAATAGCCACCTACGGGCGCGTCACCGCCGACTTGATCAGGAGTAGAAGTGGTCGCCATGGCCGAAACCGGTCGGAGAGATCATGTCCTGTCAGTACAGTAGTATTACCTTATTGGCTTCAGACTTGAGGTTCCGGTAGTCAGCTAGCGGGGACATCTTGTTAAGTATCTCAAAGGTGTCATAAAAAGCGACTAAGGGGTATTCATCCAGGGAATGGGCAGCAGCGTTCGCTGTCAATGCAACATCTTGCACTGCGGTCGCCAATCCGCCTGCCAAGCGTGGTGAGTATGGCAATACCCCGTGATAGGTGGAGGCCCATGTCCAGCAGTGGACTGTTGTGGCTGTTATGGTGTGTCTTATTGGCTTCAGACTTGAGGTTCCGGTAGTCAGCTAGCGGGGACATCTTGTTGAGTGCCTCGAGCGTTTTCTTCTCGCATACGTACGATACCTATACCTACATATGGGCTATGAACATATGGGCTATGAACATATGGGCTATGTACTTAAGGGCTATGAGCATATGGGATGGTGTACCTTATTGGCTTCAGACTTGAGGTTCCGGTAGTCAGCTAGCGGCGACATCTTGTTGAGTGTCTTGAGCGTTGTCTAGCATACGATATACCTACATATGGGCTATGAATATATGGGATGGTGTACCTTATTGGCTTCAGACTTGAGGTTCCTGTAGTCAGCTAGCGGCGACATCTTGTTGAGTGTCTTGAGCGTTGTCTAGCATACGATATACCTACATATGGGCTATGAACATATGGGATGGTGTACCTTATTGGCCTCAGACTTGAGGTTCCGGTAGTCAGCTAGCGGCGACATCTTGTTGAGTGTCTCCACCGTTTTCTTCTCGCATACGACATACCTATACCTACATATGGGCTATGAACATATGGGATGGTGTACCTTATTGGCTTCAGACTTGAGGTTCCGGTAGTCAGCTAGCGGCGACATCTTGTTGAGTGTCTTGAGCGTTGTCTAGCATACGATATACCTACATATGGGCTATGAATATATGGGATGGTGTACCTTATTGGCTTCAGACTTGAGGTTCCTGTAGTCAGCTAGCGGCGACATCTTGTTGAGTGTCTTGAGCGTTGTCTAGCATACGATATACCTACATATGGGCTATGAACATATGGGATGGTGTACCTTATTGGCCTCAGACTTGAGGTTCCGGTAGTCAGCTAGCGGGGACATCTTGTTGAGTGCCTCGAGCGTTTTCTTCTCGTATACGACATACCTACATATGGGCTATGAACTTAAGGGCTATGAGTATATGGCCATGAACATTTTAGGATATGCGACGGTGTAGTACCTTCTTCTCGCAGCCCGGCGCGTCGCTCGGACAACGGTAGGCTTAGAATAGCATCACCCCAATTCTACCCGTTGGTGTCATAAAAAGCGACTAAGGGATATTCATCCAGGGAATGGGCAACAGCGTTCCCTGTCAATGCAACATCTTGCACTGCGCTCGTCAATCCGCGAAACGTGGTGAGTATGGCAACACCCCCCCGGTAGGGGGAGGCCCATGTCCAGCAGTGGACTGTTGTGGCTGTTATGGTGTACCTTATTGGCTTCAGACTTGAGGTTCCGGTAGTCAGCTAGCGGCGACATCTTGTTGAGTGCCTCGAGCGTTTTCTTCTCGCAGCCCGGCGCGCGACGCTCGGACAACGGTAGGTCCGAGATTATGCTCGCTAGTTCTGTGGAAGAAAGCCAAAAAATAAGTATATTTCATCCAGTTAAATTACTACGTATATTAAAACTCGATAGGATTTAGGGTTACGTAGTCTCTCTTCGTGTGGGACACCAAGTTATCAACGACCCGATGAATCCTGGTGTCAGAGATTTTCAACCGCCTACTGCAAGTAGGCTGCAGGCTTCTGACACGGATGTATAACGACCGCCGTTTATGTGATCATGGACAGCAACCGGGACCGACGACTTAACGTGCCCTCCGAAGCACGGAACCATCTTGCTTTTCGGACACATAGGTGGTTCACCTGTGTGCTAGTCCCTGGCCGGACCACCTTCCTTATGTACTTCAAAAAATTGGGAAAAAAATCGCAGTGGTAAATATCAACTTTGTGACTGACCCACTGGGAATTGACTCCGGCACCTTCTGCGTCGCAGGCAGTCGTACTAGCCACTGCGCCATAATAGGCTGTCATTTTGTTGTTTGTGATTCTGATTTATTTGGATGGATATCGATTAAAAGTCGGATGAAACTACTATATGATGCATTAATATTTAGCCAAGATGTTGCCAAGCCAATTTAACTATTTAGCTAACACAATAAGCGCAAAAGTTTACCTTGTTGTGAGCGATCCGTGTCATTGGAGGGCGCGGGGCTGTGGCTGTTTGTCTTGCTGATCGGAGACACTGACGGGGATACGACGTTGCTACCATCGGCTCCTGTGTAATAAAACATTTAAGATATTTTAAATTCTCTTCATGAAATTAACAAAAGCATTATTTTTGCCTTATTTGTCATAAGCAACAGCACCACTAGGGATTGCAATCCCGCAATGCGGGATCCGCAATCCCGCGGGATCCCGCACTATTTTTGGCCTTGCGGGATCCCGCACTTTCAAAACGCGGATCCGCGGATCCCGCACATTGAAAACAAGTCAACTTTTGCTTCCGAATGGCGAAAACTCTACGTTCATTTCCTAAAAATATGTCCTAACTATCAAAACATTCTAACAGAGCATTTCATACTTGTAGTTCTTTGAGACACAAGCTGGGTGATACTCGTAAAACCATTAATACTCTTTGGTTAAGAGCATTCTTCTATAACATATCAGTTATACAGACACTAGAGTAAAAAAACTGACAGCAGGGTTCTTTGGGTCGCTAAACATCTCGGTGTCCCACACGAAAAGAAGAAATTATCTTATCACCAAAGGTAGTCCCAGCTGTTGGTAGTAAATGAGAAGTGTCAACGGGTCAAAATTTTGCAAAAAATCTAATCTCCCGTGTTTTCTGATTACTTTAAATTTTATTTCATCAAAATCCGTCCAGTATTTCCAAAGATATTGAAGTTTAAAAGTCAGCCACACTTTTAAAACTTGTATTTACTCTGAAGTGGCACTCTTTTTTTTAAATTCTATGTTGTATATGAGACGGCATTCATTGTGACATACTTGCCAGTGTCAGGTCAAACTTATGCGTGTATTGAGACACTATATCTGCATACTGCATAGGCAGCTCTGAGAGGCAGCATTGGAAAAGAGCTATTATACTGGCTTGCAAAAATAAAGTTCGCATGGTTGTTTGTCAAATGCAAAAAGCTGTTTTATCTACAACCGACAAAAAACGGAGAAGGTTTAGAATCTTCCCTAACCTATCAATCGCGAACTTTTATTTTATTATGTATGTTCACCGATTACTCAGACACGCCTGGTTGTTTTTTTATTGTATTTACATACATACATACATTACGCCTATATATATTATGTAGGCAGAGCGTAAACGGCTGTAGAAACGGTCGTTTACCTTTCTTTACATCATGTCTGACAAAAGTTTGAGAGTCATTCAGAAGATTGTGTATCACCAATGTGTGTTTGGTATTTGGGAATATATTTTTATGTTTGAAAGGATGCATTGTACAGGTCAGGCTCTGATGGAAGGATACTTGAGAATGAGGCCAGCTATTAAAAAAAAATAAAGTCAAGCACTTAGTGTAATCATCGATAAATAGCGCTGATGCACTTTCGCAGCAGGACAAAATCCACATTCACTGCTACGGAGGGTCGTACAGTAGAAACCTGAGATAGAAACCGTTTAGTGCCTCTGCTGCGTCAGGCTGAATATCCCGCATATCGGTCTACGTGCAAAATTCACTTTAATCAAAGCGGTACAGATGATGTGAGTGAACTTCGCATGAGTGCCCGCATTGCGTGTACAATACAATACGCGTCACGCAGCGAAGGCACTTGGAAAAATTTTAACAAACCACAAAACACAACTAAAAGAAATGACATTTTTTTAAATTACAGCCTACACTACTACTAGAACGCTAACTTTTTGTTATCGACCTCGCCTTTGCCTCGCCTCGCGTGCGTGCACAAGCCTATTTTTTTTCACGCGTTCTGTTATTATTGTTCTTTAGTCGTGCAATACGATGTCAGATTTATTTCTATCCGACGCCAATGAAAAGGACTTCTGAATGTTACGTGACAAAAAAGTCGCCGATACGCGCATAGATTCTCGAAGCTACCTAGCTGAGCAATGGTTATTTTGTTTCTTGTGCAAGTGAATCAGCGCCATCTATCGACGATTATACTAACTACTAAGTACTTGACTTTATTATTTTAATAGCTGTCAAAAAAGGCCTCATTCAATAAACTCTTCATATTTTGCGATACATTTGAAGCATACTCGTGTTTTGTTTACCTACACGACTGCCTGCCAAACATCTGCCAAAAATGACCACCAAAAAAGGAGGTTGCTTTTAATTATAGGTTACTAGCGGCCCGTTAGCAATTTCTCCTGCTACAACTCATTTTCCCGCGAGAAAAAGGCATTATTCTGGCATATGTTATACATATAAACCTACCTATTGAATCACTCATTCTATGACGAAAAACCTCATTAAAATCCTTTGCTTGGTTTAAGACGAATTAGCGAAATCCACGACAGACAGACGAAGAAACGCGATAAGCAACATCATTTTACACCATGTATTGATGTATTTCAGCAGAAGCATATTCATAGTTTTCAGATAAATATCTTATCACCATAAACTGTCTACTTTTGGTAGAATATCTATTTGAATCCCCTTTTTCGTATATTTCTTCTATTTTACACTAATAAATATCAGAAATCACAAAGACTGAACCGACTGAACAAAACTTCGGTAAAGAAAACTGAATAACACAAACAGCCATACTTGCTTTTCTTTTTTGCTGGCCAGTAGCTACGTTTTAATACTTCATGGTCTCAATAAATACATAAATTCACCTGACACTGGCAAATATGTCTTAACAAATGCCATACAATATACTATATAGAACTTAAAAACGTCGTGCCACTTCTGAATAAAATCAAAATCTGAAAGTGTAGCTGATTTTTAAAATTCAATAACTTCGGGAAAACTGGACGGATTTTGATGAAATAAGAAGTAAAGTAATCAGAATTTACTGGAGAATAGCTTGTAATATATTAAAGTGCAAAATTTTGACCTATTGACACTTCTCATTGGAAATTTGTTATTTGATAAGTCTAATGAAAGTTTTGATCTAAAGTGACTCATTTGCCCTATAATTCTGATATTAAGTCAATACAATATAAGAATTTATTCATATTACTAAAACAAACTGGCTAAGGGTGTGTCAGCTACGCCCACAATAGGGTTTTGTAGTTTAAATATTAAGTTGTTCAGCGTTACAAACTTAATTTTAACCACAGGTAGAAAACCTTTTATATTTTTCTTAAGGCTCCTACCGCCCCCTCCTCTACCGGAAGGTTCGAAATTCAAATAATATTCGGAAGTCGTGTCCGAGCTGGTCAATGAGTAGTTTTACAGAGGTGTCACTCACCATTCCAACAATCTTAGAAAATTTAGGTAGGTACGTACTATCAGCAGCATATCAAACTATTTGCGGATTATTCTTTGTAGGTTATTGTATAGAAAACGTTGCATGTTGAATGGTGATGAATAATGACGTCCTTACATTGAACTGTTAGTTTGCTTGATATTTCTTCACATTCAGTAAACGAAAAGAATAAATTCATCCAAAAATAAACCTTTATATTGTGATCGATCATACTTACATTTTACTAAGAAACTCTTGGAAGAAAAAGTTTTCCGAAAGTGCAAGTGGCCAGTATCATTATACGCACTTCGCGCGAACTTTGACAAAAAGTTTTTTTTTATTGATGGACGACTATGGTCAATCAGTTTATTCATATATTATTCAAAAATATTTTGACCTTTGATTCATAGTTTATTCAAAAATATTTTGACCTCCCATAGTAACTCAAATCTGCTGATCGGCAATTTTGTATGGGAGGTCCAAAAATTATTTTGTATTTCGACCTATGTTCCTTGGGGAAAGTTGTTCCTTATCACTAGCCGGTTCTGAGTTTTCGCTATCGGTCACTAGTAAAATTTCACCTCATATAAGCGCTATATTATTCTTAAAGGTTCAAAGTGTCGGCGACTAGATCTCGCAAACGAAAAAAAAACAATTAAAACATAGGTTGAGATACTAGTACATAACTGATAGCAAAAATGCAGGGTGCGCATAAGGAACAGCAAAGGTCGAAATATGAAAAAAAAAACACATAAAAATGTTGTAAAAGTATTATTTTTTGTTTCTTATAAAAGTTGTTCAGTTTTGTAGGTAGAAGAGGGTCATTTCAATATTTGAACTTAATTAAATTTAATGCGGCACGTGCGGAGTATTGTGCAGCTAGATAGGCGAGGCGTTCACTTTTAACTAACCGAGAAAATTTCTAAATCTTTGGGATTTCTATGGCTTGCTTTTTTGTCAAAGGTTTTTTGTGAAGGTTTTTAATCCATTTTTATTTGGATAATCCTGTGATTTTTGGTCTTGAATTAGATATCCTTATAAAGGGAATTCATTGCTTTATACAATTTATGGTATATTTCGGTATTATAACCTGATTCGTAGAAGAATGGGACCCGAAATGGGAACATTATTGTTTGCGTCTTTTTCATGTTACATGTCTTTTGAGCAAGATGTCAACAATAATGTTGCCATTTCGGGTCCCCTTTTTTATAAATCAGGTTATACCAAGGATTCAGGGTTACCATAACGTCATCAAATAGGTACCTACTCAATAAATTCGTAACCCTATTCGACCTTCCCAAAATTATCAGTAACCGCGCGTTTAAACTAAAGAGACTTTGGCCGGCGACTTATTTGTAGTCCCTTTCACACATGTGCAAAGGAACAAGTAGGTAATACGTGTGTCGCGCGACAAAAAGTCGCATGTGTGATCACGGTATAAATGCAAGTTTAAACATGATTGACATTCCATTTGTGGCATACAAGGCCTTCTTTACAAACAATATTTTAAAGGGTGAACCAGTCTATGAAACTGAACAACTTTCCCTCAAGAACATATGACTAAATATAAAAAAATGGGTTTCCCATACAAACTAAATCGCTCAGCTAGTGCATTTGTATGGGAGTTAAAAAATGTTTTTTTTATTTTTCGACATACGTTTCTTGGGGAAAGTTGTTCAGTTTCATGAGTAACTTGACCTCCTTTCGGTTTTATTGGTTGATTTGTAACTTTTTTTAGTACGACTACCTACCTCGTTTTTATCTTGCGCCCCAATTTATCAAAGTAGTACTGACATTGGCATAATTGTTATATCATTGGGCAAAATGCCATAATAAAAATTGGAAAATAAGTTACGACAAATTTCTTGCTATAATAGAATTATTTCCTCAAAATGTGGTGCAAATGGGTACAAATGAACAGTTTGGTGGGTCTGCCTCATATTACGTTTATCTATGACCCATTCCACGTCAGTTTTGACTGCAGGGGAAACGTATCAAAACAAATACCTTTTATCAACCATTGATTCCTTGGAATGAATCCGGAAACAGTAAGTTTGTCGCAAGATTACTTGATAATGGTGTAGGTTTATCAAAAAGTTGCATCTGTGATGAGTTCAACATTGAATAGTGAGTAATAATCATATAAAGTTTAATAATTTTCAATAACCATTGACGCAAAACATTTGTACAATATGGTAGCATGGTCATGATAACAGTGAAAAAAAGAGGTAACTTCACAGTTTTATTTCTTAGTATTTTGGGATAAACTTCGATTTTTGGGTTTCAGGAAGCTTTTCCCCATATTTTGTAGAACAAAATTCAATTTTTTTCTTATAATGACGTGTCCTAGATTATGTAATATATAGGAAAACGTAGCTCGTTTTCAGCTCGCTTCATAGGAGCTCCCCCCTTAAAGCTAGATAAGTACAGTATCCGTTATACACTGCTCATCAGAAAAATCGAGACACTTAGCAAGTTTAAGTTTTGTAGGAATCACATTATCTGATATTTATGTTTATTTTGGAATAAATATCTAATGCGGTGAGTATTACGAGGTAACAAAATCCTAATGCCAATTTTCTACCTTTAACTTTTTATTTCATAGATTTCATATTTTGTTTGACTATGAAAACGAAAGTGCCTCGATTTTTTGATGGACAGTATATTTTTCATGATAACTTAAGATTGAGACGGATCTTATTTTTTTTTTCAAATTTATAGCCTCTTACAGCTGGAACAATTTATGCCTCTTTTAAAAGCAAATTTATCTTGAGATAGTAACATTTCCTTCCGTAGTTTTAAATTAAAATACCTATTCAAAGATACCTTGCTCTAAATTGCAGACAAATAAAAACATTTCTTGCCCCCCTGTCACATGTATGAGAGAGGGTAAAACAAATTAATATCAGCAGTAGTAAGAATAAAGTGTAAAATTGAACACAGCTCTAAATACGAAATAAAGGTAATTTGATACAAATACAATACAATACAAAAATGCTTTATTTGCACAAAACACAAGCCGATATCTAAATTTTTATTTAGTTATTTTAGCTCCACATGACAGGCATGTTAATTTTTATTGAATTGAAGTCGATTTTTGAAGAAAAATTTGTATTTCAAATAAGATTTTTAACATGATTACAAACATGCGGGATCCCGCGGGATCCGCGCGGGATTGGACCGATCCCGCAAATGAATCTCGCGGGATTGAATCAGGTGCGGGATTGCAATCCCTAAGCACCACTTACCACTTCCGGTGAGACTGTTGTTGTGTGTGTCGAGACTGGCGGTACTTCCGGTGAAGTTGCTGTGGTACCCACTACTTCCGGCGCTCATTGCAGCGCTGCTGTTCAGCAGAGTACGGGCCTGGAACAAGTTAATTGACATTAGGGAAATAAATAAGTACTTTCCAGCGCAGAATAAGAAACATTTAAGAAAACGCAGATTACATAAATTCTCTACCAGCGGATCTGTTTCCGGTTTAATTTGGGCCTTTTCAAAGCAAGAGTGAATAGTAACTACTCAGGCAAGCATGCTCCAACATCGTCTGCATCATCACTTACTACCAACACTGCTAACTTATTTAATAAAAAAAGGTCCAGAAAATACAACTAGGAACATTGTGGCGGTGCTACCCTACCACCAACAATAGCATTTCCTAAACGTTGACGTCATAAAACATTGCCAAATCTTTTTGCTACATGATTTTGTTTTCTAATATAATATGTTGCGCCGACCCCAACTGATTGGGATTAGGACAGGAAGATGATGACTAAACTAGGAACCTATGTCACAGGTAGGATTCAAACTTGCCAACAGCAAGCAATAACAAATTTCAATCAACCTTGTGTGATTCATTGATAGGACCCGTTTAAATATTAGGTACATAAGTACATTAGGTATGATTTGTAGCACAAATCAAGCACAGTATCAAGCAAGCTTTTGTATTTTTATGGAACGTGAGATCTAACAATATGGGACGGTTTCCTTTTTCGATACAATCGTGTAGAAAAACAGGCCTATTCGACGACGGGGTGTTTAGTCTGTCTGACAGTCCCTCGGGCAGTCCTCGGCTCTCGCGCGAACTTTTAGCCCCAAGCTCCACAGAGAGGACATAGGACATGCCCTACGACGCTTGACGCTTGATATCGCGACGCTTTGGCGACGCTTTGGCGACGCTTGAAACGGTTTCCATATAAAATGTATGAAAACGTATTGACAAAGGCACACACAAGCGTCGCCAAAGCGTCGCATCTATGACAGCTAGCGTCAAAAATTAAGAAGAATGTTTGACGATTACCTACTTGTCTGTCAACTGTCATTCTTACGTCCTATGCTCTTCGTCTCTTTGGTGGAGTTTGCGCCTTAGAACCGCCTGAAGTAAAGTGAAGTTCGCGCGAAAACTGTCAGACAGTCAAAACAATAAAATAAGGTGACGTGTGATTTTATGCTGACAAATCTTTACCGGTCGGTTTTCAGCCTGCGCGTGCTGCGGGTAGGTGGGTTGTTGCATCATCACCGGCTGTTGGAGACCGCTCATGTCCGCTCCGTTGTTCAGGGCTGGAAAAAATTGAAGAGTTAAAATAAAAAACTTGGATAAAGACATGAATTTAGAAACTCTTTTTCACTCGGATGGGGACATCGGTTAACACACTCGGTAACAAAATGTAATCGCGATCGTAGCGAGCGCGAAATATCACGACGTACCTAGTAATAAATACCTGTAACTAAATAGAAGTTAGCATTGACCTGGCACTACCTACTTCTTGAAAATAAATTAATGATGCGTAAGCAGAATACGTAGGTAAATGGAAAAATAAGTTATACAGCTACTATCTGATTCATGGAAGAAGCCCCCTTCTTCAAAGGCCAAAAGGCCCGAAATGGCAACGTTTTATTATTGACATCTTGCTCAAATGTAATGTAAGTAATATGGAAAAGACGCAAACAATAATGTTGCCATTTTGGGTCCCTTTCTTCTATGAATCAGATTATACTAACGATGCCAGGAGCCCTGCTGGTGTTTGTACATGCCGCCGACCATGTTGGGGTAGTGGAACTGTCCGGTGCGCTGCGGGGAAGGCAGCATCCACACGGGCGCGGTGAGGGCGGCGGGGGACAGCGGGCTGGGGTACCCGCCCGGGGTGGGGGGCGTCGCGAACATCGGCGAGCCCATGTTGTAGTCTGGGGGGAAGGCTGAATAAGTAAATGATAAATGAATAAATAAAAAGTCCGGTCGTAGCTGGGTTGTTTAGGGAGGTGAAGTGCGTGAAAACTATTTTGATAGAAATGTTACATACTAGGTATAGAGTAGTTACACTCTCAACTGGCAGATTTTGCCAACATATTTTGTAGCTTTGCTAGTGTGAAACTGCCAAACATATCGCAGCGCGAGCGAAGCGAGCCAGTCACATACGACGAAAAATTAACTCACTCAATATGAGATTAGATTGCGAGCACAAACTAGCGAGCAACATGTATGATGATGGCATCAGGTCCCAATGTCAACACTTTGTAGTTGTACCCTTGCTTTAATTTGTCAGCACAGCGAGCAAAAATTATGGTAACAATCTGTTGCCATAAAATGAAGCTGCGAGCGGAGCGAGCAATATGTATGAAGGATGATATAGGTGTAAGTAACCCGAAAAAGTTAAGTCCCACTATTGTAAGGTGAGCAAAGCGAGCAAGAATTCTTATGAACAAAAGTCTTACTTAGATCGGGTAGCGGCAGGTTGTACGGCTCGCACGGCGAGTTGTTGAGGTTGTTCAGGTTGTTGAGGGTGGTCGGCGAGAACGGGTTGAACATGTTGAAGTTGACAGCTGTCGTTAGCGAGGGGATGTTGTAGGACTCGGGTATCTCGGCCGCGATGGCCGGCTCCTTGCCGCCGAGCAGCGCGCGCCGGGCTTCGTAGATGTCACCTGGGGGGAAGAATCGAAGGCGGATTTTGTATTCTAACTAACCCCGCTGACACAGCGACCCAGGACAGTGTATGATATGACCTCCTAAACATGATCTATCGTTATAGCGACTGTTTTAATCTCAAATGTCGTAAGGGACAAACCCCTACTTTTCAGGAGAGCAAAAAAACGATTTCCAACATTTCGATTCATATTTAAGTTTTTCAAATCTCAACCGATTTAAATGATTCTTAGACAGAAAAGTATTAAAATAACGATATCTTTCAGAATAAATAGTCTAAATAATGATTATTTCAGTAGTTTTAAAGATTGCGTCCCTTACGACACGATTTTTTGGTTAAGGTGTCCTTTACGACATTTTGAGTGCTAAGGATGCCTTTTACTACAATGGCGTTACGTACAGAAATGATAGTCATTTTGTAGTAACTAAGGCTCTATCTTATTGATATATTATTTTTGTGTGTTGTAAAGCACCGTGAATTTGTGAGAAAGCTATAAATAAATACTTGATAATTGTCGTAACTCACGTACAGATTATAAACTTGCCAAAAAATACGCTAATAAAACCTTCCGTTTAGCATTTAACTATTAATTATTTGTAGGGGTTTTCGTAGGAAGTAGGTATTTTCTTACAGTAAAATGTTGCTTAATTAAGTTTAGGTTCTAATTAAAGATTAAGTATTTTCGCAATAAGAAAAGGATATTACTTTTGTTTGTATTTGATAAAATTTTAACAAGAGGCCTGAATTTAGTAACTTTGTGACCACTGGTAAGTTACAAGTCACTTTTATTTTAGTCAAAGAGTTACTAATTTCAGATGTCTTATCCTGTCTTATGATCCCTAAGCTAAACTGAGCAGTACTTAATCGCGTAACAATTTTGTAACAATCAGAATACTACTTATCCACGTACCGTGGCGGTTCCACTCAGGTTTGCATACGACATTATAATAATATTTTTATACGTTAATACTTTTTCGTTAGTTATTATCTCAAAATTAGGATTTGAATAAAACAATTAGATTTATCAAATGTTCTCTTTGTTAAAATTACACAAACGTCTTTCACAAACGTTGCGTGGTCATGGCATGCTAGAAAGGCGTTCCACAAATAATGTTTTTCATGATCTCTTACATTGACAATCTCACGGAATGATGCAATGTCATGTCATAATTAGCCTGGTAGCGTATGTTGCTACTAGCTAATTATTTTATTTTTAAAGATAGTGTTATACATTTTTCTTATAAGCACAATCTAGTCTAGTAAGAAGAAAAATACAAAAAAAACATTTATAAAAAAAAGAACAAATCACAATTTGCAAATATAGGAACCATCATTATAATTATAATTAATGTAGGTTATGCAAAAATTGTTCAATAGAATTACCTGCCATCTGAATTTGAATAATGTACTTACATTGAAAACAGTTATCAAGGCATTTATCTAAACCTTAGTTAGCTGTTACCTACGTCACATGATATCAAGATAAAATTTATGGCAGCAGGTCGAGAAGGTTGCGCTAAGCAAGAATCAGAACCCGGAGTTGTCCGGTATTCATATAGTACGTGATATGACATCGTTACAAAACTAATGGCAGCTTTTAGAGCTTTATTGGTAGAGAAAATAATTATTTGTCTGCCTTACCTAAAATTGACGAAAATTCTTGGCAGATGGTTTTAAAAACTGTATAAATAAACATTCAATCAATAAAGACTGTTTAAAACATGTCATGAGACATTGTTTTTAATAGGTAGCATTTCTTTTTAAAGAGCTAGACTTATAATTTATGCATCCAGTTGCATTTCTACGGCAGGTAAGACTTGGGTGTCTGATTTTTATATGTACCACTGCCATCGCTATCATGCAGATGGTGATTTTGAAGTCTTCAATGAAAACAACAAAAAGAAACGAGACAAGAAAGCTACTACTAGCAATTTTTTTGCCTGATGTTATAAGACTTTGGCTTTCCTTTAAAGGCTGCCAGCAGGTGAGCATGGTCGTGCACTGACGCGTAACACTAGTAGGTCCAAATTTAGATATTCTTTTACGAAGTAGTTCATTTCATCCTTTAGTCGCATATTGTTAAAAGCGCATAATGTTCATGCTTCGCAAAACGGTAAAAGAGCGGAACGTTAAAAGAGTATAATGTTAAAGACGCGAAATGGTAAAGGAGCAAAATGTTAAAAGCGCACAATGTTAAAAGAGCACATTGTTAAAAGCGCAAAATGTTAAGAATTGAATTTCTATAAGATCCTATTGAATTATGCTAATATTTTTAGAATGTGTTTATCTCGTGAAATTAAACAACTTTTCTGATTAATATTTTTTCGAAATATGTATGACAAAAAATTTAACCTCCCATCCCATACAAAAGGCGTGTCCGTTTAGTGCGAAAAAAAACCGGCCAAGTGCAAGAAGGACTCGCCCACCGAGGGTTCAGTACTAAGATTTGTAGGTTATTGTGGTTGGTAAACCTATATTTCATATGATACTCCACTTGGACAACTAGCCAAATTTCTTAAATTTTGTTTTTTTTCGGCCCCCATAAAAACCATTTTATGGAAATGGAAATTTTTTGAGTTTTCCTGAATTCGTACTTCAAAACAAAGCTACTTGTCACATTTCGTTATTCTAGTCTACAGGAAGAACCAACTGAATTTTGATTCCTTTGAAAGGGTAAAAACACGCATTTTTACTGCATAAACGGATATATTTTTTTAACTTGAAGTTAAGTGCTTGATTTTTCACAACTACTAGCGTTTGTAGACTTGAGTATACGATTTTAATTTAATATCACAAGATATCTTTACGCGTTCCTGAGATCAATGGCCTTGACAGAATGACAGACGGACGGACAACAAAGTGATCCTATAAGGGTTCCATTTTTTACCAAAAATATATGTGAAACAGATGTGAAAAAATAATATTTTCTCAAAATATTTTTTTAAAAAAACTGATGTTTTCACACGTGTTTCACAAATATATTTTAAAAAATCTTTAAATAAATATCTCAAAACAATTTTTTCAAAAAAAATTATTTTTTTACATGTGTTCCACATATATTTTTATAAATTTTTCTCAATATTTTCAACATTAAATTTTAATATAATTTTTTTTAATCTGTTTTACCTACATAATATATTTTTATATATTTTTTTCAATATTTTTCGCCTTAACGTGTCCCATTGTATGGAAGGTAAAATTTGTTGTCATACATATTTCAAAAAACATAACTCAGAATAGTTGTTTTTATTTCACGAGATAAACACATTCTGAAAATATTTGCAAAAATCAATAGGATCTTATAGAAATTCAATTCTTAACATTTTGCGCTTTTAACAATGTGCTCTTTTAACTTTGTGCGCTTTTAACATTTTGCTCCTTTACCATTTCGCGTCTTTAGCATTATACTCTTTTAACGTTCTGCGCTTTTATCGTTTTGCGAAGCATTAACATTATGCGCTTTTAACAATATGCGACTAAAGGCATTTCATCCCATTGCATCCCGCCCATCCTAGAGTGGCAAAAGAACGTTTAAAATATAGCGGGAACTTAAAAAAAAATCGGCAGAACATGCGATGCTTGCATCGCGTCTTTGTCCAACTCGCACGTTGCAGTTTGTTATGCCAAATGGTGAAAAGGATAATGGGTAGTTGAAGGTGTATCCCTGCGGGTGTTGAAGGGAAGATCACTAGATGAGATGGACTTCTACTTATTTACAGCCTCCTTAAGGAAAGTGACATCAGAACATCCCGTATGTAATAACCGTGTAGTAAAGGGATTTTCTTGATATCGAAACCGTAAAAATGTTGTAACGGACTCTTTTATGAAAAAAATAATGCCGTAAAAGGCACAGAATTTTCCAAGTATTTCAAGGAAGTGTTGTTGTAAAGGAATTTTCTCGAGATCTAAATCGTAAAAATGTTGTAAGGGACGTTTCAATAAAAAAAATTATGTCGTAAGTGGCATCAATCATTTCAAATGTTTTATGGAAGTAATGTTGTAAATAACATACTGCTTCTATCCGTTGGTAATTGCGACATTTTCAGCCAGAAGTTTTTTTCTTTTTGTTTTGAAATATGTCGTATAAGTAATTCATAATTGTAAAAAGCCTTTACAGCGTACCCCCACATATGTTATACATATTTTGTGGTAACTTACTACAATTTTCTGTCCAAGATCTTGACTTACTACAAAGTGTTTTTGCTTATAACTCCTTCATTTTTCGAGATATCGCTGCGTGGATACGACAGATCGATAGAGAATAAAAAACTGCATATTCTGAGCCTTTAATGTCCCTTACGACAAAATGTCCCTTACGACATTTGAGATTAAAACAGTCGATAGCATACTTCTAATCTGTAGACTTATGAGGTAATTGTCCATGGAGCTTAGTCTATTATCATTATCAGTCTGCTGGAGTCACCCGACCCTCCCTCGGCCTGTGCCCCTGGCGTAGTGTCATATAATATTGCTTTACCTACATTATTTATTACTTTGTAATACATAGGTATTGTACTTTAATATTGGCGAAATACGACTCAAAAGAGATGTGAAGCCAGTGGCCACCTCAAATAAAGAAAGAGGAAGCTCCAATGATGATATACCTACCAGCACATCGTTCTATGCCCTTGATGACGATGGAGGTGATGCCCTGCTTGGGTTTCCGCCGGATGTTGATGTACACGTTGTGTTTGTGCATCAGTTTGGCAGCTGTCTCGTTCTCCACGCGACACGCCGAGTCCGACACGTCGAATATCACCACCAGGGGCAGGCATCCCTGCAACAGAAATTAAATTGTATATAAATGTTATTTTGAACATATTTGACTAGGTTTTTACGTGAATAAACTAGATCGTTTCGCTCGCAATGCGCACTGTGTACTGGGTTTGCTGTGCAAGGACGAGCTTGCTTCGCTCGCAATACGTACTGTGTACTGGGTTTGCTGTGCAAGGACGAGCACACTTCGCTTGCAATGCGTACTGTGTACTGGGTTTGCTGTGCAAGGACGAGCTTGCTTCGCTCGCAATGCGTACTGTGTACTGGGTTTGCTGTGCAAGGACGAGCTCGCTTCGCTCGCAATACGTACTGTGTACTGGGTTTACTGTGAAAGGGCGAGCTCGCTTCGCTCGCAATACGTGCTATGTACTGGGTTTACTGTGCAAGGACGAGCTTGCTTCGCTCGCAATGCGTACTGTGTACTGGGTTTACTGTGCAAGGACGAGCTCGCTTCGCTCGCAATGCGTACTGTGTACTGGGTTTACTGTGCAAGGACGAGCTTGCTTCGCTCGCAATGCGTACTGTGTACTGGGTTTACTGTGCAAGGACGAGCTTGCTTCGCTCGCAATGCGTACTGTGTACTGGGTTTACTGTGAAAGGGCGAGCTCGCTTCGCTCGCAATACGTGCTATGTACTGGGTTTACTGTGCAAGGACGAGCTTGCTTCGCTCGCAATGCGTACTGTGTACTGGGTTTACTGTGCAAGGACGAGCTCGCTTCGCTCTCAATGCATACTGTGTACTGAGTTTACTGTGCAAGGACGAGCTCGCTTCGCTCGCAATGCGTACTGTGTACTGGGTTTACTGTGCAAGGACGAGCTTGCTTCGCTCGCAATGCGTACTGTGTACTGGGTTTACTGTGCAAGGACGAGCTTGCTTCGCTCGCAATGCGTACTGTGTACTGGGTTTACTGTGAAAGGGCGAGCTCGCTTCGCTCGCAATACGTGCTATGTACTGGGTTTACTGTGCAAGGACGAGCTTGCTTCGCTCGCAATGCGTACTGTGTACTGGGTTTACTGTGCAAGGACGAGCTCGCTTCGCTCTCAATGCATACTGTGTACTGAGTTTACTGTGCAAGGACGAGCTTGCTTCGCTCGCAATGCGTACTGTGTACTGGGTTTGCTGTGCAAGGACGACCTCGCTTCACTCGCAATACGTGCTGTGTACTGGGTTTGCTGTGCAAGGACGAGCTCGCTTGGCTCGCAATAAGTACTGTGTACTGAGTTTGCTGTGCAAGGGCGAGCTCGCTTGGCTCGCAATAAGTACTGTGTACTGGGTTCACTGTGCAAGGACGAGCTCGCTTCGCTTGCAATACGTACTGTGTACTGGGTTCACTGTGCAAGGATGAGCTTGCTTCGCTCGCAATACGTACTATGTACTGGGTTTGCTGTGCAAGGACGAGCTCGCTTCGCTCGCAATGCGTACTGTGTACTGGGTTCGCAGAGCAAGGACGAGCTCGCTTCGCTTGCAATGCGTACTGTGTACTGGGTTCGCAGAGCAAGGACGAGCTCGCTTCGCTCGCAATGCGTACTGCGTACTGGGTTTACTGTGCAAGGACGAGCTCGCTTCGCTCGCAATGCGTACTGCGTACTGGGTTTACTGTGCAAGGACGAGCTCGCTTCGCTCGCAATGCGTACTGCGTACTGGGTTTACTGTGCAAGGACGAGCTCGCTTCGCTCGCAATGCGTACTGCGTACTGGGTTTACTACGACGGACTCGTTGGTGCCTCGCTCGCGGCGTATCTAACACACCACTTCCAGCCTTTTCTTGAAACAAGCACTCTCTATCGGCGTCGGGAAACATGATTTGAGCGCCGGTGCCCTTCATGGCCTTCAATTGACAGGGTGTCATACTCACCACAAGCTGCTGCCTAGCCGCATACACATGCTTTATATGTCCAGTAATGGTGACGCAACTCTTCTTGATCGGTGGCGTGTTGGGGTCATATAGGGAACATCACTTGAGCCCCGGTTCCCTTCATGATGGACAATCTGACAGCTGTCATACAGACTCACCACAAGCTGCTGCCTAGCCGCATACACATGCTTTATATGTCCAGTAATGGTGACGCAACTCTTCTTGATCGGTGGCGTGTTGGGGTCATATAGGGAACATCACTTGAGCCCCGGTTCCCTTCATGATGGACAATCTGACAGCTGTCATACAGACTCACCACAAGCTGCTGCCTAGCCGCATACACATGCTTTATATGTCCAGTAATGGTGACGCAACTCTTCTTGATCGGTGGCGTGTTGGGGTCATATAGGGAACATCACTTGAGCCCCGGTTCCCTTCATGGCCTTCAATTGACAGGGTGTCATACTCACCACAAGCTGCTGCCTAGCCGCATACACATGCTTTATATGTCCAGTAATGGTGACGCAACTCTTCTTGATGGGTGGTGTGTTGGGGTCATATAGGAAACATCACTTGAGCCCCGGTTCCCTTCATGATGGACAATCCGACAGCTGTCATATTCAGACTCACCACAAGCTGCTGCCTAGCCGCATACACATGCTTTATATGTCCAGTAATGGTGACGCAACTCTTCTTGATGGGTGGTGTGTTGGGGTCGGCTGCGTCAGGGAACATCACTTGGGCCCCGGTTCCCTTCATAATGGCCTTAAGTTGTTCGGAGCCGCGGCCGACCACGCAGCTGTGATGCATTGGAGATATTTCCACCGTCATCTGGACTTGAGTTTGGTTCTGTGGGAAATAACATTGATTAATGGAAGAAATGTAGTATATAAACCGACGAGCGTGCATAAAAAAGGTTGATGAATGTTGAAGAAGCGAAAGACGTGTGTCAGGATCGTAGCGAATGGAAGAATAGTAGACTACCCCTCTGGGAAAGAAGCCTGATGTCTGTCTATCTTACCAAATATTTTTAAACAAACAAGAACTACAGGATCTCGGAAGCGGCTCCAACGATCTTCACGAACTATCGTAAATAGGAAAAAAACGATCTAGATAGGTTTCATTTTACAAAATACGATGCTTCACCCCTTTTTTGTGTGTTTTTTGTAAACTAACAATGCCATCTGTTGAGAAACCGAAGAATCTCGATCAACCAGGTACTGTACTGTACTGTATATGTATGAGAAGTAAATAGTAATGCAATGCAGGTATTCTTACCGCAAGATGTCCGCACATGTAGTTCATCAAGAGCGACGTGGCTTCCATGGTGCCAGCCACCTCCCATTGCACTCCTTTCACCACAACTAAGTTCGCATGAAGTTTTGGACGGTTGCGCAGCATTACCTAAGGATAATAAAATAAATATTCTGAATTCCGTGTTCGGTATGTAGGTATGCAATTTTAGGAAAACTTTCAATATTTTCCACCGCAGACTGGATTTGAACCAGCTACCTTCGGCATCTGTACTGCCGACGCCACTACCAACTGGGCTACAGCGGTTCTATTCTATCCTAGCCTGGCCAAGATTCGTCAAGATACTGGGTGTTACAAAACAACCAATAAAGCTGAAAGGAGGCCAAGGTACTCATGAAACTGAACAACTTTCCCCATGGAACATGGGTCGAAATATGAAAAAAAAAAATTGGAGTTCCCATACAAAATGAACTCGCTTTGTATGGGAGATTTATTGGTTGTTTTGTAACACGTTGTATACTTACTAGCTTAATTTGCAGGCTAGGATAGAACTGATTCAAAGATAGAACAAAGATTCTGGTTTGTATCTGTGAAGAAATTATCTGGTAAGTTTGAGAAGCCAAAGTAAGTTTCTAAAAATTATGCTGAAATTATGACAAAATCAGCTAAGTATTATTGTAGGTAATTCGTTTTGAAAAAAGAAAAATAAACACTTGTAAATTCAAGGTGTACAAATAAAGAGGTGAAATTCAGGTGTACATCAAGTAGTGTATCTAGAAATGTTTCTGCCTACGCTATTGGAATTTGGAATACGTTAAATCGTGGCCTACCAGACTAAATCTAGATTTTTGCAATTGTAAAATGCGTAGGCGTTTTAGCATGGTGACAACGAGACAAAAGCGGTGGCGAATCTTGGGAAACACTGTTCATTCATACATACATACATCACGCCTATGTCCATTGCGGGGTGGGCAGAATTCAGAAGACTCTGTATCACCATAGCGACAGGTTGTCAGCCTGTCGCCTAAAATTGCAGTACACATCTATTCTCAAATCCCTTAGTCGCTTTAAACGACACGACACCCCCGGATAAGATATGGGGTGATGCTATTCTAAACCGGCACCACTCGACACACACTGGATGTAGGCCAAGTACTCACCTGCACATTGTATTGGTCTTGAATCTGCTGCACATAAGGCGAGGTGATGTCAGGGAGCGGTTGCGATGCCGGCACCACGGGCAGCTCGAAACTGAACACTAGCGGCGTCAGCGCCTGGCGGAAAAGATATAGCATCATCAATATGTCCTTTTAGCTATTCGCCCAGAATAAGGATGCAATATGTGTCAACGAAAGAAACTAACTCGCTGTAGCATGGGACAAGTATTTTCTCTAAAGAACATTATCGAATGTCCACGTACACAACCTGATAATGCCATTGTCAGATTGTCATGTATCCTATCCTCCCATTCTAAGAACCTGCCTCATACTGGGTAGGCAACCTAAACTTAATACCTACCTGTGGAATTTTCGAAGTGTTAACATTTACTAGTTACATCTAAAAACGCAAAATGCCATCAAGATAAAGCACTTACGAGAATGACAAATAATTGTATCAATAGCTTAGTGAGCTTGATTAACCACCGTTTCTCATGAGAAATGTCGAGCTCGCTTCGCTCGCTATCTTGTAGTACTGATGTAGGACGATGGCCTCGCATGCCTTTTTAACGCGAAATGTTGAGCTCACCTCGCTCGCAATTCTTGTATTGTAGTAATGAAACAGAAGCATACCGTGTGCTTCCTTGCCTGCCTTTTAACGCGATAAGTCGGGCTCACTTCGTTCGCGAAACGTATAGTGTGATGGTGCAGCACGGTGTGTCTCCTAACATGCCATTTTACCGCGATATGTCGGGCTCGCTTCGCTCGCAAAACATGTATGTAACCTATGTGCTGCGACCCCCCCCCCACGATCTGAAGCTGTATACGCCACTGTTGATTCTTCTTCTGACGTATAAGAACTGAAATTCTTATGGTAAACAAACAAACTTTGACACTAGGGTTCATCGGGTCGTTAAACGCCTAGGTGTCCTACACAAATAAAGAATCTTACGCGGACACGAGCCCTGGCGCGCTCCACCCTCTCCATATCGCCCGCGATGGAGACTTGGTTGCTCTTCTCCACAGCGCTGGTTCTGTTGGAGTCGGGGAAGTGGATGTGGCAGCCTGTTTCCTCCATCACGCGTTTGATAGTCAGCCCTCCCTGTAAGAAATGAAGCATGAGTCAGAGTATGTCCAACTGTCCATAACGGCTGTCGCAGAGAGGCATAGAGAAGACCCTCTAGTAGTCTTTAGCACATCTTTAGTATTGGTATGATGACATACATACATATATCACGCCTATATCCCTTGCGGGGTAGGCAGAGCGTAAACGATTGTAAAAACGGACATTCACACCACGTCTGACAAAAGTTTGAGAGTCATTCGGAAGACTGTGTATCACCTTAGTGACAGGTTGTCACCCTGTCGTCTATAATTGCATAACATCAACTCTCAAATCCCTCAGTCGCATTGCAATGCAGTCGCTAAGCAAATTTCAAAAGAAACATAGGTAAATTTTTCTGATGTGAAACAGGTCTATTTAATTTAGCAAGCAGGTGTAAGTACATGTACTACAGACATAAAAATCTTTGCTGATTAAGTTAGTTAGAAGATGGCAGGCTGAAGTACCGAATTGGCCGTAAGAAGAATGGATCTGTGGTTCGAAGTAGGTACATACAAACATTCGCTTTAGCTTATAAGATTAGAAAACATGGATCACACAGCTCAGATAGAAAAAATGTATTAGAAAGACATACATACATGTATCACGCCTATATCCCTTGCAGGGTAGGCAGAGCGTAAACGGCTGTAAAAACAGCCATTTACACCACGGCTAACAAAAGTTGTGGAGTGGACTGTTGTGGCTGTTATGGTATGGTATGGTAACAAAAGTTGGGAGTGATTCAGTAGACTGTATGACATAGGGGCAGGTTGTCAGCCTGTCGCCTAAAATTGCAATTCACATCAGGTCTTAAATCTCTATTACTAAGAGAACTCTTACCTTTCCGATAATGTGCGAGTGGTCGGTGTAGCTGACATCGATTTTCATCGTAACACGGTTACTCTGCAAATAATCATAAAAAATGCTTAGTACAATAGTACATACTAAAAAGTACATAGTAACAGTCTATTCAGTCAATATAACGGCGGCTAAAGATTCAAAACAAACTGAAAAGTAGAGCATTACGCGACGACAAAGTTCAAAATTTAAAATACCGTTTGATTTTTGCGCGCCTTACCCTAGTGTCCAATAATTGCATAATTTTCTCCCTTGCGAGCTTGACATCGTCAGGCCGACCAGCGACTCTCACGTGAGGATCTAAAAACACACAATTTTCACACAAGTTTCACCACAAAACTTTAAAAAAACCGACAAAAATCAAACTTGCTCACCCAAACCGACTAAAAGCTCGCGAAACTTATTACACCGTATTTTTCTAATAACATCGTAAACTTCATCGTTATCACTTGTAAAAACCATTATTAATTCATTTAAACAACTAGAACTTCAATTGATTGCATTAATTTGATTATAACCACGGACTTCATGCGTTGTGGTCAAAAATTACGAAAGTAAATACGAAACCAGACAGACTGGCGCCTTTGGCCATTTCCGTGGCGCCGTCCCGCCAAAAATTTGAACCGTGTTCACGGACGTTCCGTTATTTTGAAAATGTATGATTTGACAAGACACTGTTCACGGATGTGACTCAAAAAAGATTTAAAGCTTTATCAGTTTTTTCAAAGTTTTTTTTACCTTTTTTAGATCGCGCGCCTATTTTCAGTCGAGCAGGCCAGTTTACTAAAGTGTTTGTATCGTTCATCACCTGAAAATAAAAATAGAACATTTAGCGCATTGAGAGCGTAACAAGCGTAGAAGTTTAGAAAAACATATCTTACCCGGTGAAAGAATGCTTGCGCGGTTTGCGATTCCTCCAGATTCTCTGAAAATTATAAAACATTATCTAATTTCTGTTTCAAAAGAAGTTTATTTAGAAAATTATGGTGAATGACGTTTTTTTCCTCATACAAAATTAATGAATTTCAAAATTACTCGTAATTTTCCGAGTTATGACTTTTGCTCAACTATGAAGTCAATTTCTTAATTTCCTTTGTCCAGCGTGTCCAGCTGTGGACTTCTAAAGGGTATGTGATGATGGGTGATGGATGAGAAAGCTAAAAGAATATGATTAATTGATTATTACCAGCCAGCATAGCTTCCAAACGGCGCCTGTCAACACGAAACCTTTCTTGATAAACATCTTCAGCGCTGTTTAGGCCAAGAATCACCGCTAATTTCTGTAGGTCTTCTGCTGACGTCACGGAGTTGCTCGTTCCACTTTCTGAGGCCTGTCAGTGTATTTTGTTACAACTTACTTTTTGATATTTGGATAATGGTTATTTTTGATCGTATGCAATTTCTTAACATTTCTGTATTGTTATTTTATGGAACGCATGCATGCATGCATAGCAGGTTACATGGCTGATTGGAGTTAGGAAAACGGCCACGCAACTTTTGCTTGACAATATGGCGGATCATCTAATTAAAATCTTCGATAATATTTCGTCAAGCACTGGGCAAATAATAAAGTAATGATCTTACCTCGCTCAGAGTATCCTTGTCTGAATTTGATTTGAATTCCGACAGTTGAGTTTTAACTGTTAAAAAGTTATTCGACGACATTTTTATTGGGATAAAAATAAAAATTTATTTAAAATAATTTTACTGTCAAATTATAATCAATGGATTAATAAATAAATAAAAACATTTGTCCAATAAAATATATTAAATTCTATAGAATAACTTTTACGTGGGTCTGAGCAACTTCACGTATGGTTCACCGAGCTTGACTGGCTCGCATAAACTTTCAAGTACACAACGAAAAAACCGTAAAAAGTAGGGTAGTTGCAAATACAACCAGCAGATTTTTATTTCAATACTCACATAATAGGTTTAACGCCTAGTCAAGTCAACACCTCAAGGTGACATCACATTGCGTAAATTCCGTTTTTGTAGATATCTGTCTCCCACATGCCGTAATATTATTAGGTATGGGCGTCATTGCAGCTTTGTCAACCCTGCAAGAAATAATGCCGTGATGCGTTTTAGTTGGTTTGTATGTAAATGTTTTTATCTACACTTCATACATAATGTTCCTATTACAAATTCGAAAGCAAATGTATAAGCAACTGCTTTACAGCCATTCAGCCTTTAAAAAAAAATGTCGATATCATAAAGTAAAATGTCGATGTCATAAAGTACTTTTTTCTGACTTTATGATATCGACATTTAGCAGTAAGATAAAAAAAAAACAAATGTCACGACACAATCAAAGAATGGGACGACACTTGAAATTATGAGGACTTATTTATTATTAAATCTTTGCTTCAAATCATTTTTCGAATTAAAATTGACCGATAAATGCTATTTAATTTTAAAAGTTGTTCAGTTTTTATGAGCCTCCATTTTAACGTTTAGTTAAAAAGTTACTTACGTATAAAAGTCGTTGAGTTGGTGGTTCAGTAGATAGGCTTCATTCTTATTATACCATGATAGGCTTGCAATCGCCATAGTGCAGTGCGGAGGTTGGAATTATTTTTCATAGTTTTTCTTGTAGAGTGTAGATAAAATAGTGTATGCAACTGCAAATAATTAGGCTTTAGAATGCTCGTGTCAAACTATTATCACACTCGGCTGCGCCTCGTGTGATAAACAGACACTCTCATCCTAAAGCCTCTCATTATTAGGCAGTTGCATAAACTACTATTAGTTAGTAAAGTGTTTTTCATGATTCTATTTTTTTTTAATTGTATAACTTCCTGTTCACTTCACATTATTGAAGTTCTAGGTAAGGAAGAAAGTTTTGAGACTTGGTTTTACAATACGATGAAAGCTTTAGTTTGATAGATTATCAATACCTATTATCATCTGTCTTTATATCTGAAATTATTTTAAATTTTCATAAATAACAATAAATTTCTCGTGTAAAGGATCCCTAATATTTTGTCTTCTTTTGATTCAGCAAAAATGAAGAAAAAAGACGGTACCGCCGTGAACATACCCTTCAATGTTGCCCGATTCAAAAATGGAGGCCCGGTTCGAATCGTCCAATGAGAAGTCGGGATGTTCCCGCCCAAACGGCGCCAGTCCGTTATGGAAGTGTCTATATAGCGGGGCGCCCCGCTCGATAGTCATTAAGGCTATTCACCGGGGCGCCCTGCTGAATAGCGCTATGTCTTTGGATAGGCTATTGAGCGGGGCGCCCAGCTAAATAGCGCTTTGTCTGTGGTTTGGCTATTGACCGGGGCGCCGCTCCGCCGTTATTTCGACTTGTATGTAGGTATCATGGTAGATTAAGTACAGGGCCCCGAGTCCGCTAAATGAAAATCGTTTCAGTCGAGTCTCGATGGCATCTCAGTTGGATGGTTTCGGCCATTTCGTAGTCTGCTAACAGTTTTTAGTATGGAAAATCACAGTGGCAGTAGAATGACAGTTGAGTCTCGCTGGCATTACAATGGCTAAAAATTAGCAGACTTGGGGCCCTGGGCAAGTGTACCCACTTTGACTTGATTTAGTAAATCTAGATTTGTTAGATCTCGCTTGCATATACCTACTGTCTAACTAGAAAAAAAGACGCCAGTAGTCCATACTAATCCTTTCTCATCCATCCTCATCACTTCCTCACCCATCCTCATCACTTCCTCACTCATCCTCATCATTTCCTCACCCATCCTCATCACTTTATCACCTATCCTCAGTCATCATCATCACTTCCTCGGCCATCCTCATCATTTCCTCACCCATCCTTATCACAGGAAATGATGAGGATGAGTGAGGAAGTGATTCGAATTAGTGAGGAAGTGATGAGGATTGGTGAGGAAGTGATGAGAATGAGCGAGGTTGGGTGAGGAAGTGATGAGGATGGGTGAGGAAGTGTTGAGCATGGGTGAGGAAGTGATGAGAATGAATGAGGAAGTGATGAAGATGGGTGAGGAAGGGATGAGGATGCGTGAGGAAGTCATGGCGATGGGTGAGAAAGTGATGAGGATGGATGAGAAATGATTAGTATGGACTACTGGCGTCTTTTTTTTTCTAGTTAGACAGTAGGTATACTATGCGAGCGAGGTCAAACAAACATAGATTTACTAAATCAAATCAAAGTGGGTACACTTGCCCTGTACTTAACCTACCATGATACCTACATACAAGTCGAAATAACGGCGGAGCGGCGGCGCCCCGGTCAATAGCCAAACCACAGACAAAGCGCTATACAGCAGGGCGCCCCGGTGAATAGCCTAAATGACTATCGAGCGGGGCGCCCCGCTATATAGACACTTCCGTCCGTTATTTCTTATTTCGTTTCGTTGGTAAAAATTTCTAAGTTGATGATGATGATCTTTCCGGCCGGTTTATTATAAATCTTGTGAACTACAGTCAATTATTTATTACAGAGCTCGCATCTTTACAAACTATTAGATAATAAAGATCATTTTGAATGATCGAATACATTTTTTAAACCAAAACTTCTTTGTGCCCGTTCTTTTATTTGCGATGTGTTGTTTTATATAATTTTAGTTTCAAAAGCAATTAGATAAAAAAACAAAACAAACAACGTAATAAAATAACTTGGCGAGTTCATGAATGAAACCATTTATGAAACGAAACGCTCCATCACCATTGAAAAGTATTTTCGTACTCCACCGCGGGAGGTCGCGCCAGTCGGGTTTCTGCGCTTGCCGGTATCGGGTGTGCGTTCGTCTCGGCTCTACACTTTCGTATTCATAGTTTTAATTATTTTTAATTTTCGCGATTTACTAGTTTTTATTGTGTTTATTGAAGTTCCATTGTTTGTTAAGCGTGTGTTAACTTGTTATAGTGTGGAAAGTAGCTTTAAAGTGTGTATTTTGGAATATTTTAGGTGTGTAAAATAAAAATAAGGTGAGTGAATTTTAAATTGGTCCATTTCAGCAGTTTCGCCTACGTCCTACCTAGGGTTGCCAACTATTTCTGATCCAAATATAGTATTTAACCAAGTCAGAGCTAAAAAAAAATAGTAGCTTTTCAAAATTATATATTATCAATTTATTTTTAAAAGAGTATTGTCTAGATCCTGCAGCATCACGTTTAAAAGGTTTTTGCCTATTGAAATCATTTTTTCTACTAATGATGGGCCACAACACAACTATCTGCTTGTGTCGCGAGCGAAGCGAGCTCGACTTTTCACGCTAGAAACGGGCGACGAATCTAACTAAACAATAGTCGCGAGTTTAAAGCAGGCAGACCGGTATGTAAACGTATTGCGAGCGAAGCGAGCTCGACTTTTTACGCTGTAAGCAGGCGACGAGGCATTGGTTTTAAAATTGGCCAAAATATAGTAGATTTAGCTACTATATATTTGTCCAACAGTATATAGTAGCTACAGCTGAAATATAGTAGAATACTATATTATATAGTAGGGTTGGCAACCCTAGTCCTACCTACTAGCGAGAAATCTGAAAGTAGGTATAGAGGATTTTTAACAGCAAATGATACATTTTCGGAATGAAATTATGGTCAGAATCTAGTAATTTAACAGCTGCGAGACAAGATAACCGAGGTGGCAGTTGAGCTTTGGTTACAAAATTGCTCACGCACCGTACCGTAAGCACGTTTTGCGTTTTCGAAATATACCTAGCAGAGCTATATTTAAATTAATTTTATTTATATACCTAGTGTTGAGGTCTTGCACAAAACAATGTATTATGTAGCCAAGGTAGAAAGATAAGTAGGTACGTACTCTAAAGTTTTCGAATTTTGCAAATCAACGTCCAGATTCGGACCTTCTATCTATCTACCTACCTACCTATGATTTTTACGTATGTATGGAAGTAAATGTAGATAGTATGTCGAACTTGATCGAATCCTGCAGGCAGGAAGGGCCGTAGGCAACATCATCAATATACCTACTTTTATATAGAGCATTTATTTCCTTTATTTAAAATGTGATCCTTTACCACTGCTACCTAAGCTAAGCTATATACAGTAACTCACCTACCTACCTAGTTAGTTAGGTACCTACCTACTTAGGAACCCACTTAATTTATACTAGTCATTGCTGACACGATCAGATCTAGGTAGATTTGCATTTAATTTGCATACCTAGTACCTACCTATCTACCTACATCTAATTGGGCATGTAAAGCTTAACTCGAAGACGTAAAATAAGAAATCCATTTGGAGATATTTTGGTCTTTTATAGTTTTTTCATGTTTTTAGTTCTAAAAAGTTAAAGATCATTTAGATTTTTGCAAAAATCTAAATAACCTTTATTTGACCTTTGTGATGTGCATACTGTGCAAATAATTGAATGAAACTCTTTCGAGACGCCTATAACGAACTTCCTCCCCAATAAAAGTTACCTTCTCTTTGCTTCACCCTTGCTTGCTTCTGTCATGTCAGTTGGACGTTTGATGTAGTGTTGCAAAACTATCGATAGTACCTACTACTATCGATAACACTGAATTTGCCAAAGACATTACAAACCTATGGACTGGCTGTACCCTCTGAATGTGCGTGAATACCTAAACAATGTTGGACTCATAAAATGGCGGATTTTTGTAGGGTTGTAATCATTTTGGACCCAAAAATCGATATTGATAGTCGGTAACTGCCTACTGCCTAGTTGGGATAAGGGTGGGATGATGATGATGGTTTTGACGGGCATTATGCCTACGCTGTTGATATTTTTTGTGTACCTTACTACTGTATTATGCTTAAGCTGTTGTGAATTTTCATAATACTTAACTGTTTTTTGTGTGTAGTAAATAAATTGTTAAAAAGAAAAACAAGTTGTAGGGGTAAAAAATTAATAATAATAATCAAACAAAAGCCAAAAATAATAATTTATCATAACTATTCATAACAAAACACAGGTTGAATTTTTTCTATTCATAACAAAACACAGGTTGAATTTTTTGTGCTATTCCAGAAATTTTCCTTTTCCTTCCACTTTGTTCCTGTTGCTGTTCAGTCAAAACAGATCTATCATTTTCTTTAGGTTTTACCAAAAAGGGGTTGGCAAGGCAAGGCTTCTTCACGTTGGCATAACTTATCCAGAGTTCTGTTATAACACTCGACACCAAAATACAGGGAGCATGTCAATATTTGTCTATGACGTGGACAAATATTTCGGTGCCAATAATATCAAGCCATTTCCTTCTTTTAACTTAATTTTTTGGTTATCTGTAAAAAAAAATATTATTTTGTTAAACAGGTATATACAAAAATTACTTAGTAACTTTGGCACATTACCTATAACTTTCTGAATTGAACTATCAAGATTCATTATTTCCTTCCATTCTTACGAATATAACTTTTGAAGCACTCGCGATTGTTTTCACACATTTTAAGTATTGAACCGGGTCTATCGTGAATCGTGATAATTATTTAGGTCAACCTTTATAAATTAATTTCTTACGAATTCTGGCAAAATATATCGATACCGTGACTATGTACTACCCCAACCCTAGCCGACGATCAGTTTGTATGAAATCAGTATCGGCAGAAATAAAGAAATTAATGAAATATTGGGGAAAAACGTTTATAGTTTGCTGCTTTATAGCGAAAAATAGCTGCTCGTGGCTTTTATTACATATCATCTCATAAAGTTCAAGTAAAATAGCAGATTTGTGTACTTACGTGTGCAAACTAATTTCAGGGCGATTTTTAATAAGACGCACGCTGCACTGTATTAAGGAACAGCTAGGCATGATGTCATTTCCTTAATTTAGTCTTTTATCACAAAAAAATGCCCTGCAAAAATAATATTTCAAGAATAAACTGATAAATCGCACTTTGTTTACAAGACTTTGACACTTGACGTACCATAAACTGTTGGCACTATAAAATGGCGAAACAGTTGCGTTCGAAAATTAAAGGGATCTGACAGACAATATTTTATCTCAATCTCCTTACAGAAAACTGTTTGAGAGAAAAGGAAATAACATAATTTTTTCGCATTCTACATTGACAGAAATGTCTGTGGAATTTGCAATAAAATTTGCATGGTGGTTTTTCGCAAAGAGTATGTAAATAAAGTTGTTCGTTTCATTAGTTGCCCAGTGATGACGTCATCAATGAAAAACTTTTAAACAATTATAAAAAAATAAGGGATAATCAAATAATCAAAAGAACCAAATTAGTTTCGTAAAATTGCATAAAGTTTTAGAAAAAAAAATTTAACCTATACATTTTACATACCCAATTGTTCTGTCTGTCTATACCAGCGTGGGTGGCAAAGGCATACCCAAACCACTCTTGAAGTCTTGAATAAATACCTAAAATCTCTCCAATTTCTTCACAAGTTTTGAAACTCGCTGTCGTGATCAAATCCGTAAAATTGCCCACGTCCGATAGGTGGGTAGGTCGGTATGCTCACAAGAAAACATTTGATAGTATGATCATCACATTTGTACACGGATGACCAATATTCATCTTCATCCCTTGAATTGAACAGAACAGAACTCGGAAGTCCTGCTACCTAAATCGAAAGATCTTTGCGCAGCTAGCGCTATCGCATGCTTCAGGAAAATGCGATTTTCCGCCTTACTGTCATACCTACAAACACGGTTTATGTCAAACGGTTTGACAAGATGCGCATCGCATAGGTACCTATAAGTCTGTCAGACTGTTTGACATAACCCATAAACCGTATAAATACCTATCTATGAAAATAAAGTGAAAGCCTTTTTTTCTCGCCTTATTTAGGTACCTATAGTCTTGGACAACTTATAGTCGTTACTTACTTACCTACCTACCGACTTGAAAAAAAAACGGTATTGATTTACTTCGACCTCCTCGACCCTTGCATTGTTGTGACACCGGTAATATGGATGGTTTAGTGGTCCCGTTTTTACTTCATTGATGGTCCACTGTTGACAAAACAAACGTGAGATAGGTAGGTAGGTAGGTACCTACCTAGATATTAAGTAAGGAATGTGAGGTAGTTAGTTTCACAGAAGGTGGGATAAAGTGTGTGCCGGCTTAGAATAGCATCACCACATCCCGTGGGTGTCCTAAGATGCGACTGAGGAATTTGAGTGTTGATGTATTGCAATTTTAGGCGACAGGCTGACAGGTCGATAAGCGACCCGATAAACCTAGTAACCATGGAAGAAAATATTAATAAAATAAACCATCCATCATGCATCGAAAAAGAGATCCTAAAAGCTTGTAATTTTACCATATTAAAACTACATTTCCATTACGTACACCATTGATCCAATTACAAAACTGGAGTTAGATAGATAGGTACCTACCTACCTAGATCGTTACCCTGTTATTGCCTGTTGTTTACTATGAAGGGTGAACTTCTTTTCTTACGCGGTTTTTGTGTCAAGGAATAAGAATTCAATTGGGGTTAGGGGTTAAATCGTTTTGATAGTTTGCACATTGGCACACTAGGGTTCATATTGTTCAGTGTTCCACACGGTAAGCAGTTAGATACCTAGGTACGTACCTACCTACACATGAACTTACCAAATAGATTATCTGTCAATGTCACTTGTGAATTCTAACACATTTGCGACTTGCAAATTAATATTTAAATCAGTCTGTAGAATGCAAAATATCCGATTAGGTAGATAGGTATATGAAGCTGATAAATCTGATAATATGTGAACTAGTCTAGATACATATTTAAGTTCATCTGTGTATGTGAAAATCTTCTCATATTGACAACTCTCGCGGGAAATATTTGGTTGATTGCTGAATATTTGCCCATTTGTCGACTACGGTCAACCGAATGGTATCGGTGATAGGTACAACCTACAATAGCATTCTCACAAACTCACAAACATAGCCAAATCCTCTTGCTACATGATTTTGTGTTCAAACAAATCTGGGTACTTATAGATTTATTTGAACATTATCATTTTCGAATGATTCGTCCACTGAATCTGCAAAAAAAGCTAGCGAATAACGATTAGTGCTATCACAGTGGGCACTCTTTGACGCGCGACTCGGCCTTGGACACTCAAATTAGATTCGGCGAAATTTGCGCACTCTTTGGTTAGAAACACACGTTACGTCTGTTTGTGCGTTATTTTTCACCAGAGTTTACTGCCAAAATCGCCTACAATTGCCATCTACGGGCGCCGACTTGATCAGGAGCAGAAGTGGTCGCCATGGCCGAAACCGGCCGGAGAGATCATCATCATCTCCATCATCATTTTTGTGCTGCGTAACGCATGCGTTATAGGACAAAATGAATTTTGACCGTGTTCTCATACAAATACAGTTTATATCAAACAGACGCATTATCAACGCAGCGTTGTGCGGATGGTGGCGTTCGCTAGCGAATGCTTCTGTCAAATCGTTTGTCTTGTCATAAACCGTATTTGTATCAAAACAAGGTGGAAAATCGCGTATTACTAACACTTGCAAAAATAACGCACAAGCGGACTTTACGTGTGTTTCTCGTCTTTCCGAACATCCATGAAAATCAATGTTACGTTTGTTATAGACATGATAGGTACCTGGTACCTACGTATTTATCGAGTCAACGACAGCAAAGTTTATTGTTTGTTTATGCATCGGTTTTACCTATGTACCTAGGTAGGCTAGTTGCCGTTGCTGGCTTAGAATAGCATCACCCCATATCTTTCCCGTGGGTGTCGTTAGAAGGGAGAGGGATTTGATAGTTGATGTGTATTGCAATTTTAGGCGACAGGCTGACAATCTGACACTATGGTGATACCCAGTTTTCTGAATGACTCTCAAACTTTTGACAGACGTGGTGTAAATAGCCTATTTTATAGAAGTTTTCGCTCTGCCTACCCTGCAAGGTATATAGGCGTGATATATGTATGTATGTAGGTATGTAGATAGACTTTCAATCCAATTTCTCGCTTTAAAAGTAGGCTTACAAGAAGTAAAAGAAAATATCGTATTTAAGTTTTGACACCCTGTTAAGGTTTTTATGCAGACATGTGCCTACCCTACAGCCAAAATTGCTTGGCTGGCATAAATAACGCAGAGTTTAATCCGCGGCAATAAAAAATAAGCGGGATTCCTCGAGCTGATTCAGACTTGGCGCCACCATACAGGTTTTCGTTCATGCATGATTATCACAAGACTTATTTTATTAGAGATCCATGCGCAAGGGTTCAGATAATGTAGGATTAACTGACTATTATATTATAAGACTTTCACTGCAGTTTGTGGTCATTTTGACCCTGGGTGTCTAAATTGCAGTGACGTGGCATTTATTATTAGGGGTTATTTAGATCCTGTACACCTACTTATCTTATCTTGCTATCTGAAAATTTACTGAAATGAAATTTGCTCCACGGTTTTTTATTTGGCATTTGTTTTCGTGTTTTTTTAGGCTGGGCGACAGTCGTACATACATACTGTTGTGCATGCATATGTACTTTGTTCGCATTTGGTTGAAAAATATGAACAAAAAAATTTGCGACAAATTCGAGCGAAAGATACCTACGTGTGGGCAGATAAGAATAACCGGTAACCACACAAAAAAATCGATTACTGTTACTTTCATTACACACATTGTCAGTCTACTTGCTCTCTCAAAGGATCCGTTAGGGGCAAGGTCCACAGAATAGATGCGTGATGCGATGCGCAACATGACATCTGTCTGACAAGCGATCATCATCTTCTTGCGCTTATCCTAATTACTCGGGGTCGGCACAACACGTTTCGTTGAACACAAAATAGTGTTGCAAAAGGATTTGGGTGAATTTTACGACCGGCCGCCTACCAGACGTCAACCCTCCTTGGGAATGCTTTTGTTAACCGCCACCATACGGTTGGCCCTGTCTGTTTGGGTCGGGTTTTTCCCTCGGTCGCCTCTTACGACCTCTTACGGTGCTATTCTACTCTGCCGGCACCACACGGCAACAGACTGACAAGCGATCGTCAGCCGTTATCGATAGGACGCACGTCTTACGCGTGCGGCTTTGTTTCTTCTGTTTCATACATTTTATATGATATGGAATCGGTTTTTAACAATGTCGCAAGTCTCACTCAAGTCGCTGATGATCTCTTGTTACGTCTCACATCTTAGGTACGCCTAGTCTGTGGATCTTGCGCCTTACAAGCCGACTGGCGCCAAAATGTCGAGGCGTCAAACATCCTTCGACAGCTAACGGCACTTGATTGAAATTGAAACATCTCCAAATTAATAAAACTGATTCACAAGTAGGTAACTGATACCAGATATGACATGATTTAGACAGGTGACATTTTGGTCAAAGAGAGTTGGTCTAATTTTTTATTTGATGAAGATGGTTTTTATTAGCAAGTAGGTAAAGGTGCCAATTCTTACGCACTCGTTCCTTAGAAAGTGTTTTAATAACTTCCAAATGAATTAAGTTTTTGCACCATAAGCATAACAGCCACAACAGTCCACTGCTGGACATGGACCTCTCCTATCGAAGGGTACTGCGTACTGCCATGTAAAGATTGGTTATTGTAAAGACACAATTTTCCCACGCTGCGTGCACGCAGATAACAACCTACGGTCCTAGCTACACCTGGGTACCTAAAATACTATAGATAGATTCTATACATAAGGTGTTCCAAAGGAAATACATTAAATTGGAGACGTTGTGTAGACCATTGTACTGAACAATTTTCATTATGGCACCAAGTTTGAATTCTTAACAATTAAAAAGTTAAAATTTTCATACAAACTAAATGCCTACATTTACTACAACCATTATGTATTACCCCTTATCCAAGATTGCAACCTTGCATTTTTAACTTGTTGGATTTGAATCTTCGAAAAAGTTTGGAATATAGTTGTCTATGTTTTAAATTTAAACGAAAACTTAAGACAAAAGATCTCTTTCTTTGGTGTTATTTTATTTTATTGCCGCCTCAAACTAAAAACTTATTTTGACTTAGAGCATCCATAGAGACGCAAAGACTAAGGCCCAATCAGAGAACCAAGTAGAGTCTGTAGTGTCAGTTATGTCAGTTTTTGACGAACATGACATTTGACCTTGTCTACGCCACAACCTGTTGCCTTGGCAACTAAATTACCGCCAAAACCGTTGCCTTGGCTACAGTTGTGGCGGTAATTTCAAAAGTTTTTCCAAGACGGCAACATGACATAAATAAAGGTCATGATCAATAAAGCTTCTTTCATAATGTGGGACTCAATTAAATTTAACAAACTTAAGTTGCTAATTACTTCTAAACGAGGGGTTTTCATAACTTGGCCCCATAATGAAAATTATTTGGTACGATGGTCTACACAACGTCTCCAATTTAATGTATTTCCTTTGGAACACCTTAGAAATATCCTATAACTAAGGACCTGCGTTATTTGACAAAAGCTGTTTTCAGAAAATATTAAAAAATTAAACTGGTTCGATGTATCGATATTCAAATAACGTCGATTGACAAAATCCCAAATCATGTTGCGCCGACCCAAACTACTTATTTGTATTTGCAGGCAGATGATATATGATGGTCAAAAATTCAGTAGGTAGCTAGCTATGACGAAATAAACAAAAGTTCAATACTATACACACACACTACCTACACACAAGGAAAGCTTATTGTAATACTACATATTATTAATTATAGGTTATCCATACCAAGTATACCTATTTCCAGCATTTTCCTCAAAACAAATTCGAATTAATTGCATATTTTTTTCTTTGCAGAACCTCAAGTCATTCCAAGTGGGAGAGCGATGGCCAAAACTGAGAAATCATTTCCAAGAAACTTCACAGGTAAGCTTGCGACTGCGCATCTAATCTTGCAAAAAAATAAACATGACAACGTTGTCTTGACAACAAATTAAGGAGACGGCGCGCGGGGCGCCTTTACAGATGGCGCACTCAGTACAGTCAGTACTAGCGACGATTTTGACGCTTACTAACTGTAACCACACTGTAACTGAAATAACTGGAATCTCAGAGGAACGTCATATTTCTTGGATTAAAATTGGCTCAAAATCATATGACGTTCTTGTATCAGATATTGCGGTTTTGATATTCTTATAGGTACTTTCATGGTACTTTGAGATTTTTGACAGTAGTCTAGTAACTAACGTCAATAGCTGGTTATAATTATTCGGATTGACCCATGAAGCTGAAAATCGGCAATTGCGGAATTAGACACAGATTGCAAGAAACCTAAAATATCTTTAAATAATATTTATCTTTAGGGCTTTGACGAACATTAAAAAACAATAATATGTTGGTTTCGTAGTCACAACACTTTAACGATCGATAGAGCCCTAAATATAAATATTATTTAAAGATATATTAGGTTTCTTGCAATCCGTGTCTAATTACGCAACTTTTGATACCTCTTGGGAGTCGATAGCTTGAAAATAAGAAAATCTCATATAAGAACGGGACACCCCACTTTTCGGGGTTTTGGGCCCCCCGGGGGGCCTAAAGGGTAATTTTGAGGGCACAATAAGCTTGAAGTGAGATGTCACGCACGATATGAAGTAAAAACTACCCTCCAAGTCAATTACTTCAAAAGTTACGCCTTGTAAAGGAGGCGGGGGTGGTAAAAGGTTAAGAGGGGTGGTGCCCGCTGGGCTCCATGTCTAATTTTGCTCAGATGGTCAAGAAGTACCTACATGCCGATTTTCAGCTTCATGGGTCAATCCGAATAGCTGTGACGTTAGTTACTAGACTACAGTAGCAAACCTGGCTTCTCATCTTCAGTAAGAACAACGGCAAATATATCTGCATCTATTTTAGCAATCACATTATAAAAAAAAACTGAACATGAATAAATAATACTTTGAATAACACATGCGTAGGTTGCTTCTACCGCGGAAGAAATGATGGATGGAACTATTTTCTTCAAATAAGTTGCGAAATGTAGTGTAGGTTTTAAATAAAATAATAATTTTTACTTTCTGATTAACATATGAATCGAGTGACGTCGTTGAAAGATTGTTTACCTACACCACACACCACAACCGCAGATTATTTTTTGCTAGCTACCGTGTATACACAGAAAACAACTGTTTAAATAGACCGTAAAGATTGCTGTCTGGTGCCGGCTCAGAATAGCATCACCCCATATCTTTCCCGTGGGTGTCGTAAGAAGAGGCTAATGTAGGTATTTGAGAGTTGATGTGTATTGCAATTTTGGACGACAGGCTAACAGGTTGTAGTGTGATACAGTCTTCTCAATGACTCTCAAACATTTGTCAGATTTTGTGTGAATGGCCGTTTTTAACAACCGTTTACGCTCTGCCTACCCCGCAGTATATACGCGTGATATATGTACGTATGTATGTATTGCCTTGACGACTGCACACCACACCCACAAATCGTTGGCACGGCGGCCCAGGCGCATCTGTGACGTCAGTCACACGTTTGGCACGCGGCCATCTTTGAAATAAACGCGCGAATATTCGGTAATCGCACGCAATCGCCCTTCCTGTCGGGAGTAACACAGATAACGTGGAACGAGGTTGATGGGTTGGAGTGATAAAGTTGGTTATCCCTTTCTTGTTATCTAATTTTGCTGCCTTGTTGAACCTTGCGCACGTTTTAATAGTTGTGCGTGTTCATTCTCAGCTCGTAAGGTCTTGGAAAAGCATGTCGATCTCCTAGACGTAAAGAACAGAACCTACAGGTTGTTAGTTGTAAGTTTTATGATTTAGGTCATAAAAAATTGCCTCGGGCTTGTCTCTATGGAGGAAACGTAGACGTAGGTAAGCATGCATACGCGCACTTTATGATTGAGCCCCGCAGTAAACGTGTTAAAAGGGGATGGTATCCTCTCCAGTCATAATCATGTCGTGATAATAATTATCATACTCCTTCTGTCGTGAACGTGATTCCGATTCTACGAATGACTCGATGAACCTAATATAACATCGTTCACATACATAACATTCCTTTCTCATTTATTTTCACTTTTGATTCTTGCTGTGCTTATTAAACTGTTAAACAAAATTACGTACTTACCTACCTACCTATGTAACGTATTACATCATGCAAAATGCTGAATCTTCCGTCGTGCAAATTGATAGTGTCATATTTCACACAAACTATAGGCTTGTCTTGCCTTAGGGTTGGCATAAAACCTCCGACGATAAATTCGGTTAGTTAATGGCAAGCTCAACAGAGTAGACGCGCGACGTGACGCGCAACATGACGTCTGTCAGACAAGCAATCAGCAGTTATTGATGCAACGCGCGTCTTACGTGTGTTGCAAGCTCGGTTGTCACGATTTTGCGATGCCGCGCGTCTCACTCACTTGTTTGACAGATGCCATCTTAAGTCTCACGTCTATTTTATGGATCTTGCGCCTAAGGTAGACGTGTAGAGATACTTTGCGCTTGACTAACTACAGGTTTAGATAGAATTCCGAATGACTGCCTAAAAAGTAAGCACTTCAGAAACTTTTAAAAGTATTCCATAAAAGAACTTCTTATAATTTGTTGGGCAGCCCTACAGTGATTGAGCAGTGTCTAATTATTATTTTTGGATAGACATTTTTTGTTCAATCTTGTTAAATAGTTGAATTTATTGTCGTTTATATTCGTTACTTCAGTTAATTTAAACAGATTCTGTAGACCAATTGGGCAAATAAAACTCGTGTCGTATAATGAACGTAAATAATACAGGCGGCAAAATTTTGGGTCTTTCTTATATTATAATTTATATTTTGAACCTACGATGACATGTGAATATGACATCAAATATACCTACCTATTTGTTACTTAAGACATCAAATATACATTCATCGGGTCGTTGAACGACTCGGTGTCCCACACGAAAAGAAAGAAAGAAAGACATATTTAGGGAAAGTTGTCTAAATTTTTTTAACGGCGTTACCTAGTATACCCAGTCTTATTAACTTTAGGTATACAAAATAGTAACCAACCAAACGCGAAATTTTGAAATCCTGTGAAAAACTGTATTCTTGTTAAAACGTAATTTTTTCCTCGTAAATTACTCGCAAGGATAACGCGTTCAACTCTAACCTAGAGAAAACGTACAACAATCAGAATCATATACCTAAAGTACGGTCGTTCGAATTGACCACATTTGACAGTTGTCAAACCCATACTAGAACATTTATCAACAAAGAAAAATAGACTCTGTCATAGCATTAATTTCTTCTTCATCGAGTCGACGGTAACAATTGATATAATTTTTATAGGGTTTGCTTCCAACATTAACTTGATTTTGACAGATGTCAAATATGGGCTATTCAAACGGACTTACTGTACATATAGCTACATATTGTATAGGTATGTGTTGTATAGCAACCGCGACATTGACCGTCACACTCGCACGCATGTACCGGAAACCTTATGCGGTCATTACTCAGTCAGTCAGTACACATTTTCAATCCATACAATTTAACCGACTGGCCTGCTCGTACTTGCAGTAGGTGGTTGAAAAACTGACGTTAGATATATTTGGCAGTAGCAACCCTGGCTATGTAACAAATGCCAATCGCAGAGATTTTTGACAGAAGCATCTCTGGCTATGTAACAAATGCTAATCGCGAAAATCCGAAATAGGGCCGAGTGAACCTTCTGTGTGTACATACTCTCGAAAAACATAACCCTCCTGAGGCAGTCGGGTATAATATACGGGACCGATTTCGATGATTCTAAGTTGTCTAACTTAAGAGTACTTTTTCATCCAAATCCGTAGTAGTCAGGATACAGGTACAATCTATTTTTAAAAAGCTCCTGATTCCGGAGTTGGTTTTGTTTTATTTATTTATGCACAACATGTTTTATCTAGAGTTCTAGACTTACATACAATTTATACGGTACTTTTTCCTTGTCAAGCACTTGGCACAAGACATCACGGAAAATATCAACTTTCGCCTGCAGTATGATCTGTCAAATACTCACTTTAATAAACTAGTTCTTTTGCTATATGGCTCAATAAACATGCACTACCTACATATTTCAAGTATTTTGTATCAGCAAAAAATATAAAATAGGTACCACATTCATGTTTTTGCTGCCTCAGGAAGTGCACATTTCGCCTTTTTGGCACACCGAAGGTGACAGGTGACAAACCGATCAAGTTTCGGTCCAAAAATAATGAACGGGTTTATTTTGGCGCGGGTCACTTTTGCACGGCGTTCCGATTGATTGATGATAAAAAATCAGCCAAGTGCGAGTCGGACTCGCGCACGAAGGGCGCCGTACCATTGTGTATCAAAATGAAATAAAATCATGTTTGTTAATGAGAGCCACCCTTAATTTTTATTTTGTGATATTTTTAGTTTTTGTTGTCACTTACAACAGTAGTACGGCATCTGTCAACTTTTTTCTGTTCTTTTGATTTATTGACACCCAAACTCGGGTCGTCCGTCGACGTCGTATCCCACACGACCAGAAAAAATATCGAGATTAGCAGTCATAGTGTTCCGTGCTTCGGATGGGCACATTAAGCCGTCGGTCCCGGTTGCTCTCTATGGTGGCGGTCGTTACACAACCACGTCAGAGGCCTGCTACTTGCAGTAGGCGGTTGAAAAACTCTGACACCAGGTTTCATCAGGTCGTTGAACGACTCGGTGTCCCACACGAAGAGAGAGAGAGAGTGTTAGATTAGAACAGACGGCGCCGCCGCTGCTGGTTCAAAGACAGTTGTTGGAGTGATGACCGCTCGTGAAGTGCATGCTAATATTGCTAATGGGCGTAGTAATTGTACTCCACAGAGTACTTTTTGTACTCTGAGGCCACCATGAAAGCCTAGTTGCTAGGAGTCGCTATGCTACTACTTACAAAACTATTAAGATGAGTCATAGAATGCATTTGTACATTTTGCATTGAACTGTGGTGAGTGAGTATGACGTTGGAAAAGAAAACCCATGTCCAACAGTGGTCTGACCCATGTCCGCAGCAGTACGGTGTTTTGTTTACATGAAACACGTATCTACGGTCATGAATTAAATAGATCTTATCTTGCCTGTGCGCAATGGCAAACACGTGGTGTTAATTTGCACATAATTGGGGTAATTTCATGGCTTATCCTCTGTAATTATCTGTATATACTGATAGCAAGGTAAACCTAGTGACCATTGTAAGACCACAGAATATATAATAGGTAAGACGCCATTAGTCTAGGGTTGGGACTAATTTATAATCTCGATTACCTCGATTAGACTTCTATATCATTTGGATTCATATTTTGTTGTTGGGATATTTTATTCATTACTATTACTACCTATTAGGTATAGGTAACGTAGAAGCTATTGCCGTGTGGCTAAGAACACTGCCACCCTAATCAACTCAGGGTGTTTCGTAAAAGGTGACGTAGAGTTTTTGACCTCTGCTGAATATCTGTCGAATATGGTCAACCGCATGGTGATACCACCTAAAATTGCATTCCCAATGATGGTTGACGCAAATCCTTTTGCTACATGAGTTTTTGTTCTATTCTAACAAAACTTCTTAAGCCGAAGATGATGATATAGATAACTTTTCGTCAGACCAATTACTTAGGTAGACACATGTTTTTGCTAAAACCACAAATAAAATACGGCGGCGCGACTGATTCAGTTTTTGCTGTACCGAGCTACTTTTTTGCTTCTGTTGTATAGGTAGATGATACAATAAGATAGTGAGACGAACGATCTTTACAATTCTTGGTAAATCGTATTAGATACGCTTACTCTCTTGAAGGTGAAATTTTTCCTCTAAATCTCCGTTTGTCACAGATGAAAATAGAAAGAAATACTCTAAGGTTTTTAAGTTTGGTGAAGTCAAGCCTTGGGTTCAAAGTGATAGTTGTCTGATGTAATTATCAAAGAATATAATTATCTTGATAATTAGAACCCTGGTAGTATTTTGATCTTATCAAGTTACCTATGTATCTTTTTTTTTTTTTTTTTTTTTGTATTATTCGGGTTTGAGTAAGAGGTCAGTGTGCTAACGGTTTACTCCTGACCTCTCCCCGTCTCTTAATTTAATCCCTTAACACAAAAGTATTCAATCACTAGCACTTGATATTTGCACTTATTGTTATCATATCAATATTACTTAAACCTAACCTAACTGTTATATTTAACTACCTACACACCTATCTACCAACTAACTTAAAAACTAGTAACATTTTGTACATTCCTACCAACTAAGTTAAAAACTTATATAATGTTCTTTTGCAAATTGTTACATCGATTTTACATTTCCAGTTTGATCTGCACGCATACATAGTGTCATTGACTTATTATAACCTAATAATTACTTAATATCTATTTATTGAAAATTACATTATAGTTTTATATGTACACCTCTTGCGAACTACCAACTAAAATCGAAGAAATACGGCAATATCCAAGGGTATTTCACAATTAGCTTCTTTTTTCCTTTTTTACATTTGTTTTATCATAATATTTTTATACCTATAATGTTCTTAAGCCTACGTATCTATACTTCTACACGTATTAACTATTTACAATATTACTTAGTCTACTATACATAATTAGTTATTTAGGCACATCATAACTTTTCTTTCCCTTTAGAATCCATCCGTGGTCAGCAAATACCCACACTAGGTGCCATTAAAGTGTTTTAGATGTTTTACTATATATTCAAGATGTAGTGTAAATGACTTGACGCTCGACTCTTTCTTGATTATTGTGCGTAAGTCGTAGGGATCGGAGATATTCATTGACCCACACACTAGAGTGTGGTTCAGTCTGGAAGATCCAAACCGAGGGCATGTCTTTAATAGGTGATCTAGAGTTTGCGGAACATCCCCAGTACACGGACACAAATCATCGGAGGTAATATGAAAGCGGGATAAGTATTCCTTATGGTAACCATGGTTCGAGAAAAGTTGTGTAAAGCAAAAATTAGGTTTGAATATGTTAAGTACTGTTTCTAGAGTGTTAAAATCAGGGCACCATTGTTTTAAATGTGTACAATGTTCCGGATTTTCAAAAAGATCTCGTTTTGCCTTTAAGCTATTGCTTTTGTTGAAGTGTCTCACATGACTTAGAGGAAATTTATCGAACTCGGGAGATACTCGTAGGGTAGCAGCAGCTTTGGCCGCGATGTCAGCAGCTTCATTTCCTGCAATACCAACGTGTGCGCGTAACCAGATAAATGAGACTTCAATGCCAAGAGATTGAGCAAGATGGAGATTGTTGAATATTTGCACCGCGTGAAAATACCTGGAATTAGGATTCATCAATTCCACAAGGGAAGATTTGCTGTCAGACAGAATAACTGATGGTGTAGCCTTTTCCTTAAGAACCCAATCACAGGCGTGTTTGATTGCAAGGAGTTCGGCGAAAAACAGAACAAGTGGAGTGTAGTTTGAATTTTTTGGTGATCTGTTGGCCGGTGGGTTTAAATATGACAACTGCCGCTCCAACTCCGGCGTCGTGTTTGCTACCATCTGTGTACAGGGCAGTGGCTCCAGTGTCCAAAGTATTTTCAAGTTCGCATGTGTTATTAACTTCTCGGAACATTATAGCCTTACGCAAAGATGGATGTAGAAGGCCAGCAGGAGGAACCGGAGAATCCAGGGCAATATCGTGTGGTACGAAAGAAGACAGTTGAGTAATACGAGTCAATTCGATGTCAGATGTTTCTTTTATTTTATCGCATATAGGTGTGAATCGTGAAAGGACGATTGCTGTGTAAGTATTAAGAGTTCTAAACCCTCTAATCGCGCAAATCGCAAAGCCTCTTTGGAGGGACATGAGTTTGTCACGGGAACATTTGTACTGCAACGCCGAGAACCAAATTGAAGAACCGTAGCAGATAATAGGTTGCAAAACATGTTCGTAAATTATTTTTATATTTTCAGAGCAAATACCCCATGTCGGTTTGATGAATTTAATGAGTTTATGAAACAATTTTTTTGTTTTGTCTGATATTTGATTAATGTGATGGATAAAAGTGAGCCTGCGGTCTATGGTGATACCGAGGAGTTTTATACAGTTGTGGAATTCAATTTTCAGACCACTCATATTTATATCGCACTTGCGAGCCCTGCTGGTGAATGCAATGGCTTGGGTTTTGGAAGGACCAAACTCCAATTTAGAGTCAAGACCCCACTCTTTAATCGTCGCCAGCGCTTCATTTGTGATATCTTCTAGAGCTCGGCAATATTTAGCTTTGACAATGAGCAACACATCATCAGCAAAAGCTTGAAGTCTGCATCCTGTTGGCAAAGTAATCTCTAGCAGCCCGTCAAGATGAGATTCCAAAGAATGGACCGCATACAGAGCCTTGAACGCATCCTCTGGTGAGTGCTTTAGTCACAGTGCAGTCAGCAAAATTAAGAGTGGCATACCTATCCTGAAAATAGCTATCAATAATTTTATAAATATTAAGCGGGCAACCAAATCTCTGCAATCGGCGCTGTATAAGGGGCCACCACGCGTGATCGAACGCGGCTTTAATATCCAGAGAAACTGCTAGCACCTGTTCTTTTGCGTCCTTTGCTGAATTGATGAATTCTACAGCGTCGTGTAGTGCATGAACTGTGGAGACAAGGGGCTTAAAGCCATATTGGTTACGATTGAGTGCATTCTTGGAGAACATGAAATAAGACAGTCTATTGATTACAAGTTTTTCTAAGATTTTGCCTAGAACGTTAATCAGTCCGATGGGCCGGAAGGACGCTAGGTCAGAGTAATCGTCTTTGCCAGGCTTAGGAATAATTTTAATAAATGCAGATTTCCATATTTTTGGAAAATAGCCTAATTCGAGACACCTATTATAAATAGCCGTTATTGCTTCTGGAAAGCATTTTATTACCTTTGAACATATGTCAGCGGTGAGGTGGTCCGTGCCAGGAGCTTTCTTACCACTCATTTCGGCGACGGCTATTTTCACTTCATCGCTGGTGAACGGAGGTTCGCAGTTATTCGAGACATTTAAACCAGTAACACGTGAAACAGAAGCTCGGCATTCCAAGTGAGCAGTCCTGCTGTCCACGGTGTCGTCCGGGAAAAACCTGTCGAGTAGAGCAGTGGCCGTTTCACTAGACGTCTTCGTGTAAGTACCATCAGTATTACGGAGAGTGGATGGTGGTTGCGGGGGTGGTGTGGTCTTAATAATTCTATTGGTTACAGACCAAACGTTTTCTTTACCCTGCATACTACAAAAGTCCCTGAAATTGGTGGTAGATGCCTCGTTAAACATACTTTTGTATTCTTCTTTGAGGCGTTCCTTCGTTTCTAAAGCTTCTTGTAAGGGTCTTTTGGCTCGCTTTAGTCTTTGAATGGCGTGATGATTGTCGATGACTTCCTTTTTGGCTTCCAGTTCATCGCTCCACCACGGGCAGCGAAGCTCGGCCACAAGAGCGGGGCAGAAGTTTGTCACACACAGACAGAACAGACGAAACAACCGATTGCAAATGGTCGTCCAGTTCGGCAACGTTGAAGTTGGCGATGTCTTTTTCAAATACGTGACACAGCTCAAGCTCCTCCTTGAACCTTTCGAAAATAATGTCCCATTTCAAACGCGAGGTGTCGTAACGGAACGTAGTTTTAGTAGAGCTGCGGAGTAGTTCACGCTTGCCAATGGTAAATTTAAAGTCAATAGCATCGTGTTCGGAGGATGGGCAAACGTCAGTGTTGACTTTCCAGTCAGTAACTCTATCAGCTGCGCCTAATGAGACAAGTGTGAGATCTATAACCGATTCCCTAGGTTGGCCGTGAGTAATAGTTCTAAAGGTAGGAACTGACCCTTGATTACAAATGGCAAGAGTGTTAGCAGAGATGAAATCCATGACTTCGTTACCCCTTTTATTAGACCGAGTGGAACCCCAAGCTGGGTGCCATCCATTCAAATCTCCACCGACTATATGTATAGCAGTGTTAGTACTCCTGATAAACGTTTCTAAAGTGGTGAGGACCGTGGAGCTAGCGATATTTTGGGCCATGTCCGCACGTAGATTAGACATAGGTTCCATATAAATGCAGGTAATGTAGTATTTTTTGCCGGATGTGAAGATTTGTATGCAGCAAAGGTTAGGGACGAATGTTGTGAGAGCCCTATAGCACCAGTAAAACTTTTCTTAACAATTATACAAGCTTTGACACGTGATCCACAAGGAAACTGAAAAATGTTATGGCCATAGGAGTTAGGCATTACGATTCCCTTCCCAACATAAGGTTCAGTGACAAGAGCGATATCGTAGTTATTCTTTCCAAAGTATTGCATAAGCTCGTGATAGGCTTTATATCCTCTGCCCACATTGCACTGCAAAATATTGATATGTCGCTGTGTAGGGTTATGCTTGATATTGTTAGCCATAGTTGGTATTTGCAGCAATCCTTTCTTTAACGGCCACTATTCTAGGGCATTGATTTGAGGTAGCACAATGAGCAATAGGAGCACTTAGTCTGAATTTTTTGTTGTGTAACACGCAGTTTATACAAGCTACTTTATTTTCGTCATATTTGAATGGGCAATCAGCGAACTTATGAGTTCCAGCAGAACAACGGAGCAAACCACGCCTTCAAAATCACATTTAGCCATGGTATGGCCAAATTGTAGGCACTTATAGCACTGTCTGAATGGTGAGAACTCCTCTAGGTGAATTTTCTGGTAATCTACGCATAATCTCTCTAGTGCCATAGCGGCATGCCATGCTGCAGGTTTGAGGCGCAAAACAGCGTTATATAAGTCTGGGCGCCTGTTATTTTTTAAGAAACATAGAGCTATATCACTTTCAGATACGATATGCTCCTTTAGACTTGGATTCTGATTGACGATGATATCAATAAGTTCGCACGATGGAACGTCTCTGTGAATGCCTTTTAAGATTATCATTGGAAGGGATTTTTTAACAGGTTCAGCGCGGAATTCCGGAAACTCCCTGATTCGACCAAGGGTTTCCTCCTGTTGCTTGGGGTCATCGAACTCTATACGAATTTTCCTTCTATGCTCGGTAGAATACGATGTGGAGCATAGCTTGAATTCCTGAAAGTAACGGTTTTTCTAAGCTTATCGAGCGTCTCATGGGATGTGGATGTCGGATCAGAAGAGGTGACTATGATGGCCGGCTTAGAAGTGCCAGTAGTTTTAGGTCGGCTCTTGGAAGCGACGCGTTCCGCATATGTAGGCGCTGATGAAATGGTAGCGACCGTCGCGTTGGCTACATCTTCCATTCTCTGAAAGCGTTCTTCAAACTTTTCAATAATGGCATAGTGTGAATTCAAATTTTTGTTAACAATGTCAAGTTCCGATCTGACTGCTTCGGTGGTAGCTTGAACGGCTTCTTTTACGGCCTCCTGTATTATCGATGCAGCCCTACCGTCAACTGGATCATTGTAGATTTGGTTTCCGGTTGACTTAATATTTATGGGGGAAGAGGATTGTTTGAGGAGTGGTTCGACTTGCTTGAGCAGAGATATCATGTCTTCCATAGATGTTTTGATCGAATTAGCGATCTTTTTAATGTTATCCCTCTTCTCTTTCGTGTATCTGCCACTGTCGAGGATTCCAGGTATTGCTGTGGTACTATCTAAAGCAGACTGAATGTGAAGATACATTGAATCAAGTTTCGTGCATGCTACTTCAAGAGGAGTGTTTTCTTCACTGTCTTCGAAAATTAAATCCATTGAAGTGTTAGATTCTAGCCCAGCAACCTCGCCCCTGACCTCGCCGTCCAACGTACGCAGTGGAGGGGAGAGAGACGAGGATCTAGAATCGTAATGCAGGAAAGTTCCAGATGGAAGAATAGGCGAGGAGGGGAGATCGCCATCACCAGCATTGTTTATAATTCCCTCCATTATTGTAGCTTTAAATAATAATACAAGTACCTATCACTCTAGATCTATATACACTAGGGTACCAACACCATCAGTTTATCCAAATAAGCAAAACAAGAGAAAACAAGACGACTTTTATTCAGTAGCCAAACATTTCTGCGCTCGAATTATAATAATAAAAAAAAAGAAAAAAAAAAACACAGAAAACTAGATTCCTCTTGAGCACCGTACTATAGTTATCTAACTTAGTAAGATACTCAGTAGTAGGTATTTGCGGACCACGGTTTTGGTTTCGACATTAACCCGGACGTGTCTATGAAACATACCAGAGTTACAACAGAGTAACAAGTAAGTAATCAATTTAGGTACTTAAATAGGGTTGAGTAGGTAGAATCGTTTGTCCTAAGTCATGAAACTCTTGAACAGGTTCGAAGGCCACGTTTCCCCAGACGTGGCTCTGATGCGTATCTTCAGAGATTAGTCTTCCACAATCCACCGCTATTATTGATAAAGTTCACAGCCGACAGGAAACATCTGGTTACACTTATTAATACAATGTTTGATATGCTTATAATATAATTTAAAACTTGTGTTCGTCGTATTTGTTATTTCACTACAGTATTTTATTGCATTAATTTAAAACTTGTGTCCGTACTATTCCGCATTGATTTCACTTTTAGAGCCATCTGTCGCAGAGTAGCACTAACTAATATTTGGTTCTAACTAATATAGGTGAAAATTATTCGCGAACTTTAAAATTGTGCCATCTATATGTAAGTAGCAAGCAACATAACACAGATGTTCGGCAATAGAAGACAGCACTATTTCAGTTCTCTGCATAAAGTTATAGATAGCGTTGGAAAAGTGACAAATAACCTAAGCAGAAAAAGTTTAATGACACTATTTTCAGTAAAAGAGCAATAGACTTCCATTAAAAAAATCTTTGAACGGCGAAAAAGTTTGATTGCGTCAAAAGAACACTTCTTTACAGTGCACTGCACTTCGATCGAATCCTATAGAGTCACTTTTAGCGGCATCTGTTGCAGATTAGTACCACATAATTTTTGGTTCCGATGTTGCGAAACTTAAAATTGCGCCATCTATATGTGAGTAGCAGGCAACATAACACAGATATTCGGCAATAGATGGCAGCACTCAGTTTCAGTTTCCTGAATAAAACTGTAGATGACGTTGCACAACTGACAGATAACCTTTGCAGAAAAAGTTTAGACACTTTTTATTTACAGAAAAACGAGAATAAACGTCCGTAAAAATTCATTGAACGCCGAAAAAGTTGGATTGCGTAAAAAGAACACTACTTATAATGCACTGCACTTCGATCGAATCCTATAGAGTCACTTTTCTCAAACTTTTGTTATGCACTTTGTCGTTGTTTTTCAACACTGTTTTTAGCAAAACTACATGATGTTTTGCTTGGATAACACACACGCATTTAGCGAACCACTTTATAAATCGCAAGAACTTAACACACTGCAAAATAATTCAGGAAAACATGATAATTTTGAATAAATTAGTTTCACAAAACTAAAGGTGATGCGCCCAGTACAGCGCCCCCTGTAGCAGCACCTATGTATCTTAGAATAATGATAAAATCATAAATCCGTGATCTGTGTGTCAAATTAATATAAACCTGAATAGAAAGCTAGACACCTACAGCAAAACTGAAATACCTAATGGCACTAATGGCAATGACACGGTTAACAAGTTCATCTATTCGGAGCCATCCTTGGCGTAAAATTGAACCCGCAGGAAGCAAACCTTTTCGCATTTGCAAAAGAAATGCCGTTGTTTTTCGTTACAGTAAGTATAGTTCAGTCAGACGTTTGTCAAGAGATGTTAGTTTCCTAAAACGCGGTTGCCAATAAAAATAGTAGCGCCATCTTTTTATAAAATAAAATACAAAAATGGGGTTTCAATCGTTTTATAAACTGTACAAGAAACTATGTACATAAAGAAAGTAAGATATAAGACGCCTACAGTCGAAATCCAAAATACCTACTGGCAATGACACGGTTAACAAGTTCATCTATTCGAAGCCATCCTTGGGCTAACATTGAACGCACGGGAAGCAAACCTGTTAGTAGGTGCGAATCGTGTCGCATTCGCAAATTGCTATTTTGACATTGACAAGCGATAGGTAGTTAGACAAGTGAAATTTAGGTTTGGTGACTTTTGAGAGGCGTTTGACTAGCTGGTTGATCTTTTCGCATCACGCGTAAGTAAGCTCTAAAAAATGTATTAAAGCTCTCACTACCTACTTTTCCATGACTTTTTTATTACAGTACCTAAAAGAAAATGTTCAAATAGATTTCCAAAATAAGACGTAACAGTGCGTTGCCTTTAGATGTCAAACTGATATTATCATAGATAGATGGAGACGATGGAGATTTCAGACATTTTATTTTAAATTGAAAGTGACAGTTGTCATCATCATCATCATCAGCCCACATCCACCCACTGCAGGATCTCTTCTCTATTGCGCCACTCCTCACGGTTTCTGTGTAATCTCATCCATTTAGCCCCGATCAGTATCATGATGTCATCTTACCAACGGGCTGATGGTCTGGTCAATGGCCTTTTGCTCCTCTTGGCCACCACTCCATGACTGCCTTGGTCCACCGTCCGTTCTGTCTCCTAGCCAAATGTCCTGTCCATCTCCACCCCATCTCTGCCCAGTGACAGTAATTGTCTTAGAATTCGATCTTGTTTTGCAATAGAGTGGTCTCCAAGCCAGCTATTTGTTTGGAAATTGTTACACGTGACGGCCACACCTCTGCGCATCACACGAATGTCAACAAGTGCCGGAAATTCAGATACTTCATGGTCACGTTCCTTACACCGCTTACTCATCATAAGGGTCTTCTAGTTTTCGATATCTTCACTCATTCATTCTCGCTCGTTGTTTCATAGGTTTGACTGGCAAAAACAAGAACTCCATTTTATTAAACTAGGTAGGTATATGCTTTAAAACCTACTACACTTAAAATTCTTAGTACGAGCATTCCTAGCTAGCTGTAAATTTTCCTGTTAAGTAAGCTATAGTTTTGCTTATAACTACTATAATAGGCAAACGTGGACTTGTAACGAGCTCACTTTTCTTATTGGATTTACAACCTGACTTCTAAAATTAGCTCTGCCTATTTTTTGCTGCAACTTTTTCTAACCTCCTCCGCGGCGCTGGCGCGAATTTTTTTATACCTTCGTAAATCCCACATGTCAAACTATTTTAGATCACGTGCGCATTGTTGTTCAAATCTTTGCCAATTTTTTTATGTCTTGTCTGGAGAGAGAAGAATTCGAATTTTTCAATGTGAATTACTGTTTTGATTACATAATGGTTAGTTGGAACTTGGAATAGCATCACGTGTGGATTAATGTAGGTATGCGTGTGATTGCGGTATAGAGTAGCATCATCCCATATCATTCCCGTGGGTGTCGTAACTATGTGTAATGCAATTTTAGACGACAGGCTTACAATCTGTCCCTTTTTTGGTCTAATGACTCTCAAACTCTTTTCAGAAGTGCAAATGGCTATTTTTTGAGTAGTTTACTCTCTGCCTGCCTACCCTGCAAGGGATATTGCGTGATATAATGTATGTACGTAGGTGTAATTGTGCCGAAAAACCTTGAACTATTGTTATTCTTCTGCTGGATTTGGATCACACTTCCATATCCAGCGAGTTCATATCGCAACGAGTTAATAAACTCTTCAATTTTATATATCAGTCATTGTCCTTGTTTTATAATTTTTGTTATTCATTTAGGGTTGTCACACCTGCCCCGTAAAGACAGATAAATTACAATCAATTGTAGCAACGGATTTTACTTGATAGTACTGGACCCGAAGCCACCCGAAGCCTGCTAAATGAAAATCGTCTCAGTTACCGCCGCCCTGCGCGCTGTTTCCCTAATTTGTGTCGATGGCATGTCAGTTGGATGGTTTTGGTAGTTTCGTATTCTGCTAACAGTTAAATACCTATAGACAAATCAGTTAATGACATTATTATGGTGTATATCATTACAATGGATTATAAAAGCAGACTTGGGGCCCTAGACTTCTTTCATTTACTCTTAAGTTTGGCCGTGCGTGGCCTACCCATTTCTAATTTTGCTCATCGGACAGCCCTGTATGCAAATGGAGGCGCACGCGATTGCATAATAAATACGCAAATAATATGTAAATCCGCGGATTATTGAATAAATTCTCTTGAGAAACTGGTTTCGACCGGATCAAATTGGGTTACGATTTTCTCACGGTAATATGCCTAAATAAAAATGTCAAATATTATTGTACTTGTGTCTTGGGCGCTCTAGTTAGAACGAGTTTTGGAATATAGAGCGGGGTTGGCGAAAGAAAGGTCAATTGTTATGTATGAATAATTGTAAAACGTTCGGCGGGAGATACACGTGTCGTATCGTACCTATTGGATCATGTTCGTAGAGTTCCCTCAGAACATTCCCTTACACTGAGCTCACGGACGAAACTTTTTGGTAGCGGTGCACCAAACTGCTATTCTTTTTACAGCATGTTACAAAACCTGAAAAACTTTGTAACATATCGTACGTTACTCACGTATTTCTGCATGTTATCCCATTTCTTTGACAACAAATTAAACCTTGACACGTATCAAGTCCTTCAAATATTTATACTGTTATAAATAAGATATATCATCCAATATGCATCCCCTTACTTTAACAGAAAACTACATATTACCAGCCGAATTTCATGCATTAGGTCCTTTTCATAGTTACGCACTGTCAGATGTGACAATGCCACTAAGCTTCCCATATCTTGTTTACCAGGAATGTAATTATACTAATTATAATATGGTCGATACCATAGGTCGATACAAATAAGAAATCATTGATAGAAATACCTACATAACTTGAATGCAACGTTTTATCATAGACCCACCGTTATGACATTTCCGTCTGATGCAACAAACATAATCATATCAATGTTGATCAATTTATTAAGCACGCCATGGTTAGCAGTTTAAATGGTAAATGGTGCGATCGGGTTTTTTATCCATACACTAGTGACTGATTAGCGATTTCACCCGCAGAAAAATGGCATTTCCCGGCATGTGTTATACCTACATGTATACCTTCCTCTATTACAAAGAACTTAATCAAAATCCATTGCGTGAATTAAGAGGACTTAGCGAATTCCATTACAGACAGATAGAGATACGCAAAAAGCGACTTCATTTTATGTAATGTATTCATCGACTGAAGAGTTGATAAAGTTATCTCATGGTTTGAAGACATCATAGATGTATTCTGATGCTAATCATTGGCGTTAAGAAAGAAGCTAGACATTCCATAATAATTACTCAATACCGACAATCTATAAACGCTAGATTTTACTCATAAATACACGAATTTGATCATGTGCTTAGGTATTTGTCATGTCATGAGTTTCCAACACCGCCTGTCTCTATTCCTTTGCCACATCTAACGCCAACTTTCCATTGCAGGTTGTCTAACATGCGTCCAAGTCCTGAACATAATGGTGCTCCTCGGCTTCATGCTGAACTACGCTCTTCGAGTCAACCTCACCATAGCCATAGTAGAGATGATTTACGACGAGAACGATGTCACAACCCCTACTACTATATTGAATTCTACTGCTCTACATCACGTGCAAGAGGTGAGTGTACTTATATCTATTAGGAAAAGAATTGGCCCTATAGTACTACCTTGTTGAAGTCATTCGAGTCCACCCCACCAAAGCCAAAGTGGAGAATTGGAGATTATCTACGACGAGAACGACGTCACAACCCCTACTACGATAATGAATTCTACTGCTCTACATCACGTGCAAGAGGTAAGTAAACTTACTATATACACAAGGAAGAGGAGTGGCCCCAAAGTGCTTCCTTGTTGAAGTCTTCAACCTCACCATTGCCATAGTGGAGATGATCTACGACGAGAATGATGTCACAACCTCTGCTACGATAGTGAATTCTACTGCTCTACATCACGTGCAAGAAGTGAGTGTACTTATATCTATTAGGAAAAGAAGTGGTCCTAGGATGCTACCTTGTTGAAGTCATTCGAGTAAACCTCAACATAGCCATGAGTGGAGATGATCTACGATGAAAACGAAGTCTCAACTCCTATTATAGTGAATTCCACCGCACCACGTGCAAGAGGTGTGTAGTGTACACATCTGACAAAACGACTGGCTCCAGAGAGCTTCCTGGAAGAAGCGACGACGAAAACTATAGTGAATTCTACTGCTCCACATCTCGTGCAGAAGGGAAGTAAGCTTGTCGAAGTCCAAAGTTTTTTCAACAGTAGAGCAACCGTTATACTTTATCCTTCAACCGTCAACGAAGTTTAATTGCGAAGCACAATATTTCAGTTTCAGTTGTTCGTAGAAAGAATATCTGAGCAGAGTATGTTGTAGCTCTAATTCGCTGGACTCCCGGATTATTTTGTACAATCAGCACAAGCTGAGCCACCACGCCCTTCTAAATAAACACATTTTGTTCCAGCACCCAGGGCACAGAGAACAAACACGCTACCCCTGGGATACCAAGGAAAAAAACCTCCTCCTCGGCTGCTTCTTCTGGGGATACGTCCTCACGGAGCTACCGGGTGGTCGGCTGGCAGAAGTCATTGGTGCACGGTAAGATCTTTTCATCATCTGATGCTTGGTTCTCTGGTCTCGCTAACAAAAGGCAGAAAAGACATCTATACATGCCAGTCGCGAAGGGTGATATTTTAACGAAGGTAGGCCGGAGCATAAAAACTAAATTAATGACGATTGACGTGAGAGTATAAGTAGCTTTGTAAATTTCTAAAAGGTACGCCGATGGGAATCGGCATGTACGGACTCTTCGACACCTTCACTCGTACAGCGTGAGATAAGTCATGCCGCTCCCGTATCGGTTTATATAGCCATGAAAAGTCTTGCCTGAGACACTGAATTAATCTTCTGTCAATGATGAAGCTTTTAGGATAAAGAGAAGGCCCGCTTTTTGGTCCAATGCCTTTTCAAGCTTGTTGAACCCACATACATAACCATTGTCATATTTCGCGTTGTAAAACCGGTTGCACCCAGTCAATACTTGTTTTACGCATTTATGCCACTGTATGCCAACAATGGTCGTCATTCATAAGTGCGTGGACATAGCGTTTATGCTAAAATGACTGACTGCCGGCCATGGGAAACGGAAAGATAAATAGATAGTGATGGATTTGCCAGCCGCAGGGTTGGCAGCAGCATGAGTTACTTCCATCCAATAAAGAATTGAAAGCCAGGTAGGTATAGTATGTGTCTCATACATAAAAGTCATACAAAATCATGAATATAGGTATCACGAAGATGGTATGAACCACAAATAATATCAGAAAACTTTCCTAATTTATATAACCTGAATTATCATAATATAGTGCTCCGGAGGGCACGTTAGGACGTCGATCCCAGTTGCTGTCTAAGATTACTTAGACGGCGGCGGTCGCTACTCAAACATGTCAGAGGCCTGCTACTAGTAGTAGACGATTGAAAAACTTTGACACCAGGGTTCATCGGGTAGTTAGACTACTCTGTGCCCCACTTGAAGAAGAAGAAGAACAAGTAAGAACTACCTACTTAGACTGCGGTCGTTACTCAACCATGTCAGAGACCTGCTACTAGTAGTAGGCGATTGAAAAACTTTGACACCAGGGTTCATCGGGTAGTTAGACTACTCTGTGCCCCACTCCAAGAAGAAAAAGAAGTAAGAACTTTACAGACACAACCCTACAGCTAAAAGGCACCGCAGCATACTGTATAGCGTATAGCAGCCAATACTTACTTTGTGGTATAGCCGCGGTCGTTATTCAACCATGTCAGAGGCCTTCTACTAGGCCGCTTACTACTGTCGGAATCGGAACGACCACTACTCGAAGAAGAAGAAGAAGTAAGAATTTTTCAGACACAACCCTACAGTTAAAAGGCACCGCAGCATACTTTATAAGCCTGTTGGGTTGCTGACCGCAGTGATTGCTATTTCCGATCCGTCGAATTCCATTATCTTTTAAAACACCTCTTTTTACCCGACTGCCTCAGAAGGAGGGTTATGTTTTTCGAGAGTATGTATGTATGTAAGTATGTATGTATGTATGACGTAGGTATGTATGTATGTGGACAAGAAAATTCTTTTTCACGGGCTACAGTCCAAACGGATTGTTGGATTTTGACGTACTCATATGAGGTGTGGTTAGATTCGTCTCAGCAGCGCGAGTGACACTGGCTATATTAAAAAATTATAGATCCAAGATGGCGAATTTTTACAGCAAAATACTATTTCAAAATTACCGTAGTCGGGTTTTTTTGTTTTTTAACACATCTACTTGTTTTATTCTTTCTGTTTTTGTTCGTTTATAAATTCTTGCGATGAGATTATGTTTCGTTTAGCTTAGTCGATGTTTGATTGTCTTGATGTTCTTTTGTTGCTTCAATAATAATTATTAAAATTATACACTGCGTTTTGTTTTCTTACAAAACACGTTGCGCCGACATGACGATCCCAACTGATTTGGAATAAGGGCAGAAAGATGATGGTATAACTTGATTCATAGAAGAAAGGGACCTGAAATGGCAACATTATTTTTCGTTTTTTCATATTACATTACATTAATTATGCTTAACCCTTTATTAACATGAATATAATATTACATGAACAGAACAGTGCACATTTGAGCTAGATGTCAACAATAATGTTGCCGCTTCGGGTCACCTTCTATGAATCTGCGTTTTATGAGTGGTTTGGATACAACCTAACTTAACCTAAACCTACTAAGAAGTTTTTGCCATTAATTTGCTTGTGTCTCGGGATAAAACTTGGACTTGACATAAACAAAAACCACGTTTTCGCACACGTGTTTACCTGTACATATCTGTTTTATGTATCTGTGTAATGTACCTGTAATTATCCAATCAAAAGGCACTAGACCGGCAACTACGTCACTTCCTTCCTAGGAAGTTTCTGAGGTCAATTATTCTGTGTTTACTTGGTCTGTTTTTAATGACAACATCACTACCGTGACATCACGAACTAGTCGCATTCATAAAAGCTGGAATTATCTCATCGATTTGGTCGATAACATCGATATAGTCGTGAGTGGGAGTACCTATCTGCAAGTATTAATAATCCCACCCAAAACATAAATGTGAAAGGCTGCCAAGTTCGATAATATTGGAATGCTTCGCCTATAAAAGAAGTGAGATCTAAATAAGTACCAAGTTCCATACACAGACCTCAGTTAAAAATAGTTACAGGAATGCACACTTGATTTTTCGCAGTTTGGAAATAAGAATCTACTTTCCAAACTGCGGAAAATCAAGTGTGCATTCCTGTAACTATTTTTAACTGAGGTCTGTGTATGGAACTTGTACTTAGATCTCACTTCTTTATAGGCGAAGCATTCCAATATTATCGAACCAGCCTTTCACATTTATGTTTTGGGTGGCATTTCATTTATTTTTGTAAGGTTTATTTTCTTTTTTTCTTATGATTAAGTTAGGTAAGGAAATATATATCTCATTTATACTTTACTTTGACTAAATACAAACCTTCGTAACGAATTTTTGGTCGGTACGTCGATTGGAAGATATAGATCATTTTTTTGTTTTAGTTCCTTAGGGGTATGAATTTACACCTTCATTATTTTTAAAACCGACTCACACTTGGCCATTTTTAGATTTTTTCCTTTACCTTGACCTAAAGACCTACCTCCATGCCAAATTTCAAGTCAATACGACTATTGGAAGTGGTCTAGGTTTTTGATGAGTGAGTCAGTCAGTCAGTGAGTGTATAGTAAAAATAGCGATTTTCTGACGTCAATATCTCAAGACCTACAATAGGTACATTAATGAAATTTTGTATTTCAGATAAGTAAGTAGATCTCGACAGATACTAGAAATTTCATATGCGTAGATAAAATAGATTTTGAGTTATAGGTGGGTCGAACTTGGCCCGAAATGGTTCGTGTAATATAACCCACGGCCGGTGTGTCGCTTTTTTTGCTCGAACTTGGCGGACACACTGCCGTGTGTCTAGATTTAGAATCGATCAAAACGCAGGAGATGCTGAAATCCTGTATCCAACCTGATTTAAAATATAATATGCACTACGCAGTTATGATCCGGTCCTTGCTTTGTTATCTCTTATGTGCGGGACCATAAGGAAATCAGATACCTATTTCTCACCCACGTACTTGCAGAGGAGGGTACGTTTTATATGTGGTGGACCAAAGACATTTCTACATATAATATCATTGTGGTGGACTGTACCTATTGGCTAGTAGCACAGAACCTATAATAGCTTCCCAAAAAAACTACGGTACTAGTACTTCATATCATCATCTATCTAGCTACATAAACAGTCCATTATTGTATTGCAAATCACGCCACGTCGCCAGAACTTTCTAGGCGTTTCAATAGAGAGGTCGAACCGAGTCAATAAGACCTATTTCAGGGCTCAGAGCAATGGATGGCCCAGAAGGGTCGATGTGCATACAAAACGAAGCCATGAGAAACTCGTTGCAATGTGCTTGTTTCAAAGGAGCAATATTCCAAAAGACAGCGTTGTACGCTGCCATAGATTTTATCGGATTAGTTGTCCAAGTTTTGACAAGTTTGGGCACTTTCTTTCTTGAAAAGCGGCCTTTAGACTAGGCGCGCGCTGGAACACAATGAATAAACAAATACGCATTTCTGTAAGCTTTATAATAAGATGTAGAAAGAAAAATATTTATGTAGCGTAGTAGCGTTTTCGCGCCCAAGTCTGCAAGCGAATACTTTTTCATGGCTTTTTTATGTTATGGTACGTACAGTTCTCTCTGAAAAGTTTACTTACTCTAAAATATCTATTAGCACAATAGTACTACAGTACAACAGTACCCACTTTTGGTCCTTGCCATCGGTTTGAACCTAATAATTAATCAACATTTGTGATATCACGATAGTTGATAGTCTGTCCGTTGTCTTGATTGATTGATTGATTGATTCAATCGTTTTATTAACTTGTTTTGCTCTTGATTCGTGTAATGTAGATTAATGTTCCACCTAGAAACTTCGGGAACTTAAATAAAAGAGGCCTATTTAATATCCAACTACTTACGTAATGGTATAACTCGATTTTTATAACTGTGCGTATGGAGCTGTCATAATTACTACGGAAAACTGTCAATACTCATAGATATTTTGGCAGCTCCACACGCACAGTTATAAAAATCGAGTTATAATTACTTATTGAGTATCTAATAGTGTAAGTAAATTTTAACTGCTTGTCGGTTCTTGATGTCTGCTACCTATTTCAAACGTGGGTCTAGTGACAAGTCAATTCCCAACGAGTTTTTTTGTGAAGGGCGTACGATAAAAAAAATTACGAATTTGGTGCTTACGAGTTCCCTCTGGCACATTTACTTGTTCTGAGGTAAAATGGACTAATGCCTTTTGAAATGTCTGTGAAAGAGATTATAGGTAGATTATATGACGTCATATTAACGTGACCATGATTTATTATGCAAATATTATCATCGACTGATGTTATTTATCAGTTCGAACACGTGGTAATGCTATATTGAGCTGTTTATCAACAAACTTATGATGTAAGACGCCATATTGTTACATTGTAACTTCCTTCGTGGGTGTGTCAATGATAGAGGCGTTAATCAATCAATTTGTTATCATTTTGCGACACTGCGTCGTCTATCGTCACAATTGTCACAAAATAGAGAGTTTACAGAAGGTTCACTCGGCCCTGTCTCAGATTTTCGTCATTGGCACTTGTTACATAGCCATTAGCCAGGGTTTCAAGTCAAGTCAAAACATTTATTTCTTAGTAGGAACACGTATGCACTAAATTGACGTTTGGTGGGTGGCCGCTTTTTTTTGGGAAAATAAATAGTTACTTATGTGATTAAATGCAATTACTTATCTAGTGATATGTTCACAGTAATTAAATCACTAGGTAAGTATATTTGGTTACAATATACTGGGTGTTACAAAACAACCAATAAAGCTGAAAGGAGGTCAAGGTACTCGTAAAACTGAACAACTTTCCCTATGGAACATGGGTCGATATATGAAAAAAAAATTTAGACCCCCCATACAAAATGAAATCCATTTGTATGGGAGTTTTTATGGGTTGTTTTGTAACACGTTGTATAAGTACAATAATCTAAGGGCGTGCGTGTTCTACTCACAAATCTGAGTAACATTTATTAGAAACTTTTCTTCAAAATATATACATAAAAAAAATTGGGTCTCCCATGCAAAGTGACACAATTTTCCACATTTTTGTATTGGGCATCAAAAAATTTAGTAGGGCATCAATAAATGTGAGTATCCTGAGTATGAGGTTTGAATGAATCAGTTCACCTGAAGTTAAAATTCGAACTGTACATCACTAGTGTTACGGAGTTGGTATCATTATTTTGTCGGCATCTGCCATTTTGGTGCATACAGTTAAAAATTCGACTATAGGTATTTGTTGCATAACCTGGGGGTACAGCACAGACCGTGAAAGAGCATTTGTTGCCCAAAAAAAATGCATAAGAGCCATCGTGGGCATCCCTTCAGACGAATCATGTGTTCCATATTTCAAGAAACTTGGTATATTGCCTCTTCCAACACTTTATATCTTTGAAATGTGTATTTTTATTAAAAATAATATGAATCTTTTTAAAAAGTCATGTGAACGTAACCCTAGAGCTAGAAGAAACCCTGAATTACTAGTGTTTAATAATATTCCTCGGATAAACAAATACGATAAAAGTTGTTTAGCTATGGGGGTTCGAATATTTAATAAAATTCCAGATGAATTTAAAAGTTTGACTACAAGATTGTTTAAAATAAAATTGTATAAATGGCTTAACCAAAAATGTTTTTATGACGTAAACCAATTATTATCATCTGACAATGTATCCATTTAATTAATTGACAATGTATTTATTTAATTTAATTTATTGACAACTCAAAAAATTTGCATGCTAATAGTATAGGTTAGCTAAACATGTATCGTACTGGAAATCCATTTATGTAAACATCTTTTATACCGTGTTTAAGCAAATAAATAATTATTGTATTGTATTGTATTGTATTGTATTGCAATTGCAGCACAATAGCACAAATTAGGGAAATGGTGTGTAGGGCGGTTACGGTTCTACTGATGTTCCACACGTTGCCTCAGAGCTTGTTCTTATCAATCAAGTTAATGTGAACAGTCAGTGAGTAATTGTATGACTAATTTCATTCACTCCGATTTGGAGCAACAGCTTCGGCTGTGCTGTGTCATTCTGCTGCACGATAAGAAAAGTGAAATCATCAAATTATGGCTATTTTGTAAATCAAACATACTTATGCTTACCTACCGAGGATACTTACAAAAACCTAGTTAAATTTCTTTTTAGCATGTTTCGTAAAGCTTGTTGCTAACTTTACCAAAAAACCGCTTACATTTTGTCGTGTTTTGTTTGGTGGAGATTAGATAGATCCAGTACCGAATTTTGCTGCTGAATTTCATTAAAGCGCGCTGCCATGCTTATCAGTTTTTTTTGCGAACGACAATGATATTCACATACAGGATCGAACGATCTAGAAACCGGTTCCATGACATTCGGTGGTTCTATCAAACACCCGTGTGCTGCTGATTACCTACTTCCCAGATCGTAAAGAACGCCAGCAATAAAAAAAATTTTTCGTGCGATTCGACTACACGCGATGCGGGTGGTGCATTGCAATTTGCAGTTTCATGAGCCGAACCGATGTTGATGATGATATGTAAATCTGCGGCCGTCTTTCTAAACCAATATGTCAGTTCTGGCTTCGGTTACATTTTTGACCGATGGGCATGCCAAGAAGAACGTTCAACAGGAGAAACTGTGTTTTGGTGTCCACTGTACCCGCCTCATTCTACACACTTATGACGTGATATGTTGATGACATGACTCAAAATCAAAAGCCTGTCCCCTGAAACAATCCTACTATGATCCTACCTACTGACTAGGTAGGTATGGATTTTTAAATAGCATAGCGTGCGCCGACAAAGTTCTACTAACTTGTTATCGTAAAGAATTTCAGCATTGAACTAAATGATGTCGTAGAATTTAAAAGAAAAAAACATAAAATTCCTATAACTGTGGTTAGGCGAGAAACACACGTTATCGTCCGTTTGTGCGTTATTATTGCGCAGCGCTGTCGCACACGTTATAGGAAAATGCGATTTTCCACCTGGGAACAAGTACACATACAAATACGGTTTGTGTCCAACGGTTTGACAAATGCATCCGCTAGCCATACGCAATGCACAACTCTGCGTCGACGGGTGAACCTGTCATATCGTTTGACATACCTAAACTGCAATTGTATGGTATAGTACGGTTACGGTCATTCGAATAGGCCATAATATTTGACAGCTCTTAAAATCATGTTAATGCTATAGTAATATAATTAAGGTCTATGACATAAGGTCTTTTTTTACTTGTTGACATGTTCCTAGCATGGGTTTGACAGTTTGACCCTACTACTAAGTATAGGTATAATTTCTGCGGTTAGTATGCCACGCAATGCTGGTTGTAATTTCCACAGCGATGAGCTGGATCGATGTTGCTAAGCAATTACAGTACCAAGTATCACTTGCTATCGACACAAAGTAAGTATTGCTATCGAGATGTTATTGAGAACATGATAATCAGTACTCGGTTACAGCTCGCACGCAAACGCAATGCAGTGGAAAGGCGAAATCGCAATATGGTTTATTTATTACTTAGGTATTCAAACTAGAATACGTGTGATGCCGGCTTAGAATAGGATCACCCCAACTGTTTGTTCCCTTGGGTGTCGTAAAAAGCGATTAAGGGATTTAAGGAATGGGCAGCAGCGTTCCCTGTAAATGCAACATCTTGCGCTGAAAAGCGTGATGACTGATGAGTATGGAAATACCCTCCGATAGGGGGAGGCCCATGCATGTCCAGCAGTGGACTGTTGTGGCTGTTATGGTAAATTCGAATCAAAAATATCGATGAAGAGTAGCGGTTGATCGATTATGCCTCTCCAAGTGAGACCCGTGTACCCGGTGTGCCTTAGGAACCATAAAAGACTACTAAGGAATGTACCAAGAGACTGGGTGGCAGCATTCTCTGTTATTATTACTCCTGTCACGCTCACCGTTACGGCAAATATCACAATTCTTTTCGAGCGGGAACACCGGATCGTCCAACAACCCGAAGTACCCTGGTGTAATTTTTTCAACCGCCTACTGTAAGTAGCAGACCTCTGACTTGGTTGCATATCCCCCAAAAGGCTGACCTGTTTTCCATCCTCCACACGTCCATACGCTAACGAACACAGCAAAACTCTTCTGCTTTATCCCAATAGTGTATATGAAAAGATCTACCTTGTACTAACCAGATCATTCTTTTTCAGGCGGGTATTCGGCTACAGCACCCTACTCGCCAGCATCCTGACCATCCTCACCCCCGCCGCCTGCGCTGTCGGCTTCTGGTGCGCAGTGTTCTCCAGGACCTTACTCGGTTTTCTGCTAGGAGCCACCTGGCCGGCCATCCTGCCCATGGCATCTAAATGGATTCCGCCAATGGACAGGTCCAAGTTCATGTCTAACATGATGGGTAAGTGTTCTTTATGATACTGTAAATCCTGCCCATGGCGTGCCATGGCTTCCAAGTGTATTCCACCGATGGACGGAACGAATTTCATGTCTTGCATAATGGGTTAGTGTTCTTTGTGATGCTGTATGTACTAGACTCTTGATATCTTCCTGATGATGTAAGGATCTTACTCGGCTTCCTGCTAGGAGCCACCTGGCCAGCCATCCTGCCCATGGCGTCTAAGTGGATCCCGCCAATGGACAGATCCAAGTTCATGTCCAACATGATGGGTGAGTGTTCTTTATGATACTGTAAGAACCCTCTTAAGAGTCACCTAACCGGTCATCCTACCTGTTCATGGCTTCCAAGTGTATTCCACCGATGGACGGATCGAAGTTCATGTCTAACATAATGGGTTAGTGTTCTTTGTGATGCTGAATGGATCTTACTAGGCTCTTCATACCTTCCTAATGATGTAAGGACCTTACTCGGCTTCCTGTTATGAGCCATCTTCATCCTGACCATCCTCACCCCCGCCGCCTGCGCTGTCGGCTTCTGGTGCGCAGTGTTCTCCAGGACCTTACTCGGATTTCTGCTAGGAGCCACCTGGCCAGCCATCCTGCCCATGGCGTCTAAATGGATCCCGCCAATGGACCGGTCTAAGTTCATGTCTAACATGATGGGTAAGTGTTCTCTATGATACTGTAAGAAACCTTGGTTCCTCTTAGGAGTCACCTGGCTGGTTATCCTGCCCATGGCTTCCAAGTGTATTCCACCGATGGACGGATCGAAGTTCATTCTTACATAATGGGTTTTGTTGCTGTTTGGATCTTACTAGGCTCCTGATATCTTCCTGATGATGTAAGGATCTTACTCGGCTTCCTGTTATCATCCTGACCATCCTCACCCCCACCGCCTGCGCTGTCGGCTTCTGGTGCGCAGTGTTCTCCAGGACCTTACTCGGCTTTCTGCTAGGAGCCACCTGACCAGCCTTCCTGCCCATGGCATCTAAGTGGATCCCGCCAATGGACAGGTCCAAGTTCATGTCTAACATGATGGGTAAGTGCTCTCTATGATACTGTAAGATCCTTGGTTCCTCTTAGGAGTCACCTGACCGGTCATCCTACCCATGGCTTCCAAGTGTATTCCACCGATGGGCGGATCTAAGTTCGTGTCTAACATGATGGGTTAGTGTCCTTTGTGATGCTGCATGGATCTTAGTAGGCTTATCATACCTTCCTGATGATGTAAGGACCTTACTGGGCTTATTGCTAGGAGCCACCTAGCCAGCCATCCTGCCCATGGCGTCTAAGTGGATCCCGCCAATGGACAGGTCCAAGTTTATGTTAAACATGATGGGTAAGATCTTTGTATATTTTTTGTAAGCCAGTAGATTTGAGTAGGGATTCGTAACGTATTTCTTAGAAACATAGGTCTTAGATGGGTCTGTATTGCAGGAGCTAAGAATACTGCCATCCCGAGCCCACTTAGGGCTTTTCATAAAAGGCGATGTAAAGTTCCTGATCTTGTAAAAAATCTGCTAACCACAATCAACCGCATGGTGGCGGTGAATCCACGAACAATAGCATTTCCATAGAGGATTGACTTCAGGCAGTATATTGCAACATAATTTTTGATACACGTTTCGCCGACTCAAAACAAATTAGGATACATAAGAGGACGGGCTAATGTGATTAATAATGATAACGCTGTAAAAAACCAAGCCTTAATCGATGTTTTGTAATTTTATTCTGATTGAATTGCTCGTCCAAGAAAGGTTGATCGTTCCGAGAAATTCGCAAATACGAAGAACGATTTGAACCAAATGAGCAAAAAAATGCTTCCAACGAGTTTTAAGCTAAAAACATGTAACAAAAACAACTGACAAACAATACTTACTGGTCCGAATCTCATTTGTTACTTTGTAAAGAGTCTGAACTGAACGCTTGTCATTTATTTTAACGACGACTGACAACTTAATTGTTTCTCTGTAGTAATAAATTGAATAACTTAAAACTGAGCACTCACTTAGTCGCTCTCATCGTGATTTAAATGAAAATATGTTTGCTAATTATTCAAGTCATTCGAGATTGTTGAAAATCTTGCTTCTGTTCTGTCTGTCTTTTGCTTTGAAATCCATCGGATCGGAGCGGAAGAGCCTAATCTTGGTAGTTCAAGATGGAATAATGGAAGACCATTAGGTATGAGAGCCATCCACGATGCTTGCTTACAAAGTGGGGTAGATCTCTCTAAAAGAATTTACCTTTGTCTTCTTTTTAACCTTAAGTGATTCATCTTCTGACGGCTTGTCTCTTCCAGTTTTTTCCTATACCTATCTTCCTGACGAAATCGTCTGTCCATCTTGATAGTTACCTATGGTTCTTCTATTGACCCTCCACGTCAGCACATCCTTTCCGCGTCAACTTTTATTCATCCTTCCGCCCATTCGCACTTTCCGCTCGTTTCTTACCGTAGAAAACACCAAAGTATTTATAAATTGTTGTTTTTCCACTACGCAAAACGCCTAGCTTGTCTTTTACAGTATTACGTAGGCACATAATAGCAAATAGGCAATAACATATGACGCGCCTCCCGCAAAATTGGCGAATGTCATTTCCCATTGATCCCTGGGTCAAATGGGAATATAACGCAATATCTATTTGGACGACGTTATAAGTAATTCTGATTATGATAAATCATGGCGAATTCTTGCCTTGACCCGATATTTGTGGGGTCGTGTTTTGGACCCATGACGTCGGTTGTTATTCGCATGGTTGATGGTTGCTAAGTTGCTAAAGAAGCCAATCAAGAAGGTCGTGCCTTGATGCTTTGCTAAGTACCTACCAAGCCTCAATCCTCAATTGATCATGAGTCGATTCTCATAAAAGAAATCTAAGGCGTCATCTCATCATTATCGTTCATCATCATGGTCCTCGGATTCAGGCGTCCACTGCTGGTCATTTAGGCCTTCCCTAGGCGCCTCCATAAACCCCGATTTACAGTCGACTGCATGTAATCTAGAATGGTCTGGTTAGTACCTAGACATCGTTGTCTCTTATAGGTATTCTGTTGCAATGCAGTTATTATTGTATTATATCGAAGATTCGCGCAAGTTTCGTGGAACTGAAACGCTTTTTTACCATCCACAAATCCCAAGGTTGTTTTCATAACAATCTAGCCGAATCATTCTTGGTAATGTCAACTTGTTATCGCCGATGTAGGAGGCTCGTTCAATTCGATACAATAACAAATTGTACTTTCAATGTTCGATATTCGATTTATGACCGTGTATTTGAAAGCGATACGGCGTCGGAGGCGCGCGCAGGCGTGGCAGCTGACGTCACGCGAATGGCGCGCGCTGATTGGACGACGGAGCGTTTGCCCTTGCGTAACGGTTGCTATGCGTAGGCGCAGATACGGTTCTCGGAACTTCGTGAATTGCTGCGGTCAGTCTACCACTTGATAACAATAGGTTTGGTGGCCATTATTGCAGCCGCCGGCATTCTGTAAAAAAAATATATTCATTCCAATGGATATGATGACAGGTTCAGTAGGCGCTTAAAACCGTTAGTTTCTACAGAAATAGAATAGGTATCTGTTGTTACCTGTCGTCGAGATGAATGAGAAATTGAGAAGGATAGGAATGGATGTGGGTGGATGTTAGCAGAAAGAGAGGAAGGCCTAAATAGGATTGGATGCCGTACCTACCTACTTATTGAGAAATGGAATAAGAGCAGGCAGATGATGATGACGTCCTCTTTTCTCTCCTAGTGACATAGCTCGTGAATACTACCACCAAACACCAGTAGGCAAATTTAAGTAGAATAATAGGTCAATGACGGATGATGACTAAGTATCTAATTCTTTTCCTTCTTCGAGAGTGGTGGGACACCAAGTCGTCCAACGACCCAATGAACCTTGGTGTCAGAGTTCCACATCGGCTGTCAAAAGTTTAAAACCTATCTTGTTCAAAGTCGTAAGGTGTCAAATAAGTACATAAAACATAATCTTGTAGGTACCTATCATACAATGACAAAAAGGAAGTAGAAGTTTGATTCAAAGATAAGAGATAGTTTAAAATCTCTTGGATAGCCCCGGTAGATTTAAAGTTTTTCCAGCATATCTACAAATAAAAAACTACAATTACCTAAGTCATGTTCAAATATATTTTTCGATTCTCAGTAGAATTACTCTGCAAGGATTATCAAAGTATGTACCTATTTACGTTAACGTTTTCACAATGCTGATTCTGCTACAGAAGAGGGATTTTAATACCCCAATTTGCATTACAAACTGTCTTTTATCGGTAATGTGGTCGATAAAAAACTCGTAAAACACTAATACCGTGTCACCTGCATATTAATGGACATCCTCGGAAACGCCTAGACCTAAATGAGTAAAGGAAATTGAGAAGGGCACTGTCACGTGAGAACCAAGGTCGTACATTCGCGAAATGTCCAAACAGGAAGGTAGAAATTACTTAATTTCAATGTTACACGCAGGATTGAAAAAAACTTAAACAGGTAAAATTACTAAATAGGTTCCAACATTTTGTAAAACAAATTTTAGCCTATCATTGTTGCACTCGGGCAAATTTATAGTATAGATAGGAACTTAAAAACGTAGTATAAGCTGGTTCCATAAATGGGTCAGGTTGATGTGCTGTCGATTGTACATACATCGCACGCATTGTAAAATAAATAATACATGGTAGGAAATAACATACCTACATAAATGCATCACGCCTATATTCCTCCCTTGCAGGATAGGCAGGGCGTAAACGGCTGTAAAAAACTGCCATTTAATTCTCACAAGTGAAAATAAGAAATAGAAAAGATGACGTACATCGACCGGGGATCGAACCCGGGCCGCATGGGTAAACGCCCCACCGCTCTGCCACTGAGCTATCACTTGTGAGAATAATATAGCACTGTGAGTGCATTACAATACCAATAAACTGCCATTTACACCACGTAGAAAGTTTGAGAGTCACTCAGAAAACTTTATCACCATAGTGACAGGTTGTCAGCCTGTCGCTTAAAACTGCAATACACATCAACTTTCAATTCCCTTAGTCGCCTCTTACGACACCCACGGGAAAGATATGGGGTGATGCTATTCGAACCCGGCATCACACCGCTAAGCTGGGACCACACGGCCGGCTTTACACGCATTGTAAAACAAATAAATAAAACATGGTGCAAAATAGCAAAATGGAATATACCTAACTCGGTAATACGTAAACACATATTTACGTTATGAGCGGGCTGTATCAGTAGATTTCCATTTTATTGAACCTAGAAATCGGTCAATGAGAAACGCGAGTGATGACGTACGTACAGACGGACAAACAAACAATGCTAATGAATGAACTAACCCATGAAACTGAACTTTACTTACCTAATGTTCTGATCTTCTCTCTCTCTTTTCGTGTGGGACACCGAGTCGTTCAACGACCCGATGAACCCTGGTGTCAGAGTTTTTCAACCGCCTACTGCAAGTAGCAGGCATCTGACATGGTTGTATAACGACCGCCATCATAGACAGCAACCGGGACCGACGGCTTAACGTGAACAAATTCACAAAGTGATAAATATCAACTTTGTGAGTGACCCCACCGGGAATTGAACCCGGAACCTTTGCGTGGCAGGCAGGTATTGTAACCACTGCGCCACATCGGCTGTCATTGTTCTAATCATTACCCGACTTGTTCAAAACGAGGGTTAAAGTACGTACTTGAACCCGGGACCATGGGGTACCGTCCTACTGCTCTGCCAACTGAGCTACGGGCGCCCGGCGGACACTGATGAATTTCTCAACATCTCAATCTCTTATTTTATCATTTTCAACTTATGATAATAATATAGCACTGTGAGTGCATTAAAAAATCCAATACATAAGTTAAAGAATGTTCTCAGTAATAAACCTAATCTTTATTCTGGTTATGATACAATTAAGTTAGCAATAAAAATGCAACGGCCACTCAGGGCTTAAGTATTTATAAGACTCAAGTACAGGATCTAGTAAATTGTTTGATGGCGAGTAATTGGTTGTAAATGTATAATTGCTGAGATAAGCTTGTTGTAATCACTAAATCATTTTATAACGCAAAATATGGCGATGCTATATACTAATATTATGCACAAACAAAGGTTTAAAAAAACAAATATTTCCAAGAAGTTATAGGTATAGCCCTTGAAACTGAAAAGCTTTTCCCTAGGAACATGGCTCGGAATATTAGAAAGATTTTCGGACCCCAATCAGCGACACATTTTGAAATCAAATACACAATTTGGTGTTCCTACCCCGCAACCCCGTAGGTTTTTGTACACTCACAGACCAGAGAAGTCATCCATCATGCCCGCCGCCCTGTGATATAACCTGTGGCCTATGCATCGAAGCTACATGCTACAATTCTACACTCTACAGGTGAAATGCGATGTACATTGCGTAACCGGGTAGCCATTATTATCCCATCATCACACTAGCTACGCAATGTACATCGAATTTCGCCTGTAGAATTATAGCCTGTAGTTTCGAAAACCCGGTCATTGGCCGACTTCTTTTCTCTATGACTATGATGTACCTACTTATTACTTATTTGTTTTAATTTCAGCATCGTCCCTGGGAGCTGCGATCACCATGCCGATTTGCGGATTCCTCATTGCACACCTCGGTTGGGAGTCAGCTTTCTACTTCACCGGTAAGATTACTTTATCTGACTTAATTAATACTTACCTACTTCCAAACCTTCTTCTTAGCATAGCTTTTTACCCAGGATAAATCCAGGGAATCGGCATTCAGCACAGATACCTGCGAAATATAATACCCCAAGAACATACCCTACAATAGGCCCATGTATGTCTAGTAGTGTACAGTCAAGCTCAAACTAGGTTAAAATTTTCGATTTTGGACGAGAAATGTCGCGTGTAAAGACGATTCGAGTGTCTAACCGGACGCAAGCTAGACACTACTTTTAATGGTGACTATCATTGAAGGTGCCGAATGGTAGCTTCTAAGAATTCTGCAACCCCTATTCTACTCAGGGTGTTTCGTAACAGGCGACGTAGTTTTTAACCATGGCTACAATACCTGCCGACTATAGTCAACCGTATGGTGGCGGTAATACCACCTCCGACAGCATTCCCAAAGAGGGTTGACGTCTGGCAGGCGGCTGATCCTTTAGCAACATGATTTTGCGATCAAACGGAACGTGCTAAGCCGACTCCAAGTAATTAGGATAAGAGCAGGAAGATGATGATATCTTAGAAGTATGCTAAGTACATTTTATCCTGCAGGTATAATCGGTGTGATGTGGTCGGTGGCATGGTTCGCGGTGGTTTACGACACCCCAGCGCAGCACCCCCGAATCTCGGAGGCTGAACGAAACTTCCTTCTGAAGGCCTTGCCACAGGACCAAGGACAGAAAGGGGTAAGCATGACTATAAAAAAAAATACATAATGTGCGCAGCGTTCAGTCGCGAAATGGTCTTACTTAATAACAGGCCGAAATGAGGTCAAGGCACTCATGAAACTGAACAACTTTCCTCATAGAACATGGGCCGAAATATGTCAAAAAATTCAATCGCAAAATGGTCTTTTTGCTTGAGGAGTAACAAAAAAGATATAAAAAGCCGAAATGAGGACAAGGTACTTATGGAACTGAACAAATTTCCTCATAGAACATGGGCCGAAATATGTCAAAAAATTCAATCGCGAAATGACTCATACGCTGGTAGGATCCTACCATATTAATTGCTCTATGGATCCTGCCTTTTTAACACATCTATTTGATACGTGTTGGTGTAAAAATAAAATTTTCTATTTGCCGATTAAATTGCCTAGGGTAGGTCCTGTACGTGAGCCATGCCTTACTCGATTACAAATTGTTGTTTCACTAGGTACTTACAGATAAAGAATTCCATTACAAAATATTTATTGATTCACCTTGTTGAAGAGATGTCTCCATTTATAATGATAAAAGAATTTAGCAATAGGTACTTTCAATAGCTGTAAGTTTTTCTTAAAAATAAAATAAAATAGAAATAGCATTGTTGGTATTTTTTATACCTGTAGTTTTTATAGAATAAACGTAATTTAGCAATAGTATAAATTGAACATATTTTCCATGTCGAAGTGAAGTTTATCAAACAACGAATGCATTATTCAAAATAAGCCAGTAAAATAAAATCTCAGAATTGTCCTCGTATTTTATTGCCAAAGTGCGCATACTGCTAACACTTCTGTTTAGTCAAGGCAAGGACGACCGTTAAGCTAGCTGGTTAGCTCTGCTAAGTCTATGCGAATTTCATACAGGGTGTTAAGACAAGTTCTGGGTCCATTTCCAGATATGAGCCAGTTTGTTTAACTGGGCAAATTTCCCCAATAAACACGATTTTTAAGTTTTAATGCAATATAAGGTAACATCAAGACAAGGACGACCGTTAAGCTAGCTGGTTAACTCTGCTAAGTCTATGCAAATTTCATACAGGGTGTTAAGACAAGTTGTGGGTTCATTTCTATGTATGAGCCAGTTTGTTTAACTGGATAACTTTTCCCCAAGAAACACGATTTTTTAAGTTTTATTACAATATTAGCTGACGTTTATGTTTAGTCAAGGCAAGTACGACCGTTAAGCTAGCTGGTTAACGCTGCAAAGTCTCTGCTAATATGTATTATAAAGGGTGTTAGGAAAAGTACCGTGCTCAAGTTTTCCTAGCAGAAAGTTGTACTGTTCCACGAAAAACTAGCTAGCCTGTGAAAGCAAAGCAGTAGTTTTACTAACATACATACTTCACGCCTATATCCCTTGCGGGGTAGGCAGAGTATAAACGGCTGTAAAAACGGCCATTTACACCACGATTGAGAGTTATTGGTAAGACTGTGTATCACCAAAGTGACAGACTGTCAGCCTTTCGTCATAAATTGCAATACTCATCAACTCTTAACCACGGGAAAGATATGGGATGATGCTATTCTAAGCCGGCACCACACATCCTTTCCTACCTTTTATTAAGTAGGTGTGTCTATTCTATACTACGATAGTAGGCGTCAGCTGTCTTATCTAGAATGAGTCACTTCGTTTATGGTGTTGCATGTAAAATGCTTACTTTGTTGACAGTTATGAATCTAAAATTGCCCTAAGATCGCCGAATCTCCAGGAATCATTCCATTATTGCTTGCTGCAATAGCACCCATTTAAGTTCTTCCGATGAAATCTTAAATGTTAATGCAATTTATTTGTACTAATTTTACGTTCGACTTGCATACTTGCGAATAATCGCTTTTCATTTAATTCCTTACGTCAATGCATTGTTTTACATAATTGAGACTTTTATTGTTTTATTATTACCTACTATCCAACTGGTTTGACCCTTTTATTTGCACATGCGCGGGTAGCCTAAAAATAAAATGTCATTCATCTTTCTTGCCCTTAAAATTCCGAAATACTTAGAAATAGAATAATAAGAATAGTTACCTCAAAAGTAATCCAAAACTAAAATACAGTAGGGTTTCCATGTGTCTAGATACAGTCGGACATATTCAGGACTTTTTATTGATTTTTACAAAAAGGCCTAATGTAATAGTTATGACTGGGCAAGCGCATTAACAGCGATACATTTACTAGTTAATAATTGACATGGTACTAGCAGTACTAGTCCCATACTTTACTAATACATATAAAACTTGACATAATTTCCATCAATTAAAAAATTTAAAAATATAGACACTCAGAATTATATAAAAATGAAGTAAAAACAATAATACTTTTACGGTCGTTGACGCTCTGCCTACCCCGCAAGGGATAAAGGCGTGATGTATGTATGTATGTAAAAACAATAATAAAATCAATTTTATTATTAGGTATTAAAACTAAGAGACAATAATTCATGCGCGTAATTTAATCTTGAAAAATAATTAATGAATGTCAAAGCATTGCCTTTTACGCAATAATGTCCATTGACGATTCTTTCCTCAATGATTTGTTGATTAAAACTACAAGAAACTGGTTGTTCGGTAACCTTACTTAAGAGTTAAGACATGCTCTGCTCGTAATATTGATTCATGTAGGTAGGAAGCAAGTTTAAGGACGAGGTTTAATTATAACATTACACGCTTTTGTTAATCAGCTTAACTTTTTACGGTTTCCTTTGTTGATGCAGCAGTTTAACTAGGTAGTAGCTTACACGATATTGAATAGTTACTGATATCTGCTTCTTTTCGAGTGTGATACCGAGTCTTCCAACGACCCGATAAACCTTGGTGTCAGAGCTGTTTTTCAACCGTCTACTACAAGTAGGCCTCAGACATGCTACTGATATAATATAATATACTGATGTGCCGTTGCCGGGAACTTTGGCAACATTGGGAACTTTGCCGTCAATATTGCCGGCAATATTGCCTCAACTGGAAATTTTTGGGAATATTGCCAAAATATGCCATAAAACTTTAATTAAGTTTTATTATATGATACATCGCAATGTGTTTTATCGTATGCGTCAGTCCATAATAACCAAAGCCTTTCGCATGACCAATATTGCCAAAGTTGCCGGCAATATTGCCAAATTTGGCGGCAATATTCCCGGGAATTTTGGCAAGTTTGCTTTTATGTTCACAAACTTACAATAGTTTTTGAATATAAAAAGAATTATCATGTGCGAGTAGGACTCATGCTTAAAGGATTTCCAACCATTACGAATAAAAATGACATAAAAATCAAGTTTATTCTATTGGAGCGCCCTTAAATATTAATTATATTCAAATTTTTAGTACTTATTGTTACAGTAAAAAGAGTCATACATGTTCTGTTAACATTTAATCTATCTTACTATTACTGTTCATAAGATAGAGCCTTTGGACCACAAAATCGTGCATATAAAACACGTTTTTTGTATGTTAGCTCCCCTTATTTAATAAATATTTATTTATAGTATTTGTTGCTATAGCGGGAACAGAAATACAGTCTGAGAAAAGTATTATGTCTCTAACTATCAAAATTCATGAGATAAATAAAGTCTAGTGACAGACGGATGGATGGATGGGTGGACAGAGAGACAGACAACGAAATTAAAGTAATAGGGTCCCGTTTTACCCTTAAAGAAACTAAAATCTCAAAATTTTCTTACTAGCTAGGCCATTGAACCTTGAAAAACCAGAACGAGTTGGTCTGAAACGTCTTTTTGCATCACACCATAGGCTCGTCACGAGGGAAGCGTCGTCTAGCCTGTTGGTGCCTATCAGATGCTAGTTATAAGACTTATAAGCTTTTATAGTAGGTTAGAAAATAAAATATGCCTGCGGCAATATTGCCAATGTTGCCGGCAACATTGGAAATTTACCGGCAATATTGCCTTGGCAAACTTGCCGGCAGCGGCAATATTGCCGCACGCAGGCACATCACTAATATAATAATAGTAAATTGGTTAACCACATATATAAGGTCCTATTAAATTCACTGCAAATATTTTAAGGGCATGCGTAAATATGTATAAGAAAAACATCTAAGGCATTTAAAAAAAAATCTACACACTAGATATGTTTTTCATTTTCAAACAAACTTTTTAATCAATTATGTGAACATCCTTTGACTGACCCGACCGACGTTCCGCCACGTAGACAGGATTCCCTTACACGGCACGCACACTAACAACCGACCAATCACAGCACTTTTTTTTGGCGCGTAAATTAAATTCATCGAAGTGTGTGTTTCTGGGACAAACAGGGAGCACTTTTTTAATTTTGTTTTTTTTTTTAGTAAAATTCAATTTTCTCGAAAACTAGTGTGTAGATTTCTTTAAAAATTTGCCTAGTTCATGCTTATATTTTATTTGATCTGCCCCTAAAATATTTGCAGTGAATTTAATAGGACCTTATATATCAGACCCATGTTACTTCCAGATGGATTTGGTAGGAGCTCTTTTAAATTGATTCCATGTTTTAAATTGATTTGGTAGGAGCTCTTTTAAATTGATTCAATTATTTATCCTGATGATAAACGACCTAGAGGATACCGTACAGCATTCTGATTGTCTTTTGTATGCTGACGACCTCAAATTAATTCGCAAGGTCGCTTCAGAGGAAGACACTGAACTTTTACAGAATGATATTGATAAAGTTTACCTGTGGAGCATTCAAAACAAATTATATTTCAATTCTAGTAAATGTAACGTACTAACTTTTACTCGTTCTCAAAGACCTTTACATTTTTCATATACTCTAGATTCAGAAATAATATCCCGCGTTGATAGAATGAAAGACTTAGGTGTTCTATTTGATAGTAAACTCACTTTTAACGACCACATACGATCGCTTGCTGTCGAAAGCTACAGTAGACTCGGTTTTGTGCTGCGAAACTGTCGGGACTTCAAAGATCCTAAAGTAATTACTTTGCTTTATACGGCCCTAGTGCGTAGTAAGTTAGAGACGGCAGCTATCGTATGGAGTCCGCATGAAGAAAAATATTGTTTATTGCTTGAAAAAATACAAAAAGCGTTTCTGAGATTCCTTTATAAGAAAATGTATGGCCTTTATCCATTCTTATATCCATCCCTTTTTCTTCTCGGTGTTCTGGGGCTAAACTCTCTACAAACTAGGCGCACGTATGTTTTGCTTACCACCGCATGTCGACTACTACGGGGTGATCTGGTGTGTCCAGCTCTGGTGACGCGTGTATGCCGCTTGTTTGTGCCTAATAATTACCTGCGTGGCCGCAGTCACCGTCTCTTGGCCGTACCATCAATGCGCACAAATCAGCATTACCACGCTCCGTTGATGCTTGCGCTTACTTTACTCAACTCGCTCTTGGATATGTTCCCAGAAACAGACTTGTTTGCGGACTCCATTGCAAAAATTGATAGAGTGTGTCTTCTTTATGCTGAAAGTATGTAGCTTTTCTTATGCGTTGAATGTTTAATGTTATTATCTTAGTAGTTTATGTGTAACTAGTTAGTTTTATAGTGCAGGCTTCGGCTGTCATGCTGTAAAATGTATTTTTGAAATAAATAAATAAAAATAAATAAATAAATAAATAAATGTTTATGCAGTCGTGTTAGGCTGAAGGGTGTCCGATTTCAATGAGTTTGACTGTACTACACAATCCTATCACAGTGTTAATAAGTCAATCTTGTCTAAAATATATTAATATGATTTATTGTTGTCTCCAGCACCAGCCAGTGCCATGGAAGGCCATGCTTTGCTCAGCACCGGTTTGGGCCATCATCATCACCCACGGGGCTTCAGTGTTCGGCTACTTCACCGTAGTCAACCAGCTGCCGAGCTACATCGAGAGCATCCTGGGCTACAGCATCAAACACGTAAGTCTTTAAAGTCAAGTGTCAAGAGTCTATAAGACGCCTTAGGTCCTAGCTGCACACATTAAAGGTGAGACATAAGCGACATCGCGACGTCGCGACTTTTAAAACCATACCATACCATAACTATAACATAACATGAATCATGTTCATTTTGGCGAACGCCTTTATTTCATACATTCTAGCACCCCGGTTAAATGTACAGACTATCTACTAACGAGTAGGCTAAATCATAAATCGCCAACCATTTAGAGGCATTACCTTTTCTGTTAAAATCCGTATAAAAATAAATATCAGACAGACAGATGTAGCCGTATCTCTATTTCCGCAAAGAACGAATTTCATTCACAAAACATACTGAGTTTGTAGCACTCATTCATAGATAGTTCCGTACCTTAATATAAAAATATGCTGAATTGAATATTATCTAGATACAAAAAAAAATTATATACTATATATATTTTTCCTGTGAGTGAACAAGTTCTAATTATCCAATAATAAGACCAAAACCACACTATGGAATTATGTAAAGGAAAATTGCAAAATCCTGCTCAACATTTTATAAATAAACCAAAAACAAGCAGGTAAAAATTATAAATATTCATGAAGATATTTCGTCTTACCTAAGTAATTGCAAAGGATTTGTCTTTTCGGTCAAGGAACCCAAATAACAAGCAAATAACTTATCTATATTTAAAAAAAGTGCTTACTATACCACTTACTATGAGGTTTGATAACGGTTTCATATTACTTTTGATATGTATAAATAAGTCCTATACATTCCAACTCAATTTGCAACTTTATTCCATTTTTTTAAAGGTTCTTTCAACTGTTAGCAAACCGATGATTCATATTGACCCTATAAAAGGTAACATGTAACATTGAACTTTATAGTTATAGAGCTAACTGGTCGAAACTTATTTGTATTTTTAAGGACGTTAACCAGTTGTTTCGCGAAATTGTAGGGTGACCATGTTGACATATTGAACTGAACGGACACAAATTCAATGGAATAAAAAGAACATTTTGTTTTATTTAAATATCAAATGGGGTGTCCTATCGCTACATGATACATCGGACAAACACAATTATTTTACGTAAGAATGTAAAATATATTTTTAAATTAAATAAAATTTGCTTATTGCAAATTAATTTCAATGTTCTATTTGTCACTATAAGTTATATCGGGTCATTAGTAAACTTGGTGCCCCATACGACAGAAGAAGTGCCGTCTAGACTAAAAGTAGTCCTTGTCTAACAGTTTCTTGTTATGGCACTAATTCCTTGTCAAGTGCCTGCTACTTGTAGTAGACGGTTGGGTCATTGGACGAGTCGGTGTCCAACTCGAAGACAGAAAGTCAGTAGTCATTATTATATAAGGCCCTATTAATTCACTGCAAATATTTTAAGGGCATGCATGTGTAAATATGTATAAGAAAAACATCTAAGGCATTTTAAAAAAAATCTACATGCTAGATTTTTTTTCTTTTAAAACAAACTTTTTAATTAATTATGTGAACATCCTTTGACTGACCCGACTGACGTTCCGTCTGCCACGTAGACAGGATTCACTTACACGGCACGCACACTAACAACCAACCAATCACAGCACATTTTTTGGCGCGTAATTTAAATTCATCGAAGTGTGTATTTCTAGGGCAAACAGGGTGCACTTTTTTCGTTTTGTGTTTTTTTAGTTAAATGCAATTTTCTCGAAAACTAGCGTGAAGATTTCTTTAAAAATTTGCGTAGTACATGCTTATCTTTTATTTGATCTGCCCCTAAAATATTTGCAGTGAATTTAATTGGACCTTATATGCGTTATCAGAAATAATCTAAACGGTTTGCTTCAACTTTCATCATGCGAAAGGCTAAGGAATGGGATTCCCTGCTGGCGGATCTGTTTCTGGAACATTATATTATAACATTATAACTTTTCAAGGCAAGAGTGAATAGGCACTACCTAGGCAAGAATGCTCCTACATCGTATGCATCATCACTTACCAAAATGTGAGAGCAGACAAATGCGGCCTATATTATAAAAAAAAAAGATGAACCAAATCAAGACCAAGATAAAATAAAAATAAAGATTTAAGACCTTCCTTAATTGTTGTATTAAGCACCATTGCTAATGTCATTGCTCGTGGCTTATGCTTCACACGTGTAGTGAGTACCTACTTATTTATTACACTTGCTATCATCATCATCATCGTCTACTTATATTGGTTTATCACGTATGTGACGAGCCTTTTATGGGTAATATTTTTACAAACCTTCATTAAAATTAGCTATAATGCTGTTGTAAATATTCATATCGTAGTTAGTATATATTTTGAGCTTTAAAATATTTTTATCTTTATAAATCATTGCTATTAATGTGTGCTACCAAAGGCTTTGTATTTGGAAACGTATGAAACAAATTCTATACGATGCATGGGCCGTGGACTTGGTCATTGGATAAGAGTAGATGAAACTGTTTATTTTCTAATTAGATCTATCTGGTTAATCCGCCATTAGACATGTACGCATAGTAAGTAACGTCTAGGTAACAACTTATCTAAGTAGCTACATAGTATAATGAGTACCTAGTAATTTTTTATTTAATCGAAAATATATTTTTGTATTTTATAAATTTATTGTCTTTTCACAATGTAAGGTACACTTTCTACGTTAAAGCCATAAATAAAATATCTATAGTAAAAACGCGTTAGCTTGGCAATAGCGGGCGTTGGCCTTTTCTACCACTGTACTCAATATTTGCGATAGCGATATATCGTTTTTCTTAGTAAATGTATGCGATATGAACATCGCTAGAGTACAGTATTACAATAGCAAGGTCACTCTGGATTATTGCAGGGGTAATAGACATTTTCAGTTATAACCCTATTTATAACGTAATTCTGATTGATGTTTTTTATTTTAATTCTATGAGATAATTAATATGTTTTAAGGTACACTGTACAGCTCCGCGTCCGGGTTTAATTCCCGGGCGGGGCAGCTATTTGAATGATGAGTTTGAATATCTGTTTTCAGATCTGGGTATTAATAGTGTATGTTTCAGTGTGGTCTATAAAGTGGAATAAAAGGAATTAAATATTTTGACCATAGGTTTATTAACAGCAGTCGTAGTATAGTCGTAGGACTAGGTGGTGGCTCCATCGCCACAACACTCCACACAACAAAACTTAACAAATAAAAATAACAAAACGTGACTGGCTAACAAGTACTTACTATAGTCGAATTTCTAATTGTATTCACTGATTTGACGTTTGGTGCGTGGCCGCTTTTTTGGAAAAAATAAATAGTGTTGTGCTAAAAAGATTAAATTAAATCACTCATCTAGTGACATAGTTCATAGTTATAAAATCAATAAATGTATTTGGTTACAGGACGTGTTTTTCTTACAAAACTGAATAACATTTATTAGAAACTTTTCTTTAAAATATGAAAATAAATGAATTGGGTCTCCCGTACTAAGTGACACACTTTTTTTTACATTAGGAGTATAACATTTTTGTAGGAAATCAATAAATAAATGTAAGTGACCTGAGTATGAGGTTTGAATGAATCAGCTCACCTGAACTTAAAAATCGAACTGAAGTACGTCACTAGTGATATGCAGTTGGTATCAATATTTTGTCGGCATCTGTCATTTTACTGAATAGAATTAAAAATTCGACTATACTTATTTCGCTGGCTCAACGACACAAAGTGGATCTTGGCCTCCGACACTAGGTTTCCCTATTCTTCCCTGTTTTGAGCTGCTTGTCGCCAATCGGCCATTTGAAGCGCTCCCAGGTCTTTTTGGACTTCGTCAATCCAGCGATACTTAGGACGCCCAACTGGACGTTGTCCATGTAGTTGACCCAGGTATGCTCTCTTGGCCGCAAGATCCTCCCCATTCTCTCGACATGTACAAACCAGCGAAGTCGGGCAGATTTAATTTCCCCGATGACTAACAAGTAATGTAACAAAAATAAACTTATCAAACAATCAATAACCAAAACACCGTAAAACAGCAAGAAAGACTTCCAAACGTGAACGAACGCAAACGCACTTCAGAACGGAATGAGACAACGATCGATCAAAATGAAAACAAATTCGAGCCTACGGGACCGCACCTCTGGCATCCTCTGGCCAGCTAGGGGCTCATTACAAAACAATGTAACTCAAAAATTTTTGTTTTAGTGTCAACAATTTTGCTTTATATTTATTTATGGTAAAAATGTATTTTGTAAAGCTTTTTGGCTTCCTATTTGCTAAAATTATAATTGCAACCCAGAATATTTTTTATTTTACGGTATTATACCTTTATTAGAGAATAAATTTGGGCAATATTTTAAAACGTATGTAATACAATTGAACTCATTTCAAAAGTTTGCAAAAATTATCGGCATATAAAAGTAATAGTTAAAATAACAACTTTTCGAATTGGCTACAAGTACACTCATTTTTGAAAATTTTGGATATACATGGTTGTGGAATGACGCCGAGTTGTGCCGGGGGAATACCCGGAATTGGCCGGTATTATGATACTTTAGCGATGTATTATGATACGTTAGGATAGATTTTAGTTATTATTGTGTTATTTTAAGGTGTATTTAAGTTTATTTTAAATTGTATAGTAGTATTTTTATTTATCATTATATTTTATTTAGAATAGTTATGTCTGCTGCCTATTTACCCTATAATACAAAAATATTTTTATATTTTTAGTTTAGGAAATAGTTAGCAACATAATTGTTTTGTATAAGTTTACCTATTTGTAAGTATGTTTATTTATAATAAAGAATTTGAATTTGAATTGAATTTGATGTGAATTCTAGCGATAGTTTGTATGGAGAGCGATAATTATCGCCCAAAAATGTTGTTTTTGGTACCGGTCGTGTCAATGTACGCTATTGCCAAGCTAACGCGTTTTTACTATAACAATCTATCGTTTGATAAGCCAAACATTAACTAGATATATTTGTTTGCAACAATAGCAAAACACAAAACATGTTCACGATTTACAAATGCATTTTTGATAACAACAGTTGATTTCTATCTTATTTTAATTTCATAACACGTTTGATCTTATTACCATGTCTACTGGTTTACCCGCTTGAAGGATAAACATACCTCACGCAAGGGAACCACCCTATTGCATCAGCCAATCTAAAGCTCCATACTGATCAAAGGACCATACGACATCTGCCTTTATTGCCATCAGATAGAACACAATTTTTACTACACGTTCTTAAGTTTTTGCATATTTTTACGATCTTTTCAATGCTGCATTTGGAATTCTAATAATTAGGTACCTACCTACCTTGGAGAACTTAATTATTCTGAAGACAAGACTTTAATTTTGCTATAAATAATGCAAAATTGTGACATGTCTTTACATATAATGCAAAATTGTGACAAGCAAAATAAGCCTGTAAATGTAGATTTTGAGTGTATAAAATTGTGAAATATTTAATAAAATTAGTCTTTTGAAAGTTGCCACCTCATTTATGCCAATTTCAAGTCAATATTTTACCTTGGTTACATTCAAGCTGGTGTCGAAAGCCTGTATATTTTAACCCAGAACAGGCAGATTTTGAATCCACTGTCAAGGAGGATAAATCCTATTTTCCCGTGGCTCTAAGGAAAAATCCAAGTGAAGTACTAAAACCTGAATGTGCAGTAAATGTTGTAGAAGGCTGACCAGCTAGCGCTGTAATCAAGATACCAAGTTGGAAAATATACCGACAAATTGTGTCTAATTTGTAAACAATTTATCTAATTGGTAAACAATTTATCTAATTAGTAGTAAGCTGTTCAGAACCTCTGAAACCAGGGTTCATTGGGTCGTTCGTCGACTAGGTGTCCAACTCGATAGAAGAAGATTTAATTGGTTTGAGAGCAGAATAGGAAAAACCACAGAGATCATGGATGATGCAACTATGCAAATTCTTGGTTAATCATAACAATAATAATATTCACTATCCGCCCTAGCAATTCAGTATTCAGTATTTAATAAACTTAATTACCTACTAATAGAGAAACTTATACGCAAAAATTTTGCGGCAAAATGGTTATAGTGGTCAACGCTTTCCTAAACTAAAAATCAAAATTCCTGTATGCTACTGATACAAATATTTTAAATAAAATAAAACATAATTTAATTTAAACCTAAATATACTACAAAATTACATAACAGATTTAAACCTATCCTAGCGATGGAATCGTGTGTGGTAGCTCCTCTCGAAACTAGCGGATCGAGACTCCCTGCGGCCAAAACTACGGCGCCACATTTTTCTTTAAAAAATCAAAACTTGATGTGTATTTCTATGCCTAGATAGAAAGAGATATCTTAATATTTTTGTCATTGTCAATCAAAAAACATCTTTAAACCAATAGTAATTATATTACTCTTTTTAACATTCAATGTAACGTAATGTAAGTAGTTAGCTACCGCGCTGTTCAATACAGTTCATATTTTACGCAGCACCTTTGCAAATGAATTTGCAACATGGTCATATTACCCTGCAAAAATGTACAACCCGTTCTCAAACGGATAACGTCATTCAGACATGGGCATTTTCATTCGGTCGTATTATTTGCCAACTCGCTCCGTTTAACATGCAATCTAGACAGGACTGTCCTAGAATCTCGTGAAAACATGTTCAACGTAGTGTCGATACTGGTTTCACATTTTTTTATCTATATTTTACTACGACTTTTGAAAGACTATTTTATGGTTTATTTTACTTGCTTTTTTTAGTTTACATTGCATTTTTAGTTTATTTTATTACTGGATATTACTCAACAAGTTCTTTTTAATTTTTTGCATGAATTAAGTAGGTACTTAAATATTGAAATAAAATAAAGAGCGCCATTTATTTAATTCTTTCAAACGCTTTAGACAAAATCTAATAAAAGTAAAACTAGACATGAATAAAAGAACTAGAGGTATTTGTCCTACGACGACCTTCTAATTGACGAGCGCAGACGTCTACTAAAACAATTTAGTGCTGTGAGTTTTTTATTGTGTCTAGGGAGAACTATTTTCTGCAGACAGACTAATGGCAATAGCAAGATCTAGAGCTAGATAATAGAAAACAGTTGAGGCAGGTACCGACAGTATAGTATAATTATTGTGAACTTAATAGTAGTTTATGCAACTGCCTAATAATGAGAGGCTTTAGGATGTGAGTGTCTGTTTGATTTGATAATAGTTTGACACGAGCATTCTCAAGCCTAATTATATGCAGTTGCATACACTATTTTATCTACACTCTACAAGAAAACTATGAAAAATAATTCAAACCTCCGCACTGCACTATGGCGATTGCAAGCCTATCTACTGAACCACCAACTGAACGACTTTTGTACATAAGTAACTTTTTAACTAAACGTTAAAATGGAGGCTCATAAAACTGAACAACTTTTAAAATTAAAAAGCATTTATTGGTGAATTTTAATTCGAAAAATTATTTGAAGCAAAGATTTAATTATAAATAAGTCCTCAAAATTTCAAGTGTCGTCCCGCCCGGGTGACACTAGTTGTTTTTTTTTCATTTGACTTACTGTTGGCCAGTGTCAAATTGGAACAGATACAATTTGGTACGCGGGTCAATTCGTTTAATTTTTTCAAATACTAGAAATCGAGTTACTTTATGTAGCTGCCAGTAGTATGAAAGTTTTTTTTTTAAGGCTGTATATTCGTAATGCAGTTTATTACGTTCGTACTTTCGATTCTGTAAAACGAATATTACGAAATGAGTGTAGATAAACGTTTTTACTCTTGGCACGTATTCATTTATTTTTAGGAGTAAGGGTTTTGTAGTCAATGGATGGATATTATTTTGTCTGTCTGTATGCCCCTTGATCAGTTTTTTGACAGAACGCAAATAGATTTAATTACAGAAATAATGTCCTAACAAAATATTATCCTTGGACTCCCTAATATACACCTCTTACATACATTACAATTATAACATATTTTATTACGAACGTTGTTGATCTTAGCACTGGGACCTTACATGTTTGCAAGTTCATATCAAACATATTCACTAGGGCGGCGATCACACCTAACGCCCGTTGCTGAGCTATTTTAGCGCTGCGTTAAGGGCAATACGAATTTCCATCTTATTTCCATACAAATACGGTCCATTCGCATCCGTCGCCGCAGCGATGTGCGTGCGATACACAGCACTAGCGAATGGGTCTTTAAAATCCGTATGACACAAACCATATTTGTATGAAAAAAAACGTAAAATATAGCATTTTTCTAACGCATGCGTCACGCAGCGCCAAAATTGCAGCAACGGACGTAATGTGTGATTCCTGTCTAATACGTACAGTCTATTTCCTAGCCATAACTTATTCTAATCACGTCACTGCCTCATTATTTTTTGCTACCCTACATCTATCAATAACAGTATGTCTGGAATTTTAGCGACATATTTGTAGTGGCTGGAATTAGTAGAAGAATTAGTCATCTCGGCAACGACTAGCGGTTACAGTTCTAAGAATTTGTATGGCGCCGTGGATTGAATGTTAAGTATTAACTAGTACTTACTGTTTTTTTTTTAAGTTAATTATTATTGTGGCTGTTATGTATGTATGTATGTATGTATGTATGTATGTATGTATGTAAGTAACTTACTGTTATACAGGGTGTACCAGACCTCAACGTCGAGCTTTAAAAATGCTAAATTTGGTAAATTGTAAAGTTTTTGGTTATTATGGTTAACTTTTATTATTTTGTTCATTTAAACTTTAGAATTTCATTTAAAAGTTAACCACAAAATCGAAAAATAGTTTCAGTTTGACCTAATATCTAGGTGTTTTTAAATGCCCTGTACTTTCAAACTGTATTTTCTCATGCATGATACCTAGATAGTAATTTATAATCAATCCTCTCACTCCGTTTCGGCTTGACGTTGAGTACTGGGACTCTTTGGTGTTGCTTGTTAGCAGTGGACTGTTTTGGCAGTAAGTAGTAGTAGTAGTAGTAGTATGTAGTAGCTAGTAAATCAATCAATCAATCATATTTTGGCAAGCACACGTGCATATTTCCCACGTGTCCTTAGTATGAATATTATCTAATTCGCGATATCGATGACGTGATATTATGCAATCAGTATTATGTGGGCTGTGTTGGGTTTGTGATAGTCAATCCATCAATCAATCGATCCTAAATAATTTTAATATCGAATTATTTATCGCTTTGGATCAACTGTTCTTTAAATCATTGATGAACCAGTTTGACTACCACTTCTTGCTTATATGGGCGAAGTTAGATAATAGAAACATACATACATACAACATGTTACAAAACAACCAAAAAAGGTCCCATACAATTCAGCTTTATTGGTTGTTTTGTAACACCCAGTACATCACGCCTATATCCCTTGCGGGTAGGAAATAGTACGAAATAGTAAAACCGCCATTTACACCACGTCTGACAAAAGATTGAGAGTCACTCAGAAGACTGTGTTCTATCACCCAAGTAACAAGATGTCAGCCTGTCGCCTAAAATTGCGATATACATCAACCTTTAAATCCCTTAGGTGTTTCTTACGACACCCACGGAAAGATATAAGTGAAATTTTACTAGTGACCGATAGCGAAACCTCAGAACCGGCTGGTGATAAGGAACAACTTTCCCCAAGAAACATAGGTCGAAATACGAAAAAAAATTTTGGACCTCCCATAGTAACTGAAATCAGCTGATCGGCAAATTTGTATGGGAGGCCCAAATTTTTTTTTCGTATTTCGACCTATGTTCCTTGGGAAAGTTGTTCCTTATCACTAGCTGATTCTGAGTTTTCGCTATCGGTCACTAGTTAAATTTCACCCTATATAGGGTGAAACTATTCTGAAACGGCATCACTCGGCAAATTTGGATATTAGCAGGCTTTATAACGTCAGATAATGGTCTGGTCAGTAAAATACCTACATCATCAAACCTTAGGAAGATTATAAAGTAATCAATCATTATATTAGCTATTTAATATATCATTATATTAGCTATGTAAGCTAATTACTTTAGTTTGCATTCAGTTAGCCTTTAAATTGAAGGCCATTGTACGCATACAAACTGGTAAAAATGGAAAAACCTGCATTAGATAGACAATATTGCCAGTACATGAACATACCCTGTACAGGATTCAGCTTATACTGGATATTATTATACAAATACTAAGATAAACCGGTATAAGTTGATCCCTTACTTAAATGGGTAAGTTGATGTGTTGGCAATAGTATACCACCTAGGTACAATAGCATTCCCAAAGAGGGATGACGTCAGGCAGACGGCCAATCATAAAACAAAGCCAAATCCTTTAGCTATACGATATTGTGTTCTAACAAAACGTGTTGCGCCGGCCCCAACTGATTTGGGATAAGGGCAGGAAGATGATGATGATGTGTTTGCGATACTTATGTACTTCCATCTTAAATCGAAGGAAGTCGCCTATGAAAGATCCAGGCCACGGGATGCACTTAAGGGAGTTTACTGTAATTGATCGGAATTGCTGCTTTGTTGCGCTTAAACTGGTCTTTCGTAAATAATAAAGGGCTTGGTAAGTACAATTGATTGTACCTACTTGCAGTACATTAGCAAACTCCAGAAAGAAGTATACACACATATGATAAAAAAAAAGATTTAGGTAACAAACTTATATGAGAAGAGCATCAATATCAAATGGTAACAAACTTATATCAGACTAGCGGCCCGCCCAGCGGTTTCACCCGCTGCTACTTAACTGTTTTCCCGTAGAAATTGGATCTTTGAAAAGTCCATAACTCCGTACCAGCAGACGTGACTCATCATGACCAAAAGCGGCCCGTCATGCTGAATAACTTTGTACTTTGAACCCATAACCGTATCTCTTATAGTTTAGTTGGGATGCTGGTGGTCTTCATCAAGCACTCCAGATCCTCGATGACCACGTGCCAGCAGGAGCGGCTCGTCATTTTGAACAGCTTTTTCTATGAAGCCATTACCGTATCTCTAATAGTTAAGATGGGATGCTGATGGTCTTCATCAGGTACTCCAGATCCTCGATGAACATGTGCCAGCAGATGCGGCCCGTCATGGTGAACAACTTTTTCTATGGACCCATGACCGTATCTCTTGTAGTTAAATGGGATGCTGGTGGTCTTCATCAGGTACTCCAGATCCTCAAGGGCTGACAAAAAGTAGTCCATGACCGTCTTTAATATGCTAGTAATATCAGTGCCAAATATCACGAAGATCGGTAAAGCGGTTTGCCTAATTTGGATAATATCCGCTATATTTCCCGCTTTTCCTGCTGCTAACCGTTTTCCCGTGGAAATGGGGAATTTTCCCATAGTAAAAAGTAGCCTATGTTACTCAGGAATGTTGTAACTTTCTAATGGTGAAAGAATTTTGGAAATCGGTCCAGTAGTTTCGGAGTTTATCGATTACATACATACAAAAAAACAAACAAACAAACAAAGGTTTCCTCTTTATTATATTTCGTCGCTCTGTTCTTCAGATATAATTCTAGTTAACCATGTAGTTTCTTCAAGCTACTGGCATTCATCGCACTTTTAGAGAAAATCGATTAAATCTATCGATTTCACTCTTTTTTTTTTGTCTATGGCCACCCTTTCCTGTCGCCTGACAGATGGCCAAGTACCTACTCATTCTTTAACTTGCGCGGCATGATTCGCACGTTTTTTTTACAAAAAACGTAAAATAATTGATAACTTCAGTGTTTAATGATGGGAAAACTAATTATTTCCTACTTAAATTCAGTGATACACCGGGTGAGTGATTTTATGGTTTTTTTATGTGTCTTGATGTGATTGATTGACTGAGGTGTTTTTCACCTGATGCACCATTTTTTCCTTGACGGTGGGTCTACGACTCAATCCGCTGGAAAACCACACCATTTTTCCTTGATGGTCTCAAACCACTGGAAAGCCTGGAGGTTGACCGCGAGTCATCACGATGGCATTTTTGCATAGCAAAACATACGGTTCAAACTGGATCTATGTTATAAGTGTGCAATATATTCGCATAGGGCTTGCCCAAGCGATATATAACGTCTGGAGGTTATGCCGCGAGCTAACACGAAGACAAATGTTATATAATACAAATGGTTGCTGTCAATCTTTATTTCGTTGGTAATCGACCCCAGTCTTCCACGAAATACATCTTAGCCTAAACGATGCCCAAAAGTCATCAGTAACGTCTTGAGTTTATACCTTGACAAAATTTTATAAGAATATCTAATAAGTACCCGCTACCGATTTAAATAATCAAACAATTATTGGACACAACAGCACACAGCTCGACATAGACCTCTCTTTGTCTTATGATCTGTTTTTCACACGAACGTGTCATACCCAATGTATTCCTAAAAGTATATATAAAATTTCTACTTAGAAATAGATATGTTGACTGTTATCCCACCCAAAACATAAATGTGAAAGGCTGCCAAGTTCGACAATATTGGAATGCTTCGCCTATAAAAGAAGTGAGATCTAAATAAGTACCAAGTTCCATACACAGACCTCAGTTAAAAATAGTTACAGGAATGCACACTTGATTTTCCGCAGTTTGGAAAGTAGATTCTGAATAAATATCATATTAATACCTAAAATTCTAATACTTACAAAAACGCAAACCTGTTTTTTCAGCAGTTTCCTTTCCTACTTTTTAATGATATAACTTGGCAAGTTTTCACACACTTTGTTATTTATAAACCTACAAAACGCAATGAGTCAAGTATATAATTTTCTATTAAAACTTGCCAAGTTATATCATTAAAAGTAGGAAAGGAAACTGCTGAAAAACAGGTTTGCGTTTTTGTAAGTATTAGAATTTTAGGTGTTAATATGATATTTATTCAGAATCTACTTTCCAAACTGCGGAAAATCAAGTGTGCATTCCTGTAACTATTTTTAACTGAGGTCTGTGTATGGAACTTGGTACTTATTTAGATCTCACTTCTTTTATAGGCGAAGCATTCCAATATTGTCGAACTTGGCAGCCTTTCACATTTATGTTTTGGGTGGGATTTCATTTATTTTTGTAAGGTTTTCGGTCGGTTGCAATTTTAGGTCGGTACGACCATTGGAAGATATAGATAATTTTTTTGTATTAGTTCCTTAGGGGTATGAATTTACACCTTCATTATTTTTAAAACCGACTCACACTTGGCCATTTTCAGATTTTTTCCTTTACCTTGACCTAAAGACCTACCCCTATGCCAAATTTCAAGTCAATACGACCACTGGAAGTGGTCTAGGTTTTTGATGAGTGAGTGAGTCAGTCAGTCAGTGAGTGTATAGTAAAAATAGCGATTTTCTGACGTCAATATCTCAAGACCTACAATAGGTACATTAATGAAATTTTGTATTTTAGATGAGTAAGTAGATCTCAACAGATACTAGAAATTTCATATGCGTAGATAAAATAGATTTTGAGTTATAGGTGGGTCGAACTTGGCCCGAAATGGTTCGTGTAATATAACCCACGGCCGGTGTGTCGCTCGAACTTGGCGGACACACTGCCGTGTGTCTAGATTTGGTCGTTACTCGAACCACTAGACTATGTCACAAAGCTTACTAGCAGAAAAACAACTGTTGATTTGTGTCAAGTTATTACGCGAGAGCGTCATAATTTTCACCTATGCGATTCAATTTATTCGCATAAGGTTACTGATAGGGAATACATTTATTTTTCCTCTTATATACGGTACGCGCCCCTTTTTCCTACGAAAAAGAAGTAACTCGAAGGCAATGCCACGAGATAATGATGTACCTACTAAAACATGGCTAAGATTCTACATATCATATCACATCAACAAGGAATATTTCATTAATTACGTAAATTTTGTATATTATACAAAATTGTATCTATTTGTGAATAACACTGTTGAAGTCATTGCTGAAACTTGCAACTAATCGCAACAGTGTGCGCAGTTTTTATACCATAGTAATACCTAGCTTAAAATATACCCTTCAAAAATACAAGTAATTAATAATGCCAAATGCATAATATTACACGGAAAACCGCAATATAAGTCACATTCTGTAAATAGAACGCACCAATATTAGATTTACAAATATTTTTTAAATCTACCTTCTTTCGATTTACATTTTATCGAACCATGGTGCAATTGAGTAGTGAAATGTCAATTAAATTTCACGTACCTATTTGCCTACAGGTGAATTAGAAAAATATACTGGTATACAAATACCGTATTAAATACAACCAAACCAACGCATTGTGCTTACTTAACATATGGAAAAAATGTTTTTTTTTGTACAAACATAAATGTTTGTACCTTGTATTTATCCTACTTTGGATACCCTGTATTTATAATACTTTTGAAAAACCAATTAACTGGTTGTGTTCTATGCAAGTTTCCCGTTATTCAGGAAGATTTTAGGACGTAAGTTCTTTATAGAAAGAAAAGATTCAAGACAAGATTTTGTTTACTTCTTTCTAGTAGATTAATATTATATTATATCATATAATGATAGACACCTGCTCGCCAAAGCTTACTTCAATACGCTTATGGTCTTACCTTAAAAAATCTTTTACAGTTTTTGATTTTTATTAAATAAAACAAAGGATAGAATGATTAGTCGATTTGACAATACATAACTTACCCAACCATTGGTTGCCCATCCCACCTCCCATAAAAAGGGGGGGGAGGAGTGTGTACTGCCTGCAGGAATACATGTGTACCTATGTAGGTAGGTCTATACAGGCCAGATTCGTGCAAATATTGCGATTGGTCTATGAAAGTCCATCATTCAGAAAGAAACGAAGTAGATAATACCTAAATAATATCCTATTATTGAAAAATACAAGTATTTTCCTACTCGGAATGTTATTATTATTAAGTATAATTAATATAAATTAATTATTACTTACAATGTGATACTTTGATTATTCCATTTCATTTCATAAATTACCACATTACGACAAGAAATATAAAACATTATATTTTGAACACTAATAAATAAACCTATTTTGGGATTCACACTTATTTACCCAAACACATACATTTAACAAAAGCACATACATTAAGTGTTCAACTATTCCTTTTGAATATTATGATTTTTTATTTGTAAAAATATGTAACCTCTGTCCTAAGGTTATTTAATTTCAATTCAATTGGAATGTTATGAAACGAACACGTATTGCGAGGATAAAATTACCAAAATATTTTGGTAGTAGGATAAACATATTCTTCAGACAGAATAACTTAAATGACTTACGCCCTAGCAATTCAGTATTCAGTATTTAATAAACTTAATTACCTACTAATAGAGAAACTTATACGCAAAAATTTTGCGGCAAAATGGTTATAGTGGTCAACGCTTTCCTAAACTAAAAATCAAAATTCCTGTATGCTACTGATACAAATATTTTAAATAAAATAAAACATAATTTAATTTAAACCTAAATATACTACAAAATTACATAACAGATTTAAACCTATCCTAGCGATGGAATCGTGTGTGGTAGCTCCTCTCGAAACTAGCGGATCGAGACTCCCTGCGGCCAAAACTACGGCGCCACATTTTTCTTTAAAAAATCAAAACTTGATGTGTATTTCTATGCCTAGATAGAAAGAGATATCTTAATATTTTTGTCATTGTCAATCAAAAACATCTTTAAACCAATAGTAATTATATTACTCTTTTAACATTCAATGTAACGTAATGTAAGTAGTTAGCTACCGCGCTGTTCAATACAGTTCATATTTTACGCAGCACCTTTGCAAATGAATTTGCAACATGGTCATATTACCCTGCAAAAATGTACAACCCGTTCTCAAACGGATAACGTCATTCAGACATGGGCATTTTCATTCGGTCGTATTATTTGCCAACTCGCTCCGTTTAACATGCAATCTAGACAGGACTGTCCTAGAATCTCGTGAAAACATGTTCAACGTAGTGTCGATACTGGTTTCACATTTTTTTATCTATATTTTACTACGACTTTTGAAAGACTATTTTATGGTTTATTTTACTTGCTTTTTTTAGTTTACATTGCATTTTTAGTTTATTTTATTACTGGATATTACTCAACAAGTTCTTTTTAATTTTTTGCATGAATTAAGTAGGTACTTAAATATTGAAATAAAATAAAGAGCGCCATTTATTTAATTCTTTCAAACGCTTTAGACAAAATCTAATAAAAGTAAAACTAGACATGAATAAAAGAACTAGAGGTATTTGTCCTACGACGACCTTCTAATTGACGAGCGCAGACGTCTACTAAAACAATTTAGTGCTGTGAGTTTTTTATTGTGTCTAGGGAGAACTATTTTCTGCAGACAGACTAATGGCAATAGCAAGATCTAGAGCTAGATAATAGAAAACAGTTGAGGCAGGTACCGACAGTATAGTATAATTATTGTGAACTTAATAGTAGTTTATGCAACTGCCTAATAATGAGAGGCTTTAGGATGTGAGTGTCTGTTTGATTTGATAATAGTTTGACACGAGCATTCTCAAGCCTAATTATATGCAGTTGCATACACTATTTTATCTACACTCTACAAGAAAAACTATGAAAAATAATTCAAACCTCCGCACTGCACTATGGCGATTGCAAGCCTATCTACTGAACCACCAACTGAACGACTTTTGTACATAAGTAACTTTTTAACTAAACGTTAAAATGGAGGCTCATAAAACTGAACAACTTTTAAAATTAAAAAGCATTTATTGGTGAATTTTAATTCGAAAAATTATTTGAAGCAAAGATTTAATTATAAATAAGTCCTCAAAATTTCAAGTGTCGTCCCGCCCGGGTGACACTTGTTTTTTTTTCATTTGACTTACTGTTGGCCAGTGTCAAATTGGAACAGATACAATTTGGTACGCGGGTCAATTCGTTTAATTTTTTTTCAAATACTAGAAATCGAGTTACTTTATGTAGCTGCCAGTAGTATGAAAGTTTTTTTTTTAAGGCTGTATATTCGTAATGCAGTTTATTACGTTCGTACTTTCGATTCTGTAAAACGAATATTACGAAATGAGTGTAGATAAACGTTTTTACTCTTGGCACGTATTCATTTATTTTTAGGGAGTAAGGGTTTTGTAGTCAATGGATGGATATTATTTTGTCTGTCTGTATGCCCCTTGATCAGTTTTTTGACAGAACGCAAATAGATTTAATTACAGAAATAATGTCCTAACAAAATATTATCCTTGGACTCCCTAATATACACCTCTTACATACATTACAATTATAACATATTTTATTACGAACGTTGTTGATCTTAGCACTGGGACCTTACATGTTTGCAAGTTCATATCAAACATATTCACTAGGGCGGCGATCACACCTAACGCCCGTTGCTGAGCTATTTTAGCGCTGCGTTAAGGGCAATACGAATTTCCATCTTATTTCCATACAAATACGGTCCATTCGCATCCGTCGCCGCAGCGATGTGCGTGCGATACACAGCACTAGCGAATGGGTCTTTAAAAATCCGTATGACACAAACCATATTTGTATGAAAAAAAACGTAAAATATAGCATTTTTCTAACGCATGCGTCACGCAGCGCCAAAATTGCAGCAACGGACGTAATGTGTGATTCCTGTCTAATACGTACAGTCTATTTCCTAGCCATAACTTATTCTAATCACGTCACTGCCTCATTATTTTTTGCTACCCTACATCTATCAATAACAGTATGTCTGGAATTTTAGCGACATATTTGTAGTGGCTGGAATTAGTAGAAGAATTAGTCATCTCGGCAACGACTAGCGGTTACAGTTCTAAGAATTTGTATGGCGCCGTGGATTGAATGTTAAGTATTAACTAGTACTTACTGTTTTTTTTTTAAGTTAATTATTATTGTGGCTGTTATGTATGTATGTATGTATGTATGTATGTATGTATGTATGTAAGTAACTTACTGTTATACAGGGTGTACCAGACCTCAACGTCGAGCTTTAAAAATGCTAAATTTGGTAAATTGTAAAGTTTTTGGTTATTATGGTTAACTTTTATTATTTTGTTCATTTAAACTTTAGAATTTCATTTAAAAGTTAACCACAAAATCGAAAAATAGTTTCAGTTTGACCTAATATCTAGGTGTTTTTAAATGCCCTGTACTTTCAAACTGTATTTTCTCATGCATGATACCTAGATAGTAATTTATAATCAATCCTCTCACTCCGTTTCGGCTTGACGTTGAGTACTGGGACTCTTTGGTGTTGCTTGTTAGCAGTGGACTGTTTTGGCAGTAAGTAGTAGTAGTAGTAGTAGTATGTAGTAGCTAGTAAATCAATCAATCAATCATATTTTGGCAAGCACACGTGCATATTTCCCACGTGTCCTTAGTATGAATATTATCTAATTCGCGATATCGATGACGTGATATTATGCAATCAGTATTATGTGGGCTGTGTTGGGTTTGTGATAGTCAATCCATCAATCAATCGATCCTAAATAATTTTAATATCGAATTATTTATCGCTTTGGATCAACTGTTCTTTAAATCATTGATGAACCAGTTTGACTACCACTTCTTGCTTATATGGGCGAAGTTAGATAATAGAAACATACATACATACAACATGTTACAAAACAACCAAAAAAGGTCCCATACAATTCAGCTTTATTGGTTGTTTTGTAACACCCAGTACATCACGCCTATATCCCTTGCGGGTAGGAAATAGTACGAAATAGTAAAAAACCGCCATTTACACCACGTCTGACAAAAGATTGAGAGTCACTCAGAAGACTGTGTTCTATCACCCAAGTAACAAGATGTCAGCCTGTCGCCTAAAATTGCGATATACATCAACCTTTAAATCCCTTAGGTGTTTCTTACGACACCCACGGGAAAGATATAGGGTGAAATTTTACTAGTGACCGATAGCGAAACCTCAGAACCGGCTGGTGATAAGGAACAACTTTCCCCAAGAAACATAGGTCGAAATACGAAAAAAAATTTTGGACCTCCCATAGTAACTGAAATCAGCTGATCGGCAAATTTGTATGGGAGGCCCAAATTTTTTTTTCGTATTTCGACCTATGTTCCTTGGGGAAAGTTGTTCCTTATCACTAGCTGATTCTGAGTTTTCGCTATCGGTCACTAGTTAAATTTCACCCTATATAGGGTGAAACTATTCTGAAACGGCATCACTCGGCAAATTTGGATATTAGCAGGCTTTATAACGTCAGATAATGGTCTGGTCAGTAAAATACCTACATCATCAAACCTTAGGAAGATTATAAAGTAATCAATCATTATATTAGCTATTTAATATATCATTATATTAGCTATGTAAGCTAATTACTTTAGTTTGCATTCAGTTAGCCTTTAAATTGAAGGCCATTGTACGCATACAAACTGGTAAAAAATGGAAAAACCTGCATTAGATAGACAATATTGCCAGTACATGAACATACCCTGTACAGGATTCAGCTTATACTGGATATTATTATACAAATACTAAGATAAACCGGTATAAGTTGATCCCTTACTTAAATGGGTAAGTTGATGTGTTGGCAATAGTATACCACCTAGGTACAATAGCATTCCCAAAGAGGGATGACGTCAGGCAGACGGCCAATCATAAAACAAAGCCAAATCCTTTAGCTATACGATATTGTGTTCTAACAAAACGTGTTGCGCCGGCCCCAACTGATTTGGGATAAGGGCAGGAAGATGATGATGATGTGTTTGCGATACTTATGTACTTCCATCTTAAATCGAAGGAAGTCGCCTATGAAAGATCCAGGCCACGGGATGCACTTAAGGGAGTTTACTGTAATTGATCGGAATTGCTGCTTTGTTGCGCTTAAACTGGTCTTTCGTAAATAATAAAGGGCTTGGTAAGTACAATTGATTGTACCTACTTGCAGTACATTAGCAAACTCCAGAAAGAAGTATACACACATATGATAAAAAAAAGATTTAGGTAACAAACTTATATGAGAAGAGCATCAATATCAAATGGTAACAAACTTATATCAGACTAGCGGCCCGCCCAGCGGTTTCACCCGCTGCTACTTAACTGTTTTCCCGTAGAAATTGGATCTTTGAAAAGTCCATAACTCCGTACCAGCAGACGTGACTCATCATGACCAAAAGCGGCCCGTCATGCTGAATAACTTTTACTTTGAACCCATAACCGTATCTCTTATAGTTTAGTTGGGATGCTGGTGGTCTTCATCAAGCACTCCAGATCCTCGATGACCACGTGCCAGCAGGAGCGGCTCGTCATTTTGAACAGCTTTTTCTATGAAGCCATTACCGTATCTCTAATAGTTAAGATGGGATGCTGATGGTCTTCATCAGGTACTCCAGATCCTCGATGAACATGTGCCAGCAGATGCGGCCCGTCATGGTGAACAACTTTTTCTATGGACCCATGACCGTATCTCTTGTAGTTAAATGGGATGCTGGTGGTCTTCATCAGGTACTCCAGATCCTCAAGGGCTGACAAAAAGTAGTCCATGACCGTCTTTAATATGCTAGTAATATCAGTGCCAAATATCACGAAGATCGGTAAAGCGGTTTGCCTAATTTGGATAATATCCGCTATATTTCCCGCTTTTCCTGCTGCTAACCGTTTTCCCGTGGAAATGGGGAATTTTCCCATAGTAAAAAGTAGCCTATGTTACTCAGGAATGTTGTAACTTTCTAATGGTGAAAGAATTTTGGAAATCGGTCCAGTAGTTTCGGAGTTTATCGATTACATACATACAAAAAAACAAACAAACAAACAAAGGTTTCCTCTTTATTATATTTCGTCGCTCTGTTCTTCAGATATAATTCTAGTTAACCATGTAGTTTCTTCAAGCTACTGGCATTCATCGCACTTTTAGAGAAAATCGATTAAATCTATCGATTTCACTCTTTTTGTCTATGGCCACCCTTTCCTGTCGCCTGACAGATGGCCAAGTACCTACTCATTCTTTAACTTGCGCGGCATGATTCGCACGTTTTTTTTACAAAAAACGTAAAATAATTGATAACTTCAGTGTTTAATGATGGGAAAACTAATTATTTCCCTACTTAAATTCAGTGATACACCGGGTGAGTGATTTTATGGTTTTTTTATGTGTCTTGATGTGATTGATTGACTGAGGTGTTTTTCACCTGATGCACCATTTTTTCCTTGACGGTGGGTCTACGACTCAATCCGCTGGAAAACCACACCATTTTTCCTTGATGGTCTCAAACCACTGGAAAGCCTGGAGGTTGACCGCGAGTCATCACGATGGCATTTTTGCATAGCAAAACATACGGTTCAAACTGGATCTATGTTATAAGTGTGCAATATATTCGCATAGGGCTTGCCCAAGCGATATATAACGTCTGGAGGTTATGCCGCGAGCTAACACGAAGACAAATGTTATATAATACAAATGGTTGCTGTCAATCTTTATTTCGTTGGTAATCGACCCCAGTCTTCCACGAAATACATCTTAGCCTAAACGATGCCCAAAAGTCATCAGTAACGTCTTGAGTTTATACCTTGACAAAATTTTATAAGAATATCTAATAAGTACCCGCTACCGATTTAAATAATCAAACAATTATTGGACACAACAGCACACAGCTCGACATAGACCTCTCTTTGTCTTATGATCTGTTTTTCACACGAACGTGTCATACCCAATGTATTCCTAAAAGTATATATAAAATTTCTACTTAGAAATAGATATGTTGACTGTTATCCCACCCAAAACATAAATGTGAAAGGCTGCCAAGTTCGACAATATTGGAATGCTTCGCCTATAAAGAAGTGAGATCTAAATAAGTACCAAGTTCCATACACAGACCTCAGTTAAAAATAGTTACAGGAATGCACACTTGATTTTCCGCAGTTTGGAAAGTAGATTCTGAATAAATATCATATTAATACCTAAAATTCTAATACTTACAAAAACGCAAACCTGTTTTTTCAGCAGTTTCCTTTCCTACTTTTTAATGATATAACTTGGCAAGTTTTCACACACTTTGTTATTTATAAACCTACAAAACGCAATGAGTCAAGTATATAATTTTCTATTAAAACTTGCCAAGTTATATCATTAAAAAGTAGGAAAGGAAACTGCTGAAAAACAGGTTTGCGTTTTTGTAAGTATTAGAATTTTAGGTGTTAATATGATATTTATTCAGAATCTACTTTCCAAACTGCGGAAAATCAAGTGTGCATTCCTGTAACTATTTTTAACTGAGGTCTGTGTATGGAACTTGGTACTTATTTAGATCTCACTTCTTTTATAGGCGAAGCATTCCAATATTGTCGAACTTGGCAGCCTTTCACATTTATGTTTTGGGTGGGATTTCATTTATTTTTGTAAGGTTTTCGGTCGGTTGCAATTTTAGGTCGGTACGACCATTGGAAGATATAGATAATTTTTTGTATTAGTTCCTTAGGGTATGAATTTACACCTTCATTATTTTTAAAACCGACTCACACTTGGCCATTTTCAGATTTTTCCTTTACCTTGACCTAAAGACCTACCCCTATGCCAAATTTCAAGTCAATACGACCACTGGAAGTGGTCTAGGTTTTTGATGAGTGAGTGAGTCAGTCAGTCAGTGAGTGTATAGTAAAAATAGCGATTTTCTGACGTCAATATCTCAAGACCTACAATAGGTACATTAATGAAATTTTGTATTTTAGATGAGTAAGTAGATCTCAACAGATACTAGAAATTTCATATGCGTAGATAAAATAGATTTTGAGTTATAGGTGGGTCGAACTTGGCCCGAAATGGTTCGTGTAATATAACCCACGGCCGGTGTGTCGCTCGAACTTGGCGGACACACTGCCGTGTGTCTAGATTTGGTCGTTACTCGAACCACTAGACTATGTCACAAAGCTTACTAGCAGAAAAACAACTGTTGATTTGTGTCAAGTTATTACGCGAGAGCGTCATAATTTTCACCTATGCGATTCAATTTATTCGCATAAGGTTACTGATAGGGAATACATTTATTTTTCCTCTTATATACGGTACGCGCCCTTTTCCTACGAAAAGAAGTAACTCGAAGGCAATGCCACGAGATAATGATGTACCTACTAAAACATGGCTAAGATTCTACATATCATATCACATCAACAAGGAATATTTCATTAATTACGTAAATTTTGTATATTATACAAAATTGTATCTATTTGTGAATAACACTGTTGAAGTCATTGCTGAAACTTGCAACTAATCGCAACAGTGTGCGCAGTTTTTTTATACCATAGTAATACCCTAGCTTAAAATATACCCTTCAAAAATACAAGTAATTAATAATGCCAAATGCATAATATTACACGGAAAACCGCAATATAAGTCACATTCTGTAAATAGAACGCACCAATATTAGATTTACAAATATTTTTTAAATCTACCTTCTTTCGATTTACATTTTATCGAACCATGGTGCAATTGAGTAGTGAAATGTCAATTAAATTTCACGTACCTATTTGCCTACAGGTGAATTAGAAAAATATACTGGTATACAAATACCGTATTAAATACAACCAAACCAACGCATTGTGCTTACTTAACATATGGAAAAAATGTTTTTTATTGTACAAACATAAATGTTTGTACCTTGTATTTATCCTACTTTGGATACCCTGTATTTATAATACTTTTGAAAAACCAATTAACTGGTTGTGTTCTATGCAAGTTTCCGTTATTCAGGAAGATTTTAGGACGTAAGTTCTTTATAGAAAGAAAAGATTCAAGACAAGATTTTGTTTACTTCTTTCTAGTAGATTAATATTATATTATATCATATAATGATAGACACCTGCTCGCCAAAGCTTACTTCAATACGCTTATGGTCTTACCTTAAAAAATCTTTTACAGTTTTTGATTTTTATTAAATAAAACAAAGGATAGAATGATTAGTCGATTTGACAATACATAACTTACCCAACCATTGGTTGCCCATCCCACCTCCCATAAAAAGGGGGGGGAGGAGTGTGTACTGCCTGCAGGAATACATGTGTACCTATGTAGGTAGGTCTATACAGGCCAGATTCGTGCAAATATTGCGATTGGTCTATGAAAGTCCATCATTCAGAAAGAAACGAAGTAGATAATACCTAAATAATATCCTATTATTGAAAAATACAAGTATTTTCCTACTCGGAATGTTATTATTATTAAGTATAATTAATATAAATTAATTATTACTTACAATGTGATACTTTGATTATTCCATTTCATTTCATAAATTACCACATTACGACAAGAAATATAAAACATTATATTTTGAACACTAATAAATAAACCTATTTTGGGATTCACACTTATTTACCCAAACACATACATTTAACAAAAGCACATACATTAAGTGTTCAACTATTCCTTTTGAATATTATGATTTTTTATTTGTAAAAATATGTAACCTCTGTCCTAAGGTTATTTAATTTCAATTCAATTGGAATGTTATGAAACGAACACGTATTGCGAGGATAAAATTACCAAAATATTTTGGTAGTAGGATAAACATATTCTTCAGACAGAATAACTTAAATGACTTATGCCATATAGATAATTTCATGAATATTTCCTACGCTGTCGGTATAAATGAAGGGTTAAAACGAGTAACATTTATATTTTTCTATACTAAACAATAGAAGATAATAAAATTATCTTAATTGGTGAACTATTTACTTCTTTTTTGATCAAACCTATTTAAATATTAGGTGGGATCTAAAATGTTAAATCTTATTAATAACTCGTTTGTTACGTATTTTACAAATACTTTTGAATTATCTCAGGACCTAACAAGGTTGCTGTTAGATTTTATGTGGGTAAAAAAGTTGTTAATTATTTACAGTAATGTAAGGAATACTCAATTAATTCGTTCTACGTAGATCCATACATTATGCGCCACAGTAGACAAAGCGTTTTATTATAAATATTGTATTTCGTTCCAATTTCAATGAAATTACTTACGAAATCAATAATCTTCTAACCAAATGTTAGATTTTACTTGACTTCGTGTAAAAATGAAAACGAGTAAATCTTTTTCGCAATGTTTGATAACATTGTTTCAAAATAAGTCGGTACTCCTGAAAATAGTTAAATCTTGTACTTCCGCTTTTCAACCAAGTACAAGTTGTTAAGTGATAAATAAATTTGGTCCTATTCTAGTAGACATTGTTTAAATATTTAACAAGGAAATCAAATTATTTAATTTTATTTTGTCATGATTAGAAATACATGCAGTAACCTAATCAAAACATTATGTTCACCACGTTCACCACAAGAGTATCCTTGCAATTTACAAAAATTAAAAATTACCATAAACATTTTACATTAAAATAGAATGTGAAAACTTCAATAGTTCAATATTATTATTATTATGACATACAAAAATAATATTGAGTTTTAGAACCAATAACAATATTGTTAGGAAGAAAATCTGTCTTCCTCGTTCTGCAGGTACACAAAACTTTAAAATAATTAAATTGTCTGCCTATTAACATTCTGAGTATTTTGAATTGCTTTTTATCAATAAAAGCAATGAGAAAATATAAGTCATCAATAATAAAATTAAATTTATTTATTGATTATTATAATAATAAAATTAAGTGTAACCACATAAACGTAAATTTTACCGTTTTATTATTAAAAATAATTAAATCAAGTATAAACACATAAACGTAATTATATTACCGTTTTGACCAAAGTGTTGTTATTATTTGAAAGCAGACATTGATTCTTTAGGACATTAATTCTGAATGTCTGACTTTTGACTGTTTTAGTGTTTTATTATTTTATAACCAAAATCCTGCATCATTAATTCGTTTATTTTAAAGTTCTTTGAGAAAAATAGCTTCAATAATTTAAATGCTTATTCAAAGACTATTTATTTATTCTATGTACATTGATTACAATTTAAGAATTATAATTCCTGTTTAAATAATTAAATTCGAAAGTTTCGATGCTGTGTGTGTGAGTATACACGAAGTAAGCACAGTTAATTAAGTTCTTATAAAAAAATAATTTACGCCTTAATTAACTTTTTTATAGCGATTATTTCCATGATAACGTGAACCATATCAATAATCAAATATTTGTGTAGTTCAAAATTATCCTACACGTATACGAGTTTACAGGTACACTATAATGTACCATTCAAACCGAACTTGGTGTAGTTTAGCCTGAAAAAGCTTTTGAAGCAAAACATTTTTCAGATGTGTTTATAATCTTTAATAACTTTATATTTAGTTGAGTCAACATCATCATCATCACTGCTGGCTCACAGCGCTCGATGATAATGTGAAGATTATGGTTAATATTTAATTACCAGAAATAGAAAGAAAACTATGTTTTCAGCACCTTTTTTATTTCAACGCCTTAGAAATTGCTTGCAAATGTGTAATGCTTGTATAATTTTTGACATAAGTACAAAAACAAAGATAATCAGAACTTTTATCTTAATCGGGGTTTGTGGTAAACCTATTTTAAGTAGTTAACTTAAAAATATGTTTAGAATAAAATAATTTAAAGTGAATGTACCTAATCCCTACACATAATCCAACTTATGTTTAAGGGCTGTCTGTACAACTGACTAATCTTTTCTATTATAATGTGTTGTGAAATACAACACAATATCTCTGAACATCTACATGGTTAACTAGAATTATATCTGAAGAACAGAGCGACGAAATATAATATATGATCAAACGAACTTACCAAGTGAAGTTCGATCGATATTATATGAGTCGCTCTGTTTGAAGATATAAGGTCCCTCCCACCCAAACCCAGTTATATAATAGAAAAAGATTAGATCTACTGCTATCTCTAAAGAATGAGTAGGTACTTGGCCATCTGTCAGGCGACAGGAAAGGGTGGCCATAGACAAAAAAAAAAAGAGTGAAATCGATAGATTTAATCGATTTTCTCTAAAAGTGCGATGAATGCCAGTAGCTTGAAGAAACTACATGGTTAACTAGAATTATATCTTCAAACAGAGCGACTCATATAATATCGATCGAACTTCACTTGGTAAGTTCGTTTGATCATATATTATATTAGTGTAGAAGAGCATCAATATCAAATGCGTAGAATGTCTGTTTGTCTGACACGTCATCGCACTCAAAACTTGCGAAAAATAGAGGTAAAATGAAATACCAAACATTACATTGCGTTCTAAACTAAGTATCGTATATTGTGATGAGACCTCCGTTTTTCGTATCATTAGGTACATTAGGTAGGTACATAAAAATGTCTTATTTGCCCATACATTATCTAAACAAGCAGATGTATCAAAAAACAAAACCCATCTGCGGTAATTTAAAAGTTGTCTTATGTGACAAAAATCCGCCATCTTGAATTTATGAATTTTTAACATAGTTAGTGTCACTCGCGCTGTGAAGTTCCACCCAGCCTTTTGGGCTGTATTGTAGCCCGTGAAAACGGATTACTTGTCTACCTACATACACACAGACCCTCGAAAAACATTACCCTCCTGGACAGTCGGGTAAAACAGATTCTATACTAGATAGAAGGACGATAATTTGCCACGTCTTCCAAGATTTCGCAAGAAGCGAACTTGCATCTATCATTATTTTACATGCAGTGTTATTACAGGATTCACATTGCGCAAGTTGAATTTTATAATCATGTCATTACAGTGAACGTGGTTCGTCTTTGCGGTATCCTTGATTGCTTTGTGGAAAACACTTGCAGAAAATGATATTCTGCATATTATTCTGTTGTATTGGAAGTTTGTACATCAAAACCAAGCTATATAGATTAATTATTCGATACATTGAGAAAGAATGGTCAAGAGAAATATCTTCTTTTCATAATCAAGACATTGGAAAAGAAGATATTTCTCTGTGGAAAAAATACACTAATTTACTAGATTTCTAGCAATACATTATGTAATAATAGCAAACTATGCTAAGCTATTTTCCAGTCGGTGTAAGACTAGTTTTCCGGGTACCTACACTAAGCGTTTAAGTGTTTGCCTTGGTCGTGCCCGGAATTCCATCTAGACATATTCTGTAATTTCTGCAGTAATAATTCATCTATTGTTGATTGTTGTCTAGATAACTTTGACCACACCTTGAAATAGCTTTTACAACATGTCTCTTGTCATGAACTATGTCTCTTGTATAAAGTAGGTACTATGGAAGTACAAAATTACAGAAGGATCACACGACCCTATTGCGATTTTTTGCGATGGTCAGTTGTTACATAGCCAAGGTTGCTACTGTCAAAAAATATGAAACAAGAAATCTGATACAAGAACGAAATAATTATGATTCTGAGATTTAATTCAAGTAATATGACCTTGGTGGCAACCATATTCTTGGTTACCTTTTATTCCAATAAGCGTTAAAATCGTCGCTAGTACTGAGTGAGCCTTCTGTAAAGGTGCCCCACGCCCTTTTTCTTATTTTTTGATGGAAGTACGTATTTAAATGTTATAAAATTATCGTCAGTCACCTCACCACTTCACCAGAGCTCATTGGGTCGTCCTTAGACATGGTGTCCCACATAATATGATGATGATGAGATGAGTTATTTTTGGAAAACTTGCGAACTTTTCCACCGCAGGCAGGATTCGAACCAGCTACCTTCTTCGGCAAGCGTTGTTGGCCAAGATATACTTGCTTAATTAGCAGGCTAGGATAGAACCCCGGTAGCCCAGTTGGTAATGGCGTCGGCAGTCCAGATGCCGAAGGTCGCAGGTTCAAATCCTGCTTACGAATATGCTGCTTAATTTGCAGGTTTTCTAGAAAGTCGTATACCTACTTAACACTGGAAGTGTTTTAAAATATGGTATTCGATGAGTTATTTAAATTCAATAAGTGCTTAATAGACGTTTCCTTCTATTCACAGAACGGTCTACTCTCATCTCTGCCGTACCTCGGGAAGTACCTGTGCGCGCTCGCATCATCAGTACTGGCTGACCACCTGCGCAGAAGTGGGCGACTGTCCACTACTGCTGCAAGGAAGCTCTTCACGTTCTTCGCTGTTGGGCTGCCCGGTAAGTCTGACAGTGTCATCATCATCATCATCATCATCAGTACTGGCTGACCACCTGCGCAGAAGTGGGCGACTGTCCACTACTGCTGCAAGGAAGCTCTTCACGTTCTTCGCTGTTGGGCTGCCCGGTAAGTCTGACAGTGTCATCATCATCATCATCATCATCAGTACTGGCTGACCACCTGCGCAGAAGTGGGCGACTGTCCACTACTGCTGCAAGGAAGCTCTTCACGTTCTTCGCTGTTGGGCTGCCCGGTAAGTCTGACAGTGTCATCATCATCATCATCATCATCATCATCATCAGTACTGGCTGACCACCTGCGCAGAAGTGGGCGACTGTCCACTACTGCTGCAAGGAAGCTCTTCACGTTCTTCGCTGTTGGGCTGCCCGGTAAGTCTGACAGTGTCATCATCATCATCATCATCATCAGTACTGGCTGACCACCTGCGCAGAAGTGGGCGACTGTCCACTACTGCTGCAAGGAAGCTCTTCACGTTCTTCGCTGTTGGGCTGCCCGGTGAGTTTGACTATGATCTGAATGGGAAAAATAATTTCACTTGTTACCTAATTCACAGAAGAAGGGGACCCGAAATGGCAACATCATTGTTGATATCTTGCTCAAACCTCATGTCATATGAAAAAGACACAAACAATAATGTTGCCATTTCGGGTCCCTTTCTTCTATGATTCATAGTATGAGTTTAATCCGCGAATACGTTTGTGTAAAATAGAACCATTGACGCGCTTCTAAAAGACAGATTGACGGGTAGGATGTCGATTGACGCCATGGTAAGGCGCTGGCTTAACAGAGTTGACGTGAGACATAAGACATGAGATGGCATCTGTGAAACAAGGGATCGTCGGACACGTGACGCTTAAATCCGTTTTCATATTAAATGTATGACACACAAGAAACAAAGCTACACACGTCCCATCGATAATAGCTGATGATCCCTTGTCTGACAGATGTCATATTGCGCGTCGCGTCTCTCGTCCATTCTGTGGAGCTTGCCCCATTAAAGAATGAAAAAGAAATAAATTATAATAATCTCTTATTCCTTTCTTTACTTCAGGTCTGATGATGTTAGCCCAAGCTTACTTCGGGCACGACCCGGTGTGGTCGATCGCCATCTTCACGATGGCTCTGACCATCAACGGCGCAGTCACTGCTGGCTATTTAGGAAATGGCCTGGACATTGCGCCTAACTTTAGTGGTAAGTGATTTGTGTAGTTTTATTCTATCGGTACACATTCCTATAGGGACACATTCCCATCGAGACACATTCCCTTCTAGACACGGTCCCTTCGAGACACGGTCCCTTCGAGACACGGTCCCTTCGAGACACGGTCCCTTCGAGACACGGTCCCTTCGAGACACGGTCCCTTCGAGACACGGTCCCTTCGAGACACGGTCCCTTCAAGAAGGTCCCTTCGAGACACGGTCCCTTCGAGACACGGTCTCTTCGAGACACGGTCGTCCCTCCGAGACACATTCCCTTTAGGACACATTGCCATCTAATGATGTTAGCCCAAGCCTACTTCGGCCATGACCCGGTGTGGTCGATCGCCATCTTCACGATGGCTCTGACCATCAACGGAGCAGTCACTGCTGGCTATTTAGGAAATGGGCTGGACATCGCTCCCAATTTTAGTGGTAAGTACATACTTACATACATTTAGGGTGATATTTTAGTAGTGACCGAGAGCGAAAACTCAGAACCGGCTGGTGATAAGGAACCACTTTCCTCAAAGAACATAGGTCGAAATATGAAAAATATATTTGGACCTCATGTAACTCAAATCAGTTGATTGACCATTTTGTATGGGACATCTTCACGATGGCTCTGACCACCAACGGAGCAGTCACTGCTGGCTATTTAGGAAATGGGCTCGACATTGCGCCTAACTTTAGTGGTAAGTACATACATATATCACGCCTATATACCTAGTGGGGTAGGCAGAGCGTAAACAGCTGTAAAAAACGGCCATTTACACCACAGCCGACAAAAGTTTGAGAGGCATTCAGAAGACTATGTATCACCTATAGCGACAGATTGTCAGGATGTCGCCTAAAATTGCAATATACAATCGCTTCTACGACGCCCACGGAAAAGATATTATGGGGTGATGCTATTCTAAGCCGGCACCACACAGCATAGTGGTAAGAGATTAATTTATTACCACTACCTCTTACTACTTGCTCACCCGGATGTGTTTGGGTGGTTGTTCAAACAACCAGCCCAATCACGCCCTTGGGGCGAGACTGGGCTTACGAGTTGTTCTGGGAAGAACGAATCGGACTATGTCTACCGGGTATATGCCGGTAGTTGCCAAAGAAGGGCACAAATGAGGGACCTCCGCGTCCCCGCCGGCGGGGACGGCGGTTGCTTGAAGAGCTTGTGGAGTGTATGAGTCTACTCGCGTTGGCTGCAGCGGCTGCTAGTGTGATGGGATCGTCATCATCAGAAAGGACATGCCTGGGGCGGCGTTTGAATTTCGAAGTTGGATGGGGGAAGTAATTGGATGCTTTTACTATGAGGGGATTCTTATGATGGGCAGCGTTGTCGAAAAATCGACGGGACGCTTCTTTCATAAAGCTTTTTATGGTGGGGAGACCTAAGTCGATATGGAGGTTGGCGTTGCGCATGTACAGGGGAGCTCCAGTAGCCCTGCGCATGAACCGGTTTTGGATGACCTGCTGCATATTCAGATGCGAATGGAAGGTGTGAGCAAATGCTACGCTAGCGTAGGTCATGATTGGCCTGACGCAGGTGGTGTAGATTCTCACCTTATTTCTAAGGGAGAGTTTGCTCTTGTGATTCAGCATCGAATGTAATCTGCCCAAAACGAACGCCGCGCGGTTGCGTACTTTCATAATGTGGCTACGGAAACTTAGTCTGGAGTCGAGTGTGACTCCCAGGTATACATCGGCTACCGTCCGACTAAGCTACCGGTGCCTGACCGACCCTTGCCAAATTTTCAATTTAACGCTAACGTTTGTTTTCAATTTCTTATTTTTATTTATATGAGAATTAGAATTATACAGGGTGTTCAAGAACTCAACGTCAAACTGAAATAGGGTGACAGGATTGATTGGAACCAAAACGAGAAAAAATATAGGTATCTACTATCTATCCCATGCAGTTTAAAAATTTTGGGCATATTTTGGTATAGAATGTAACCATTTTTGGGTTAATGTGGTTAACTTTCATTATTTTTGTTCATTTAATCTTTAAGTTTACGAAAATAACCGCAAATGGTTACTATGTTTTTTTTTTTACAATTTCAACGTATCTCTAATCTTATTTCT